>OZ005652.1:244574191-245774191 GCA_963930645.1 Salticus scenicus
TGGTCTAGCGCAGTCTATAGATGTTAAATTCTACGTACCTGCAATTTCCCCCCAAAGACGTAATGTATTTAAATACTTTTGAATGTCCCTGTACACGAACCATTTGCTTCATCTCAACGAAATCTTACTGTAGCATCCCTATATGATACACATTTAGAATACCGAGTTTGGAATTTCTGCTACTATTTGTTCTTGAGATATGCTGATAACAGACACACAGACATCCAGACACACAGACAGACAGACACACACACACAGAGACCATTCGCTAAAAACATGATTTTCGTATTCAGGGGACCTCAGAACATGTAAGTATAACAAAAACCCACGTTTGAAAATTTGACCCTAAAACAATACTTTCTCGACCCTATGGGTAAGAGAAAGTAAAAAACTATTCAGTTCATTTTACCAAAATACTTTTTTTTAAGACTATCGAAGATCCTGTTTTCAAATACGCAAGCGAAGTGTGACGTCACTGAAATTCCGTGGATGCAAGAAAAAGATTCCCTATGTTAATCGTCCATTGGAGTTTTTGTAAAAAATTATTAAAAATCGGGAATTTTTTCCCGATTTTAATACCTGTATTTGGGTATAGATATGTTATCGTATCCATGTGTTAGATTGAGTTATTTTGCTGTCAAATTGACAAAATTTTAAGTTTCAAAACTGTGTCATCTTTTGCGTTTTTTGTATTTGGCGATTAAAAACATAATACGAAAATATACATGACAGATGTTTATTTTCGTAATATGTATTGTACGAAATATTGTTTCATATAATTCATCGCTCTCTTAATATAAGTTGTTAAAATAACCATGATTTTTTAAAGGAATTAAATATGTTCGCCAAAATAATTTGGCGATATTTTTTTTTTCCGCCAAGGATGACAGATATATTAAATCTATTCTGCTACAACATATGAGTATCTTATATCAGTAACTTTATTTAGACATTTGAAAACAAATATGACTTCAAATTATGATAGAATATTTATCATTTTCCTTTTAATTAGTATATTAGTTGGATATTTATTGTGTAAATATCATCCTTTGAAATGAAATGTTTATGTTTTGAATCGAATATGGAAGTTTGCCATTTTTTTTTTCTAGAGTTTTGAAATTTAAAATTTAAATTTTATCAATTTTACAGCAAAAACAACTTAATCTAACGCATGCAGACGATAACTAATACATATCTATACCGAAATATGGGGATTAAAATCGGGAAATAATTTGCCTCAATTTTTAATAATTTTTTACAAAAAATCCAATGGGCGATTAATATAGGAAATCTTTTTTTGCATCCACTGACGGCCAGTGACGTCATCACTTTCCTTGCGTATTTTCTAATTAACTATCCAATAATTACAGACACTCCATGCTAAACCAAATTCAACTCTACTCGATACTTCCAACCAGCTATCTCACCCGCAACATCGCCAAAATATCCGGGATCCAGCTAGGGACTTTCTCATTCTCAACCGAACATTTTATCTTGACTCGACATTATCACCTTAGACTACTCTACTTTCAATACTCATTTCAACTGGTGATCTTTACTTGCCCAACCAAATATTCTATCCCAACTATCATTTTACACTAATTTCAAAACTAAAATCAACTGGCGTCATTTACGTACTGAACTCGACGCCAATCATACCTTACAATGTAAACAAACAATGAAGCTTGATAAAAATATTTAAAGACTTTAATATGCTTTTACAAATATTTTAAGAGTTTTAAGGCTTTAACATGTTTTAGAAATACTTCAAGCGTTTTTTTTTTTTTTGTAGAAACAGTCAAAGAGTCGTTCATTCGGAATCCATTTGGAATTTGCATTTTCTGAATGGCAACAGTTTTGGTTTGTTTTTATTTGGTATTCCGTTGCTTACAATCATGAAGTTACATAATTCTATTTATAGATTCATGTTTATAATAGCCAGTGATCCATTATATTTAGTTTATATCTTTAAACATTACAAGTGAATAGTTTTTCAAGGTTTTAGTGAAAATAAATAAGAATACGTGCGATACAAAACATATTATATGTATGTTTCCGTAAGTTGAACCAGCTCAGTGAGTTGAACAAACGGAAAAAAAAAATGGCTGCCAAAAGTTTCTGTTTTGAAGCGGTACTAACCGGATTCGTTCATGACAGATGAGGATCATTATATATATTAATTTTATTGCTGAAATAGATAGGACATTTTTCGCCAAACTACTTTACTTTTGTGAAAGCCACTTTAAGCCAAGTAGCGCATCAAAAATATAAATAAATTATAAAATATTGAAAAACAGAAAAGAACGAAAAGGAAAGGAAAAAGAAAAGAAAAGAAAGAAACAGAAAAAATAATAGCATAAATTATGTATTTTTGTCTAAATAATAAAAATGGCGATAAAAATTCAAAAGTCGACAAGCGGAGCTATATTAAGGCTGTACTATGATCAGATTTACATATTTACATATTTAATTATTAATTTTTCTATATACCAACTAATATTAACTAACTCAACTGCTATTATAACCGCAAAAAATTAATTGTCTCACGCGATAGGTGTAGCCTATCATAACATATTGTAATATATTTGGTGTGAAATTGTTGTCATTTTATAGTTGATCGAATAAATCAAACAAATATAGAAAATAGCATGAATGAAAATATTATGTACACCACGTATAATGTTTAAAATACAGTGGAACCTGTCTAAAGTGACCACCCTAGGGACCGGCTAAAATGGTCACTATACGCAGGTGGTCACTTTATAAAGGGTCTTTAAAATTGGAAAAGGGTCGCTTTAGTCGAGAAAATGGTCACTTTAGTCAGGTGGTCACTTTACCAAGGTGGTCACTTTTACAGGTTCCACTTATTTAAAATCATCACGTCTCATATATAATTATATTAAACTTTAATCACATCAAAAACCGAGACACTATACAGTCGGTAACAAAAGTGTCCGAACACTAGCAAAAATTCCTATGTAAAAAAAGTACGCTTCGTACGGTTTTATTAAATAAATCCTTGTCGAATCCTATCCTTAGTCAGTGTAAGAACATGATTCGATAAGGATTTATTTAACAAAACCGTATGAAGTGTACTTTTTTTGCATAGGAATTTTTGCTAGTGTTCGGACACTTTTGTTACCGACTGTACACTAAAAATATACAATTTAAAACATTAAAACACTCGGGGCGCATTCAAAAGTATTTCCCGGTCACTTCCTGAGTTGGGAAATGACGTCACGCGGGAAGTTCGGGAAATTAGAACTACCATATAGGAGCCTTACGAAAAATGACGGAGATATAACTACTTCCGTACACATCTCATCTTCCCGGGAAACAAACATGGCTCCTATATGGTAGTTCTAATTTCCCGAACTTCCCGCGTGACGTCATTTCCCAACTCGGGAAGTGACCGGGAAATACTTTCGAATGCGCCCCTAAAACATAAATTTAAACGTTTCGAGCCGTTTACAGGCTCCTCATCAGTAAAACGTCAAAAAGTAATTCATTGAGTAGAACAAGAGAACTCCTATAATAGAGTACAGTGTATTCAGCGGGAACTGCGCATACCTCATTAAGCTGGATAACTGTTGCTTCGTATACCAGCCCTCGACGAAAATTCTTGAATGATAATTTGAACAGATAGATATGACAATTTTAGTATTGCTAAAATCAGGTAGATGGTCGGTTTCTATGGTACGTTGCACTATTTTAGAACGTATATCGCGGTTTTTGAAATTTCTTTTATGTTCGAGAATTCGGGTATGAAGGGAACGAGAAACCGTCCATCTACCTGATTTTAGCAGCACTAAAATAATCATATCTAACTGTTCAAATTACCATTCAAGAATTTTCGTCGAGGGGTGGTATACGAAGCAACAGTTTTCTCCACTTAATGAGGCATGCGCAGTTCCCGCTGAACACACTGTACTGTGTTAAAGGAGTTCTCTTGTTCTACTCAACGAATTACTTTTTGACGTTTTACTGATGAGAAACCTGTAAAAGGCTCGAAACGTTTTAATTTATGTTTTGTGTATTTTAATGTTTTAAATTGTATATTTTTAGTGTATAGTGTCTTGGTTTTTGATGTGATTAAAGTTTAACGTATAGTGTTGTTCATATGTAACTGGGATTCAAATATAAAATTGCTACTTTAATTTTTTCGATACTGTTCGTTTCGAAACTGTCATCTGATAAGCCCCCAACTGGAAACCCACTGGCAAGCTATAGTCACAGGCAACAGGGACAGGCACCCGAGAGTTTCCGAATGAGTGGTCGCTGACGAAGAAAGCGGGGACAAAAAACGGGCTTTTGAGCAATTTCATGATTTTTTAAAATTTTATTTTTGTTTATAAAGCGATACAGAAAAGAGTTTCCTTTAAATATAGTGACCAACGAAGCAGGCAAAGCCTTCTTTGATTAACTACCTTAATTGATTTCACATTCCGTCATTTTTGACGGGGTTATATACTATATATATATATTAACCAAAAGCAGGTTCCTTAAATACACAGTCGTGATAAAATGCATGCATAAATTAATAAATGTTTTGGAATTAATTTATTATATTGTTTAGCGATAAACATAAAAATTCGTGCGATTTTTTTGAAAAAATAACAACAAAATAACATAGCTTGCTCTTCACAAAAGAAATTTTCATGGGCTTCGTCGTGATAACTAATACAATTTATTGTATTTTTATGCGTCTTTTGTCGATAATAGTAATCGTTATTTTATTTTTACCAAATTTAGTTTCATTTTTCTTAATATATAAGCCGAATTTATAATTCCTTCCTAATATTGAAAAGCAAAAATACTCAGTGTTAAAACAGTTTGTATACTTTCAAAATAAATAGATAAATAAATAAAAAGTAAAAATCTTACTAAGCAACTTTTCATATAGAGTAATCTCAAAGTTCAACTTTTTCCATTCTTTAATAGCGAAGAAAGAACTTTGTCGAAGAATTATATAAATGTAACACAATTCCCCCTTTATTTCACATGTCACAACAATATGGTTTCAACAAAAGAATATGTTGGTAATTGTATTTGAAAACAAAGAACTGTCAACAATTTTTTGATTTTAAATTCTAAACAGAGTTTTAACTCCAACCTTTTTTGGAACTTTTTGCTTTTTAAAGCTAAACGTAAGAAATTATATTTATTTTGGAATTTGGAAGTAAATTTATTTTTAATTAGCAATTTTCAGTTATTACAATTTTAAATTTTTATATTGTATTAAGATGTACATGTTCCTTTCACAAATTTCTTACAGACATGTATCTTGAACTAATTTTCTTTAAGAAAATCTGTTTGAAAAATTGAAAAGTAATACTGTGTTGATGCTTATGCGGGTATTTTTCATTCACTAAACAAAAATACCCAGCTTTCAAAATGTTATTACAAATGCAGGGGTCGTAGTCTCCGCCTTTTCTTCAGGACACATTCAGAAATGAGAAATGTATGCCTTTTTTGCTACCACTATTTTTATGCAATAATTTTTATCCTCTTTAACCACAACATGTTACTTTTAAACCAAAATAAATATTTCCTTCAGAAAAAAGTAGCGGTTAAACAGGTGGAATTTCAGCATCCCTGAAAAGAGTTCTGAAAAAAAAAAGGCGGAGATTACGACCCCTGCAAATGTTATGAATGAATTTCTGTGCTATTATCATAATTATATTTTTATATACAACTAGGGGGCTCTCCTCCCTGCTTGCTCCGCTCGCCAACCCACGAAGGAGGCTTCGCCTCCTCTATATTCGCTTCACTTAATCTCTGCGGGGCTTTGTACGCTGATTCGCTGCTTGGCCTTTGATTGAATTTTAATATTAATAGTGCATAACGCAAGACAAAAGCAGAAACTTTTTATAGAAATCCCCGTATTCAATGTTAAATTCAAATACATAATATTTAATACCAAATTATTATTTATTTATTTATTTATTTATATTTTGTGAAATATGCTAAAGATCAATAATTTTTTCAGAATAGAAATTCGTAAAATCTAGACCATTTAGCCTTACAGTTTTATATGACCCCTTTTAATTTTTTGTCACTGTTTGGCGATGAATCTTTTTGGTATAACTGCTTGTTAAAGTAAAGAAAAAAAAAATATACATATAGTACCCATTTTGGCGATATCTGTCATATTTGACTGTCATCCGATATCTGTCATCCTTGGCGATTTTTGTATTTGGCGATCGAAAACGTAATACGAAAATATACATGCCAGATGTATATTTTCGCAATATATATTATACGAAATATTGATTCATATTATTTCAAATCCATTATAAATCCATTTTCCAACTTTGGTTTGAATTAAGTATTTTAAAAGTTACTGTGATAACAAATTTGCAAGTCGCTGACATTTGGAAACAATATAATGCAGCAAGTTGAAGGGCAAACTTGTCCAAGATATTTAAAGCACCAGTTCACTGTCAAACTTTATTTCGAATCAGTGCAGTATTTCAATAGTTATTGTTCCGACAAATTTTCAAGAGGCAGTCTAAGTGACTGCAACTTGGAAACAAATTGGCGAAGCAACATGTCCAGCGAAATCATACAAGATATATGTATGATAAGTTCAATGTTCAACTTTAGTTCAAATTAAATCAGTGTTTTAAAAATTATCGTGATAAGAAATGTTCAAGTGGTATTGTGATTTCAAGTGGCCACCACTTGGAAAGAAAAGCAGAATGAGATGCCCAGCGAACTTATCTGTGATATATGAATGCTAAATCCACAACCCAAATTTGACGCGAATTGGTTTAGTATTACAAAAGTTATCACAATAACAAATTTTCAAGTGGCTGCCACTTGGAAATAAAATTGCGGATCAAACTATGTACAAAAACAATATGAAACGCAAAAAAAAAAAAAAAAAAAAAAGTCGATTTTAAGACATTAGTGATATTAAACAAGAATTCTTGCTTTCTAAGGAAAACAAGCCCCGCCTTTTAGCGTTCTTCTAAAACAACGCAATATAAAAAAATAAAAGTAACTTTGCGTATTCCTCTTAAACACCTTAATTTACGTTGGCAAAAATATACGCTAGTGTCATTTACCTCATCGATTATTTGTGATAAATTTTTAATTCTTTAAACGAACTTTAAAACAGAAAATCAAATAAATAGGCGGGGCTTACTGCTTAAAATTGACAAATTGGTGGACATAAAACTTGTTAATTAAAAACTAATTGTCTATTGACAACCATTACAATGCAAGGCACACTTGCTAAACCGCTTCTTAGGTACCTTCATAGTTACAAGATTAATCATTTAGTTCACACATTGATTTGGGAGGGACTTATTATTTTAAATATACTTTAGTCTTAAAAAATTACTTTTATAAATATATTTTAATTAAGAAATTTAATTTTCATAGAAATTATAAAACAAATTGTACAGTTTCAAAAAGTTAAACTAACCCAAAACTGGTAAGTACGATTAAAAATCTTTAATGTGTACTTCATAATACCGTACTGTAATTTATTGGAAAAGGTTTAGTTTATGCATCGTTATGTGTGTATATATGTATATAAATTATTTCAGTTCGTGCATTATGCCACACCTACAAAATAAAATGAAGGAAAATTTAAGTTTTATTGGTGATTAGTAAAGCCACGATGACACATTTGAATTGAAAAATATCGCACATTTTTCAAAGAACGCTGCTTGACCAATCTAAAATGTATTCTTTAATAAAGTACTTTAGTATATACATATTTAAAAAACCAAAATAAGGGATAGCCAAGATACTGTAAAAGTTATAACCTTTTAGCATTATTAATTTTTATAACACTTTCTTTCTTAAAAAAATTCCGGTGTGAAACAGTAAAATTTTTTCTAATTTTTGTAGGATCTTAATTTTATTTTTCTAGATTTACAAATAAACCCCTAACACATTTTTAGATATAATTCTATAAATATTAAAGTAAAGTATACAAACTGTGTACTTTTCCGCACTGCCTGACTCTCAAGAACTCAGTTGTGAAGTCAAAGTTTGGTGTTGCTATGGAAAAAATCAAAGTTGGCGCTCATTTTAATATGTAGATGATCCTTAATTCAAAATTTGACATCATTTTCAAAAAGTGCATTTAATTTCTTGTTGAATGGTGTCTATTAGATTTTTCTGCGTCAATTAATAACGAAATTACAGCGAGTGTTGCTTTTTTTCTCCCCTCGACTGTAAATATATAGTTTTAAGAAAATCGGTTCATAAATACCTTTTTTAAGACAATTTAAAATTTTCAAATGTCCAGTAATTGCAAACAAGATTGCGAATCAAGTTGTCATTAAACATATCAAATGCATTTCTGAGATAAGACTATTCTACAAATTTAGTTGGAATTCATTCAGTATTTGAAAAATTAGCGTATTGGCAAATGAAGTAACCACCACTTGGAAACAAAATGGCGGTGTAAGTTTGCTCAGCCAATTAGTCCAATTTGTAAAATAAGTTCACTGTCCAACTTCTATGTGCATTTGTTACATCTTTATGATAAATCTATTTATTTTCATGCAGGTTTAAGTGAAATTTTGCCTTATTCTCCCATATTATGAAAATCGTAAATTTCGAATAACTTCTGAAGTTTTGTAATTAGATTGTTGGAAATGAATAGGGTTCTTTTCAGGGTCATAACTAATACTTTAAAACTAGTCTGACCTCTCTGTGATCATTTGTTCGTGAGATATCGTGTACACATACTAATATACTAACACACTAACGGACTAACGGACTATCCAACAAACGGACTAACACACTAATGGACTAACAAACTAACAGACATCCTACAGACGGACACCATACTTATTTTGATGTTTTTAGATTCCTCACACTTGAAAACGTATAAAAAATTCAAAAACCGAGGTCGAAAATTTTCAGGATTACCTAAGTTCCCCATACCTGCAGTATGATAGGGAACTAAAAAGCGACAATCGTAGTACTTAAATTGTTCAATCTCCAATAACTTATAATCTTCTATAAGAAAGTTTTTGAAAAATATTACAATTATATATATTCTTTTGCTAAAGCTTTTCAAAAATCATTAAATTAAAATAAATCACCCCAATACGATAAAAAGTAAGAATATTAAAATTTTAAAATCACGTTTAAACTTTCTTTTACAGATATGTTCATGAAACTTCTGACGGAGTTATAGGCGGTTTTAACTTTTCCTACTCATTAAATACTATTCAAGAGCTTAAGATGTTCTTAAATTTAAAAATTCAATGTTCAACTTCTGTGAATTAGAAACAGCTTCGGCGAATTCAATCATTCTCAATGGAGTTTCACTTTCTCAGTATTTTCATTCTCCGCAAAGTTATGATCCAGCCGAGAAAACATTAAAAGAAAATTTAAATTTAGAATGAAACCTCTAGAGACACACCATTCTTTAAACGTTTAATGCAAAGCTCTTATTTCGAATATTTTATGGTAACTTAATGAGATAGATTGAAAATGGATATCGATTTTTAACCCTTATTTCCTTATAATGACTGAAACAAGGGGAATTTTGAGAAACTTATTAATTTCTACGACTAAGTTTAATCCAAATAAAGTCGATTATGTAATTATGGAAAACAAATATATGAATTCAGAAGGCAGTTAACTCGGAAATTGTTAGTCAGAAGTTTGCTTATGAAATCATCTTTTTATAAACCTGTTTTATATAGACAATAACATTTAATTCTTTTCCGAAATCCGGAAAAACCCCAATACCTTATTTCACTTAGTTTAATGCAAATGAAGAAGCTGGAGGAATGTTTTAAGAACAGCTCTTTAATACGCAAGCGAAGTGATGACTTCACTGGCCGTCCGTGGGGGCCAAGTAAAAGATTTTCTATGTTAATTGTCCATTGGAATTTTTGTAAAAAATTATTAAAAATTAAGGAAAATTATCTTCCGATTTTAACCCTTATATCTGGGTATAGTTATATATAAGTTACTGTCTACATGTGTTAGATTGAGTTATTTTTGCTGTAAAAATGATAAAATTTTAATTTTAAATTTCAAACGTCTAGAGAAAAAAAAAGGCAAACTTCCATTTTCGAATGTGAACATAAACATTTCATTTCAAAGTGTGATATTTACACAATACATATTTAACTAATATACTAATAAAAAAAATGATAAATATTCTATCATAATTTGAAGTCAAATTTGTTTTCAAATGTCTAAATAAAGTATATGATATAAGATACTAATATGTTGCAGTGGAATAGATTTGATATCAGTCATCCTTGGCGGAAAAAAAATATTCCCCAAATTATCTGACTTATTTTGACAAGTTAATTAAGAGAGTAATGAATAATATGAAACAATATTTCGTACAATATTTATTACGAAAATATGCATCTGGCATGTATATTTTCGTATTACGTTTTTGATCGTCGAATAAAACACACACACACACACACACACACACACACAAAAAAAACATTTTAAAATTAAAATTTTGTCAATTTGACTGCAAAATAACTTAATCTAACGCATAAATACGATAACTAATACATATCTATACCCAAACACGGGGATTAAAATCGAGAAATAATTTTCCTCGATTTTTAGTAATTTTTTACAAAAAATCCAATGGGCGATTAACATAGGGAATCTTTTTTTTGCATCCACGGACGGTAATAAAAATAGAATATGACCATCGCAAATGTTGAAGAATATTCTCAATGACGAACTTTACGTTATTTAGTTGTTCGAATAAATTTATTAAAGTAAGTAGGATATAACTTTCCAAAAATAATTTATATTCCACATATATTTGTGTACCTATATATTACACTAATTTATTTAAAGTATAATTTTCGTAATCAGTTGCTTCGTTATTATTATGATGAAAATGCTGCTATTATATTTCATGGAATTTTTTTTTTAATTTAACATTTTTTAAGATTCCATGAAACTAAATAGCATGGAGTTTTCAGAATTCTTTTAAATGTAGTTACATGCGGTGCAGGCAAAGGCCTTTAGTTCTAATGTATATATAATTGCTGTGTAAACTTAAAAGTCAAACTAATGATAAAGTTTCAATTTTAAGATATTTATATTTTTAGCATTTTTTTTTCTTTTAAACAAAACAAGTGTTAAAACAAAATAGATGCAATTAAAGTTTTACGAGACATAAATAGTAAATGGAAACAGTAAAATTCTTTAACTATCATAAAAAAAAAAAAAGAAAAGAAAAAAAAAAAAAAAGAATTTGAAACTGTAGCTGGAGTGGTATTTGGTAAAACATCCATGTGCATTCCAGTGTTATAAAAGCTGTTTCTGATACAAGCACTATTACAATCCTCTTCTAATGTCCGCCTTTCCCTGACTGAAGAGGAAACACATTTTCCTCCGTGATGATCAATCCATACCTTATTAATATATTTATGTTTATGTCGAAATTAATCCAACCTTTCGTGAACAGCGTTATCAAATTTAAGGACTTTTTTTCTTCAAAAATCACCAATAATTTTGAGGAGTGATATTTGATATATGATAGACGATTAATCTTCGAAGTGATTAGCCAACCGTTCCAATTAAAAAGTAGTTGTAGATATTGAATAAAAAAGTCTCTAAATTTTGCAACATTGTTCATCAAGTGGACTAATCGATGAATTTAGCAAGATATAATCGATGAATTTAGCAATTTCCAATGGATTTTTATTATATTTAAATAGTTTCATTCATCATAAAGTTTTAATCCAGCTCAGAATACGATTAATTTAGAGTCAGAAGAATTGAAATTTAGAGGGAGAATATAAATGACACAGAATTCCTTGAAGAATTATTAGTCTTATTTCGAATATTTTATGTAATTTAATGAGAGAGGCCGAAAACGAGTATCGATTTTTAACACTTTCTTTCCTTTTACTTTAAATGATTGAAACATGTGGAGTTTTTAGAAACCTTTTAAATTTCTTTGTCAAGAAGAGTCTAAAATATTCATTATGTAAAGGAAAGTACCTAAAAGGAATTTGCAAGCAGAAAAAATGTATATAATGTAGGTATAAACGAGATATTATGGTATTTATGTATTTAAAAAAAATTAATTGCTTTTATTTTATATATAAGGTTTCATGTAAGGGCTTGAGATAGCCAGTATGATAAAGGAAACTGAAAATACTTGAGTCTATTTGACATTAAAGTACCAAAATAACTATACAAAATATAGGCATGTCGTGAAAATTTATAAGATAATTTATGATGCAAAGAGAATAATATATATAAAAAAGATTTTTAAAAAGAAGGCTTTTTTTTAGGCGTCCTAAAAAGTAGTAAATAAGGCAACATTTTCTGTACTCATACCAATTAAAAGATAAGCATTCATTGATGACTAAGTGTGTTATTATATAGTAAGATGTAGTCATCAGTGAATGCTCTTTATTTTTTAATTGGTCTGAGTATTCTGAAAAATTTGCCTTATTTCCTACTTTTTAAGACAGCAATAAAAAAGCATTCTTTTTAAAAATCTTTTTCATATATTTTTTAATTTGTAACTAAAAATCTGGTCACTCATGGCTCACTCACGGTCACTCATGGTCACTCATATTCATAGGAATGACCCTTGAGTCAAAATATAGCAGAAAAGTGGCTCAATGACACACCGACATAATGACATAATCCCAGAATGACAGACAGCCCGGCTGAATATAAGGCATAACTGATTATAGTTAGAGCTTTTAAAATTAAGAACTATACATAAAAAATATCTATAAAATGCCCTTATTGTTTCTACGAATGGTGCAGTTATCGTCATTTCAAATTGTTCGCTAAAAGTTTACTTATCAAATTTGTAATACATTTTTAAATAGATCTTGTAAACCTATTGGTTGGTTGGTGTCGTGTTCATAGATAGTTTATATAGAAACATGGACAGTCCACACAGCTTTGGCTATCTGGAGGAAGTTGTCCGCACAAATTGTAAATTATGCGACATTTGTTTTGGGTTAAAAAATTAAGCACGGTTTTTCTTAACAGGAAAAAATGTTAGGAATGCAGTGTTAAAGCAGTGTGTTACCAATTCATGAAATTTCTGACTTAAAACATAAGGCTGTGAGTTGACCTAGTGTAATCCAAAACAAATACTTTACTTCTACTAAATATGATAGTATCTTAGGCATATATATTTTATAATACATACATCTCTTATAGAAAGTCATAAAATCTTCGATGCAACTCTCAGAAACTTTTTGAATATTATGTAGAACTCAAATGCTTTTAAAATAAAATTTTTGAACGTACGAAGCTAGTTGCTACTTTATTAATTAAACATGTTGGCAAATAATTAAACTTGATTAAATCAATCTAATTAGTTAAAACCTAGTATGTTATGGCCATCAAAAAACTTTTTCTTTATTTTTTTATGCAAATTTTCTTAATTTAGACCAAAACATCCACCATTGTATTTTAAATTGTGAAAACAAAAGAGAGCGATAAAAAGGTCTAAAATGGTGTTCTATTTTTTCTTCAAATGAAAATAAATTCATTTCAGATTATCACAGATGCATGGTTCAAACATTTGTTTTAAAGCTGTCAACGAGTTCTTTTGAAAAACAGTCATCTTAAAAACTTACACCCCTGAGCATGGGACCACCATAGAAGAAAGTGAGCTCCTACACGTACAAGTATTTTATCCTGATTGAGTATTTTTATTATAAACAAAAGATTTCAGTTTATCGAAAATGATTAATTAAAAATATCTTTGCGTGCAGTCCTATGTAATTTTGTTATGTGTTGTCATATTAGAGATTTTGTAAAGAAAACTAAATAACAGAGCCACCTATTGAACGTTATGCACTAAAAGTTGAGGGTTAAGGTGCAACGAAATTTTTATATAATTCTTTATTTAGAGCTGTTACAAAATTTGCCACAGGTGACAGACAGACGAAACTTTACTTCTCTACATACGATCAAATGATTATTTGTATTTCTCAAAACGTTTAAATCCATCAAAATCCGGAAATAGATAGCTTTTACGAATATAATACTATCTTCTATTTAATAGAGAAAAAGTAAAAAAGTAAAAATATATAAGTATTAAAATTTATAAGTATATTTAAAATTTCTTTTTTTGATATGATCACGAAACTTTTTATAAAAAAAAAAAAAAAAAAAAAAAAAGAATCATCTCGACTTTTGATAATTAAATAATATTAAACGGCTTCCGTTGTTCCAAAATCAACAAAAATAATGTGCAACTTTTCAGAAATAGCAAGTTTTGGTTAATTTAATCATTCTCAATGGAAATTAACTTTGTGAGTATTTTCATTCGGCGTAAAATTAAAATCTTGCAGAGAAAACATGAAAAGAAAAATTTAAATTTAAAGTGAAACCACTAAAGGAACACAATTATTTGAACATTCAGTTCAGAGCTTTTGCAACATTTAGTATAGAGCTCTTATTTCGAATATTTTATGGTAATTTAAGGAGATAGATTGAAAATGAATATCAATTTTTAATTCTTATTTTCTTAAAACGCTTGCTGGAGTTTTCAGAAATTTCATTAATTTGTATGATATTTCAAAATTTAATCTGAATAAAATTTGTTCAGTAATTTTTCAAAAGAAATTTCTGAATTTAGAAAGCACATT
The DNA here is from genome assembly GCA_963930645.1 of Salticus scenicus. Classification (NCBI taxonomy): domain Eukaryota; kingdom Metazoa; phylum Arthropoda; class Arachnida; order Araneae; family Salticidae; genus Salticus; species Salticus scenicus. The sequence goes on from OZ005652.1 coordinate 244,588,789, forward strand.
GTACAGAAATTGGTAGTCAAATGTTCATTTAAGATATTGTTCTATTGCAATGCTGGTTCTTTTGCAAACCTTAAGTGGACTCTCTACTTATCGTATCCGAAAGCCGAAGTCAATATGTTATTCTATGGGGAATTTTGCCCTGTTATAACTCATTAACCAATACATATTTTTAAATTTGGTTTTCTTATTCAGAAAATGCACAAATGCTAAACGATTTATCGTTTTCTGAAAAGTGATTTTTTTTTTAAATTTTAAATTTTTAAGGTTTAATTTTTAAGCTCAAATACCCAAAATTTCACATTGTAAAAATTCGCATTTTCCAACTTAAAAAAAAAAAAAAAAAAAAAAAAAACAGTTTTTGGAAAGCGATAAATTGTTTAATATTTGTGAATTTTCTGAATAAGAAAACGGAATTTAAAAATATGTATTAGTTAAAGAGTTATAACAGGGCAAAATTCTCCATAGAATAACTTTGATTTTGGCTTCTGGGGACGATAAGTAGAGAGTCCTCTTATTCATGTAAACTCGTGCAAATTATTCGTGTTTCTTTTATTTTCAATTTTCTTCTAACTCTTTTATCACATGACAAATAGGAACTCTGTAAATAAATACAATATCCGGGCTGCCAATATTTCTAATTTTTAAATCAGATTTATCACTTGTATTTTTGAGAAAAGATCTGTCCCTTATATTTTCAACGAATAAATAAAATTAAATGAGCTGAAAACGTTTATAAAAACTTCCTGGTGTGAAGCCTCTATTGAAAATAACGGAGAGAACTGAAAAACATACTATTCAACAAGTCATGGGTGACCTATCGAATAATCGATCACCTTCTAGACCTTTTTTCGCTATTGGTGTTGACTTAACCGGTCCAATAATTACGAAGCCCAATTTACCTTGGAAGAAGGCCAAATTAAAGACATATATCGCCATTTTTATTTATTTTTCGTCCTGAGTGGAACCTATCGTGCGGCAGTGGAAGCTGGCTTATATAAACGAGAAGCGTGTGCAGATCCATCTAGTTGGCGCAGTTGGCGCGGATCGGCTATTATGGTGAACGCCGTTGGGAGCATGGCTGAATGGATGGTAAATGACGTCCTCAGAAGGTAAACTGGCTCTTCTGGCCGCCAAACCGTGGAATTGCCGGAACCTGAGGCAGCCGGGCTCGAATTTGACTGGCCTATAAAGTCGGTCCGGAGAGGTGGCGGAGGTTTCGTAATCCTTGCTTGCAGTCCATATCTGGGCTAGTACTTGCTATCGTAGGGCTTTCATGTTGCTGTCGTAATGTTCGAGGCTTCTTTGTATCGGGACGTCATTGACGGGACCGAGGAATAGATACACCTAGTGGTCGGTGATGGGGAGTGCATGCATGCCAACTTGCTTATCAACTGATTCTAATGACATTCAGCCGCTGACTTTAGGTCATTTTCTGATCTGTGGACCACTTCTAAACATTCCTGATACTAATACTGTTCTAGACGATTTATCCTTCTCCTCTGAGTGGACCCAATTATAGAAGATAAAATTCCACTTTAAGAACCAGTAGAGCAAAGAATATTTAAATGAGTTACAACAGAGGATCAAATGAGAAAAATTTAACCATTCTCCATCCAGAACAAATATTATTGCTGAAGGAAATCCAGGACTGGCCTCTTGACGCCACACCAAGGTGATCTCTAGACCTGAGGGAAACGTTAAAGTTACAGATTTAAAAACAGTGACCGGAATCTTTAGAAGAGCAATATCTAGACTAGTTCCCCTGCCACAAGATCACGTTGTACTACTGTACAACAGTGGGCGGCATGAAGAAAGTTAAAAACAAGCAAATGATTTCAGAATTTTAGGTTACGCAACACCTGCTCTGTTTAAACGAGCGCATGCGCGCAAAGGACTTTTTTTTTTTTTTTTTTCTTTTATCCTGATAAATTTTTATGTAGGTTTCGAATGAAGCTCTTGTGAGCTAGACATGTTTATTTAATCATACTTGTCATTTAAATTAAATGTTGTAATGTTCGTAAGCTTTCGTTCTTCATAGATGCAGTATCAATTCATTTAGAATAATTATTAATAGTTAGATTTAAATCACATTGAAACTTTGAAAATTAGTAACACTTAGGTTCTCTTAAGACGATTGTTTCGATTCAGCGTTTTAGATAAATAACTTATAATACCATCTGAACTACCGAACGTTTCAAATGATATTTCTTGTCATTGTTATTATGGACAAACGATTTGTTCTAACGACAGAAAATTTTTAATGGCAAATTTCATTTGCATCTATTTTCGTACACAAAAGGCTATTTAATGGTGAAATGTAAAACTAAATTTTTCCATGTATTTTTCAGCCTTATGACCTAGATAAAAAATATTAAATGTGTCATTCGGATACAGTCAGTAGAAACGTATAGCTATTAACCTCTTAATGCCGTCAGTTTAATTTACCAATATATATATACATACATTCCCACAGACGGCAACAAAATTCTTCGTATTGTAATCCTGTCATGTGTTAACAGTCCTCATCTCGATTTATCTATCTATCTGTATCTTATCACTCATCAAAGATTAACCGGTCTTAGAGTCAGGTATACAAGTCTGATGTATATGTTATCAATAAACAAACAAACATACAGCAAAACTTTTTTGAATTTCAAAAGAAAAGTCAATCTGACGTTTCGCAATTCGTAGTTAAATCCTTTTGTTTACGAAAGAAGTCATACGTAAATTAATAACCGAAAAAGTATTTTTACTTTTGAAGAAAAATTTAGAAAAAAAAAAAAAATGTTTTTCCATTCATCTTTCCTTGTATTTGTTCTTTCACAAGTCATTAGTTTTAAAATCAGAGTCGATGAATCCTTTTGGGGGCGTAAAAGGAAAAGAAATTGCTTCATGTAATGAACTATGCTAAATTTTCAATACCTACTTTAAGCTTAAATGATGCATTATGATAGCACAAAAATGGACCTTTTAAAAGAAATAAAAAGGGGAAATCGGAAAAAAGAAACATGAATTTCGTATTCTCTTTTCATGAGGATTCTTATTTTTCAATTTCAGAAAATATTGAACACTAGAATTAAGTAGAAAAATGTTCAACCTTAATTTTGTTATAAGTTTTAAACAGGCGAAAAGTTTTTTGGAAAAATTGTTATTATTTCATAAATATACGCTTAATAAATTTTGCGAATAGCAATTTGTAATTAAAAAAATTATGGAATAAAAAGAAAAATTCCTGTGAAGCTGCCCAGTGAAGAGAAATACGCCCTTGTTTTAGAGAAAAATGTAAATGGATTATTTCTCTGAAAAACTTTGGAAAATGTGAAAATGTATAATATTGTAAAAGGGTTTTTAAAAGCTTCTAGAGACTTCAGTTCTTTATATTTATAGATAAATAATAATAATAAAAAAAATCCAATATTAGTTTGCAAATTTAAATTTCGTACTGAAAAATAGAGATTAAAAAAAAAAAAATTCTGTTTTTAACATAACACGCCTTGGCAGAAAAGAGAGAGAAAAAAGAATCTGGTGTAATTTTTCACTCATCTTTTCAAACATTTTGCAGTTTTTAAACGGTTAAACATATCGCACGTGGTAAAAATGCATCAGAAATCAAACTAGTTAGTTGTTTCCACCACATGACTTTCTTCTATATTTTCCTATACAAATTTCCCCAGTAAAAACAATTTATTAAATTTATTATTTTAAAATATTATCTTCCATGACAATGCAAACGATTTCCATTTTAGAGAAGTAGTATAACACTAAATATCCATAAAAAGTCAATTTTATTCTCAATATTACATAAAAAAAAAAAAAAAAAAAATTTTTGGTTAAAAATGAAAAAAATTGATAACTTTATTTTAAATTATCGCAGATCGACGGTTCAACCATTCGTTTTAAAGGTATTGGCGAGCTCTTTTGAAAGATACCCATCATGAAAATTTACTCCCCTCGAGGTGGTAGGCGAGGCTCCTACATACACAACTTTTTCCCCCAGTTGAATATCTCTATTACAAATAATTCTTTTACATTTCATAATGATTATTAAAAAATAATTCTCCAAAATTTTGTCCCATACCATCATGTTAAAAATTTGGAAAAAGCGGGATGGCAACGCGGACAATTTTTACCAAAAATTGATAGGCACTAATTTATGTCAATGTGTGACTACATACCAATTTGTATGAAATTCTGTGCAGTAGTACCTGAGATAAAGTCGCCACAAAATTTTGTCACACACACACAGACAGACAGACGTTTTCTAAAAATGGTCAAATTGTGTTCTATACCCCTCAAAATGTGTTGTAAATCCATCAAAAACCCGAAGTCGAAAATTTTTACGAATCCAGTACTTTCTTCTATTGAATATAGATGAAAGTAAAAATGGCAATTTTGAGTTTATGTCATTGAAAAATGTGCATGAAAAGCGTTACACCTCTATATAAAAAACTAGTATGTTGTGGCCACCACAAGACTTTCTTCTATATTTTCCTATACAAATTCACGCAATAACAATATTAAAAAAAAAAAAAAACGATTTTTTTCATTTTTTTTTTTTTTTTTTTCGTTAAAAGTAAAAAAAAATCGATAACTTTGTTTTAAATTACCACATATTTATAGTTCAACCATTCGTTTTAAAGGTATTGACGAGACCTTTCGAAAGATCTTTCGACCGATCTTGAAAATTTACATCCCACCCCTAGGGGGGGGGGAAGCGATGCCCCAAATTTTTTCCCTAATTAACTACTACTATTATCAATAATTCATATTAATTTCACAATCACAGGTTAAGAATAACTCTCATTATGTACATTTATACGAAATTTTTTCCTATACTGCCATGTTAAAAATTTAGAAAAAATACGATCACAGCGCCACCTGTTGAGCGATTGATCCCCAAATCTAATCAGCCTCAGTTTATGTCAGGGGCCAACTAAATACCAAGTCTGGTTAAATTTCGTTAAAAAAAAAAAAAAAAAAAAAAAAAAAAAAAAAAACGATTTTTTTCTAAGTTTTTTTTCGTTAAAAGTAAAAAAAATCGATAACTTTGTTTTAAATTATCACAGATTTATAGTTCAACCATTCGTTTTAAAGGTATTGACGAGACCTTTCGAAAGATACCCATTTTGAAAATTTACTCCCCTCGAGGGGGGACTTCCCCCCCACGGGGGGTGGCGAGGCTCCTACGCATACAAAAAAATTTTCCCAGTTGACTATCTCTATTTTAAATAATTCTTGTAAATTTCATAATGATTACTAAAAAATAATTCTCTTTATGCACATTTATACAAAATTTTGTCCTATATCACCATGTTAAAAATTTAGAAAAAGCGGGATGGCAATGTAACCTGTAAGACAATTTTTACCAAAAGTTGATAGGCACTAATTTATGTCAAGGTACAACTACATACCAATTTGTATGAAATTCTGTGCAGTAGTTCTTGAGATACAGTTGGAACAAAATTTTGTCACACACACACACACACACACACACACACAGACAGACAGACAGACAGACAGACAGACAGACAGACATTTTCTAAAAATGGTCAAATCGTGTTCTACAGCTCTCAAAACGTGTAAATTCATCAAAAACCCGAGGTCGAAAATTTTTACGAATCCAATACTTTCTCTATATTACATATAGAAGAAAGTAATTATCCAATTGAAAGGCAATTATGTCTATTTTATTATAATGTTAATACAAATTATGTTTATTTTTCTCAAATAATGTATCACTTTTCTTTCCGGTGTGCGATATGTGAATCAGAGAATATTTCAATAAATAAACAAAAGTGGAAATCATGATAAAGGAGGAGAATCTCTATCCATGTTTTTGTATTGGAAAAATGAATCGTAACGTATTCAAATTATTTTGTGAACCTTTGTGAAAGAAGTATAAATTGCGAGAACGCAGTTTACAGAAAACAATGCTGTTGTAAAATTCTAAAACATAACAGATGATCCAAAAGTCCATTAACATTTGAAAAGTCAATAATTCATGGGATAATGTATGTACAGAGGTGAAAATTGGCACACATGCTTGAAATGACATAGGCTTTTATTGAAAGAATTAAAAAAGGACAAAACATCGATGCTGGATAGCAAACGCTGCTTGAGAAAGGTGTATAAAATGAGCTATAGTGAGAGAGGAAATCAGATGCACCAGCAATCGTGGCATGTTAACTTAAAAATAAATAAATAAATGAAATAAATAAATAAATAAATAAATAAAATAGAATTCCATTAGCAGAAAAGGAACTGTCAGTGAAGCTGTATTATGAGAATGAAGAACCTGCTTTGTTTAGACGATCGGCCACGTAGTGGGCGACCAATGAAGACTTCAGAAGGCTCGTCTTATCAAATGGGAAGTCAGCACTCGTGAACCCGCATGTCACATGGACATTCCATGCATTGCCATTTAGAGAGCGCTAAGACGTACCTTCCAATGATATCCGAACAAAATACAGCGTCATAGTGAAATGTTAACCGCTGATTTTGTGGAGTTTGTAATCAATAGAACCCCATGTCATTTCAAGCATGTCTGTGAATTTCTACCTCTATACCTACATTATTCTGTGAATTATTGAATTTTCAAATGTTAACGAACTTTTGGGTCACCCGTATATCAGCTTAATTTTCTTTTCATTTATTTAAGAACTTTAGACAATTAGATTTCATAGGGTATAAGCATAAATTCTTTCATGCTTTCCTATAAAAAAAAAAAAAAAAAACTTTAAGTGCTATGAACAAATTTTCTTACATAATGTGTCTAAAAGTAACAGGATATTTTCGATTTTAGATGTTTCGTTATATATATAGAAAAATCTCGTGGAAATTATCCCGAATCTTCTAGGAATGTGAAAAATATATTAGTTTTCCCATATTTGGCCAAAGGTTTTTTTCGGAAAAGAGCAGTGACAAATTAAAGAAACTAGTTGGCATAGGTGGACTCTGCTCAGCTCCCCATCATATATTATTCATAAATTTCTAAAACAGGACATTCTCTTACCATAGTTATCATGTTAAGAGAAATGAATTTGAAAAAAATGCTTGACACAGTGACAGAATAAAATCCCCGCCTAATAGGCTATCCACCGTGCACTTCGATATATTTATCTTATTCTAATCTATTAATTTATTTTATTAGGATAAATTTCGTAGTTTAGTTTTCATGCTATTATTTTCAATGCAACAATCGTATAATGTATATTCATATGGAAAATTTTCAATTTTTTTATATTGATTAAATCGTAAATTACGAATAATTTAAGAAATTTTCCTATTAGAATATTTGTATTCAATCGTATTCAAAAAAAATATCATAAATGTAATTTTGAAGTTGTCTAACGTATTTATGATCTTCAAAACGGAAGTTTATGCTCAATTTTGCCTTATTCTGACATGTTAAGTAAATCGTAAATTCAAATAACTTACGAATTTTTTAAATTGGAAAAACCATACTCTATGATATTCTTGCCAGTATCCTAAATAATATTTAGAAAGTGGTTTGACATCTTTACGATGAAAATATCCCTCAAGATTGACGTTTATAAGAAATTTTGCTCCATTCTGCCATGTTAAGAAATTCGTAAATTTCCAATAACTTACGAAATTTTTATATTGGAAAATTCATAGTCATTAATATTCATGCCAGTGTCCTAAATAATATTTCAAAAGTAGTCTGACATCTTTACGATGAAAATATCTCTCAAAATTGACGTTTATGTGAAATTTTGCCCTATACTGCCATGTTAAGAAATTCGTAAATTTCCAATAACTTACGAAATTTTTATATTGGAAAATTCATAGTCATTAATATTCATGCCAGTGTCCTAAATAATATTTCAAAAGTAGTCTGACATCTTTACGATGAAAATATCTCTCAAAATTGACGTTTATGTGAAATTTTGCCCTATACTGCCATGTTAAGAAATTCGTAAATTTCCAATAACTTGCGAAATTTTCAAAGTAGCATATTTATAGTTACTGATGTTCATTCCGGCATCAAAACTGATATTTTAAAACTGGTCTGAGATTTTTACAGTAAAAAGTTTCCATTTAATGCACGTTTAAGTGAATTTTTCTCCTATTCTCCCATGTTAAGAAAATCGTAAATTTCTAATAACTTACGAAGTTTTTTAGTTCAAATGTTGCAAATGAATAGGGTTCTTGCCAGTGTCGAAGTAATATTTAAAAACTGATTTGACCTTTCTGTGACAATTTGTTCTTGAGATATCGTGTACACAGACTAACAAACTAACGGACTAACAGACACACTACAGACAGACACCATACAAATTTTGTCATTTTCGGATTCCTCACACCTGAAAACGTGTAAAAAAGTCAAAAAACCGAGGTCGAAAATTTTCACGATTACTTAAGTTCCCCATACCTATAGTATGATGGGGAACTAAAAATAATGTTCAGTAATGCGTTGGATTGTGTTGTAACCATAGCATACGATTATGATACTTCTTTTGATTAACTGAGTAAATCTCGATTAAAGTAGCATGTATATTTATGCGAATAAACCTTTTTTTAAAATAAGAATCTGAAGTTTTTGCTATATTTTTACTTCGTTATACAGTACCCGCCGCTTTATAAAATCACTGGTTATTAAAATCAGCCGCTTAATTTGATCAAATCGCTGGGTCCGGAGTCAAATCAATACGAACCGCCGCTTAATGAAATCAGCATCACCGATTAATAAACTCAGAAAAAAATCTCTTCAACAGTAAAAATGATCATGTACATAAACTAAACAACGAATTATATTTCCTCACCGGATTTTTGAAAAGAAAAAAAGAAACAAAACGAAACAAGCCATCCCACTATTACTCTTTGCCGAAAATTTTATGCCTTTATAAAAAGAAAAGATAAGATAAGCTATGCTTAGCTGCCAATATTTTAATTTATTCCGGAGTACTTTTAGCCCCGCCTTTATTTCCTACCACTACCACTTTATTTATAGAAACATTTCTCCAATATATAACTTCGATAAAATAGGACAAAATTACTTTTAAAAAATAAGTGGTACAAAATAAAGGCGGGACTAAAAATACTCCCGAATAATCTAAAATATTGACAGCTATAGCCATGCGTTGCAGTTATGAATTCAAGGAATGAATTCTTCAAATGATTGGCCGATGAGTATTTTTTTCTGTCTTTAAATATTCAAATAGAATTTCTAGTTCTGATTTTGAAACAACTTATCTGCAAGATATGCAAGCAGATAGTAAAGCGTAAAATTTTGGTAAAGTATAACGGTTTTCTTCAAATGTATAGTCAAAGGAAGGCGAAATCTAAGTTTGAAATTTCTCTCTATATATATAAATGAATGTTTGTTTCTATGTCCTTTATAAAATCGTAAACGGCTTGACCGATTTCGATCATTCTTTTTTTGTTTTTACTTTCCGAACACTATAGTGAGGAAAGTATTGTAATCATGTCAAAAATCCGAATTCGAGATTTTGATGTTTCTATACGTTCCGAGGTCCCCTGAGTCCGTTTTCACTATTTTTACGATGATGTATGTATGTGTGTATGTGTGTATGTATGTATGTATGTGTGTGTGTATGTCTGTGAGTGAACACGCTAACGTCTAAACGCTTTGTTCGAATAAGCTGAAAGTTGGTGCGTATATTGTAAGTCACCATAGTACGAACCCTATAGGTTTTGGTGAATCTAGCACTTATAGTTTTTTTACAGGGACACAAAGAAAAATTCTTTATCATTATGGTCTATGGGACCAAAATCTTAAAAGTGCGATAGCATCTAAACGCCTTCTTCAATTGAGCAAAACATTTATACACATATTATAGGTCACAGTTACTCAATCTGTATAGAGTTTGGAGAATCTGGCACTGACAGTGTTTTTTACAGGGGCACAAAGAAAAATTCTTTATCATTATGGCCTATGGTCCCAAATTTTTAAAAGTGCGATAGCGTCTAAACGCTTATTTAATCTCAGCAAAAAATTTGAACACATGTTATAGGTCACAGTTGCACGAACTGTAGAGATTTTGGTGAATTTAGCACTTACAGTTTTTTTACAGGGACACAAAAAAATATTCTTTATTATTATGGCCTGTGGGACCAAATTTTTACTTTCTTCTATATTCAATAGAAGAAAGTATTGGATTCGTAAAAATTTTCGACCTCGGGTTTTTGATGGATTTACACGTTTTGAGAGCTGTAGAACACAATTTAACCATTTTTAGAAAATGTCTGTATGTTTGTCTGTCAGTCTCTGCGTGTGTGTGACAAAGTTTTGTGGCAACTGTATCTCAGGAACTACTTCGCAGAATTTCATACAAATTGGTATGAAATTTTTAACATGGTGATATAGGACAAAATTTTGCAAAACTGTGCATAAAGAGAATTATTTTTTAGTAATCATTATGAAATTTACAAGAATTGTTTATAATAGAGATAGTCAACTGGGGAAAATTTTTTGTATGTGTAGGAGCCTCGATACCTCCCCTTGGGAGGGAAGTATCCCCTCGAGGGAAGTACATTTTCATGATGGGTATCTTTCAAAAGAGCTCGTCAATACGAATGTTTGAACCATTAATCTGCGATAATTTAAAATAAAGTTATTGATTTTTTTTTTTATTTTTTTTTTTTAAATGTAATATTGACAATAAAATTGACTTTTTTTTGGATATTTAGTGTTATACTACTACTCTAATATGGAAATCATCTGCATTACCATGGAAGATAATTTTTTAAAATAATAATTTTAATAAATTATATTTACTGAATGAATTTGTATAGGAAAATATAGAAGAAAGTCATGTGGTGGCCACAAGATACTAGTTAAAACTGCGATAGCATCTAAACACCTTATTCAATTGTACTGAAAATTTATATGAATATTATAAATCACTGTCGCACTAACTATAAGCATTTTGGTGAATCTGGCATTTATAGGTTTTTTACAGGGACACAACGAAAATTCTTTATTATTATGATCATGGGCTCAAAGTTCAGTAGCGTTAAATAAAACATCGTGTAATATATGGAGAAAAATACTCAAACACTTTATTATGGTTTTATCTCTTTTGTTTGTTTAACAACTCCTCTTTCTTTACTTTATCTACAAAAATGTTAATTACTCAATGTTCGGAAAGTCGAGTGGAGTCACTCCAGATATTTTTCCTTATAGGTCAGGGATGGTTTAGCAAAAAAAAATTAAAAAAATAAAAAATTTGAAAGAAGATATTAAATAAAAACTCCATTTTAACTTTAAAATGAAAAAAAAAAAAAAAAAGATAAATGGATTTGATGCCAAAATAAACGAAATTCACATTTATTTATTTTTTTCCGGAAATAAAATATTTTTTATTTCGAGTGATAAATAATAAAAATTAGAAAAAAAATCTGGAGTGACTCCACTCGACTTTCCGAACATTGAGTAATTAACAGTTTTGTAGATAAAGTAAAGAAAGAGGAGTTGTTAAAAAACAAAAGAGATAAAACCATAATAAAGTGTTTGAGTATTTTTCTCCATATATTACACGATGGTTTATTTAACGCTACTGAACTTTGAGCCCAAAGATCATAACGATAAAGAATTTTCGTTGTGTCCCTGTAAAAAAACCTATAAATGCTAGATTCACCAAAATGCTTATAGTTAGTGCAACAGTGATTTATAATATTCATATAAATTTTCAGCTCAATTGAATAAGGCGTTTAGATGCTATCGCACTTTTAACTAGTATGTTGTGGCCACCACATGACTTTCTTCTATATTTTCCTATATAAATTCACTCAGTAAAAATAATTTATTAAAATTATTATTTAAAAAATTATCTTCCATGATAATGCAGATGGTTTCCATATTAGAGAAGTAGTATAACACTAAATATCCAAAAAAAAAAAATCAATTTTATTGTCAATATTATATTATAAAAAATTGATAACTACATTTTAAATTATCGCAGATCTATGGTTCAACCATTCGTTTTAGAGGTACTGGCAAGCTCTTTTGAAAGATACCCATCATGAAAATTTACTCCCCTCGAGGGGGGAATTCCCCCCCCCAGGGGGGAGGCGAGGCTTCTACACATACAAAAAAATTTTCCCAGTTGACTATCTCTATTATAAATAATTCTGGTAAATTTCATAATGATTATTAAATAATAATTTTCTTTATGCACATTTATACAAAATTTTGTACTATACCCCCATGTTAAAAATTTAGAAAAGGCGGGATGGCAACGCAACCTGTAAGACAATTTTTACCAAAAGTTGATAGGCACTAATTTATGTCAAGGTGCAACTGCATACCAATTTGTATGAAATTGTGTGATGTAGTTCCTGAGATACGGTTGCCACAAAAGTTTGTCACACCCACGCAGAGACTGACAGACAAACAGACGGACAGTTTCTAAAAATGGTGAAATCGTGTTCTACAGCTCTCAAAACGTGTAAATCCATCAAAAACCCGAGGTCGAAAAATTTTACGAATCCAATACTTTCTTCAATTGAATACAGAAGAAAGTAAAAATTTGGTCCCACAGGCCATAATGATAACGAATTTTTGTGTCCTTGTAAAAAAACTGTAAGTGCTAAATTCACCAAAATCTATACAGTTCGTGAAACTGTGACCTATAGCATGTGTACAAATTTTTTGTTCAGATTAAATAAGCGTTTAGACGCTATCGCACTTTTAAAAATTTGGCCCCATAGGCCATAATGATAAAGATTTTTTCTTTGTGCCCCTGTAAAAACACTGTCAGTGTCAGATTCTCCAAACTCTATACAGATTGAGTAACTGTGACCTATAATATGTGTATAAATGTTTTGCTCAATTGAAGAAGGCGTTTAGATGCTATCGCACTTTTCAGATTTTGGTTCCATAGACCATAGTGATGAAGAATTATTCTTTGTGTCCCTGTAAAAAAACTATAAGTGCTAGATTCACCAAAATCTATAGGGTTCATACTATGGTGACTTACAATATACGCACGAACTTTCAGGTTATTCGAACAAAGCGTTTAGACGCTAGCGTGTTCACTCACAGACATACACACTTACATACATACACACATACATACACACATACACACACACATACATACACACCACATATACACACCACACATACATCATCGTAAAAATAGTGAAAACGGACTCAGGGGACCTCGAAACGTATAGAAACATCAAAATCTCGAATTCGGATTTTTGACATGATTACAATACTTTCCTCACTATAGTGTTCGGAAAGTAAAAATTAATATACTATGAAAATATTCGCTTGTAAATAAATATTTTCATAGAGATACTTGGTATTAGCTTAAAATTTTTATTTAATTGAGTAGTACTTTTCTTTTCTACAGTAAAACAAAATTCTTCGATTTAATTGATACTTTATATGAAACTTATAAAGGTTCTTTTATGTTTTCACCTTGATTGTAAATAGTAATAATTTCGAATTTATTAGAATTTTTTATTTTTTTAGTTTGTATATATCATAAAAGTTTTTTTTTTTGGTATGGAACAGCTTTAATTAATTTGGCACCGAAGTACCTCGGACGTTTCTCGCCAAGGTAATTTGAAAATCGGAATCTTCTTCTATCTTATCTCATGTGATGATCTTCAGCAAAGTGTTGTGCATGAGTCTACGAAGGTTTCTGAGTTGGTAAGACCAATCTTTATTCAAACGCCTTTTTCGCGAAGTTTACGTACAATTATGCCTCTAAAGCGACAAGCAATTGGCCGATCTACACCTGAAGCACGGAAGAAAAGAGCATTACGAGCCTCAGAATGGGGCGGTAAGGGGGCTGTGGGCAAAAACAAATAGAAATGCAGTTAGACCGTTCAAAATTGGTACAGATTGGTTTTAGAGTCCTGCAAATCGAATGGGGATATTTTCGAAAGTGTAACGTTATTAGGAGGGACGGGAGGGGGGGGGGCGGAGAAGCAAAATTATAAAATAGAGGTAGATCATTCAAAATTGGTACATAGAGGTTTTTGATATTTACAAATCGATTGCGGATATTTTCGAATTTGTAAAATTATTAGGATAGACGGGAGGGGGGCGAAGGGGGAAAATAACAGAAATAAGAGTTAGAGCATTTTGAGAATTTTTTCCGAAGGCAGTGAGAACCCGGTGCGACATTTTTCCTAATCAGATTTTGTTTCGATTTTTTTTTCACGTGATAAAAATTAATGCAATTTTGAGAATTCAGTAATTATAGTGATTCATTTTAAAATAGGGTCCAGCGAAGCGGGCGAAGCCTGCTAGTTTGCTTCATAAAAACATAAGAATGAAGATGATATTAGCATACTTGCCACCAAACTAATCAATATTCCATAGCATTGTTAGTCCCGCCTTCTTTTTCACACCAGTATATTTTTAGAGTATTTTTCTTCTTATTTAATCGTAATTGCATTTGGAGAATATTACTCTAAAAATTTGCTGGTGTGAAAAAAAGGGCGGGGCTAACAACACTACGGAATATTAATTAGGATGTTGACAAGCATGTATTAGTGCCTAAACTGTACCAAATGTAAAAGTGAACCGCAAGCGAAAATGAATAAGGAAAGCAGAAGTCATCAACACAGCACTTCTAGATCTAGATATGTACTAGAATGCCAGGTCAAAGAAAATTTCCATCTTTTATGGAATTTTGTCCTTAAAAACTGTAAATTTTATATGAATGATAAGCAGCAAAAACTCCATTCCTACGGATGGCTAATTGATAGACGGAAGGGCGAAGAATTTCTTTGCATATTTAGATAATGAAAACACTTTTATTGAGTTCGGCCATGTTCACCGGATATAAAAATCAGCCGCTTAATAAAATTATTTTGAGGAAAACAAACGTGATTTTATAAAGCGGCGGCTACTATATTAACCAAAAGAAAGAATTGTACGAGCGATTGACAAAACGGACGCTGTATCTTGGATAATTCAAAAACCTGCTTATCGTAGAATGTTGAAGATTTATATTTAAGACTGTAACAGTATATAACTTTATGCCTCCAGTTTTAATCTCAATAGCAATAACATTTAGTTGCGCATTTCCCTTCTTGATCACTATATAACTTTCTATCGTCAAAATGTCGACAAAAACTGAGAATGTCTGATTTCATCAACAAAACCTAATAACAGAGCCACAATTATATTGTTAAAAAGGATAAAACTAATTATGCTTATTAGATTTTTTGTTGTGAAAAACATACATCTAAAAGCACAAGAAAAATAGCAGCTGCCTATTGGCTTCAACAAAAGTCATTTTGGTGACAAAAATTGGCAAGACTGGCAATGAAATCTGGCGAAAAAAATGTTATTAATATTTGCCAGAATAGGGAATTCCTTTTTTACTTTAAAAAGAAGTTTAATAGCTATTTTTATTTAATATACCGATTTCTCGCCACTCACTTTCACCAAGAATATAAAAGGAAGTCATCTGTCCTAGAGTGAATTCCGTTGAAATATGAATTGTACGGTTATCAATGAGATTATATAATATGTTGTTGATTGTTGTTCCTGAATAAGTAATATTTGTGCTTTGTAGTGTAAACGATCCTATGTTTGTGACTTTGTGGTGTGAGTAATAACTTTATTCGATTCTTTTGGAAATATTCATCAAATAAAATGCATCAATTGATTAGAAACTGTTTGTGTATTTAGACCACTTAAACTTAAGTTAGTAAACTGTCAAAGATTTACTAGCGATATGCATAATTAAATGGATGTATAAATAAATCATGTTGTGTCCATATGAGATATTTTTGTTTATAAGGTTTGTTTTCAAACAGATGTAATCCTTTCTTTTTTTATTCAGAAAACTTGACATACTATAATAGAGACAACATATTGCAATCAGAACGTTTTCCACAACGTTTTTCATAAAAATGCTCATATCACATGAGATATTTCAGATATTTTGTATTCCAATTGCAGTATATTGTTTCAAAAGTGTTTTTCCAACTTTTCTGAAAGTGGGAATAATTTTCGTTAAAAACTCTGTATTATAAATAAAAAACATGCTGATTTTTTTTGATTTTTAAAATAAATGCTTATATCTCCGTTATTTAATATGCTATCGTCACACAAGTACACCCAGGAATTAAACTGGGTCTGTATTAACATATCCTAAAGTTACAGTTCATTTCGTTCGCATACGATTCGTTCGATACAGATTGATCACAAACATTATTGATTTTGCTTAATTTGTTACCGGCTCCCTAAATTTTGTCTTAATCTAGTCTTCCCTGTAAAACACCAGGAAGACCCGATTCTTTAAATACCCAATGTTTGAAAACATTTCATCGAGAGATATGTTTTTAAATTGAAAGAAACTGATAGTTTGCAAATCTTGCTAAACTTTTGAACAGGAGTGTATTTTATGTACCGTTCATTAATCACCAGTTTTCCGTGCATAGTCCACCCAAGTTTTAAACTAAAAAAAAAAAAAAAAAAAAGATCTGATTCTATAGTTATTAACTCTATTGCTTTGAAGTAATTTAAAGATCTACATGAAAAAAAGTTAAATTATTAAAAATACGGAAAAAATGTCTTAGAAAAGGGTTTTCCAACCTTAATTTTAAAACAGCTTTACAATTTGCCTTAGACATTAGAGCGTAAAAACCACATTTATATAAGTATTATCTCTTGATAAATTAGAACTATCATCTTTCGACTGTGAGATATTAAATTGAATGTCTTCGGACTCACTCTCTGAATCTATCATAAAAATTATTTTGATATACAAAAGTAAAAGTGAAATTACAAATATTACAAAATGATGTTGATTTCAACTAAAGGTGGGAAATCTCCCTACAAAAATTGTGAAGAAAGTAGGACTATAATTGTCCTGTTTCTTAGCAATACTTAGAAATGCAAAAATAATTGCGGAAACGTGTAAGTAGCGATGTCGAGACATGTAAGTAGCAATGAATTCAGTGTCAACGATGGAATTTTTCACTTCAGCTGATGGCATGAGACACCGATCGTACAGGCACAAAAACTAGAACGTGTAAGGTGCAATTCCGACCAAGAAGTAGTTATAACGTATATTTTCATGCGGAAATATGAACTTTGCGATATTTGGGTGTGATGTTGTTTCATCGGGTTGGGGACAAAATCTCGCGGGACAAAATATCGCCTACAGAGATGAATGCAAAGCAAAAAGGACTTAGTAATTATTAATTGTGTTGCATAAAATTTCATGAAAACACATACCTTACTCAGAACACTGGCATACAGACAAACCCACCGCAAAAATTATTATAAATTTTGCTTAAAAGAATTTAAACTATGTTTATTAATTTTCTCAAGATTAATCATAATGTATGCAATCCTGCTTATCAATTTAAATATTTTTATTTAGATTTGTGAACAGTGTTCAGCTTTGATTTGAACAGTGATGTACAATATTTTTAAAGTGTATTTTGAATAGTGAAAAGCAAATGATAAAATAAGTTATTTTATCATTTGCTAAAATAATGAAATTCCACTCTATGATATATATATATGTATCTAATTATTTATTTCTTTTAATAAATTAATTTATATTTATAACTCCCTGTGTCCCCCGCCAGAGATCCCACGTAACACAAATTCAAATTTTTAAATAGATCATATGATTTTTAATGCGAGATTTTGTCCCGCGAGATTTTGTCCGGATCCCTGTTTCATCAAGGTTTATTGAAGAATAATAACTTTACTATCCATGCATCTGAATATTGTATGTTAAGTTCTCTACGTTGTGTGTAGAAATAATATAATTGAGTAGATTTTAAGAAAAGGCTTTTATAAACCACCTTCTACAAATTCTTTGTTTCTGTATATAAACTAGTAGCATTATTTGTACCATTTTCAGTAGAAAAACTTGCTCTAGGGAACCTGACTTACACGGATTAGTTACAAGTCATTCAAAAAATATTTACGAAAACGAGCACACGGACGGACAAAAGAACCGAATTATTGAATAATTTTAAACTTCATGGGAAAATATATTAGAACTTAATCTTTTTTTTTAATATAAGTTACATTTTAACTAATGTAAAACAAACTTTCGCATATGATAACAAAGTGGAACAGAAACGAATTTATGGATAATTATGGTTATGATTCATTTTGCTAATGCCATGTAAAAGCTTTTCATTGATAATCAATAAATACATTTTCTTAATTACTTGGGCATTAGCTACTGACCAAATTAATGGAACTTCAAATTTCACTGTCTCTTTGTAAACATCCACTATTTTAAACGTTATCCATTTACATGTTAGAATTGAGAATTGTAACCGATAGTACAAGAATCAATCATCCCTAATTTTTGTACTTAGAAAGGCAGTTTTAAAGTACTTTCAATAATAGACGATTTATAAAATGGCAGGACAGTCGTGTAAATTCTACGTATTTTCACAGGTCGAATTTAAAATAGGATTTCAATGAACTTATTTCAAATTATTTTTAACAAATATTTTGATAATAAAATTCAAAAGATAGGTAATTCTACTTTATAAGTTAGTGTTTCTGTCTAAAAGGAGTTCGTAGCATTTTTTTTTCTCGTGGAACTGAATGTACAGTCACCACAATTCGTACAATCAGAGATTTAATAATAATCTATATAAATAAAGAGAAGTGTCTGTGTGTGTGTGTGTCTGTGTGTGTGTGTGTATGTGTGTGTGTGTGTCTGTGTGTGTGTCTGTGTATCTGCGCTCTGGTGCTCACACTACTAATCGCAGAGCCTCCAAATTTGGCATACAGGTACCTGGGACCCTGCAGGTGTGCACCTCATCGAGATTTTTTCGAATTTCGACTTAGAATTTTTTTAATTAATGTTTTTCCGATTTTAAATATTGGCTTCATTGTTTCATTTTTCAGAAATTTCTTTCGTTTCAAAAGTCTGCGTATCTTAGCAACGGCTATTAAACTATTTTTACTTTCCGAACACTATAGTGAGGAAAGTATTGTAATCATGTCAAAAATCCGAATTCGAGATTTTGATGTTTCTATACGTTTCGAGATCCAACGAGTCCGTTTTCACTATTTTTACGATGATGTATGTATGTGTGTGTGTATGTATGTGTGTATGTATGTGTGTATGTATGTGTGTATGTCTGTGAGTGAACACGCTAGCGTTTAAACGCTTTGTTCGAATAAGCTGAAAGTTGGTACGTATATTGTAAGTCACCATAGTACGAACCCTATAGATTTTGGTGAATATTATAGTTTTTTTACAGGGACACAAAGAAAAATTCTTTATCATTATGGCCAAGGGACCAAAATCTTAAAAGTGCGATAGCATCTAAACGCCTTATTCAATTGAGCAAAACCTTTATACACATATTATAGGTCACAGATACTCAATCTGTATAGATTTTGGAGAATCTAGCGCTTATAGTTTTTTTACAGGGACACAAAGAAAAATTCTTTTCCAAATTTTTAAAAGTGTGATAGCGTCTAAACGCCTTATTAATCTCAGCAAAAAATTTGTACACATGTTATAGGTCACATTTGAACCAACTGTATATATTTTGGTGAATCTAGCACTTACAGTTTTTTTACAGGGACACAAAGAAAAATTCTTTATCTTTATGGCCTATGAGACCAGCGATAGCATCTAAACGCCTTATTCAATTGAGCTGAAAAATTGTATGAATATTATTACTCACTGTTGCACTAGCTATAAGCATTTTGGTGAATCTCGCATTTATAGATTTTTACAGGGACACAACGAAAAATTCTTTATCCTTATGATCTAAGGGCTCAAAGTTCAGTAGCGTTAAATAAAACCTCGTGTGATATATGGAGAAAAATACTCAAACACTCTGTTATGGTTTCTCTTTTTTGTTTGTTTAGCAACTCCTCTTTCTTTATTTTATCTACAAAACTGTTAGTTACTCAATGTTCGGAAAGTCGAGTGGAGTCACTCCAGATTTTTTTATTTAAATTCATTTGAGGAAGAAATCTTTTTTATTATATTTATTGAAATCAAATAGTTATACACATACAGTAGAAAAATTAAACATATTAAATATTTAGATTTTAGGATATAGGTACCTGGGACCCTGCAGGTTTGCACCTCATCAAGATTTTTTCGAATTTCGAATTTGAATTTTTTAAATTAATGTTTTTCCGATTTTAAATATTGGCTTCTTTGTTTCATTTTTCATAGATTTATTATTTTGCTTCGATCGTCTGCGTATCATAGCAACGGCTATTACTCAACTTATTTTTACTTAATACATTCATTTGAAGGCGATTTTTTTTTTTTTTAATTTGATGTATTTATTGAAAATAAAATCGTAATGCAGTAGAAAAAATTAAGTATAATTAGTTTTAAATTTTAAAACGTATTTATAACAGTTATGTTTAATTTTTTATAGTAGAACAACTTCTTATTTTTCATTTTTTAATTAATTCCTTTAAAAGAAAAAAACTTTTATTCATCAATTTTTTTTATTATTATTCCAGAGATGGAACACGGGCGCAGAATTCATACCGGAATTTGTTTAAGAAATTTTTCTAACTATAATATCGTTGATTTAAAAGGTAGAAAATTTTCTTACCTTCATAGTGGTATGAATTCTGCGCCCGTGTTCCATCCCTGTTATTTACAGTATTTATCGGGAAAAATGGTAGTATATGCATAGTAAAAAGGATTAAAATGATTAACATTTATTTCTATATATATATATATTAAATCTACATTTTATTTTACTTTATTACATTGATCGGAATTAAATTGTAATATAGTGTAAATAGCATGGCCTATAAAATACATGTTTCAAAACTGAAATATTTAATAGATGCTGAGATACAGTCATCTTTAAAATCGTAGTTCTTAAATAGTAGCAGGTCCCCCCTGTCATCGAAAATTATCCAGATTGAAGAGTTTCGGGAAAGATCTTTCTGCAGGCATGGGAAACCTAGATCTGATGCAGTGCGGGTGGGAAAAGAGCTGCCGTTGACAGCGGGTACCCGAAGCGAGTTTTGGGTCAATTTCAGTTTCTTTTCTTTCTTTTTTTTTTTTAAGCTTTTGTCTATAATGTGATGTAAAAAATAAATATTAATTCAATTCTTTCAAAAATTCATTTAAATATAGTGACCAGCGAAGCGGGCGTAGCCTGCTAGTAATAATAATAAATAAATAACGCGCTACCTATGGCTATTTTTACTTTCTTCTATATTCAATAGAAGAAAGTATTAGATTCGTAAAAATTTTCGACCTCGGGTTTTTGAAGGATTTACACGTTTTGAGAGCAGTAGAACATGATTTGACCATTTTTAGAAAATGTCTGTCTGTCTGTTTGTGTCTGTGTGTGTGTGTGTGTGTGACAAAATTTTGTGGCAACTGTACCTCAGGAACTACTGCACAGAATTTCATACAAACTGGTATGTAGTTGCACCTTGACATAAATTAGTGCCTATCAACTTTCGGTAAAAATTGTCTTACAGGTTGCGTTGCCATCCCGCTTTTTCTAAACTTTTAACATGGTGATATAGGACAAAATTTTGTATAAATGTGCATGAAGAGAATTATTTTTTAGTAATCATTATGAAATTTACAAGAATTATTTATAATAGAGATAGTCAACTGGGAAAAATTTTTTGTATGTGTAGGAGCCTCGTCAACCCCCTTGGGGGGGGAAGTCCCCCCTCGAGGGGAGTAAATTTTCAAGATGGGTATCTTTCGAAAGGTCTCGTCAATTCCTTTAAAACGAATGGTTGAACTATAAATGTGTGATAATTTAAAACAAAGTTATCGATTTTTTTTTTTCACAGGAGGCGCTGTGATCGTATTTTTTCTAAATTTTTAACATAGCACTATAGAACAAAATTTGTATAAATGTACATAATGAGAGTTATTCTTAACCTGTGATTGTAAAATTAATATGAATTATAGATAATAGTAGTAGTTAATTAAGAAAAAAATTTTGTGCATGTGGGGGCATCGGTTCCCCCCCCCCTGCGGGGTAAATTTTCAAGATGGGTATCTTTCGAAAGGTCTCGTCAATACCTTTAAAACGAATGGTTGAATTATAAATATGTGATAATTTAAAACGAAGTTATTGATTTTTTTTTTTTTTTTTTTTTTTTTAATTTAAAAAAAAAAAAAAAAAAAAAAAAAAAAAAAACCCTTGGAAAAAAAAAATCTTTTTTTTTTTTTTTTTTTTTTTAGTTGTTACTGAGTGAATTTGTATAGGAAAATATAGAAGAAAGTCTTGTGGTGGCCACAACATACTAGTTTCAGTAAATCGTCGTACAAATATGCGGCTGGTGCGGATCGATTAGCAATAACGCCTAGTTTATAATTATATGCTTAGATTTTGCTTAGTGGGGCCGTCGACATAATGAAACTTGCTCCAATTTCATTTTTACTTTCTTCTATATGTAATATAGAGAAAGTATTGGATTCGCGAAAATTTTCGAAGTCCACTTTTTGATGGATTTACATGTTTTGGGATGTGGAGAACACGAATTAATAGTTTTTAGAAAATGTCTGTCTGTCTGTATCATTTTTTTGTGGACGCTGCATCTCACGAACCAACGAATGAAATTTAACCAAACTTGGTATTTAGTTGCACCCTGACATAAACTGGTGCTGATTAGATTTTGGGATCAATCGCTCAATAGGTGGCGTTGTGATCGCATTTTATGCAAATTTTTAACATGGCACCATAGGACAAAATTCCGTATAAATGGGCATAAAGAGAGTTATTTTACACTTGTGATTGTAAAATTAATATGAATTATTGATAATAGTAGTAGTTAGCTAGGAAAAAAAATTTGTGCATGTGGTGGCATCGGTTCCCCCCCTGGGGGGGAAGTACCCCCCCGGGGAAGTAAATTTAATACCCCGGGGAGGTATCTTTCGAAAGATCTCGTTGATAATAGTAATAGTTAACTGGGAAAAATTTTTTGTGCATGTGGGGGCATCAGTTCACCCCCCGCCCCACCGGGGGGGAGGGAAGTACCCACCCGGGGGGGCAAAGTTTCAAGATGGGTATCTTTCGAAAGGTCTCGTCAATACCTTTAAAACGAATGGTTGAACCATAAATCTGTGATAATTTAAAACAAAGTTATCGATTTTTTTTACTTTTAACAAAAAAAAACTTAGAAAAAAATCGCAATTTTTTTTTTAACGAAATTTAACCAAACTTGGTATTTAGTTGGTCCCCGACATAAACTGGCGCTGATTATGTTTGGGGATCAATAGCTCAACAGGTGGCGCTGTGATAGCATTTTATCTAAATTTCTAACATGGCAGCATAGGACAAAAATTCGTATAAATGTGCATAATTAGAGTTGTTTTAAACTTGTGATTGTAAAATTAATATGAATTATTGATAATAGTAGTATGTAACTAGGAAAAAAATTTTCTGCATGGGGGGCATCGCTTCCCCCCCTAGGGGGGAAATACCCCCCCAGGTGGGGTAAATTTTCACAATGGGTACCTTTTGAAAGATCAGGTTGATAATAGTAGTAGTTAACTAGGAAAACATTTTTGTGCATGGGGGGGCATCGGTTCCCCCCCCGGGGAAGTAAATTTTCAAGATGGGTATCTTTCGAAAGGTCTCGTTGATAATAGTAATAGTTAACTTGGAAAAAATTTTTGTGCATGTGGGGGCATCGGTTGCCCCCCCACCGGGGGGGGAAGTTCCCACCCGGGGGGGCAAAGTTTCAAGATGGGTATCTTTCGAAAGATCTCGTCAATACCTTTAAAACGAATGGTTGAACGATAAATCTGTGATAATTTAAACCAAAGTTATCGATTTTTTTTAGTTTTAACAAAACAAAACTTAGAAAAAAAATCGCAATTTTTTTTTTTTAACGAAATTTAACCAAACCTGGTATTTAGTTTGTCCCCGACATTAACTGGTGCTGATTATGTTTGGGGATCAATAGCTCAACAGGTGGCGCTGTGATAGCATTTTATCTAAATTTTTAACATGGCAGCATAGGACAAAAATTCGTATAAATGTGCATAATAAGAGTTGTTTTAAACTTGTGATTGTAAAATTAATATGAATTATTGATAATAGTAGTATGTAACTAGGAAAAAAATTTTCTGCATGGAGGGGCATCGCTTCCCCCCCCTGGGGGGGAAGTTCCCCCCCGGGGGGGATAAATTTTCAAGATGGGTATCTTTCGAAAGGTCTCGTCAATACCTTTAAAACGAATGGTTGAACTATAAATCTGTGATAATTTAAAACAAAGTTATCGATTTTTTTAACTTTTAACAAAAAAAAAAAAAAAAAAAAAAAAAAAAACTTTTTTTTTTTTTTTTTAAATATTGTTACTGATTGAATATGTATAGGTAAATATAGAAGAAAGTCTTGTGGTGGCCACAACATACTAGTTTCAAATGACATCATCCATTTTTGACAATTTTTTTGAGTTATTGAATCAAATAAATCCGGAAAATGGTATAGTTTATATATTTCTCTCAAATAGTTTATATATTAGTATAGTTTATATATTTCTGTCAGTGATATAGTTTATATATTTCTCTCAAATTTTCATTGAATTATAAGCTATCAAAGTCTGCGGATACTAAGGTTAAATGAATGTGACAGCAATAATTCATATCTTCCCGAATAATTACTACATTCAAATTTCATTGATTAAGGAGTTAGAAGGAAGTCACCCAAACATATTCCATGCATACTTTGATTAAAAGCACATTTTTAATAATTAAATTATTAATAAATTCGTATTCGAAAAAATTAGGAACTATGACCTGTGTTAGTTTTTCACGAATAGAATAGGCATAATGAGAAATATCGGTTTTCAGTTTTACAGCTCATTTATAGTGATATTGCTCGATGATCATATAAGAATTAAAATTTAAAATAGTTATTCAAGCACTATAATAGTTACATTCAGGCACTATAATAGCACTATAATACTACACTATAATAGTTATTCAAGCACATTGTTATTATTGCACACATCATTTCTTAATTAGCATTACTTTAGTTTGCTTTATATTCAAAATTATCATACATTTTTTATAGTTATTTAATAAATGAATACAGGGTGTCCGATAAGTCGGTAGACATTTTAAAAATTCATAACTATTGAATGAATTGATAGTATTGAACGCGGCTTGCGGAAAAATCATTTTCGTGAAGGGGGATTTCTTTTGGTAAAGAAAAAATAATAATTAAGCTATTTGTCGGTAGAGGGCGCTGTGCGTGACCAGATCACGCATTTTCATGAAAAACTGTACTTATTCGCATGCAAATGTTTACAGGCATTTAAATCCTATTCCATGTGTTCGTCGTCACCACGAATTACAGTGTGCAAACGAGTTATGTTACTGCTAACTGCGGCTTCAGTCGGCGGTTCTTACCTGAGGGAAAACATGTTCACCAGTAACGCTTTATCCACCAAGTCAGCTTCGGAATTAAAAGTTCATGTATGCACAAGTAGGAGGGAAAATAAGAAATAAACTGTACTATTTGCAAAATTTTACAATTTATAGGGCTTTCATTTGCGTATTTTTCTTTCACATCCGTGTGAAAAATTTTACTATTTTCCTAACTATAGTCGAGAAAAAAATTAATTATATTTTTTTCTTTAGAAAAAAAAAAACAAAAAAAAAAAAACAAAAAAAAAAAAACCTACTTGAAAATGATTTTATCGCAAACCGCGTTCAATTCTATCAATTTATTCAATCGCTATGAATTTTTGAAATGTCTACAGATTTATGGGATACATTATTTCTGTGCGAGATTTTTTTCTTAAATGTGTGAATGAACCCCTATCATATTTTCGTTTGTAACTCTGTCAAGAATTAATTAGAAGCATATGGACTATAACTATTTCCGAAATGTCTTGATCTCAGAAATTCGAATATGAAGTGAATAAAATCTTTTGTAAAAAAATAGAACCGACTCCAAAAAGGGACTACTATTCAAACAACTAAAAATGAAAGAAAATTGGCAGAAAATGGAACTGTAAATTGCGCCTAAAAGTATAAAATAATTTCCTTCGCCAAACAACCTATAACACTATAATTAATCATAACTTTTGAAGTCGGCGCAAAATTAAATAAAATTTAATTAGTTTTTTAAGGTTTGTCTTTAGATCGGTAGCAACAAATGCTGTTGTTTCGAATGATCCATTTTCATGTTTCCTTTATTATTTTATCACTGTATACAATTGGTTCATTAGTAGCATCTACATAGAACAGTGAACATTCTTCACAATGCGGTATTTATGTTTCTACGAAGTTAGTTTCCTTTGCAAATTTGGTATAACTTTGATAACTATCATCCTTGATGGCTTTTGGATTTGGGGATCAAAACGTAAAGCAAAAATATACACGCAAGATGTATATTTTCATAATATATATTGTACGATGTGTTGTTTCATATTCTTGATTTATCTCTTGATATACCTTATGAAAATATTCATGATATCCCAAAGAAATTAAATATGTTTGCCAGATAATTTTGCGATTTTTCCTTCACCAAGGACGTCAGATACCAGCATCTTCACCAACTTTTGCTGCTTACGAAATCTTATTTGTTTTCTTGAATCAAATTAGTTCTCGGTTGCGTTTTGCAGGTAACAATGTGAGATATGTATTTTGAATAGGATTTTATTTTTGTATTGCACAAAGGTATCAATTTTTATTTAATTTTGCGCCGACTTCAAAAGTTATGATTAATTATAGTGTTATAGGTTGTTTGGCGAAGGAAATTATTTTATACTTTTAGGCGCAATTTACAGTTCCATTTTCTGCCAATTTTCTTTCATTTTTAGTTGTTTGAATAGTAGTCCCTTTTTGGAGTCGGTTCTATTTTTTTACAAAAAGATTTTATTTTTCTCTTTTCAGTGAAAATTTATTTATATAGCAGAGCATCAGAAGATGTTCGACGGAAGTTTCACAAATCATAAGTTCCAAGAAAAGTGACATTACTCAAAAAAATGGTTTATGTCACTGAAAAATACATGAAATGCACCCAATGTGAAAAAAAAAAAAGTTACATCTCCATCTAGAAAGTTATCCACTCGAGAGACAACTGTGCCAGTTTTATTATAGTCAACTTACTTTTAAGTTGATTTTTCTCAAATGCTGCATTTTTAAGTTGTGTTACTTTTCTTGCCTTTATCGGATATGAGCAAAAAACTATCTATTGAACGAACATACGTTAAATTAAAAAGTCTTTAGAAATGTAAAGGACGGATACGCTGTATTCGTAACCGAAAATTCTGTTAGGCATATATACAGTGAATACGTGTCACCCGCTGCGCTGGAAATTGCGCAGCGTAAAGTTCAAATAAAGAGCAAAATATGCATTGCAGCTGACGGACAGAAGTTTCAACATCGATACTTACATACTGCTTTTACCATTGTAGCTGCATGCGTTCAGCAGTTAGAGTGAGAACAGATTTCCGTGGGTATTCTGTAATTTGTTTACATCTTAATGAAATCATAATGAAACCTATTTCAGGCCAAGATCATTACGACAAAAAAAAATATTAAAATTGAATCATCTCTTACGAAGTTATAAGCTAACAAATTTCAACAACAACAACGAGAAACATGCTTTGCATTGAGAACCTCTTCCTTTATGAAGTCGGTTTAAAACGTCTATGCGTTAATCGATGTGACCGCTTACAATAACCATGCTTTGAATTTCACATAGTATAAATGTCACCCGCTACGCTACAACATATGCAATGTCGTTCAAGTGTGCACAAAATAGGAAATTGTGAACAAACAAATGCACGTTTTAAGCGTTCTGTTTTTAGCATTAATTTCTAAACTATCTTTGCGTACTACATCGATGATGCTCTGAAATTTTATAATTCACTTTTTCCCCTGTCTTGAAACGTTTCCGATATAGGATCGCTAACTCAATTCTTTTCCACCAGGTGGCGCTTTAGGCGGTTGAATTGCGTAGCGCATGTCCACTTTACAATGCCTACATACCACTTTTATAACTATAGCTGCAGCTGTTCAGCAGTTAAAAGAGTCGGAACTGACATTTTATGGCACCGTGTATTTTCTTTTGATCGTAAAGATCTTAAAATGGGATTTATTTCAGACCAAGACCTTTACAATAAAAAAAAATTATCAAGATCGGATCATCTGTTCAGAAGTTATGAGCTAACAAACAAAAACAAAAAACATACGCTTTGAATTGAGAACCTCCTCCTTTTTGAAGTCGGTTAATTAGAGCATCTTTTACGAAGTTATAAGCTTACAAACACCAACAACAACACATAGCTTGAATTAAGAACACCCTTCTTTCTGAAGTTGGTTGAAAACGACTTTGCGCTAATCGATGTGACCGCTTACAGTAACAGTACTTTGAACCACAGAGTATACGTGTCATCCGCTACGCTGTAAAGTGTGCAACGTAGTTCAAGTGTGCACAGTGTAGGAAATTGCGAACAAACAACTGCACGCTTTAAGCGTTCTATTTTTAGCAATAATGTCTGAAAACTGTCTTTTCGTAGTAAATCGAAGATGCTCTACAACTTCATAATCAACTTTTCTCCCATCTTGAACCGTTTTTGAGATAGGAGCGCTAATTCCGCTGTTTTTCACCAGATGGCGCTTTATTTTCTTTAGATTGTAAAGAAGTTATAATGGGACCTACTTCAGACCAAGATCTCTACAACAAAACAAAAAGTATCAAGTAACCGTATTTTGAACTATATAGCGTATGTCTCAGCAGCTACGCTACAACGTGAGCAATGTAGCTCAAGTATGTATAGTGTAGGAAATTACAAACAAAAAAATGCACATTTTTAGCCTTGTATTTTTAGCGTCAATGTCAAAACTATCTTTTCGTACTAAATCGATGATGCTCTGCAATTTTATAATTCAATTTTTCCCCCTGTCTTGAACCGTTTCCGAGATAGGAACGTTAGTATGAATGTCTAAACTATCTTTATGTACTAAATCGGTGATACCATTCAGCTTTGTAATTCACTTTTTCTGTAGAACCGTTTTCGAGATAGGAACACTAACTCCGCTATTTTCCACCAGGTGGCGCTGCAAGCGGTTTAACCTTGTACGGCATGGCCACTTTGCTATACTTACATACCATTTTTAACACTATAGCTGCAGCCGTTTAGCAGTTAAAAGAGTTGGGACTGATTTTTTTGGGCACCCTGTATTTTCTTTAGATCGTAAAGATATTACAATGGGACCTATTGCAGACCAAGACCTTTTCAACAAAACAAAAAGTATCAAAATCGGAGCATCCGTTCAGAAGTTATGAGCTAACAAACATAAAAAAAACATACGGTTTGAATTGAGAACCTTCCTTCTTTTTTTGAAGTCGGTTAAAAATGGGATACTATTTGAAAAAATGAAATTGATGCAAATTTTAATATGTTGACGGTCCCTAACAAAATTTGATTATATCATTAACAACTAGACGTCATTACCAAACGATCGGCACCAGCGGCATTTTTATTCGATAATTTATGGCAAAATTAGTCTTTTTATTTTTTTTTCTCCTGACTGTGTATGCATTTTGATGCAGATGAAAACTTGTTTTATGTAATTTCAATATGCCTATTGAACCACAGAAAAACTGAAATTGCTAGTTGATGTGGTATTTGTCACAATTTTTCGACAAGAAAACTTGTGATTATCGCTTTTGTACCCGATAAGATAAATTTTATCGTACATCCAATAGACTTTTTTGTAGGATTCCTTTTAAGGTACATCAACGCGTTGAAATGGTTGATTTTATTGGATAGAACATACTTTTAGCTTATAATAGCAGGAGACATGGCGTTGGAATATTAAAACAGGAATAAACTACTACGTCAGAAACGCCAAAGAAAAATTATTGAGGTGAGGCTTCTCAAACCAGGTTGCTCAGTAACAATATGAGCAGAAGACCAATAACACAACTAAGCCCGTATAAGCTTAACAAATAATAGCAGGAGACTTGGCGTTGGAATATTAAAACAGGAATAAACTACTACGTCAGAAACGCCAAAGAAATATTATTGAGGAAAAATTATTGATTGAATTCTTTTTGCACTGAAGACGGTGCGCTTTAGGCTACCGAAACAGCTGTATGCACCTCAATAATTTTTCTTTGGCGTTTCTGACGTAGTAGCTTATTCCTGTTTTAATACTTTTAGCTTCCCGAAACTGGTTTTATTTACTTATATAATAATTAAAAGCGTAGTTAGTAAGAATTTTAGAAAAGTCTAAAAACACCTTTAAATGTGGAATAAATTTCCTTTTCCAGGAAAAAAAAATAGATTGACCAATCAGTGAAACGTTTAAATAATAACACGAGGAAAGTAAAACCTATAAATGCGGTGAATTTTAGATGTATTATGTACATATAATTTCTAGTAAAAATACATAAATGTATACGAAACATGCGTTCTTCTCAAAAAATTTGAAAGAAAATTATATTTTTGGAAAATCAGAATTCTAAATAATATTGATATATGCTTTCAAAACTTGAAACCACCTGTGCTTTGTTTTTGTATTATTTTCTTGGGCATTAACTAAAAACGATATGATAATTTAAACACATTCTGAATTATGGTTGTATATTTATGGCTATATATCAACAACTTTTATAAAATAGTCTATATTATTCTTTCATTGCTTCAGAAACATTTATTTATGAACAGATTCCTTAGAATCTACTTACAAATTAGAAAAAAATAGGTAAATTATATTAGCAAAGACATATTTTAAAAATGTATTTAATTATATATGTTTTTTAAATTTACTATTTTTTTTCTTAAAAAATCTGAACATGCCTTTCATTTATTTATTTATTTATTTATTATAAAAATTAATAAGTCTATTTAAAATGTTAATATGCGAATCTAAATTTGATTTGCAAATATATTAAAAAAATTAGCAATTTAAAATTTTTAATGATGTTTTTTAATACACCTTAAACATACTCAGTTACATTAATTATAAATCAGTAAAAAAAATAAGTTTTTCTAATACATTGGAGACAAAACGATGTAAAGAATAAGTATAATTGGAGAAGGTTTTATAATCTCTGCAAATAGCATGATTTTTCTTTTTCGTTAAGATTATGTTATTGATCTAAAAAGTTAAGTAAAAATGAATAAATTCCATATGAATTTTGTATTTTTCATATTCATTAAATGGAAATTTCTATTTACTCTTAATTTCAAATAGAAGCAAAAATACGTAGAGTTTTAAGATTTCACTGGAAAGCAAGATACATAAGAAAAATGATAACTTCAAACAACTTATTATTAAAAACCTTCAAAGTTCAGATGTTTGTAGTATTCAATAAAATATTTTCCTGTGTTGTCAAAATGTTCTCTTTAAAAAAGTATTTCTTTTTTTCACATGTCATAAAAGAATAATGCTGCAATAAAGAGATGTGTCAGGAATTAAGTTCAGAGTAAAGGAATAGAGAGGTGTCCAAATAGTTTGATTCCATCAAAACAAAGTTTAATATTGTAACGTTTTTACTTCCATTACCCGACTACCGTAGGTAATGGAAGTATTGTATTCGGTCCGAAAATTCGATATCGAGTTTTTACTTGATTTACATGTTTTGTGGTCATCTGAGTCCAAAAAGTAGTTTTTTGGCAATTGGTCAATGGGTGTGTGTGTGTATGTGGAGAATCTTCTGACTATCATATCTCCGAAACTATTAAAGATACAACTACGAAACTTCAGAATTGAAACAGATCTGGTGTACAGATGATTTTTCTAATTTTTGGTGAAAATTGGAAAAACGGAGGTGGGTCCGTAAGTCAGTATCTCAAAAACAACTATAACGATTTTTTTCAAAGTTGCTATATAAACACTCTAATAGATTTCCTTTCATATGAAATAGTTGGTTACATCAGGAAAATCGATAGGCGTCCTGTATAAATAGCTTAATTTCAGGTCTCGTAAGTGCATTCCCTTAAAAACAGCTTCATAGATCTTTTTTCAAACATTTCAATTTAACCACTTTTTAGGTATACTTTTGTATGTAATCATTGTTTTCAGATCAATAATTCAGTATACCAAGTTGTACGGTTGAGGTTGTGGTAGGTAACCACCGTTTTAAAATACTGCTGGATCTAGCTCTCGTAATAAGTTGGGGAGACTAAAAATGCTTCGGCGTCAGTCTCGGCGAAGTTTTAGGTTAGAATAGTTTTGTGTCAACATCGCGCTGAAATGGAGAAAGTATTGACAAATGTGAAGCGGTTCTAAAGTTTAGTTGAAGTGAAAAGACGGGAAGTTAATTGAAGGAAGTATAAGTAGGAGGTTATTTTCGAAAGGTGGTGGTGTGTTCTGGTCTAGTGAAGATAATTTTGACGTCTAAATACGCTATATTTGAGGGCATAGCTCTTGAATTGAGTTACTGTCGGATAGTTAAGCTCTAGCGCTGTTGGAGCTATTTAGTTTGATGTGTGTAGAAGTGCGGTGTTGTTAGGTATAGTGAATAGAAAATCATCCGGCTGGGAAGCCACCGGGTAAATTGGAGTTTACGCCAGTTAGTGAAAAGAGTGCATCCGTCGCTAATCTTCTCCTGCCTTCTGTGGTGAGATATCTAAACTTCTTTAAATTATTTCTTATGCATGTTTTCTAAAGTATTTATTTTACATTGATTGAGTTTATCACATCAGTTTACCCTGCCATTTATTCAAGTCAAATAAAACTCTTATTTTATTTTACTCAATTGTCTCGTGCTCATATATTTATTAGTTAGTTCTACTTAGTTTAGTTAACTGATATGGAGGTTGCAACAAAATAAACCTCACAGTGGCGTCCAACGTGGAGCCTCCCTTCAAATTGTAACGGACCATGGTCTTCAATTTATAAGCAATGTCTTTTAGGCACTTTGCGACACACTCGAAATACGTCACGTCTTCAAGGTTCCATATCGGCCGCAAGCTAATCAGGCTGAACGTGTTATTAGAACTTTAATTAATATGACTGCGACATTCATTGGTCAAAATCATGAAAATTTGGACCAGTTTCTCTATCATTTTGGCTATGCGATTCGTACAGCAGTTAGTGATGCAACAGGGAAAAGTCCCGCTGAACTATTTTTGGGCAGAAAAATTCTGCTCCCCTTTCAAAAACTGGTGTTAGTACAATAAAATGCATCGCAGTTTATTACGCGAAAGCATTACTACCAGAAGTTCAGAGAAATTTACAAAAAGCTCACGAGCAGCAAGCTCAATACTATAATTTAAGGCATAGAATTTTAGAAGTAAAAGTGGGAGATAAAATACCCCTAGAATCGCATTTTATTAGTTCTAAGAAATATGCTAAAATTGCTAAATTTGGACCAAAATTCATCGGGCCTTTCTCTGTTTTAAAGGCCGAACATAAAAATCTTATCATTGACTTCAATGACAGTCCCACCACCATTAATATTGATCAGATACGAATTTTTAAAGAGCAGACTGAATCGTATGCTGAAACTCTTGATAGTGATAGCGTGCCGGGTTCAAACCCATCTGACGAACATTCCATCTTTACGCCTAACCTCATCTACCAGCCCAGTTCTCCTGATTCTTTTAAGGATGATAAAATACCTACCCCAACACTACACGAACAATCTGTGCAGAGCAATTCTTCTGATCAATCTAGTGTTAGCAGACCCGTCGCACAAAAGCGAGCTCATACTGGGTCATCAAACTGTTCAAATGTTAAATATCCGAGGCAAACTGGTCGCAAACGCGACTTTTCTTCCTCTAATCGTTCTTTTATACCGCAGATTAAAAAGAAGAAAGGCTGGAATAAGTTTCTGAAACACCCTCAGTCCGGGTCCTCAAATTCTTCTGGAACAAAGCCACCACATAAGTTTTTGGCAGCTCCTGACTCAGTGCACACAGATTCTTTTAGACCTAAAAGGAAAACAAGGGTTCCTTAAAGACCTCCACCTTCTTCATCGGCTAGCGGCCAACACATTGATAAAACCATGGCAGTTGCTGACTCTGTCCGCACCGACGAGTTTTGTCCGGCACATCGCTTCAATACCAGACGTCAAGCCAGACTCCGACAACAACAGGCCCCTTCATATGAATCACCTGCCGAGCAAGCTTTTGTCTGAGCATTTTGGGATACCAATAGACGCCGATCTGAAAGCCTCCAGGCCTGTGGTCTAGCTGACGAGTGCAATGAGCAGTTTTACCAAGTTCTATGACCACTAAAATAGTATAACAGCTTATTTTAGAATGTACCGCTACAAGTTGGTAGCGAGGTTTCAGTCTTTTACAGTGTACATGTACAACCATTGCATGTCTGAGTCATAGTTACATTACCAAAAGAAAATGCTTGCGTTTATACCCTGTAATGTATCTGAATACGTCTGTGTGATTTTTGCAAATTAGTCATTAATGCTACTCATACGATATTAAGTTAAAAACAAGGACTTTCTGTATTTGAATGTTGTATGTTCATTTTGTTACGTTCTGTGCTGCTCAGAGCTATTAAATATGCTTTAAAGGAACACATTTCATTAATCGTAATGTATTGTAATTCTCTTTTGATATCCCGTAGAGGGACAAATAACACAATTTATACCATTTTCACTAGATAATATGCTATAACTAAAGTCATATATCATTTTCAAGGCATTATAAAAATGCTTATGAGAATGAAAGCGTATACAGGTGGACGAACCGTACGTTTTAACACAACATTATAAATACTTATTAACTTTATTGTAAAATACTAAAAATTTATACAAAGAGATATTGAAGAATGTAATTTTAGAATGTTATTATTATTTTTTTTTATACATCATATTTTGAAAAGCATTAAATCGCTCTCAGTTCTCAAAATCGTCATTTTAAACACTTAAATTAAGCATATACTGTTTTACTCGAAATCGTATGTCTGAAATGTAAAAGTTCAGATTTAAAAAAATTAGATATGATAACAAGAGTGTTTTAAAGAATATCAGGAGATAAAAGCAAATAAGATACTTGGAGTCATATTTATTGACTTATTTGAAATACAAAAGAGTGTCCTTTAAAAGATACGTTCTATAGTTGTTATAAAATTAGTAGCAAATCCTAAATAAATGATGAGAAACATACTAAGAAACCTTTATTATCTGCGAGATATCAATAGAAATATTTCGTCGACTACTTTTCACCTGTCTTCTCCAGAATTTTGGGATCGGAAATTGAAAATTTCTCAGCAACAATTACATAACGTATGAATTATTTCTTGGGCTTTTCACAGATAAAATGTTTTAAATGAATTATAAATTATTTCTTATTTTCCTTACATATCTTCATCTAACTTCCTTGAAGTATTTTATACTTTGACATTTAATGTAGTAGAAAAATAAAATAAAGCGTACTCTTATATTGATCGCTGTGTAATGTTTATTATGTTTGCACAAGATAAAGTGGAAGTATGTGTAAATTCCTTCGATGAATATGACTTGCACAGATAATCGACGACAAATTGAAATTCGTTTTAGCATAAACTTTTGTGTGTAAGAATATGGAGACACTATTTACATTTAATAGAAATTGTATGTCCTAATTATTTGTTTTCACTCATCAATATTGGTGTTTATTTATTTAAAGTGAAAAACTGCTTGGCACTGTTAGTAAGCATTGATATTCTTTGGTTAAATTCTTTAATTATTTCGAGGTTTATGGTTGAAAATCCCCTGACAGTGAGATTACGCACCATGTTCAACAACGCAGTAGTTTTGTAATTTTTTGACGACCAACTCTTGAATACATGACAAGGGGTGAAATGAAAAAAATGCCAGAATCATATCTGTTCCCCAACGTGAGCACTGAGTTATCTTCCCTGCCGAAGAGCAGTCCAATGCAACACTGGGCAATTGAAGAGAATGCAGAAGAGGGGGTACAAAAGGAGAAACTGAGAGAGAGAAGTAATTGCAGCACTGTCTTATACGAGCAGTGGACACAAACAAATACAAGAGATGGAATCTTCCAGAATGTGCATTGGGTGAACCTTCTACTAAAGACATGTTAGAGAGACTGTGATAGAAAGATATCCAACATTCCTCAGCGAGCAATAGCTGATGGCAGGCAGAATCTAGCGCGAGCAGTAGACGTGCAGCAATCTTGCCGAGGAGATCTGATTAATAGATTCATCCATAAGATTACGTAGTACATGTTAATATTTTTAGCTTCCATGTAAGCGAATAACGCCTGCCAGATGTCGACCTAGTCAGCTTCTTCTTAAATTATTGGAAATTATGCAAAGGACTGAGCATTACCTGATTTGATCACTTTTGTTTCTTATCAAAATTAATTCGGCTTTTCCATTAAAAACCTTTTTCCAAAATCAAATGCTACTGTTCAATCACATGTAAAATCACACTCTTCGTTGCATTTCTAATGTCTATAAGCTTATAACTCTAGAATAATTTTATTTATTAACAAAGATTTGTAATTTCATAAAGGGTTTTTCATAAAAAAAAAAAAAAAAAAAAAAAAAAATGCTATATGGCTGAAATAATTAGATCTCCAATACAAACGTGGCATGCGAAAAATCTCTTATGCAATTTCAACTATTAAACCATTTAAAATCTAACTCATTTTTTTGTCGATAATTTGCTTAATTTTCAATCTATTCAAATGAACTTTTGACATAAGTTGCCCAATATATCTAGTTTTCAATCTATGTAATAAAAAAATTTTGAGCCTGTGCAGTAAAAAAAAAAAAAAAAAAAAAAAAAAAGTATAAATACTTATATCTCATCGAAAATTAAATGTGACTAGTTTATGTTTCAGCATAATGTTGAATTAGTGTGTTGTCAATATTTCTGCAATTTTTATAACATTTTGTTTTTAACCCATTCTTATTAAAAGTTAAAAACTTGCTGAACAAATTAAAAATTTAATCATCTCTGCCTAAATAACAATGCTATTTCTATAAAAATAAAGTTTACAAATGTTATAAATAGTAAGTTAAATCATGTATTAAAATTACAAGTCATTTGTCGCTTTTTATGATACAGGGTAATTCAAAGTATTTGTGCTTTTCTTCAATTTGCGATTCGTTCACTATTTGCACTCGTGACTAAATCAATACCGGGAAGTGCGTAAGTTTATTAATGTTCTTTGCATGTCTGAAGTTAAAAATCATTTCGTTCAGTATTTTTTTTAGAAAACAGAAAAAAATATCACAAAAATACTTTTAATAATTTGATCATCCACTATATTTAACAAACTGTTTCTTTAATTATAGCAAATTTAAATAATACAAAATTAATTACTTGTACATATATATTTCTTCTATATTCAATAGAAGAAAGTATTGGATTCGTAAAAATTTTCGACTTCCGGTTTTAAAGGGATTTACAAGTTTTGAGAGTTCCAGAACAGAACACGATTTGACCCTTTTTAGAAAATTTCTGTGTGTGTGACAAAATTTTGTGGCGACTGTATCTCAGAAACTACGGCACAGAATTGCATATAAATTTATATGTAGATGTATCTTGACATAAATTAGTGCCTACAAATTTTTGGTGTCAATTTCTCAACAGGTGGCGCTGCGAGACAGTGATTTTCAACATTTCAGGAAAAGCTATATCTCAAGAACTATTGCACGAAATTTCATATAAATTTATATGCGGATGAACCTTGATCTAAATAAGTGCCTATCAACTTATTGTGTTAATTACTCAAGAGGTGGCGCTGCTATACCACGATATCCAAAATTTCGGGGAAGGCTATATCACAAAAACTACTGCATGAATTTGCATATAAATTTGTGTGCAGATGCACTTTGATATAAGTTAGTGCCTACCAACTTTTAGTGTAAACTACTCTACAGGTGGCGCTGCTACACAGCGATTTCTACAATTTAAGGGAAGGCTATGTTTTAGGAACTACTGCTCAGAATTGCATATAAAGTTATATGTAGATGTACTTCGAGATAAATTAGTGTCTAACAACGTTTGGTGCCAATCTTTCAGCAGGTGGTGCTATACGTCAACTTCTGCAATTTCAGGGAAGGCTATATATCAGGTTCTATTGTGTATAATCAAACAAAACTTGATATGTAAGAAAACCATTATATGACATTATGCTGATTCAAATTGGATGCATATCAGCCAATAAGTGGCACTTCTATACTGCAATTTTCCCAGAGAACGGGAAGGCTATATCTCAACTTCTACGGCATATAACTGTACGAAACTTGATATATGAGATAACAATTATGAAAACGCATTTTTTAAGACTTCATTTAAGGAGAATAAAACTGTCTTCCTTTTCTTATATTTAGTGTTAGTTTTTTCTAAGGTGAAAATAATCTGCATTCATTATGGTAGATATTTTTAATAAATAAAAGTTTTAATAAAATATTTTTACTGAGTGAATTTCCATAGGAAAATATAGAAGGAAGTCTTGTGGTGGTCATAACATACTAGTTTTTATTACATGTGCACAATGGCTGAATCCATTGTTATTATTAAAATATATTTCAATATTTTTTCTAGTAACTATTAAGTTAAATTAATTAAAAAAAAAAAAACTTTAATTTTTAAATTTAGTTTTTAGTTATTTTCATATTGATTTAATTATCAGGTAGATAATGTACATCAGAGAAATCTACATTATTATCTTTTATACAACATACTAAACTCAACAGATTATATTTAACCAAAACATATATTGTTATTACACAAAAATAATTGAACTATTTTTTGTATAATTATAAAATTAAATTGATTTTTAAAAAGGTAAAATATTTTTTTTTTAATCTTTCATTTTTATGTGAACAAATTTAAAAAAAAAAAAAAAAAAAAAAAAAAAATGCCTTACAATACTTGATATGAAAAACATTAACGGGTAGTTAACTAATCTAAAATTGTTTTAAGTTTTAGAAATACAGAGAGAGAAAATGAAGCTTATTTTTTCTGCTTTTGTTCTTTTTACAAACGATTAGTGATTAAAATCACGGTCCAGATCTTTATTCAATTATTTCATCGGCGTAAAAGGAGAGACAATGGCTTAATCTAATGAATTAGTCTAAACTTGCTCAAGTGATACATTATGAGAACATTTTTATTAGGTATTTGTTTTCTTTACAAAATTTGATAAGAAGTGTAAAATGTATTTCGTGTACATGCAAATACATGTACTCCTATGAGAAATTTTTTTTAACAGTTTGAGGAGATATTGTAAAGTTTCAATTATTATTGAAAAAATAAATAAATAAATAAGTAACCGAAATAGTTATTTCATTTTTATTTGTTATTCTTAAGACTTTTCTACATAGTCACACTACATACTTAGATATTTCTCCCGGCGCTTCTTGATCTTCCGAAGGTTGTCACTCTAAAATAGACCGGGTGTGGTTACTCTAGTCTACGGCTTCCTGAAACCAAATAAATCGTCATTAGTAGTTAAAATTTACGATATTATGCACAAATGGTTATCAAAATAATGGGAATACTTGCAAATAAAAGTAAGATAAAAGCCGTAAATTTTGTGTTTATAAAGGTGCCTAATTGCAGTTATTGAGACTGGAGGATCCAGATGCTGATTGAGTTTTGCAGTCATTTTGGCTGCAGTTGTTTTCTTTTTAGACAGTCTTTCATTCAGATTCTCCTTCCGATCCCTATTTTGCTTTTCAGAGCTTGTCTTGCTGAGTTACTGATTCAATGTCGGAACTTTAGACATTGATTTTCTAGAAACGTCTAAAAGCTGGGATGTTTCAATTACAGCTGCTCCAGCTAGTCAGGCTTGTACAATTTGTAGTCTTTGAAAATCTGTGACGTCTGACATTTTATGCTTTTGAGGAAAATCCAAGATGCATAAATTATCACTAAACCTACCTCATTTATACCATAATATGTACCTTTTATATAAGAAAAAAAAATCGGGGCTAGGGAGGGTTATATCCTAATATTTACGAAAAGCATTCTTAAATGTCATTAAGAAAGAAGCACCACAAAACTGGCGTTGTAAAAATTATTACTTACAAACTTTGAATGAACACCATAAAATGCAATAAACTCGCAACAATTGTTTCGGGTCGAAAGAACACACGACCCTTCATCAGGCGAATAAAGTAAGCACGAATGCTGCAGTCAAAGCGGCAACGCGTTGCCGCTTTGTCTAGCTTTTGTCTAGCTTTTGTCTAGCTCACTTCCGCTTTGTCTAGCGGAAGTGAGACATCGGGAACCGGAAGTGGGGGGGGGGGAAGTCCATATCTGGAAAACAGATCTAACGATTTTCTTCAAAGTTGCTATATAAACACCCTATTAGATGTGGTTTCGTATGAATTAGTTTGATAGTTCAGGAAATTTCATAGGTGTCCTTTATAAATAGCTCAATGTCAGGTCTCGCAAATAAAAACGGTTGTACGGATTTTTTTCAAACTCTCCATATTACCCCCTTTTGAATATCTCTTTCTATGTAATTGTTGTTTTCCTGTGAACAGTTGAGTATGTTAAGTTTTGGTGAAAGTGTAGTGTATTTCAAAAACGACTCTAACGATTAAATCATTTTTAGAAAACCTTTCTCATATATTACGTGGTTATTTCAGGAAAATTAACAAGAATCCTGTTTAAGCAGATCAGTATTAGATCTCGGAAATTGGTGCTTGAAGAAATCGCTCTACAGATTTTTCTTTTGGTTACCCTTTTAACTCGCTGAGTAAACTCTGTTTTATATGTATTTATATGGGTATCAGTTTTCTTCTACCGGAAAATATTTAGGTGTATACGTATTGTCTTGAATAAGTCATAATAAATGCACAGGAAAATACAGTTGTTAAATAAGTAATAATAAATGCATAGCAAAATTGGGTCTGAGGATTTAGAGATTTTTTATTCAACAGTGCGATGAAACTTGCGTTGTGTTTAAAGAATTATCCAAATAAGGTATCTCATAGGTAGAAAGTGGTAATTTTTTCAGTTTACTTACATTGCAGTGCCATTTTATTCCATATCGCTAAAAAGATTTTTTTTTTTTTTTTTTTTCAAAAATCAAAACCGCATACTCGGAGATTATGTACCAAAAAATATGGCTGTGATCCAACCAGTAGTTTATGCAAATGAGGTGCCTAAGTACCACCTGTGTAATTTTTATCAGCTCGTAAATAAGCAAATTAAGTAAGACCAAAAGTATTTAAATCTGTTCATATATAAATTTATTATTATAATTATGTAGATTGGAAACAAATTTTTAAATAAAAAGTTTAGAAATGAAGTCTCTTTCAGTAAAAAATTAATTGCAATCAGGAATTTTTTGTTTTCTACGAAAAGGTAATTATAAAGTTTCTGTAATTAACGTAAGAAAAAAATTAACTTCTTAAATTATATAATTAACTTCAGACAGAAAATAAAAGAAATTCTCTACTTTCTTCTTTAAAACAACCAGCAAAATTTTACTCTACTATTATTATTATTATTATTTAAATTTTATTTATAAACTTTGAATAATTAATCATAAATCTCCTTTATGAAGTAATGAAAGTTGTATTGGAAGCGTCTTTTTTATATTTAGAATTTTTATTAGGTTAAAATTCTAGTCTTTTTCTGGTCAATCTAGTGTTATCATTTTTTTCTTATCTTGAAAGCTATGTATGTGCGAATATGAATTTCATTTTTTTAAAACTTCATATCTACTTTTATAGAAAAAAGAAAAACTAAACTTTTAACTCTCCTAATGTACCACTTGAGCTTAAAAGCCTTTTAAAGTTCAGCGTAATTCATAACATTAAGCAATTTTCTTTCCTTTATACGGACGAAAGAATTCGATAGAAATATCGACCGTGATTTTAATCACTAATGGCTTGTAAAAGGAATAAAAGCAGAAAAAATAGACTCAAATATGTTTTCTTTCCTCTATACTTTTAACACTTAAACAACTATGCGTTAATGTTTTCGTACAAAGGTTTATAATTAAATGAATGCATTTTTCCACATATATATATATATTAATTAAAAATATTTGGAATGAAAATTAAACAATAAAAATAATTTTAAAATTTTAAACTTAGTTTAAATTTATCAAATAAAATGGAATATTTTTGAATAACACAAAGGGACTCATAATTTACATGTACATTAAATTAAGAATAGTGTACAAAAACACTCACACATGCTGTTTCTGTTGTAATTTATAAGTTTGGTAATCTAATCAATAGACAGTAAACAAAAGCTGAATTAAAGAGTTGGAAGGAACTATCGACCGTGATTTTCATCTCTAATAGATTGTACAAGAAATAAAAGCAGACGAAAATGAATCACAAGAGTTTTGTTTTTCTTCTGTATCTTAAAACTTTAAACACAGTTTTACGTTCGGTCATTATTTATTAATGTTTTCGTATAATGTTTTATAATTAAAGCAATGATTTTTATTTTTTTTATTTTTATTTTAATTAAAAATATTTTGACATATATATATATATATATGTATATGTATATACATATATATATATATATATTTATATTACAATTTAAAAATTTAATTTAGTTTAATAATTACACAAAATAAATTTAAAACTCTTTTAAGATATAACAATAAATTCAGTTATATTTAGAATAAAGTACAAAAAACTATTATAGTTACAACTGCCATTATAAATTATCTATTTGATATCAACACAAAATTAGCAAAACTAAAATAAAAGAGTTGAAGGAAAATATCAAAAAGATTTTTAATCACTAATGTCTTATAAAAAAAAATCTGGTTTGTAACAACCATACGACTTCCACTGCCCACTATCACACGCATTATATGCACTTTTTGGATATAATTTTGTCAGAAAATATAAAATTGTCCTAAAAAATTAGGTACCTATAACAGTTTTCCTGTAAGAAAAAAATGATACATGTGTAAAGACATATAAAACAAAATTTATATAACGAAAAAAAAAAAAAAAAAAAAAAAAGAACAAGAACAAGAAAAAAAAAAAAAAAAAAAATCGGTAAAGCCGTATTTGAAACATCTATTTCCGAGATCTAACACGGACCTCGTATCCACCTAATCAGAATGATTATTAATTTTCTTATTATAACCACGTAGTACATGCAAAGGGGTTTACGTAGCAATTTAAAAAAAAATGGTTAAAGCCGTTTTTCAGATAATGACTTTCACTAAATAATGGAAAACTAAATTGTTGACGGGAAAACAGCAATGACATGCGAAACAATATCTAACAGCGAGTTAATTTGGCGAGTTTGAAAAAAAAAAAAAAAAACAAAAAAAAAAACACCGTACAGCCGTTTTTAAAGGAGCGCAGTTGCGAGACGTTAAATTGACCTAGCTATACGAGTATAGGACGCTTATTAAGTTTTCTGAATTAACGAACTAATACATACAAAAGACATCTAATACTTTTTTTTTTGTAGCAACTTTGAAGAAAAGCGTTAGAGCTGTTTTAGAGATAAGGACTTACGATTTACAACATCTCACTTCCAGTGTTTCAGTTTTCCTCAAAATTTAGAAATGTTAGAAATCCTGAAGTTTCCTAGTTCTATCTTTATTAGTTTCGGAGGTATGATAGTTAGAAGATTCCACAAGCACATACATACATACACGCACACATATACGCATACTGACCAATTGGCAAACACTACTTTTTTGGACTCAGGAGGCCTTAAAACAGGGAAATTAGGTGAAATCCCAATATCGATTTTTGGACCGAATAAATACTTCCATTACACGGTTGTCGGGTAGTGGAAATAAGAAAGAG
This sequence comes from Salticus scenicus, assembly GCA_963930645.1. Lineage (NCBI taxonomy): Eukaryota > Metazoa > Arthropoda > Arachnida > Araneae > Salticidae > Salticus > Salticus scenicus. Next base: position 244,632,414 of record OZ005652.1, read on the forward strand.
ATTATTGCAGTCTATTTAGAAACATTTTCAAATAAGGTATATTTTAAAATTTACATTTCGTATTTTTATTCACAAATATTTTCAGAAAAAATGATGTGAGTTAAGCGAGACATATCTTATTCCATTGATAATAATTCTATAGTTTCTACGAACTTTCCAATCCGTATTTCCAAAGATTACAAATTCTAAATTTAAAAAATGTTATAAAACATTCGAAACCTACAGATTTTTTTTTTTTTTTTTTTTACTAGATATTATAATAGATTGCAAATTATAAGTATACAGATTTATGGGATGATACTATAATTATTTCTTACACAATATTTAATTGTATTAACCTTTTTTTGTTCACATTTGTTAAACTTATTAAAAATTAAGGAAAATTATGTAATGAAGTCAACGCAGTATATTTTTGAACGCATATGTATCAGCTTCTTGTTGAAACTGATATTTGTCAATACGTCTCTGTCTATATCTATCTATATATCTATCTGTATATCTGTGTATATTTATATAATTTGCTAGTAACTGATACCATTCTATTAATTTCTTGTAACTTATAAATACTTGTACCAAATTTCACGTAAAATAATTGTATAACATATCAGAATTATTTTGTGCAACCTTGTAAACTAAATACGAATTCTATGTTCAGAATTTTCCACAGAAAACTATGCTTTTAAACATTCTAATAACATTTTATTACATACAAGCCGCCTTCAGCTACCAGTTGGTTCGCGATCTTCGAAAAATCTCACCGTATTATACTCCTGCTCAGTGGCGCCTGCAGCGCCTTATCCTCGTTTTAGAAGCTACAACAGCTTGTTCACTCACACTGTAAATGTCTTTGAAATTCTAATTGTACCAAATTTCCGCTCTATATCGACTGCGGCGGCCTCTCAACGTTTCATGATATGAAAAGGCTTGTTCGCTCACCATGCAAATGACTTTTAAACATTCTGACCGTGGCAAACCTCCAAACCGGTGACGCCTACAGTCTCCTAATCTACCCCGTAAAAACCCTACACTTTGAAAATAAAATAAAAAATAAATGAAACATATGTAAATTTATTTTAAGACGAAAAATATTAAATCAGAAACATCTTAAACTTTGTGTGTATATTGTACCACAGGTGGCACTGTCATATTCCGCTGAAATAATTTAATTTTGTGTAAATTCATTTTAAGACAAAAAAAAAAAAAAAAAAAAAAAAGTCTGTAACAGTTTAAACTTTGCGTGCATAAAATAAATTAATCTTGATCACATTAGGGTGTATATAGTTCGCAAGGTGGCACTATTATTCTGCATATTCCCCCATTTAGGTAGAGGTTATATCTCAGCTTCGAATGGAAATTTCAGCATTAACAAAATGCATCATTCGCTCTGTTTATCTTACTGATGATTAAAATTTTGTGTGTATTGTCCGGCAACGCTGTAATCTTTCTTGTTTATGAAAAAGCTATGTCTCAAAATCTAATGTACATAACTGCACCATTTTTAATTTCTGCGTATATTGTGTGAAAAGTTGTTTGTTGTATGTCATGTTTAAAATTGCTATAATTTTCCATACTTCTGTAAAAGCTATATCTCAAAATCTAGTGTGTATAACTACACCATTGCTTTCCTTATTCGTGTTTAAATTTGTGTATATATCAGACAAAAGTTGGCGCTGTTAAGCTATAAATTTCCTTGAATTTTCCTTATTTATGAAAAACTGTACTTAAAAATCTAACATTTATAATTACACTATTATTTTACCTTATTCTAAATTTGGTAAAATTTAAACAAAAAAGGGCTAATCTATCATCGGTAATTACCAGTGACTAAAATTGGCAAAAATTTCAAAATTGCTTTTAAACTCCCAAGTTCAATAATAAGAAAAAAAATCAAAGTAAAAGGTTTTTCTTTCTTTACATAAACAGATGAATAATAATAATAAATAAACAACGTTGAATGTAGGCCATTTTTAATACTGTAATGAAAGAGTGATTTTGAATTAAAAAAAAAAAAAAAAAAAAAAAAAGAAAAAGAAAATTTGTACATCCGCGGTCAGTATCCCGATGTGTGCCCGCGATGAAATTCTGTCTAAGACAGAATTTAATTTAGTTTGTATTTTAACACCCTTTCAAAAAAAAAAAAAAAAAAAAAAAAAAAATGTATATATATATATAAAATTATTATTAATAATAATAGAGGGCGTTTAGTAAAATTCTGAAACACATATTCAAATAATGTATTGGTTTTTAATTCCAAATAAGTTAATAATATTTGAATGCATTAATTCTATAGTATCTTTCCCTAATTGCTTAATACTCATTTACTAAATATTTTAATTAATCAAATAATCTTAATAACAATTTCGTATTTATTATTAACAGTTTCAGTTTCTACAGAACAAAACATAATATTAAAAAACTGTAAAACAATTATTCTATATTTAAATTATACTCAAAATTCATCACAGATTAATTAATATTAATTCACTATTTTCTCATAAATATAATTAAGGCCAATATACTCATCTTATAAATCGGAAAATAACATACATTTTAAATAAATTTCAGAGTTTCAGTCAAAAATATCTGAAAACACTAGTCTAAATAATCAGGAAATACTCAGCGAAGACTTTGTGGTCAGAGTACACAAGTAATAAATTGAAAGTTGTGAGTTCGATCCTCATCGATGGTAAGTGAAAAAATGTATATATATATACATATAAGTTTTTATGGAGTTCACAAAATATTTTAAGATAGAGTAAGAAATTAATTGGTAAAATTGGATATATATAGGCAGGCATTTTCGAAGTGGAACATAAAAATTAACTAATGATTGCCACAATTTCTAAAAATATTTTTTAAAGCACACATTGTACACGGAATTTCATGGGTAATTAATTTAAAATATTTCTCAGGGAAAAGTGAAATGAAATGGAATAAGACATATTTTATTCTATTGAAAACAATTCTATAGCTTTTCTGAAATTTTCAAATCATGTTTCTAAAACTTATAAATTCTAAATTTCAGCTCCGTTGAAAATGACGCGAAACTTACTGAATTTTTCATAACAACACATTAAAAATTTACGAAGAATTGTCGTTTCTCACATGACAATAGCATCTATTTGAGCAGTAACGGAGTATTCAGGCATGCTTCTATCACAAGAAAGTTAAATTATGAAATATTTCATTTATAGTTAGTTGCTTTTCAACAAATAGTAATTGTGTTTCTGTAGTAAACACTTCAGAAAACATGTTTTTCTCATTTCTGTAACAACATATTTTGAATATTAGATAAGAAAGAAATTTATGAAATATTCAGTGACAAATACGAATAACATGTGTACTAAAAAACAAGATAGAAAACCTAGCTTGATTTAATCATATTACATCTGCACGTTTGTAGTTACAATTTATTCATTTTTTTTAAAGCTTTTTAGACTTCTTACAAATTAACATTATAATTGTATGAAAATTAAATATTTGTATATTAATTTGATTTCACTGTATTTATGTGTTGAATGATATTTAATCCAGTAAATGTTTTTTATTCTTACTGAAGGCCAATTAAACTTTTGTATAATTAATTACAGTATGCTCATGAGAAGTAAACACCGATAGCATTACATAAAATATCGTGTTATTAAAAAAAGACGATTTCAAACATTAACTAAAAAATCTGGTGAAAAACAACGACACGACTTCTATTACGCTCTATTTCACGTATTATATGCACTGTTTGGAGATATTGTGGTCAGAAGATATAAAATTGATCTAATAAAAAAAATTGCACCTAATAATTTTCTTCTAAAAGAAAACTGATACATGTGTAGTAAAGACATAAAATCGAATTTACATAGCGAGTTAAAAAAAAAAAAAAAAGAAAGCAAAAAAGGCTATTGGAGCCATATTTATAAACACCCACTTAAGAGGTCTAAAACTGACCTACCTAAACAGGATGACTGTTAATTTTTCTGTAATAACCCCGTAATATATGTGAAAGGATATCTGAAAAAGGATTTATGTAGCAATTTTCACGAAAATCGCCGGAGCCGCTTTTGTTACACCGACTTTTACCCAAACTTGGCCAACTCAATTATTGATAGAAAAACAACAATTACATACGAATGGACATCTAAAAGGGCGTTAAAATGGCGAGTTAAAAAAAAAAAAAATCTTACAACCGTTTTTAAAAGAACGCACTTGCGAGACCTCAAATTGGCCTACTTATACAGGATGCATATCGATTTTCATGAACGAATCACTTATTACATAAGGAAGGACAACTAATAGGGTGTTTATATAGCAAATTTGAAGGAAATCGTTAGATCTGTTTCTGAGATACGGACTTACGGTCCTATTTCTGGTTTCATATGTCCCACTTCTGGTTTTCAAATTTTCACCAAAAGTGAAAAAAAATCATCTATATATCAGACCTAATTTAATTCTGAAGTTTCATAGTTCTACCTTAATTAGTTTCGGAGATATGATAGACAGAAGATTCCCCACACACATATACACACACATATTGCCCAATTACCCCAAACCACAATTTCGGATTCAGGAGACCTTAAAACATGTAAAACAGGGGAAAACTCGATATCGAATTTTTGGACCGAATATACTCTCATTACGTACGGTAGTAGGGTAATGGAAATAAAAACGGCTTATTCTTTTGAAGAAAATTCGAGAATTTTCATGATATTTGTCAAAGCTTTTCATATAAGTTGCCCTGTATATATTTGGCTATGGAATCTGTCCAAATAAGTAAAAAAAAAAGTAAAAAACAAAAACAAAAGAGCAATGTTTTAATATTTAATGCCATAAAAAGAGTTGTCTACAAAAAAGTGATTATTAAATAATAATAATAATAAAAAAAAATTGTAACCTTCCCCTCCTCCCCCCCCCCCCACAAAAAAAAAAAAAAAAAAAAAAAAAAAGAGAGAGAGAGATCCAAATGTTTTTTCCTACTTCAAAGCAGGTTAAAAAGAAAAAAAAAGAGAAAAGAAATAATTAAGTTCATCGAAGAAAGTTCGAAAATTTTCGTGAAATGGTAAATTTGTTCTGCAATTCAGAAACAAGTTTAGTCTGCTTGAGTCATTACAAGAAGATATCTATGTATGAGTATGATAATAAAAGTTACTATATCAATGGATTAAATTACCTACTCAAACTCAAACTTACGTAATTATCGTGTTTTATTTTTTATTTTATTTTGCACGCGCGCTTTTTATTTCCTAATTCAAAATTATTAAAAAAAATTCTTTTGCTACTGTTCGTTTCGAAATTGATTATTATTAATTTTCTTTTCTCTCTCTCCCCCCCCCCCCCCCCAAAAAAAAAAAAAAAAAAAAAAAAACGATTACGATGAAATTCTGACAAAAGCATAATTTAGTTTAGTACGGAGGACTATTAGTTTTTTCCCCCCCAAATTTTAACATCACTTTCAAATTATTCAATTATATTTTCGATAAATGTCCAACTATCGTAAAACTGGATAAAAATCCGCAGATTGAGACTAATAGTCCTCCGTCCTAAAAAAAAATAAAAGTAAATAAATGAAAAAGATAAAAGTAAATTTTATGTTTGGTACATGTGCAGATGAGACACTTTTCTTGTAAAAAATCATATTTTATGGGATATTTAACATATTTGTATTCTAATACATTTGTATTGTACTTTATGAATTTACCTGAAATTTGCCTTAAATTTTGTTGAAATTCTCTATTTAATAAATTTAAGATAGGCTTCATTTCTCGCAATTTTTTTTTAAAATATTTATATAATTATTTTTTAATTTTAACTTGCATTTCTTACGCAAATGCTTCAAAAATTGTCCATATTTACATTTGCCCAGTAACAAACCATGATACAGGATCATCACAAACACTATATTTATTACTCAATTCGTTGTTCGCGCACTAATTATTCTCGTTAATAACTCAAAAATATGAGGTCAATCCAATTCTTTATACATATATATATATAAACTTTAAAAACATTTTATCAAATGGACATTTTGTAAATTTAAAAAAGGACACATTGTTGCAAATCTTTATTAAAGTTTTCAGCAGAAATGTAGTATACTAGCATACTTTATCACTGTATTCCGTAAACGTTTCGCATATCTGAAAGATCAAACTTAATTTTACATAATCCTTTTTAATTCTGATTTATTTTAAGTAACTGTACACTTATGTCATTCTAAACAGGTTTTAAACGTTCCAATGTATTTTGTGTCGTGTCACAGGATTTGAAAAGAGGAAAATATGTATTTTGTTTATTTAAAACAACACATACTTTTTACACTAAAATTGATTAGTAAATGTCAGCATGAGTAATAAATCATTTTCTTTTTAAAGTAGTTTCGTTTCGTCGAACGCCATACACGCCCCCCCCCTCCCCACCCCCAATCTAAATTCTTGAAAAGTTTACTATTAGTTTTATTTTTTATTAGTTCCCCATCATACTATAGGTATGGGGAACTAAGGTAATCGTGAAAATTTTCGACCTTGGTTTTTTGATTTTTTTACACGTTTTTGGTTGTGAGGAATCCGAAAATATCAAAATGGGTATGGTGTCCGTCTTTAGGGTGCCTGTTAGTTTGTTAGTCCATTAGTGTGTTTTTATGTTAGTCTGTGTACACAATATCTCACGAACAAATAATCGCAGAGAGGTCGGACAAGTTTTAAAATACTATTTATGACACTGGAAAGAACCCTATTCATTAGCAGCATTCTAATTAAAAATTTATTCGAAATTTGCGCTTTTCTTAACATGGGAGAATAGGGCAATTTTTCACTTAAACGTGCATAAAAATAAACATTTTTTTCTTTGTAAAGGTGTAAGAACAGCTTTTAACTATCAGTTTTGATGTAGGGATGAACATCAATAACTATAAACATGCTACTTTGAAAATTTCGCTTATTCGAAATTTACGAATTTCTTAACATGGCAGAATACGGCAAAATTTCGCACAAAAGTCAATTTTGAGGGATATTTTCATTGTAAAGATGTCAAACTGCTTTTAAAATATTATATAAGATAGTGCCATAAACATCCCTGACTATGAATTTTTTAATTTAAAAATTTCGTAAGTTATTTGGAATTTACGATTTACTTAACATGGCAGAATAGGGCAAAATCGAGCACAAGCGTCCATTTTGAGGATCATAAATATATCAGACAACTTCAAAATAACATTTATGATATTTGTTTGTATTTTAAAATATCGGTAACACCGATAATAAAATATTTTAATTTAAGCGCTGATGTCACACATTTCTATTATTAACGAAATATTTCAATAAAATCATTTTTACAGATTATGATAAAGAAGAAAATCTTCTTACTTATATTCTTGTTCACGCATCCGATCTTAACTTTTGTTTTCAGTAGAGAATTACCTATATCGTCATACTGTTTTTATTCTGTAATAAAATTTCTGTTATTTAAGAAGTAAAACAATTCGTCATTAAATAAAGGCATCGTAAAGTATCCTTTGATTTGTATTTAATTAATTAAAAAGAAAATATAACTAAATTTAAATTACGGAGAAGATAAAATAGCTTCGATTACAGTGATAGTTACATTTCGATTAGACTGTAAATATGTGTACATGTGAGCAGGTGTATTTGTTGCTCAGTGGATGAATTTGAGCGACGTGCGCAGATGCCTGATTTATATATTTTTAGAGTTTGTAGGGAAATAAAAATAACGTTTCGAAAGTTCGTGAAATATATATTGGGCACATAATTTTATGTTATTCAGCAGTTTAAACATCATTGACTACAAATATTCTAATAGGAAAATTTCGTAGGTTATTTGAAATTTAAGATTTTATCAACATAGCAAAATGGGACGATATTCGAGATAAATATGCATTGTGGGGATGGTTGCTTTGGACATAGTAGAATAAAAACTAAACAATGAAATTGACCCCAATTAAATAAATTAATAGATTAGAATAAGATAAATATATCGAATTGAATGGTGAGTAGCCTATAAGGCGGATATTTCATTCTATCACTGTGCCAAGCGTTTGATCAAATTCATTTCTTTTAACATGATTATAAGTCTTGCACTAAAAATTTATGAGAACATAAATAAATGGGGAACTTAGCAGAGTCCACCTACGTCAACTAGTTCTTTAAATGTATCCCCACTCCACTTTTTTTAAATTCTTTTCTTTTTTTAAGAAATTTTCATTTATCTATTAAATTTTAAATGGGAATAAATAAATATATTATTTGTCCCACTATAAAAATTTCGAGAAAGCAATATTGAATTAATATGCGCGACGATTAAAACACTTTCTTGTATATTTCCCTATACAAAATCTCGCAGTACAAATTATTTATTAAAGTTACTATTGATACAAATTATTTTTCATGATGAAGGCAAGATGACTTTCACCTCAGAAAAGTCTAACACTAAACGTTGAAAGAATAGTGTATTTTGTATCCTATAGTCAGATGACATAGGAAGAACTTTCTTTTTTATTTATTTGGTCGAAAATGAAAAAGTTCGATAAATTTGTTTTAAATTACCACAGATCTATAGTTCAACCATTTGCTTTAAATGCTTTGACAAGTTCTTTTGAAAAATACCCATATCGAAAATTATTTACACAAATAGAGGGGGGGGGGGAGAGGAAGCAGGGGGGATAAAACAATGTCCCTACATATACAAAGTTCTTTTTTTTTAAGCTTACTAATTTTAAAGCTTTTTTTAAAGCTTACTATTATATATATATTTTTTATTTCACACTAAAAAATTAAAAATGATTCTCATTATGTAGATTTAGACGAAATTTTTGTTCTACACTGCTATATTCAAAATTATGAAAAAGTGGATTGACTGCTTCAATTTTTGAGAGATTGCTCCTTAAATGTAATCAGCACCATTTTAGGTAAAAATCAAGCTAAATATAGTTTTTCTTTTTTAAATTTCGTCAATCGTTTTGTGAAGTATAGCGTCCAGAAAATTCTTGATAGATACAGTCAGACACACAGACAGATTTTCTCTAAAAATAGTCAAATCATATTCAAGGCAACTGAAAACATGTAAAACTATTGAAAACCGGAGTTTGAAAAAATTCACAAATTCAGTACATTCTTCTCATATATATAGAAGAAAGTAAAAAAAAAAAAAAAAAAAAAAAAAAAAAAAAGTATATATATATATACATATATATATATATATATATATATATATTAATAGTAAAAAAAAAATTATAAGTCTGACGTATTAAAGAATTAAAGATTTAATATGAGGATTTTTACTTTCTCACTTTATACTTTTACTTTTGAAGGCCCTTTATTTAAAAGATCTTTTACTTTTATTAATCTTTTATTTTTTAAGACCCTTTACTTTAAATAACCTTATATTTTTAAGTGCTTCTTATTTTTAGAGATTTATATTAAAAGTTTTACATTAATCAGTTTTTTATTAAAGTTATTTTATTTAATTGAAAATTCAAAATGTATTTTTTTTTATAGATGACGTATTGGAGGAATTCTTTAAATGCATACATCTTCTATATTAATAAAATCAGACTTTTGTCTGTAAATTTGTCGGAATCGAAAAATTTTGCGATATCTTCACGTTTCACACCCCATGAAAGCCGAAAATGACTTCAGAAAATTTTGCCTGTGTGTGTGTGTGTGTGTGTGTGTGCGTGTGTGTGTCATCGTGTCCGTATGTCGCTTTTTTTGTCCGGGCATCACTCGAGAACGGCTGGACGGAATTCAACGGCGCTTGGCAGGGATTGAGGTATTCACCCAACTTAAAATTATATCTATCAACTTTTCAGAAATTCTTCCCCGTTCCTCCCTGGGGGGTAAAAGACTAAAACACGTTTGTCCGGGCATCACTCGAGAACGGCTGGACGGAATTCAACGGCGCTTGGCAGAAACTTAGGTCTTCACTCAACTTAAAATTATATCTATAGAAATTTTCAAAATTATGATTAGTGTTTAAATTGTGGGTAAGAAACGCCTGCGCATGCGCCATAAATATTTTTTCAATAAAACGCTTTGAATGGAAAAATAAAATGCAAAAATAAATTTTTAAGATAAAGACTTTTTTTATTCGCGTGATTCGCACAACAAATTATGAAAAGATTGAAATGAAGTTTTGCCATCTGAGTTTCATACTTTAGTTAATTTTAAAACATCTAATTGTCGTATCGAAAAACTGTTTACACCCCAGGATTCAGAAAAATCACCTTTTTCATTTGGTACTGAATTTGTAACGATAGGTCTGATACTTCTAATTTATTTTTCCCCTTTTTCCGCTTTTCCGTTGCCACTTAAATTTCATACTTTAGTTATTTTTTAAAAATCTAATTGTCGCATCGAAAAACTGTTTGCACCCCTGGATTCAGAAAAATCACCCTTTTCGTTTGGTATCAAATTTATAAATATAGGTCTGATATTTCTAATTTATTTTACCCTTTTTCCGTTTTCAACGCGGATTCGGTAAAAGGTTTTATATTTATATATAGGCATTTATATATATTTTTATTTTCCAGAAATAAGTGAAATATTTTTAATTTCACGTTAATAATAATAAAAATTAGAGAGAAAAATACCTACAAAAGTTGGTGATTTTTTTTTTTTTTTTAAATGAGGAATTTGCACGTGGATAAATATTTTCATAGATATATTTGGCATTAGTTTAATATTTTTATTTAATTAAGCAGTACTTTTCTTTCCTGCAGTAAAACAAAATTTTTTGTTGTTATGTACCTTATGAGGTTTTTTTTTATGTTCTCCCTTAATTGTAAATGATTATAATTTGGATTTTTATTTTGTAAATATCAGAAAAGAGTTTTTATTTTATTTTATTTTATTTATTTATTTATTTAGTGTATGGAACAGCTTTAGTATTGGATCCCTTTGGCAAAATTTGAAATTCGGAACCGAAGTAGCTCGGACGTTTCTCGCCAAGATCTTTGATTGCACAATTGAGATAGCCAATTCAGTTCATCGCAAAAATGGCTTAAAATATTTAAAGTCACCAAAGTGTTCCCATACTAAAGCTGTGCGTTTTGTACTTATTTATTTATATTTTCTATTAAAGACTTCTGTGGTCACGAAATGTGGTGCGTAAATTGTTTGTTTGCATCCGGCCCTTATTGTAACTGGATTTCACGAAATTCGAAATATCCCCCCCACTTTTCTCGGAGTCGGAGGGCAATAAACGGTATAACTTCAGTATAACCCCACAGCTGAATTTGACGATTTTTCTTTGGCGTCGTTTAGAACGATAACGATGTCGTTTTGGACTGTTTGCGATATAATATGGCAGCCTAATATGTTGCTTATTTTGGATTTATGATTTAGATTATGATTTTATCATTTATCATATATGATTTTTAGATTTATGATTTAGCCATAATTGCCAACAAAAAAATCGCCAAATATCGTTGTGGGGTTATACTGAAGTCGTTCCCAATAAACATGTGTAAAAACATGTTTTTCCGTTTGAATTCGCTTTGAATTATCTTAGAATGGCGAATTTTGGTGTGCGGATATTGATTAAGTGTACGCATTATGTACATTAGTTTGATTTTGCAAAACTTCGAACTCACCCACTGAGGAAGGGGAAGTAACAAGTGGGTAAGTTGTGCCTAAGGGAGTGGGGACCCAGACTGTATATTGATTAAGTGTACGCATTATGTACATTAGTGTGATTTTGCAAAACTTCGAACTCACCCGCTGAGGAAGGGGAAGTAAGAAGAGGGTAAGTTGTGTCGAAGACAGTGGAGACCTAGACTCCTCACTTTGCGAGCGAGAAAACCTCTACCAATCACAGCGAGAACTTAGGTTATTAATAAAGATATGGGATTTTGACAACTCATTTAAGTTTAATGTCCAGCGAAGCGGGCAAAGTTTGCTCGTATACCAATAAATAAAAAGAAAGAACTAAAGTTCATAAAAATATTAACTTTCAACGTTAGTTATGTTTTTCAAATACATTTTTAATATTCTAAAAGTTGAGAAAATTAGTAGTTGATATTCCCAAAGACTTATGATATTTCACTTTCTGTACAAATATAATAAATTCAAAAACAAAAATATGTTAAACTTAAAGGGAAAAAAATACTCTTTACATTACTAAATAATAAATAATAAAATTAGTATTATTAGTCTTACATTATAACAATAATAATAATAATAAAAAAGAATGAATTCTGTTTCAAATCTTGCAAGAATCATTACATTTTTAGATGTGATATGTGAAATTGTGAAGAAAAGAACAGTCATAAATTTTAATGAAGTCGGAGTTTCTAGTTCATTGAATCAACTAAAGGAGCGTCGAATACTTTGAATTGCAATGGAAAATAATTAGTCCTTTATAGATGCAAAATTTTCTTTATTTTTCTGCATGTGGTGTCGTTTCGAGATAAAAAAAAACTCTGCGAAGATTTTTTCAATCTTATTAATATTTTATTAGATTAGTAAGCGCCGTTGATACCCTAATTTTAAACCATGCCGCAATAAAGAAAAAAAAAATTTTTTTTTTCATAAACTTATATATATATATATATATATATATATATATATGTGTGTGTGTATATATATATATATATATGTATGTATAAACTTGTGAAATCATGCATATTTAAATTAAGAATCATATATAATTAATAAAGTATATTTAGTTTTTGCATTTTTCTTTTCTGTGAAAAACAGATCGTATTAAATAAATAAATAAATAAAAGATGCATGTTTAAGTTATCTCTTTATTAAATCTGTGTTTTTCAGCTTCTTCACAGATTATCACTAACTGTAAGTTGCGATAACGTTAATGATTGCTAAAGATACGAAAATGTGAGAATAACGCTTAAAATTTTTAAATTTTATTAATTTCTGAAATATCAATTATTTCTTTAATTTATTATTATTATGTATATATGTATATGAGAAGAAAGCATTGCATTCGTGAAAAATTCCGGCTTTCTTCTTTTGATAGACCTAAAATATTTGAGATGCCCTGGACACAATTTAATCTTTTTCTTTCTTTTTTTTTAAATGACTGTTAAACTCTCTCAAACTTTACTTTACTTTACTATATTGTTAGTATTATATTATAGTGTCTTCGAAATTTTGATACAACATACAAGTCTATACAAATGCAATCTATTTTGTTATTTCTCTTTTTAAAGTAAAGAAGCAAAGATAGTTTTTGATTTCTTGTTGCTTAATTAGAAACAAAATATATTTTAGGCCTTGAAGAAGGTATTGGGGTTTAGTCCAACTGACTGCACGAGAGTTCAGGGCATGGTATATTAAAGGATATACCGCGTATTTGCATCTGGAACGCGTTTTATAATCTAAGCGAATTGTATGATTTTTCTTGCTCGATTTCTGAACAATTCAAATAGTACAAAAGACACATAATGAATACATAAACAAATACGTAAAATATTGTGGAAGAGCTCGGATAGTTTACAAATTTCCATCGTAAATTCCCTGAGCATTAATTTTCGATAGTTTTCCTAGATCAATCTTTTCGACAAAGAATTTAACAAATTTGGCAAACATTTATATCGTTTAGAAGGAATAAAAATATTTCTCAGTTTCCTTCTGAATGTGCAATGCTTCCGTTAATGGCGTTTCACTGTCGTCTGTTATAGAAACGATGAGTGCTAATGGAAAACAAATTTGGATGAAAAGACACGCAGTTCACAAAATATATTATTCATTAGTGTTTTATTTTATTAAATGTTTAAACTCTTTAACTCTTTGAAAACAGAATGAAAGGGAGAGTAATGTGAAGAATTGAAATTTGTTTTGTAAATCCACTAAGGAATCTCTTTTTAAAATATAAATAAAATAGTTTAAATTCCTTTTCTGCTTGTTTTCTGCCAGAATTTAGGATTGCTTTGTTTATAAATTTAATTTTCTTATATAAAGAGAGTTTTTTTTCTTCCTTGCATTTCAATTCTGAAATACATTCGTTAAACTGAAAGTCTTCATAAAATATCCAAGATTAGCTGAAAAAGTTGTTGTTATATTGGTATAGTGTACATTTCACACATTTATATAAAACTAGCAGGCGTTGCTCGCATTGCTAATCACTATATTTAAATAAATTCTCGAATTTTCGCATCATTACACAAGTCTGCGGTGAATTTTTTTTTCTCACGGAGATATGTTTTTTGATACATTTTTGGATACTGAATATTTATAATTAACATATTTAACATTACTGAAAATGAACTTAAAATTTCTAATGTAATGATGGTAATTTCTAATAAATAAAAATAAATGTAACAAGTTTAAATTTAATAAAAGAAAGGGAAACTTCTGTAAGTAAATAAACTTTGTTACATAAATTTGCCTATTTAAAAAATATTCAAACTATAAAAATCATACATTGAAAGATTCTGTGATTCATGAACTATAACTCGCATAATTTCAAAATTACTCAATAAAAATTCAAAAAGTTGATAGCAAACACTATTATAAAAAAAAAAAAAAAAATAAAATAAAATAAAATTGAGAAAAAATCGTTCAAAAGAAAAGGATGAGCTTCAGTATAAAACACTTTAGCCAAAATTGAACTTTGGCACCGTAATAGATTGGACGTTTTTCGCCAAGATATTTACTTACGCAATTGCGATAGTCATTTTAATTCATTGCTAAAATGACAACAAAAATTAAATACAGTCAGGGGGTTCCCATACTAAATCTATATCAAGGAAATTTTAAGAAATGAATATAGTAACCGATGCTAAGGAAAGAAACGTAGTTACTGCATGTCTTTACGTGGAAGAATAGATTAAAATAAGTCCTGTTATACTGAATTAAATTCTATTTTGTACAGACTATGTGATGTATCGTAAGGTTTAAAATATATTAAGTAAACTTTCACAAATAAATAGGAAAACGGTGAACATTTTTCAGATTAAAAAGATTTAATAGAAAAGTTTTCTGAAAATGTAATCATAATTGCTATCTTTTAACGAAGAAAGATTTTTTGTTAATTTATTAAAAAAAAAAATATATATATAAATAAAAATAAAAAAAATAAATATTAAAGTAAGTATTTGAAGCATTGTCCATTTCAATGTTCTCCGTTTCCTACTTAAAATAGAGTTCTCCCACATTATATCACACATTCTATAGTTTCAAAATTTTGAAAAAGCAATATTTACTGGCTGTGCTGAGTAACATTAACAGTAATATTTCTAAAATTACTTTCAGCAGAAGAGATAAGGTTTAGTTCAGCCTTGTAAATGAGTGAGTAACGTATTAGTTCATGTTGAAGGGCATTCATTAGAGAGCGGATGATAATGTTTCAATTATGTTACGCACAACTGCAACAACGCTTCATTAATATTTAGTAGAGTAATTAATTCTACTTTAATATGTTCTAAATATCACGGAGAAACGTGACAAATGATGTATGTAAGTATTATGTATACAAAATGCAGAAAAGAAAAAAAAAAAATAATTTTTTAATGGTTCTGGAACGTTTTTATTTATTTATAAACTTCTTGCATTTTGAACTATTTTATTTCATGAATATTTATTTTCTAACTAAAAACAGTCGTTCTATCTATTTTAATAATAATAATAAGAAGAAGAATGATAAGAATAAGAATACATTTTGCAAAATGAATCAAATTTAATATATTCAAACTAAAAACTTCTTCACACACAATAAAACTAATGTAAACACTACCGGTTTCGAAATGACGTTGTTTTTCTTCTTAAGGTGCAAACACATGCTATTTGGAGGCAAAAAAAAGCAAGACTGAAAGCAGGGCAAAACCCAAAGGTGGAAGAGAAACACAGCCAACCAATAAGAAGCAGGTAGCCAAACCAAACAGAGGGGGAACACAGGAAAAAACGGGAAACAAGAGAACAAACACAAAAAATGGAGGGAAGGGGTATTAAAATAATTAAATTATATATTTTATTTTATTTCTATCTAAATACCTAACATTAATTAATTAATATTTTTATTTAATTTATGTTTATCAATTTAATATTTATTTATTATTTATTTCATTTCATTTATTATTATTATTATTATTTTCTTTTAATTTAAAATTATGTTATTATTTATTTTTACAAAATGTAGGAAACTATTTAATCAAATAAATAAATAAATAAATAAATAAAATCCAACAAAGACAGCAAAGTGGAAGCAGATTTTTCATTTAAAATTTTATTAAGGTAGGTAGCTAAATTTTCCAGAAAATCCAATAATTTTGGCTTACTGAAAATTAAAACTGAGATCAGATTTCCATCTATGCTTATAAATAGAAGATTTAATAATTACTTGTTGAGTAACATACCGAGAATGTTTACCCCTAGCAGCACTGATCCCTCGTATTTTGCACGGCCTTTCATCGATTCCTCGAAATTTGCTCGAGTAATAACAAGGATTTATCATTTCGCGCAGCATCTAAGATCGGTTTTCGATGAGGAAAAATTCTTGGGAAACATATATTGAACTAATAACAAATCACGGTGAAAAATTGATGAAAATCACATCTTCATTGGAAGTCTAATCTGATTGGTTGACAATCCAGATTCTTTTTGCACGTTCCCGTTGACCTCGAAAAGCTGCCATCCGCCATTTTCAGTTGTACGCAGCTACTACCACTGTGCATCGAGACGAGCACGATATTCCTTAGAGTTTGTTTGTAAGTATTTAATTTATTTATTTAAATTAATCGGATTTCGATGACCGGATTCAGATATTCCCGATGAAAGACTTCCGATGAATTCTCGATGAGATTAATCGTTTTCTGATGAGTTACCGATGATCGGCCGCTCATCAACTCATCGGATTTCGATGAGAGGCCGTTCAATGGCCGATTACATTTTGCTACTAGGGACGTAAATGACATTCAAGATTTCTTTTAGTTTGACCTATGTAAGATAAATCGCAGTTATTACAAGTGACATTATAATTCAAAGTCTCTTGTAATAACTGCGAGTTATCTTAGATTGGTCAAACTAAAAGAAATCTTGAATGCCGTTTACGTGAAAATTTTCGGTATGTTGCTAAACAAGAAATTTTTAAATCTTTTATTTCCAAGCATAGTTGAGAATCTGACCACAGTTTTAATTTTCGGCAAGCCAAAATTATCTTTTATGCCAAACGCGTTTCCAAATTGGATTTCCTGGAAAATTTAGCTACCTACCTTAATCACGATAAAGTTGTAAATTAAAATCTGATTCCACTTTGCTGTCTACAGCCTGAAAAATTTGTTTCATTTGAATAAATAATTTCCTACATTTTGTAAAAATAAATAATAATCTATATAAATAAAGCAAAGAGTTTGTCAGAAACACATCCGGGTGGACCACTCCTATTTTTAATATGTCCAGATGTAACTACTTTGGTGATGAAAGTTGGCCTTTTTTTTTTTTTTTTTTTTTAAGTAAAAACTAATGATTTTTTAAAAAAGATGTTGCATACATGGAATAATTTTTAAAAGAGCTCTAAAAATTGTTATTATTTTTTTTTTTTTGTGTGGATACTATATACATCAAGTTATTAAAGATATTATGTTGCAAAGTTTTCTCTTAATTAATTAACATTTGAAAATAAATATTCGTTATTTAATAGTTGCCAAAAGAAGAAAAAAGTACGAGTTCATTTTTTTTCGACATAAAAATAAACACATTTAATTAATAGTGGACATTAAAAAATTGTAAAAAATTAAATTATGCATCTCACAAAAATTGACGTCATTATCACTTTAAAATTTTCTACACATTGATTAAGTGCTAATGTAGTTCTATATACAAGCGAAGTGTGACGTCACTGACCGTTCGTGGATGCAAGAAAAAGATTTCCTATGTTAATCGCTCATTGGATTTTTTGTAAAAAATTATTAAAAATCAAGGAAAATTATTTCATGATTTTAATCCCCATATTTAGGTATAGATATGTATTAGTTATCGTATGCATGTGTTAGATTGAGTTATTTTGCTGTCAAATTGACAAAATTTTAATTTTAAATGTCAAAACTCTGTCGTCCTTGGCGTTTTTTGTATTTGGCGATCAAAAACATAATACGAAAATATACGTACCAGATATATATTTTCGTAATATATATATTGTACGAAATATTGTTTTATATTATTCATTACTCTCTTAATATAAGTTGTTGAAATAACCATGGTTTTTGAAAGGAATTAAATATGTTCGCCAGATAATTTGGCGATATTTTTTTTTCCTCCAAGGATGACAGATATGAAATCTATTCCGCTGCAACATTTTAGTATCTTATATCAGAAACTTTATTTAGACATTTGAAAACAAATTTGATTTCAAAATATGATAGAATATGTAGCATTTTCCTTTTAATTAGTATATTAGTTGGATATTTATTGTGTAATATATCATCCTTTGAACAAAATTTTGTAGCAAATGTATCTCAGGAATTACTGCACAGAATTTCATATAAATTGGTGTGTAGTTGTACCTTGACATAAATTAGTGCCTATAAATTTTGGTAAAAATTGTCTTACACCGTTGCCATCCTCCTTTTTCTAAATTTTTAACATGGTGATATAGGACAAAATTTTGCAAAAATGTGCATAAAGAGAATTATTTTTTAGTAATCATTATGAAATTTACAAGAATTGTTTATAATAGAGATAGTCAACTGGGGAAAATTTTTCGTATGTGTAGGAGCCTCGATACCTCCCGTTGGGAGGGAAATATCCCCTCGAGGGAAGTACATTTTCATGATGGGTATCTTTCAAAAGAGCTCGTCAATACGAATGTTTGAACCATTGATCTGCGATAATTTAAAATAAAGTTATTAATTTTTTTTTTTTTTTGGATATTTAGTGTTATACTCTACTCTAATATGGAAATCATCTGCATTACCATGGAAGATAATTTTTTTAAATAATAATTTTAATAAATTATATTTACTGAATGAATTTGTATAGGAAAATATAGAAGAAAGTCATGTGGTGGTCATAACATACTAGTAAATATTTTTGTAATGCGAGTGGGAAAAAAAGGAAAAGCATTTTTTAAAATTGATCTAATTATACGAAATAGCTGCATATAAAATAATATGCGTTTTCCGTTCTGTTTATTATCAAAAAGAAAATGACTAATGCAGTTTTTTCTGTATTATTGACATTTCTATAAATTAAATTAAATTAAATTATCCAGTACCAAGACGATGCGGTGAAGAAGTCAGCGAGGGCCCGAAGCGAAGATTTTAAGCAATTTCAATGTATTTTCTTTTTAGTTTTAATTTGTAGAACGGTATAAAAAATATTTATTCTTTTTATTTTCTCTTACCCGTAGGGTCGATAAAGTATTGTTCTAGGGTCAAATTTTCGAACGTGAGTTTTTGTTATATTTGCATGTTCTGAGGTCCCCTAAATATGAAAATCATGTTTTTAGCGAATGGTTTGTGTGTCTGTCTGTCTGTGTGTCTGGGTATCTTTCAAAAGTTTTCGCCAATACCTTTAAAACGAATGGTTGAACCATCGGTCTGCGATAATTTAAAATAAAGTCATCGACTTTTTTCATTTTTAACAAAAAAAATAAAAAAATAAATAAAAAATAAAAAATAAAATAAAATAAAATAAAATAAAAATAAATAAATAAAAATAAATAAATAAAATAAAATAAAATAAAAATAAATAAATAATAAAAAATAAATAAATAAATGCAATATTGAAAAAAAATTCAACTTTTTTTGGATATTTAGTGTTATACTACATCTGTAATATGGAAATCGTCTGCAGTATCATGGAAGATTTTTTTGTTAATTAATAATTTTAATAAATTATTTTTACTGAGTGGATTTGTATAGGAAAATATAAAAGAAAGTCGTGTAGTGGCCACAACACACTAGTTATTTGTTGTTAGTGGATGTGCTTTACTAATAATATTTTACTATTTCCTGGAAAGCTGTTTCGGAATTGAAATAAATTCCTCATAGAGATATGGTAAATAATGTATGTTTTAAGCTAAATATTCATCGCTTATTTTTTGTATACCTACAAGTTTTGAGGTTTCCTGATTACCTCAGTCGAGTTTTTTAACGTTTGATCTTTGTCTGTGTCTCTTAGAGTAACTTAAAAATGAATAATTTTAGGCGATCCAAATGTTATATTTTGAAGTCGTGATGTGTTCTCGACTAACTCTTTGCTTTATTTATATAGATAACATATCAATGGTAATAAAAGTAAGACTAAAAATACTATGTTTAAAGTAATGAATAATTATATATTTTGAAAATGGACACATTTAAAATATATATGTTTAACCCTTTACACTACACCCCGTATTTTCTTTTGAAAATTACTAAACTAGTTTCAAAAATGGATACTAAACGCATACCTAATCCTAAATATGCAAAAAGAAAATAAAAAATTGCATTTTTAATGTTCGAGAATTTATTTTTTGTTTGAAACATTTATATGTTAATCGAATTAAATTTAAATAATTATTACTTTTACTAATAAATAGCTTTCTAAGTGAACACTGTAAATAGCAGAATAAAACTTGCAGCAGTTGTTTCAGGTCAGAGTATTCAGTAGCACGACCCTTTTTCAAGTGAAAAAACTAGGCACGAGTGTATCATTAAAGCGGCCGTGTGCACTTCCGTTAACGAAATGAATTAAAGTGACTTCTGTAAAAGGCTTCTTCTCAAACACCCTTTGATAAATATTGTGGAAGTGCCTCTATTTACTCAACAGGAACAAAACCTTAAAAGTGGATTAAAAGAAAAAAAAAAAAAAAAAAAAAAGAGAAAAATTACTGCATAAAATTTATTAAATATTCGGTTTGAATGCGAAAAATTAATCTACGTTTGGTTTAATTTGTTTGCCTTATACGTATATTTAATGTCTTTGAATAACATACAGCAAATTCTTTTATGTTTTCTGAAACGGTGCGTGTTTAAGAAGTAACTATTAATCTAACTAGTGGTGAGTAGCGTCATATGCGATTTAATTGAAAAGATAAAAAATACAAGGCGTTCATAATTAAACTACCCTATTTTAAAATTGGCTGCAGGCGAAACTATTCTTCAAAAAGTTATGAAAGTTTGTCCTTTGTTTTGGATCTTAAGCAGCCAGAAAATGTTTGTCATACATATCTAGACAGACAGATATTGTCTAAAAACGATCAAATTGTGTTCTTGATCTCTCAAAATTTGTAAACCTAAAAATGTGTAAATCTAGTGTAAAGTTGAAAACTTTTACGATTTTAATGCTCTCTTATATTTATTAAACAAGAAAGTAGAAAAGATAAACACACACACACACACATGTATAAATGCAGATTTTAAACAAAACAATAGAAACTCATTCATTTTTTTTTATTCTTTATTATTTTTTTTTATTTTTATTTTTTTATATATTTTTTTAAACGTTTTGTCGAATATCTTGAAAAATACTTAATGTGTTGTTCTTAAATTTTGGGTATAAGGAAAACATGTCCTTCCTGATATTTTTCAGCAAAGGCGCTGTCCTGAAGTCCTTTAGGAGACGAATGACAAATCTAATAAAATAAAACAATATTTGTGAATACCCTGTATCTGGAAATGCGTCCATTCATTTTCAAATTTTAGATTTGGTTATGAACGTTAAACTTTATACGTGTGTAGAGTTTTGTGAGGATAGCTCGAATATTTAAAGAGTTATAAATATTTAATTAAAAAATGCAACAATTTTTCACAGGTTTTTTACTTTATAACTCTAAAGTTTATTTTTTCCAAATTTCATGAAACTTTCAGAAAACATGACAATGTATGCTTATCATTATACTATAGTTTAAAGGGAATACATTTAACACTCAAAAAGATATGGACAGTTGCAGTAAATAATTTATTATTGCGCATGCGCCACCTGAAGCAAAACAACTTTGACATAGTTTAATACTCAATTATATATAGAGCTCTTTATAAAAAATTCCATCTGAATGTCATGAAAATTCATAGAGGTATCGGTGATTAAATGAACTGTTTTTCAACTGTTTTCTAAGAAGTTCTTTACGGTAAGGGGTCATTCGCAAAGGAAAATTTGTATCAGAAAAAACTATGCTACACAATTAATCTTAATACAATATTTGTGATTCATTTCCCCCTCCCCCCCCTTTTTATAGATATGTACTATAAACCTTATACCTATATACCTATACCGATATACCTATACCTATACCAATACCTTATACCTATAAAAAACAGAAAATTGAATTGTTTGACAAGAAAAATGAAAGATATTTTTTTGATACAAATCTCCATTTGTATATGACTCCTTATCGTAAAGACCTTTTTAGAAAACAGCTGAAAAGCAGTTCATTTCATCATGAATATCTCTATGAATTTTCATGGCATTCAACTAGAATTTTTTTTATAAGGATCCTTATACAGTTGAGTATTAAAGTATGTCAAAGTATTTTTTGCTATGCATAAACAATAATAAGTTATTTACAAAACTTGCCTATATATCTTTGAATATTAAACGTATTTGTTTTAAAGTACAGTATTATGATTTAGGCATGCGTTGTCATGTTTTCTGAAAGTTTCATGAAATTTGGAGAAAAACTTTTAGAGTTATAAAGTAAAAATTTGCGAAATTTTTTTCATTTTTATTTTTTTAATGAAATATTCATAATTCTTTAAATATGCGAGCTATCCTCACAAAACTCTACACACGGATAATGTATAACATTTATAACTATACATAAAATTTGCACATGAATCGACGCACTTCCAGATATAGGGTATCATAAATATTTTTTATTTTATTGGATTCGTTTTTCGTCCCTGAGGGCCTTCGTGAAAAAAACTTTGCTGAAAAATATGAGGAAAGACATGCTTTCCTTATTCCGAAATTCAAGAACAACACATTAAGTATTTTTGAAGGTATTCGACAAAACGTAAAAAAATGAAAGTGTTTCCATTTTTTTTTATTCAACGCATGTATATATATATATATATATATATATGCAATTAATGGTAATAAAAATAAAAATAACAATAATACGTTTAAAATAATGAATAACTGTATTTTTTGTGAAGAAGAAATATACTTAAAACACATATGTTTAATTCTTTACATTACAAAATTTATTTTAAAAATTGCTGGACTGATTTGAAAAATGGTATTTAGATGCACAGCTGACCATAAATATGTAATAATCTATTTTAAAAAACTTTTAAAACCCAAATTCTTATTATAGCGTATCATATAAATCTTTCGAAATTAGAATAAAATTTAATTTGAAAAAAAAAAAAAAAAAAAAAAAGTAACTTTTTTGTTTATTAACTAAAATTGGGTAAATTTGAACTGTGTTAAAAAAAGAGAAATTATTTCTTAAAATTCACAACAGATGGCGGCAACACACGATTGCCTATAAGTTTTGTGATTTCATTTTCTGATTAAGGGCCAATATCTGCGATTTAATTATTCGTTTGAGGCACCTTTTTATTATTATGGTTGAACCATCGATCTGCGATAATTTAAAATAAAATTATCGATTTTTTTTTTTTTTTTTTTTTAATATTGAGAATAAAATAGACTTTTTTTGGATATTTAGTGTTATACTACTTCTCTAATATGGAAATCGTCTGCATTATCATAAAAAATAATTTTTTTAAATAATAATTTTAATAAATTATTTTTTAAAAACAGAATTATTTTTTAATAACCGAATTAAATTCTGTATAAATGTAGGTGCATTAATGAAACGGGGGGGGGGGGGGGGGGATAGCCCCCTCACATAGAACTAATTATCATATAAAACTCTTCCGAAGCCTAATTTGAAATTTTTAACATAGGTTTACATAACATCGTTGTCTTACTTCTTAACTTCCAACCTGTATTTATAGTATTAAATTTCAGGGTAAGAGAAAGTCGTGTGAGTGACACACCAGATTATTTATTTGGTTGAGATTCACAAACATACCGTAGTGAATGACAGTAAGTACATAAGAATTTGGGAAAAAGGAGAAAATTACCTTTTAATTTTCGACATATATATATTTTTAATTTGAAATATCTATATGTTAAGTTCAAATGACTATTAATTTAACTGATGAATAACTTTAGAAGTAAATATTATAATTTAAAATATCCTTGCAACAATTGTTTCATTTCAAAATAGTAGCACGGTCACTTGTCACGTGAAAAAACTAGGCACGAGTGCATCACCAAATCAGCAAGTTGTACTTTATTGAAATTTAATTTTTCCGACTGAGTGAAAATAATGCCTGGACCGGGACTCGAACCCCGGATCTTTGACTTACAAGGTCAAGGCTCTACCAATTGAGCTATCCAGGCTGACATCCCGGTCAGCATTACTCACTCAGACAAAAAAAAAAAAAAAAAAAAAAAAAAAAGTTGTACTTTAGTTCACAAAAAAAAAAAAAAAAAAAAAAAAAAGTAAAGTAAAATAAAATAAATAAAGTAAATAAAGTGACTTTTGCTTCTTCTGAAACATTTCTTCTTTATTGTAGAAGAAAGTAAAAAAAGGTAACACATAAATGCATGAAAATTCTATAAATACTTTTAAAATTTCTTCTCCTGATACAATCACAATATTTTTGGCTGAAATTCTCTCAGCCAAAATTTATTTAGGAAGAGAATTTCAACTACCGGTAGTCATTACATAGTATTCAAGATCTTGTGTCGTCCTAAAATAAAAAAAAAATAATGTACAACTTTTATACAATAGCAACAGTTTCGGTGAATTCAATCATTCTCAAAGGATTGTAACTTTATGGGTATTTTTATTTGTTGCAAAATTAAAATTCAGCAGACAAAAGTTAAAAGAAAATTTAAATTTAGAGTGAAACCACTACAAACGCACAATTCTTTGAACATTCAGAATTGTTCAAAGAATTCGTGCTTCTCTCATTTCGAATATTTTATGGCAGTTTAATGAGATAGATTGAAATGAATATCGATTTTTAAATATTATTTTTTTTAAAACGTTTAAAACATGTAGCGATTTTAGAAAATTTATTATTTCTATGATGTGCTAAACTTACTCTCAATAAATTGTATTATGCTAATTTTCAAAATAAAAAATCAGAATTTGTCGAGCATTTTATTTGGAAATTGTTAGTCAAAGTTTTCTTAAGAAAGAAATCCTTCCTTTGTAAATGAATCTTGTAAATTCGAAGAAAATATGCGTACTTCTTTCTTCTCCAATTTCTTCCTAATATGTTTAACAATTGACGAATAAGAACACTGCAGTATCGCACAAAAACTGTTTTGGGTAGAAGTATAACTAGGCCAACTTCTTTTACCAACGGAAAAGATGCAGGTATTTGTTTAGCTGAAAAGTAGTGTGCTTAGGTACCCATAGATGTATTAAACGACTTCAATCACACTTCATCTATTCTAGACAGCGCCATAGTAATTAACTGCAGGAAAAAGTTTTCTTTTCTGTTAAGTTTTCTATTTATTTTTAGACATAGAAAATTTCATGATGTACGTACACGTTTCTTTCAGAATCGCATCAAGATCACAAAAACCTCTCACGGAATGTGACTTCTGTTTGAAGATTATGCAGAATTTGTATGTTATGACCATCAGAAATATCTCTGTTGTCATGCTAGTATTTTTTTTTTTTCAATCATAGCCATGTTATTATCAGTATTATTCACTGTAAAAAAAAAAAAAAAACTGTAAATACACTAAAATGTTTTTCAAGATTTTCCATAAATTTATCACAGCTTTTAGTTAAAATAAACAATTAAAATTTTTAGTTTTTATTCTAAATTTTTCATTAATTGATTTATTCCTCAATAAAATATAAAAATGAATATCTATACTTCAGAAAAATATTTTAAACTAGTAGGTTTTGCTTGCTTCGCTAGTCATTATATATAAATTAATTTTTAAAGAACATTAATCATAATATTTTAAGTCACTTTATAAAGGAAAACTAAGAAAAAAAAAATCATTGAAATCGCTTAAAACATGGTTTAGGGCCATTGCTGCATCCGACAGCGTCTTCCTCAACTACACTATATCAGTTCCCGGTCTCCACTACTTGAATTTGCGCCTTAACAGGACATTTCCATTTAGATGCTAACTGGGCGATAAATAGCGCTGCTATTTTTTCAGAATTACGTTTTTCACACAAACATTTCTTGAAAAGATTATCATTTTCACTTTATGATAACAGGTGCCCTTACCAGACAACCTTTCCAGCTGAATATATTGAATAATAATAATAAAAAAAACTTATTATATTCGAAACTTTACTTATATTCGAAAATCGGACTTCAGGAGAGGTCAAAACGTGCTTCCACGCATAATTTGATAGCGCTGCGATCAGCTATTTGCGTATAAAGCGACGGACATACATATACATCTGCATATATGTTACCGTTAAAGCTCGAAATCCGTTAATGTGCAGATTACCCAGCTAATCTGCAGATTAACTGAAATGACCCGTTAAAGTGCGGAATCAAGAGTTTTCCGCATTTTAACTAGGTAATCTGCACATTAGCGGCTTCTGTGTCGTTAAAATTCAAATGATTGTTTCGAGCCTTAGTTTTTTTTACATTCACTATGATGTCAAACAGTCATGTGATACAGATACGCGAATCACAGATTAGTCTGTGACGCAATTGACCTTCAAACACAAACTAAAAGTTTTATCCCTTCCGCTCCGTTATGATAAACAGTAAATGCAAATCGTGAAGCATTGAAACTATGATATTAGGTTTCTTATTATGAGTATGACCAACACAAAAATTAAAGTAACAAGTAAGTTATAATTGTTTTGATTTTATTTCTTCTCTTTTTTAATTCTGTCAATATAAGTTTGATAAGGGTCTGTATTTTATTAATGAAATCTAATCTTAATTAAAAACTCTCTCTCGTGAAACTTCATTTTGAATTATGAATATTAAATTTACAGAACAGTAATTATTTCCTCCCGAAATAAAACTATTATACCACAACTTTTTAAAACTAATTTATTTTAAAATTGATTTAAATTACTAATTACTGAACCCCCCCCCCCCCCCCCCCCAAAAAAAAAAAAAAAAAAAAAAAAAAAGATGTAATATTTATTTTTAACTCTGGAAAATATGGCATTCAAGAGTACGCCATTATTTAATAAATATTTAATATGAAATTTTTATGCATTTTTTAGCATTTCCCCACTTTTTTTGTTTATTTCAATTTCAAGTTTCCTTTATATATTTTATATATCACTAGCAGTCTTTGCCCGCTTTGCTGGTCATTATATTGAAATGAAGTCTCAAAATACCATATCATTAATAATAATAACAATAATAATAATAAAATCATTGAAATCAGTCAAAATCTAAGTTAAAGTTCTCGATACCTTCGATAGCAGTTTTCCCACTCGCCACACTTCACAAAATCCCTTTATAGTGCATGTTGCATACACATACCTAGCCCACATA
Organism: Salticus scenicus; assembly: GCA_963930645.1. Lineage (NCBI taxonomy): Eukaryota > Metazoa > Arthropoda > Arachnida > Araneae > Salticidae > Salticus > Salticus scenicus. The sequence continues at coordinate 244,659,820 of OZ005652.1, forward strand.
TTAAAAAATCGGGATTCTAAGATTATTTGAAGCAAAGTTATGTTTTAAAACGTGTTTTTAGCCCCTCCCCCCCGGCCCGCTCTTAGCTGAATACATGTCCCCCCGCTAAGGGGAGGTAGGGTGGAGTTTCACAAAATCAATTTGTAGTGTGTGTTGAATATGCAAAAGCAGTCCACGCATCAAAAATTGCCATTCTAAGATAGTTTGGTACAGAGTTACGCATGAAAACATGTTTTAAATAACCCCCAACCCTCAAGGGGGTGATAGCACGGAATTCCAAATAATCCCATTGTAGTTTGTGTTGAGTACGCATAACCAATTAACCTATCAAAAAATCGCTTTCCTGAGATAATTTGGAGCAGAGTTACTCTTTAAAATGTGTTTTTGCCCCCCCCCCCCCGCTTTTAAAGGTAGGAAAAGGAAAAGTTCACAAAAATCCCCTTATAGTGCGTATTGGGAACGCATAACCAGCCCGCACATAAAAAATCATCAAGATAGTTTGGATCAGAGTTACGCATGAAAACATGATTTTACCCCACATCACCCCCAACGGGGATAAGGTGGAATTTTACAAAATCCCTTAGTAGTGTGTGTCTTGAGTACGCATAACCAATCGACATATGAAAAACTCGTTATTATGAGATAATTTGGAGCAGAGTTACTCTTAAAAGCGTTTTTTGCCTCTCTCCCCGCCTTTGAAGGGGGGAAGGGTGAAAATTTGTAAAATCCCTTTACTGTGCGTGTTGGAAAAGCATAAACAAACCACATATACAAATTAATCTTACTGAGATAATTTGAAGCAAAGTTATATTTGAAAACGGGTTTATATTGCCCCCCCCCAAGGGGAAAAGGGGGGACTTTTGCAAAACCCCATTACAGTGGGTGTCAGACACACGTAAGTAAGCCACTCACTAAAATTTGTAACCTCAGGTGCTATAGATTTCCCCGGATGAATTTAGCGCTAAAAGAGGGGCTCGAATTTGCCCCCTCGTAACTCCCCCCCCCCCCAAAAAAAAAAAAATCGAATATCACAAAAAACCAAACATGATGTTTTGGAAATATCCTCAAGAAGACTCTTGGTGATTTTCTATATCTTTGTGCTGTTATTGGAACAGTTTTACTCGAAAACCCGTATTTTGCTAAATTTGCCTCCGAAGATAGTTTTTACCCCCTTCCCCCCCTCTTAAAAATCCAAAACTCAAATCGCAGAAAAAACTTTTTTTTTGCACTCAATTCTAGTCCCTCTCTTTGCAATTTCTTCACCGTGAAGCTATTTGGAGCCGAATTATGCTTATAAGGGAGGTTTTGCTTTCTGCCCCCCCCAGGGGGAGCGGGGGGATATTTTGCAAAATCCCGCCTTAATGGGCGTCAGGGTCCTAAAACCAACGTGCTCGCCAAAATTTGTGAGTCTATCTCCCATAGAATTGCCACGGCTGTGTTAAATCTGTGAATCAGTGATTTTACTCTTTTATTCCCCACCACGCGCCCAAAGGGGTAAAGAGTGGGGCTTTCACAAAATCCCGTAACAATGGGTTTTGGACACACGTAAATAAGCCACACACTAAAATTTTTGACCTCAGCTCCTACAGATTTCCGCAGACGAATTTAGTGCTAAAAGGGTGTGTGTGTGTCGAATTTGCCCCTTCGTAACTCCCCCCTAAAATCGAAAATCGGAAAAAATCAATTTTTGCAAATGCCTTCAAGAAAACTTTTGGCCTTTTTTTTTTTTTTTTTTTTAAATATCTTTGAGCTATTACTGCTAGAATTTTACTCGAAATTCCATATATTGCTAAATTTCCCCCCGAAAATCCTTTTTACCCCCTCCCCCCCTTAAAAATCCAAAATTCCAAAATCGCAGAAAATGATTTTTTTGTACTTAAGTCTAGTCTCCCCATCTGCAATTTTTTCATCGTGAAGTAATTTGGAGCCGAGTTAGGCTTATAAAGGTGTTTCTGCCTCCTGCGCCCCCGAAAATCATTTTCACCCCTTTTCCCCCTTAAAAATCCAAAATTCCAAAATCGCAGAAGATGATTTTTTTGTATTCAAGTCTAGTCTCTCCATCTGCAATTTCTTCCTCGTGAAGCAATTTGGAGCCGAGTTACGCTTATAAAATTGTTTTTGCCTTCTGCACCTCCGAAAATCATTTTCACCCCCTTCCCCCCTTAAAAATCAAAAATTCCAAAATCGCAGAAAAAGATTTTTTCGTATTCAATTCTAGTCTCCCCATCTGCAATTTCTTCACTGTGAAGTAATTTGGTGCCGCGTTATACTTATAAATGTGATTTTGAGTTATGCGCCCCCGAAAATCTCATTTTTACCCCCTACCCCCCTTGAAAATCCAAAATTCAAAAATCGCAGAAAATGATTTTTTTGTATTCAAGTCTAGTCTCCCCATCTGCAATTTCTTCACCGTGAAGCAATTTGGAGCCGAGTTATGCTTATAAAGGGGTTTTTTGCCTTCTGCCCCCCTGTTCCCCCCCGGGGGGGTATTTCATAAAATCCCGTCTTAGTGAGCGTCAGGGTCTTAAAATCAACCTGCTCACCAAAAATTGTGACTCTATCTCCCATAGGATTGCCACAACAGTGTTGAGTCAGTGAATCAGTCAGTGAATCAGTCAGTGAATCAGTGAGTTTACTCTTTTATATATATAGATGATTATATTTTTAATTTTGCTCGCTTTTTCAGATAATTTCGTTGTAGTTTATCACATAAAATGTGCTAATACAGTTTTATTTTTATTATTATTATTTTTTTAATTGTAAAATTAATATATTTGCTAAACTTGTACAGATATATGTATGCTGCAAAATATAGTTTAATAAAGCATTGGAAAACTGTCATTTTAATTTTCATGCTTTCTAAAAATTATTAAAGCAGTTTTAATTTTTTGAAGTACTTCTTAAAAAATGCTTCTGATTTGTCTAATTTAATATTTCTTTAGCGAATTAAAAATTGGTGCATAAATTTTTTTAAAAAATAGTAATAACAATATAAGTTGTTAATAAAACATTTTTTTTTTTTTTAATTTAAATGGTTAAATATTTTTATTTTGAAAAGAAATCGTTACTGTATTTCAATTCTAACATTCATTTATAAAATAGAATTTATCGAAAGCTATAAAAGTTATTATATTTCATATTAAAAATGCATAACATCTTCAAACTTATATTGACAGAATAAAAAAAGATGAATTAAATAAAACAAATATAACTTTCAAAGACATAAACATTAAAACACATACAGATTAAAATAAGTAAAGAAAAAAAGGAAAAAAAAAGAAAAGGAAACCGTTTTTTTTTTTTTTTTTTTTTTCCGAATGAAAAAAACAAATACAACACAGCGTGCTGTAAAATTACAACGCCATAGATCTTATTTTCACTTTAACGAATGCCTAGTAGGTAATGTGCGGATTATCTAGGTAATTCGCAGATTCCTTAGGTAATTTGAGAAATGAAACAATTTTCCTCACTTTAACGGATCACTCTAGTTAATGTGCAGATTACCTAGCTAATCTGCAGATTAACTGATTTCTGCCCTTTAGCGGTAACATATAGATAAGATGGATTCTTTAACATCTGTGTTAGAAATAAATAATTTACAGAAATTTTTCTCTTGAAAATTTTAACAGTGTTGGTATTATGGATATATATGCAGCCTGATAATAAAACTTTTTTGAGTCTTAACAAGAAAGTCAATGGGGCGTTTCATCTATTAACACTAAAATGCTTCTGCTTACGAAGAAAAAAAAAAAAAAAGAAAAGAAAAAGGAAAAAGAAAGAAAAATTTGAAAAAGCATAAAACATTTTTATGTTTGAGGAAAAATTTAAGAACGAAACAAAATTAACAAATTAGTTTTTCTAGTAATTTTATTTTTAATTCTTTTTCGAGTCATTAGGGTTTTAAAATCAGAGTCGACCAATTCTTTTTGTGGCATAAAAGGAACAAAAACCGCTTAATGTAATGAACTACACTGAACTTTGAATACCTACTTTAAGCTTAAATGATGCATTATGAGAGCATAAAAATGGATCTTTTGAAGGAAATAAAAAGAGGAAATAGGAAAAAAGAAACATGAATTTCGTATCCTCTTTTCATGCGAATTCTTATTTTTCAATTTCAGAAAAAGTTGAACGCTCGATTGAAGTAGAAAAATGTTCAGCTTTAATTTCCTTAAAAGTTTTACACAGGTGAAAAGTTTTTAGTAAAAATGGTTATTACTTCATAAATTTTCACAAATCACGCTTAATGAATTTTACGAATAGCAATTTGTAGTTTTAAAGTTTATCAACAAACAGAAGAATCCTTCTAAGGCGGTAAGTAAATTAAAAATACGTTTTTATTTTACAGAAAAATGTAAATGGATTACTTCGATGAAAAAATTTGGGAAGTGTAAAAATGTCTGTTATAGTAAAATGATTTTTTAAAGCTATTAAAGACTTTTCAGTTTTATATATTTATATACATTTAAAGATTTTTTTTTCTAAAAACACGTTGAAAAAATCCATTAAAATTCCATAATGATTCCTCCTGTAATAAATAAAAATTGAACAAATTTTAAATAAATTTTCAATAATTACTTAAATCAACGTAATATTTTTAGTTGCATATCCTATTTTATACTGTCAACCACCAAAGGTTGACGCGGCTTTATATCATATTTGACACTCTCAGCCACGACTGACATGGCGCTCAACGTGTTAATTTTTTATTGGTACTGCTTTTACTTTCAGGGTAAAACTTTCATTGAAATGTTTAAAGTATAACATGTTCTGCACATTCCTAAAGTTTCAAGATGATTCCTTGAGTACTTTTAGAAATATATGACAAAATGTCTAGAATCTAGAATGGTTGACATGGCGCTCAACATGTTAACAAATATAAATGTGTAATTTTAAATTCCGTACCGAAAAATAAAGATCTTGAATAGAATACACTTATAACACACCACGAGGAAAGCGAAAAAGAAAAAAAAGTAACTGCACTGATTTTCGAAACATTTAGTCGTTACGCGTTAGAGATGGGAAATTTTTCCTCGTGTTTTTAAATTTATATAATTCACCGTAACGTGTACGAGTTATTTTGTGCGTCTCTGTGAAATACTACATATTGTGGACAGGCAATTTATGGAAAACAATGCTGTAGTAAAATTCTAAAGCAGCTATCAGCTTAATTTTCTTTTAATAACTTAAAATCCCATATGGTATAATATAATAAAGTTCTTCCATACTTCGCTATAAAAGGATTGTAAGTGAGATACAAAACCTTTCTTATATTATCTGTGTAAAAATGACCGAGTACTTTCAATTGTACATTTTGATTTTTTTTTTTTTTTTTTTTTTTTTTAAAGGTTCTTGACAAATGATCTTGGAACTTTCAGACGTGATGTTACACTTTCTATATTTGATCGAAGGTTTTATTCCGATGTCAAAGAAAAGGACTAGTAACAAATTAAGAAAAATATTGGTAATCGTCCTCTAAAAAAATATTGCTTGTGATATCTTGTAGCTGTAGCATATGATTATGATTTTATTTTTATTTTACTGTCGTTCATCTTTATTAAAATAGTATAAGCATATTTATGGCGATATATTTTTATTTATTATTTATTTATTCTTTTTAAGAACTGGAAATTTTCGCGACTTTTTACCTCCTTGTATGAAGGAAAAAAGTGCTTTCTTCGAAATGTATATAGTAGGTTATAGTACCATCTTGGATTACTGAAAACTAGGCTGTAGAATGTTGAAAATTTACATTCAAGACTATTATAAATATAAATATACGCCTCAAGTTTAACATTTCCTTGCACACTCCTAGCTTTGATTACTGTATAACTTCATTTCGAGAAATCAGCAAAAACTGAAAACTTTTGATCTTCATTTAAATTCCTATTTTTAACCGACTTCAAAAAAAGAAGGAAGGTTCTCAATTCAAACCGTATGTTTTTTTTTATGTTTGTTAGCTCATAACTTCTGAACGGATGCTCCGATTTTGATACTTTTTGTTTTGTTCAAAAGGTCTTGGTTTGCAATAGGTCCCGTTGTAATATCTTTACGATCTAAAGAAAATACAGGGTGCCCAAAAAAATCAGTCCCAACTCTTTTAACTGCTAAACGACTGCAACTATAGTGATAAAAATGGTATGTAAGTATAGTAAAGTAGCCCTGCAGTACAAAGTTAAACCGCTTGCTGCGTCACCTGGTGGAAAATAGTGGAGTTAGTGTTCCAATCTCGAAAACGGTTCTAGAGAAAAAAAGTGAATTAGAAAGTTGAAGATTATCGTCGATTTAGTACAAAAAGATAGTTTAGACATTCATGCTAGCGTTTCTATCTCGGAAACGGTTCAAGACAGGGGAAAAAAGTGAATTATAAAATTGCAGAGCATCATCGATTTAGTACGAAAAGATAGTTTTGACATTGATGCTAAAAGTACTAGGCTAAAAACGTGCCTTTTTTTGTTCGCAATTTCTTACACTATACACACTTGAGCTACATTGCTCACGTAGTAGCGTAGCTGGTGAGACATACGCTATATAATTCAAAATACGGTTACTTGATACTTTTTGCTTTTTTGTAGAGATCTTGGTCTGAAGTAGGTCCCATTATAACATCTTTACAATCTAAATAAAATAAAGCGCCATCTGGTGAAAAACAGCGGCATTAGCGCTCCTGTCTCAAAACGGTTCAAGATGGGAGAAAAGTTAATTACGAAGTTGTAGAGTATCATCGATTTACTACGAAAAGACAGTTTTTAGACATTATTGCTAAAAATAGAACGCTTAAAACGTGCAATTGTTTGTTCGCAATTTCCTACACTGTGCACACTTAAACTACGTTGCACGCTTTACAGCGTAGCGGATGACACGTATACTCTGTGGTTCAAAGTACTGTTACTGTAAGCGGTCACACCGATTGGCGCTAAGTCGTTTTCAACCAACTTCAGAAAGGAGGGTGTTCTTAATTCTTGCTATGTGTTGTTGTTGGTGTTTGTAAGCTTATAACTTCGTAAGAAATGCTCTAATTAACCGACTTCAAAAAGGAGGAGGTTCTCAATTCAAAGCGTATGTTTTTTTGTTTTTGTTTTTGTTTGTTAGCTCATAACCTCTGAACGGATGATCCGATTTTGATACATTTTGTTTTATTGTAAAGGTCTTGGTCTGAAATAGGTCCCATTGTAATATCTTTACGATCAAAAGAAAATACAGGGTGCCCAAAAAAGTCAGTCCCGACTCTTTTAACTGCTGAACAGCTGCAGCTATAGTCATAAAAGTGGTAGGTAGGTACAGTAAAGTGGACATGTGCTACGCGATTCAATGCCTAAAGCGTCACCTGGTGGAAAAGAGTGGTGTTAGCGATCCTATCTCGGAAACGTTTCATGACAGGGGAAAAAGTGAATTAAAAAATTGCAGAGCATCATCGATGTAGTACAGAAAGATAGTGTAGACATCAATGCTAAAAACAGAACGCTTAAAACATGCATTTGTTTGTTCACAATTTTCTATTTTGTGCACACTTGAAAAACATTGCATATATTGTAGCGTAGCGGGTGACATTTATGCTATTTAAAATTCAAAGTATGGTTATTGTAAGCGATCACATCGATTAACGCATAGGCGCTTTAAGCCGACTTCATAAAGGAAGAGGTTCTCAATACAAACCATGTTTCTCGTTGTTGTTGTTGAAATTTGTTAGCTTATAACTTCGTAAGAGATGATTTAATTTTAATACTTTTTTGTTGTCGTAATGATCTTGGCCTGAAATAAGTTTCATTAGGATTTCATTAAGATATAAACAAATTACAGGATACTCATAAAAGTCTGTTTTCACTCTAACTGCTGAACGCAAGCACCTACACTGGTAAAAGCAGTGTGTAAGTACCGATGATGAAACTTCTGTGTATCTGCTGCAATGCATATTTTGCTCTTTGTTTGAACTTTACGCTGCGCAATTTCCAGCGCAGCGGGTGACACGTATTTACTGTAAAGTTCAATATTTATGCCTAACGGAATTTCCGGTTACAAATACAGCTTATCCTTTCTTTACATTTCTAAAGACTTTTTAATTTAACGTATGTTCGTTCAATAGATAGTTTTTTAGTCATATCCGATAAAGACAAGAAAAGTGACACAATTGAAAAATGCAGCATTTGAGAAAAATCAACTTAAAAATAACTTGACTAGAGTAAAACTGTCACAACTGTCTCTCGAGTGGATAACTTTCTAGATGGAGATGTAACATTTTTGTTCACATTGTGTGCATTTAATGTATTTTTCAGTGACATAAACCATTTTTGAGTAATGTCACTTTTCTTCGAAGTTGTGATTTGTAAAACTTCCGTCGAACGTCTTCTGATGCTCTGCTGACTTCAAAAGTTATGATTAATTGTAGTGTTACAGGTTGTTTGGCGAAGGAAATTATTTTATACTTTTAGGCGCAATCTACAGTTCCATTTTCTGCCAATTTTCTTTCATTTTTAGTTGTTTGAGTAGTAGTTCCTTTTTGGAGTCGGTTCTATTTTTTTACAAAAAGATTTTATTGAAGTATCAACATAACTTAATAATAGCGTCGTAATTATATTTTTCTTATGAATAAAACCACTTATTTTTATTAGATTTGTTTTTGGGAGAAACATACACTTAAAATCACAAGGAAAATAATAGCTATCTATTTACTTTAACGGTGGTTGGATTTGAAGATAAAGTTGGTGGCGTTTTTCAGATCTTTGACAAGACTGTCAACAAATTTTCGCAATTTTTTTTTTGTTTTTTTTTTTTTTTTAAAGGTTTGCTAGAATCTGAAATCCGTTTCTTATTTTGAAATGATGTTTAAGAACTATTATGACATATTGTAGAGATTTTTCGACACTCACTTCTCCAGAGAGTATAAAAAGAGGCCATCTACACTCGAGTATATTCCACTGAAATATCAGTTGAACGATTATTATCAATGAAATTATGCAATAACCGAGCTAAAAATGTACTGCAGAAAAGCTGCAAAACATAAGCAGTTCGAAAAAGGTGGTGATTTGGTCGATTCCATTACAGAGTTTTTGAAGTCCATACAACTGCAAAATTACTACAGTTTATAAACTGCAGTAATTTTGTAATTTCTTCGGCCTCGAAAATTCTGTAGTGAAATTGACCAAATCACCACCCTTTTCGAACTGCGTATGTTTTGCAGGTTTTCTACAATTTCTTTTCAAAGAGAAGTGACCATCTAAAAGAATTCAAGAATATCTATAAAGATAAATACAGACAATGTGAAGCTATTTCGAACATACCTCTGTCTATTTCCGTAGGTTGAATGCATGGAAAATAGGCCTTAATTGACACACCAGCTTTTGCAAGCTATTCGAGACTGAGCAGGACATAGCACCCAACTAAACCCCGACCACTCTCAATACTACTTCACTTTCGGTGATTCTACGAATCTAAGCTTAATCAACTAGTCCATTGTGGGACGGAAAGACAAACGATTTTATTGCTTAATGTGTAGCAATATTGGAAAATTGATTTTTGAAAATGATTAAACGCATATATACAATTATTTCTATTAAATAAAATAGCTACTTGAAAACAATAAATATTTCATAATAATATATATATATATAATCTCCTTTAAAAATACAGTGTGCAGCAAAATTATTGAAGCACATATCCAGCCATTTCATATATATATATATTTAGTCGTAACTAATTATTATCACAAACTTACTTCAGTATAGGGCTCATGCAGATCATGACTCGACAAATATTTACTTAATAAAACAGTATTAGGTGCGGATCTTTTAAGTAGGAATCATTGCTAATGTTTCAAAAATTTTGTTGCCGATTGTATATTTAGACTTAAACTGATACAACAAAATTATTTGCTATTTCGAATTCTAGGAACAAGTAATCATATCAGACTCGAAAGTGAATTTTAATTTATTATGCCAATAATATTTATATTTAAAGGAAAATTTTTATAAAAGTCTTTCATTATATAAAGAAAATTTCTATAGTCAAAGAAATTTCGGATATTGGAGAAACTTTTTTTTTTTGTGTGTGTGTGAAAAGTTATTGAAAATATTGAAAATTATTTTCGAGGAACAAATAAGATAAATGATTCTTTCTATTTAACAACCTGTCTTTTTGCCTCTTGAGCCCTTAAACCATTTCTTAGTGTGTACCATCTAATTTATAAGTAGTAATTCATTGCTTACCCCCCCCCCTCATTTTTACATACTTAGGTAACCTAAACTAGTATTCTGTGGCCATCACAAAAAAATTTCCGTATTATTTTTTAAAACAGTGCTACTTATTGTTTGAGTTTTACTGTTTTCTCTTACTAGGTACTAGGTTTTACTTACTACTTTTCTCATAAAAAAAAAAAAAAAAAAAAAAAACTAGTATGTTGTGGCCACCACAAGACTTTCTTCTATATTTTCCTATACAAATTCACTCAGTAACAAAAAAAAAAAAAAAAAAAAAAAAAAAAAATCCAAGTTTTTTTTCGTTAAAAGTAAAAATAATCGATAACTTTCTTTTAAATTATCACATATTTATAGTTCAACCATTCGTTTTAAAGGTATTGACGAGACCTTTCGAAAGATACCCATCTTGAAAATTTACCCCAGACCGGGGGTACTTCCACCCAGGGAAGGGGGGGGGGGAGCGATGCCCCAACATGCACAATTTTTTTCCCTAATTAACTACTACTATTAGCAATAATTCATATTAATTTTACAATCACAGGTTAATAATAACTCTCATTATGTACATTTATACGAAATTTTGTCCTATACTACCATGTTAAAAATTTAGAAGAAATACGATCACAGTGCCTCCTGTTGTGCGATTGATCCCCAAATTTAATCAGCATCAGTTTATGTCAGGAGTCAACTTAATACCAAGTTTGGTTAAATTTCGTTAAAAAAAAAAAAAAATCGATAACTTTGTTTTAAATTATCACAGATTTATAGTTCAACCATTCGTTTTAAAGGTATTGACGAGACCTTTCGAAAGATACCCATCTTGAAAATTTACTCCCTTCGAGGGGGGACTTCCCCCCAGGGGGGTTCACGAGGCTCCTACACATGCAAAAATTTTTTCCCAGTTGACTATCTCTATTATAAATAATTCTTGTAAATTTCATAATGATTACTAAAAAATAATTCTCTTTATGCACATTTATACAAAATTTTGCCCTATATCACCATGTTAAAAATTTAGAAAAAGCGGGATGGCAACGCAACCTGTAAGACGATTTTTACCAAAAGTTGATAGGTACTAATTTATTTCAAGGTGCAACTACATACCAATTTGTATGAAATTCTGTGCAGTAGTTCCTGAGATACAGTTGCCACAAAATTTTGTCACACACACACACAGACACACAGATATTTTCTAAAAATGGTCAAATCGTGTTCTACAGCTCTCATCACGTGCAAATCTATCGAAAACCCGAGGTCGAAAATTTTTACGAATCCAATACTTTCTTCTATTGAATATAGATGAAAGTAAAAACTGTAACTTAAATTGAAGAAAAAATGCATTTTTTTTTTTTTTTTTTTAAGTTTCCAAAATATCTGCATTTTGTTGATAAGGTTTACTGATGTCTTGAAAAAGAGCTAAAAATCTGTAGATTAAATTGAAGATGAAATGTATATTTTCTTATGTCTTCAAAAAATCTGCAGAATTAAAAGAAAAACAGAATATTTTATTTTTTCAAATATTTTGCAGATTATTTTAGTATGATATTCAGTATTCAAAATTTTCATTAGTTTTACACTTAAATTTCATGAAGAGCCACTAGTTATATCTGTCCCGGGCAGGTAAATCTGCAAGTAGGACCCTGTTTATGTCTAAGATTTTAATGATTAATAATATTGATTGATTTCTATATGCATATTTGTTTTTAATTTTACGGTATAATTTTTTTAATATCTCTTTTCCTCCACAAAAAAAGGGGGAAAAGAACTTTATCAGACTTCAGGTGCTCCAATTAGGCTCTTAAAATGAAAAGTATTGAAAACGTCAATCATTATTTTGAATAAATACTGAGTCAAGCAACAAACAGAAAATATTTAACATTCACTTTTAAAACTGAAGTTAAACTACAACTATATTATATACATATATAGCTATACACTGGTTCTCATAATTATAAGGACACCCGTTTTTCTATATTAACTAAGCACTTAACACTATTATTTAAACAAATATATATTTTTTTTAATTTGAATTTCCTTAATAGACGATATTTAAAAAGTTTTATCATTTTTCTATCTTAAAAAACTTTAAATACGGTAAAAAAAATCATTTATTTACAATTATAAGGACAGCTCGAATCTTAGTAAATTTTTTTTTTCAGATATTCATTAAATTAATATTTTATGGCGTCTCTTTTTAGGGTGAAACAGTCAGATATTCTCTCTGGTATATATATATACATATTATATTGTTTCAATATTATTTAATACAGCATAGATGATATTCTGAATACATTTAAACTGTTTAAAATTGCTTTCCACTTGCATGCAATTTTCTAATATGGTAAGTAAAGGTTTTTTCAACTTTTAGGCCATGAGAAAGGCAATAATACAGATGTTTCTTTCTATTGCTCTAGAAGTAGAGCAAAAATATAAGTCTTATTAAAAAAAAATGTTTTAACCCTCACCCCCTCTCTAAAATCTAACAAAAATCTGAGAATTCCACGTTTAAAATTTGCGGATATTCTCTTGATGTTCATAATAGTAGAAAAAATTACTAAATTCATTCTGCCTTCGGTAGAAACAGCTCCCCAGAGCACCATAGATCCACCTTTAAAATGCCCGATTCATATCTGCCTTTAAAAAATCTGCTCTGTCTTCCGCTCTCTTGAGATCGTGCCAGTAACTGTTAAAACCATTTGGTTAATCAAGAATAAAATGTTTTTCATCCGAAAATGCAACAATTTTACCATTTCATACGTTCTTGCCTCCATTAAATGCTTATTGATTATTAGAGTTTATTTTTTTTTTATTCATTTTACCATATTATTAAATATTTTAAACATGCATAAATGTGAACCCCAACTTTTCGTTAAAAATTACGAGCAAATTCAGCAGCAGTCATTTTGAGTAAGAGGAATTTTGAACAGCAGGAGGAATTATGAGTCTTCAATCACTGTAAAACAACTCTGATTTTACATCAGATCTATCTCCTATCGAACCAGCAGTTCAACGTTTGATCACATTTCCTTCAGCAATTTTAGATCTTCGAATTTCATTAGAAATACGACGGATTGAGATTATCCCCCCACTTAAAAAACACATTTATCATACGTTCTTTTTTTTCCCGAGGAATTATCAGTAATGTCCGTCCAAGAAAAATTGAAGGCTTAATATATGAATTAATCTAGCCCAGTAGTTAACAAATTCGCCTGTCAACTGTAATTTATTCGCTAGTAAGTTAAATAAAACGAAAAAAATCTGGATTGTCCCTATAATTATGACCATCTAAAAACGTGGAGAAAAAAATATCTTGAACTATTTTTTATTAATTTTGTTTCATATTAAAAAAATTATAACAGTTTTGTTTTTTAGAATACTAGATATATTAAGTGAACTTAGTATAATCTTGTTCACAATTATTTTTATATTAGTTATTTCAAAACATAAAGTGTACTTATAAATATGCGAAGGAGTGATACTTCTGAATTTATGACTGTACAATTACTTCAAATTTACTGCAATTTTACTACGGATTTAAAATATTTTAAATCTTATTACTGTATTGTGACTTCACATAAACTATAGTAATTTTGCAGATAATAGATCAGAGTATTTTTGAAATATATTACTGCACAAGTACTTTGCGTCAGCCGCAAAATAACTAAAGTAATTTTACAGTAGAATCCGCACTACAGAAAATGTACAGTTGACCGTAAAAAAACATCAAATATACTTAATTTCCGTAGAAGAAATGCAGTTAATTTTTAGCTGGGAAGCTACTGATACTGTTCTTGAACAAGCGATATTTCTGATATGCGACGTATACAAGGATGTGTTTGTGGCTTTGTGCTGCGAGTAATAATTTTATGGGATTGTTACGTAAATTTTCATAAAAAAAAAGAGCATTTATTGTTTAGAACCTATTAGGTTATTTGAGAACTATTTATACTGCATGAAAATACCAGTGTGTTTCTAACGATATTTATAATTTAATGAATGTACAGAGAAGTCATGTGTGGTCGCATGAGATTTTTTTGTTTATAACATGCAGTGTTTTCAAATGAATGCAATGAAATTTTTGAAAACTTGACATACTATAGCAGAGACAAAATACAACGATCAGAATGGATTGTCAAATGGCAATTAATTTCCGAATATGGTATTAATACGACTGACTTTTTTATTACGTCATTAATTTCAATTTAGTCACTAAGCATTTATATGTATCTCTCTCTATATAAAAAAAGTTACTGCTGCCGCTGTCCGATGTTTTTTTTTTTTTTTTTTTTTTTTTGTTGTTGTTTGCGACCACACCTCCTCAGGAACGAGAGGATCCTCTGCTTCGCAAAAGGTACAGATGTTTGATGAATGATTCAAGGAACACGTTTATGTCAATTAGAAATTTTTACCACCTTGATTAACGAAGTTATTATAATTATAAACTTCATCTTAATAAAGGTACTCTGATTACCAACTTGACAATAGTTTCCCCAAAAATCATTTTTCCTTCATCAGAAAGCGTTCCTCGTAAAGAAGAAAGTCTAAAATTTTGCGCGTTTTTCAAAAGCAATCCCTCCATATCGGATCAAGATATGCGAAATACGTCTATAACATTCACAAAAGCGTTTATTCCCAATTTTAACGATGAAATTGTTATTAAAGAATGCGATTTTTTATTATATATATATATATATATATATATATATAAGCCTAAAATTTCTCTTTATTTCGAACATCTCTTTCTTAATCACGCTGTACAGAAAACTAATTTTTCAATATTTTAACAAAAGATACTTTTAGAAAGGCCATGTAAACTTCTCTCCAACCATCTAAAACTTTTAACAAAATACGGATCAGCGATTCACATTTTTAAAATTTACGAAACATAGAAATTTTCCCTAAACATTTTATAACTCAAATAGTTTTCAAGATAAATCAATTATTATTATTTTTTTAAATATAGATCTCGATGAGGGAAACAAATGCTAAACAGATGGAAACCTGATTGAATAAAATCTTTTTGTAAAAAAATAGAACCGACTCCAAAAAGCAACTACTATTCAAAAAAAAAAAAAAAAAAAAAAAAAAAAATTGTATGAAATGCAGCTAAATTGCGCCTAAAAGTATAAAATAATTTCCTTCGCCAAACAACCTATAACACTACAATTAATGATAACTTTTGAAGTCGGCGCAAAATTAACCAAAAATTAATTAGTTTTTAAAGTTTTGTTTTTAGATCGGTAGCAACAAATGCTGTCGTCTCGAATGATCCATTTTCATGTTTCCTTTATTATTTTATCACTGTATACAATTGGTCCATTGGTAGCATCTACACAGAACAGTGAACATTCTTCACAATGCGGTATTTATGTTTCTACGAAGTTAGAGTTTCCTTTGCAAATTTGGCATAACTTTGATAATTATCATCCTTGGTGGCTTTTGGATTTGGCGTTCAAAACGTATTGCAAAAATTTACACGCAAGATGTATATTTTCATAATATATTTTGTACGAAGTATTGTTTCATATTCTTGATTACTCTCTTAATATACCTTATCAAATTAATCATGATATCCCAAAGAAATTAAATATGTTTGCCAGATAATTTTGCGATTTTTCTTTCACCAAGGACGTAAGATACCAGCATCTTCGCCAAATATGAATCAAAATAGTTTTAGGCTGCGTTTTGCAGGTGACAATGTGAGATGTGTATTTTGAATAGGATTTCATTTTTGTATTAAATAAAGGTATCAATTTTTATTTAATTTTGCGCCGACTTCAAAAGTTATCATTAATTGTAGTGTTATAGGTTGTTTGGCGAAGGAAATTATTTTATACTTTTGGGCGCAATTTAGCTGCATTTCATACAATTTTTTTTTTTTTTTTGAATAGTAGTTGCTTTTTGGAGTCGGTTCTATTTTTTTACAAAAAGATTTTATTTTTTTCTTTTCAGTGAAAACTTATTCATATACCAGAATATCAAAGACGTTCGACGGCAGTTTCACAAATCACAACTTCTAAGAAAAGTGACATTACTCAAAAAATGGTTTATGTCACTGAATACATGAAATGAACCCAATGTGAACAAAAAAGTTACATCTCCATCTAGAAAGTTATCCACTTGAGAGACGTTGTGCCAGTTTTATTCTAGTCAAGTTATTTTTAAATTGATTTTTCTCAAATGCTTCATTTTTAAGTTGTGTCACTTTTCTTGCCTTTATCGGATATGAGCAAAAAACTATCTATTGAATGAACAAACGTTAAGTTAAAAAGTCTTTAGAAATGTAAAGAACGGATACGCTGTATTCGTAACCAAAAATTCTGTTAGGCATATATATTGAACTTTACAGTGAATAAGTGTCACTCGCTGCGCTGAAAATTGCGCAGCGTAAAGTTCAAACAAAGAGCAAAATGTGCATTGCAGCTGACGGACAGAAGTTTCAACATCGATACTTACATACTGCTTTTACCAGTGTAGCTGCATTTGTTCAGTAGTTAAAGTGAGAACAGACTTTTGTGAGTATCCTGTAATTTGTTTATATCTTAATGAAATCATAATGAAGCCTATTTCAGGCCAAGATCATTACGACAACAAAAAAGTATTAAAATTAAATAATCTCTTACGAAGTTATAAGCTAATAAATTTCAACAACAACAACAACAATGAGAAACAGGGTTTGTATTGAGAACCTCTTCCTTTATGAAGTCGGTTTAAAATGTCTATGCGTTAATCGATGTGACCACTTACAATAACCATACTTTGAATTTTACATAGCATAAATGTCACCCGCTACGCTACAACATATGCAATGTCGTTCAAGTGTGCACAAAATAGGAGATTGTGAACAAACAAATGCACGTTTCAAGCGTTCTGTTTTTAGCATTAACGTCTAAACTATCTTTTCGTACTATATCGATGATGCTCTGGAATTTTATAATTCACTTTTTTCCCCTGTCTTGAACTGTTTCCGAGATAGGAACGCAAACTCCACTGTTTCCCACCAGGTGGCGCTGTAGACAGTTGAATCGCGCAGCACATATCAACTTTACTATACCTACATACCACTTTTATGACTGTAGCTGAAGCTGTTCAGCAGTTAAAAGAGTCGGGACTGACTTTTTGGGCACCCTGTATTTCCTTTTGATCGTAAAGATATTGCAATGGGACCTATTTCAGACCAAGACCTTTACAATAAAGCAAAAAGTACCAAAATAGGATTATCTATTCAGAAGTGCGATTTAAAATAAATATCCCTTTTGACAGTCCGAATTGGCTGTTTGGTATCAGCGCTTCTACCATTGACTGGTAGATGGGGAGCACATGCTCTCCCGTTCTCTCTCTACTCTCTCCTCACCTCCTACTCACTCCTAAACTTTACTCGAATTCCCACTCTCGCTATTCACACTCTTACTAATCGAAGAGACCTCCTAGGAGGCTCTGCTGGGGCGTCAGGCTCAGACTCTTCGAGAATCCGTCGTCCACCACCAAGCGGGTTAAGCGCTCAGTCAAGAAGATCTGTCAGAATGACTGCGATCCCTTTCCTACAGTAGTAGTCTAGGCACAGATCCCGTCGCGTTCGAAGGTGGAAGTTCGGCGGGAAGAAACGTTCCCTAACCGACCGCCAACGTGCGCACTCGAGCATCACATGCTTCACCGAGCTTGCGCTGGCCCCGCAAATAAATGCAGGGTTCTTCTGAAAGAAGCGGTGCTGGTGAACTCCGAATGAACCGTGTCCGGTTAGGACCTGATTAACGAAGAAGTCGCCTTGAACTCTTCGACTGCTTACTTTTGGGAACACCTCGTGCGTGAACCTACCCTTCGTGGAGCCATCCCAACGAGTCTGCCATCTATATATAAGGCGTCTAAACAGAACGCCTTTTGCATTTCTCGCACAAAGTTTGACCGGAAGATCAACGTCTTCACGTGCAGTTGCCACTTTCGCCGAGCTATCAACCAACTCGTTAAAGTGATGACCCACATGGGCTCGGATCCAGTGCATGGTGATCCCTATCCCACCACTTTTAATCAGGTCCTTGGTCTCAGCAAATATCCTATGCCTGGGCTTCAGACAGTTAAGCGCTTGCAGCGCCGATCTGGAGTCAGAGTAGACATCCATCTCACTGAGGCCAGTCTCCATAGCATCTTTGATGGCTTCCTTGATCGCTAACACCTCCGCCGTGAAGATTCAGCTATGGTCCGTTATCCGGAACAGGTCTTCCGAGACGATCTCTCCCCCAGAGACCCGAAGGTACGCGCAGCCCACCCTGCCGTCCTCCATCTTCGAGCCGTCCGTGTAATAACACGACGCTGATCTGGGCGTTAGGTCTAAAGTCCATGGGAGTCTCCAGAGGTCTTCACGTCTCAGCTGATATCTCCAAGTCTCTACCGTTTCCAGCGTGAGATTGGTGTCTTCAACACCTTCGCCCCATTTAACTAAGCCAGTATAAGATTTCTCAAATTCCGCACGGAGATGCAGCGGAGGGATCCCTGCAAGCACATTCAGTGCGTCACTTGACACCATGCGGTAACATTTGGTAACACATAACAACAGATTTATCTGTATTGTGTTGAGTCTGTTATTCTGTTTTACGTGGTTCGTGAACCATATAAGAGCTGCATACAGTACTATCTTCTCAGCAACGGCCGAGTAGACTGATTTTCGAACCTTGGGCTTCAATATCCAGTTGGCGCCCGTGTAGCGAAGGAGTTTATATTGTAATTTTGATGCTTTCTCCTGAACATAGTTCAGGTGAGGCATCCAGCTCTGAGCAGTATCTATCATGACTCCTAGGTATCTCATTTCCCAACTAAACGACACCTTATGTCCTTTCATACGTATCGGCCACGAAGGCACGTATCTCATCTTCCCAACAGCTGGGATCACCGTGTATAAACATTTAGCATAGCTAAATTCCGTGCATAGTGTAAGAAATTGCGTGTCCAAACTAATTGCGTCTAATTGCGCAATGTCTAAACTATCTTTTCTTTCTAAATCAGTGATGCTCTGCAATATTATAATTCACTTTTTACCACTGTCTTGAACCGTTTCCGAGATAGGAACGTTAGAATGAATGTCTAAACTATCTTTTTGTACTAAATCGATGATACTTTTCAACTTTGTAATTCACTTTTTTCTCTAAAACCGTTTTCGAGATTGGAACACTAACTTCGCTATTTTCCACCAGGTGGCGCTGCAAGCGGTTTAACCGTGTACTGCATGGCCACTTTGCTATACTTACATACTATTTTTAACACTATAGTTGCAGCCGTTTAGCAGTTAAAAGAGTTGGGACTGATTTTTTTGGGCGCCCTGTATTTTCTTTAGATTGTAAAGATATTACAATGGGACCTATTTCAGACCAAGACCTTTTCAACAAAACAAAAAGTGTCAAAATCTGAGCATCCGTTCAGAAGTTATGAGCTAACAAACATAAAAAAAACATACGGTTTGAATTGAGAACCGTCCTTCTTTTTTGAAGTCGGTTAATAAAAATTTTCGCGAGTTATAAATTTTTTTGTGACACGTGCGCATGGATTTTCCGAAACTCTCATTTTGAACTTTTTCTTTAGAAACTTTGTTTTAAATTCCAATTCTATGTAAACGAATAAAATTGCAGAAAATACATCTGCACCATTTAAAAGCACGTTTCTCCACAATTCCAACGATGTAACTTTTTTTTGAAAAATATAGGTTTTTAATATTTTTTGATAGACACGTCCAAAATTTCTGATTTTTTTTCGGCTTACATTCACTCATCTGTTTTTGAATCATCCTGTAAGAAAAATAAATGACTCAATTTCTTAACTACAGGTATCATCAGAAAGGTCGTTTAATTCTCTTTCCCACAGTTTAAAATTTTTAACAGAATATGGATTAGCGGGTCATATTTTTTAAATTTATGAAATATTAAATTTACGAAATAATTACGAATAATTTACGAAAAATCGAAGTTGGGGAAAACTGTTTTAACTATGAAAAATTTTCAATAATTTTTGTTGTTCAAATTTTTCCAATGCAGTACGAGAAATATTTCTTACTTTGACTCAGGCGACTGACGGATCTCACTTAACTTTTCCACCACTCTTCTGCATCCAGAATTTATGTGTACGTAATTTATATTTACTGTATTTCCGTATATTTAAAATTTTTGCATATAAATAAATTTTTATATGTTATAGCAAGGGCTACATTGAATTAAATCAACTACTTTCTTGCTGGACTGTGATCTTCATGTTATTTACACATGATATTGTTTCCCCACGGTTTATTTAAGAATAATAATTTCACTCTATATTTATATTAATAACACATGTTAATTTGTTTACGTTGTGCACAATATAAGGATAATAAAATAGATTTCAAGAATTGCCATTGATAGACCATCTTGTATCGAATGCTTTTGTAAGTCCCTGTACGCAAACCATTAGTATTATTTATCCCATTTTCAGAAGAAAACTGATTTACATATGTGAGTTACAATGGATTTTTAATATATTTATGTAAATGAGCACACAAGCAGAAGATCCAAATACACGGGCAATTTTCAACTTTATTGGATAATGTATTAAAAATTCTTTTTGAATACCATATGTAAATTTTTAACTCATGTAAAACAAATCTTCACAAATGATAACACAAGGAAACTTATACTAGTTTAAAGATGACTATGTCTTATGGTATTAAGGCATTGTAAAATCTTTTCATTGATAATTCATAAATGCATTTTCTTAATTACTCTCTATTAGCTAATTACCAAATTAATAGGACTTCAAGTTTTACGGTCCTTTTGTAAATATCCACTATTTTAAAAATGATATATTTACATGCTAGGTTTAAGAACTGTAACCGATAGTAAAAGAATCAATCATATATCTAATTATCGTTTTCAAAAAGGCAGTTTTAAAGCATTTCCAATAATAGACCATTTATAAAATGACAGGAAAGTCATTTGAATCCTGTTTATTTTCGTAAGATTATCTAAGAAAATTTGCGAATTTAAAATAGGATTTCAATGAACTTGTTTAAATTGCTGTTTAACAAATATGTTGATAATAAAATTCAAAAGACATATAATTCTGTTTTATACGTTAGTTTATGTTTTTTTTTTTTTTTTTTTTTTTTTTTTTTTAAGTCAGGTGGAACTGAATACCACGAAGTAATATTAATAGGAGTTGAAGGTCCAATGGGAGAAAGCTACGAAACTGTGATCTAAATTTTTGGTAAATATTGAGGGCGCCACTTGTCATTCCTCCCTACCTCGACGCGGATATACTGTTGTTTTCAATAGAATTTTGCTGGAGTACATTTAAAATTTTTTATTTTAAGCAATTTAATTTCTTTGTAAGTTCTTAAAACTGCATAATTCAGATGTTTCAAATAAATGCTTCGTTCCTAGTTGTAAAACAGGCTATGATAGTGATAAGAAAAACAAAAAAAAAAAGCCCTAGGAGAAAAATAAAGTCCGAGTTCGTGTTTTCTGCACCTAAAGTAAGTTTATTTTTTTTCTTTACAAAATTTCATCCATTCTCCTTCCTCCCAATTGTCTGTTTTAGCTAGCTTCGGTTCAAAAGAATCGTCATTTTTTAAAAGCTTTCCTTCAAAGTAAAATTATTATAAAATGACTCTAAAAAAAAACATGTTGGTTAGAATACTCTATTTAATGAAATTTGCTTTCAATCAAAATTTTTTCAGCTTGATATTATTTTTAAAAAAATAATTAAAATGAGACATTTCCTCATTGAATAACATTGCGGAAGCTGGAGAGAAGGAAGGATTGCCCGCTGGCGCCATCTGTAAACATTAGAAAACAACATCACAAAATTTCAGCGTAACCTTCTTCTCCTGTCTTTTTACTTCGTGCTGAATACACATACACTTCTTTAGAAGCACATGGAAACATGAATAGCATTAAAAATGTGTTGACTACAAGTTGTTTAAATAGGTTTTAGTACATATGTGGGAATTATTTAATATGAATTTTCAGTGTTATTAAAATTTTATTTTAGTGCACTGTTATTATACGTATGCAATATTTAGGCAAAATATAAGGTTATATAAAAGAAACCTATTTCATGGTTTTTCTTTAGAAGTAAATCTAAAAAGGAAGATTTTAAATGTATATTTTTAAACAGGTAATTTGGATAAAACCAGTAGAAAAAAAACAATTTTTTAAATACATTAGAGATGAAACGATGTAAAGAATAGATATAGTTGAAAAACGATTTATATACTATGTAAATCGCATGATGAGGTTTCTTATTAATATTATGTTTATTGCTTTGCATTGCCTAGTAAAAATGTTATTAATGTTAAGTAAGATTGTAGCGCTAAATTCAAACTCTTACGAAAATATTAAATAGCGTAATTACTATGGAGCCATTTTCCCTGTCATTTAAAATAATATAGACGGCGCTGTCGCCATTCTCGGCAAAATATCTAATGATATTTTGCCGATCATTAAAGTGAAGTGAAAAGATTTTGTTTTTCAGAAGTCAGTCAGAAGTTCGTCAGCTCTCGCTGAAAGATGTAGCTGTTTTCGTGTAAAACGCCCCTGTGGCCATGGGCCGCAGGCAGCGGCCTATAAGAAGTTATCTTCGTTCTTATATATCCTAATGTTCTGTTTACTGCGCGCGTTGTATATAGCTTTGTAATTGTGTTTTATTATAATTAAAATATTAAATAATGGAATGCCCGAGTTCGTTCTTTCAATGTTCTAAGGTGTCATTCCGTCACAAGATGAATTTAAGAAATGCAAAATTCTTTACGAATTTCGTATTTCTTAAATTCAACAAACAAAAATTTAGATTTCTTTTTAAACAAATCGAAGCAAAAATACGTAAATAGAGTTTTAATATTTCACTGGAAAGCAAGATACACAAGATAAATGATAACTTCAAACAACTTATTATTAAAAACCTTCAAAGTTCAGTTGTTTGTAGTATTCAATAAAATATTTTCGACTGCTGTCAAAATGTTTCCTCTATAAACCGTATTTCTTATTACAAGTGTCATAAAAGAATAATGCTCCGATAAACGAATGCGTCAAGAATTAAGTTCAAAACAAAGGAATAAAGAGCTGTCCAAATAGTTTGATTCCATCAAAACAAAGTTTAATATTATTTATTTATAATATTGTTTGTTACAACATATGATTTATGGAGCAAAATACAAGAAATTAAATTTCTTTTGGAACTAGGATATCATATTTTATATGCAATGTAAGGAAAGTATTGTCACCATGAAAAATCCGTGCATTACATTTTGATGTATGGATACGGTTTAAGGTTTCCTAAATTCATTTATCCTTTTTTTTTTTTTTTTTTTGCTGCTATGTACAGCCTGAGTAAAAACTTTAAAGCAAGTAAAAATTTTTGAGAAATCGGAAAAATCAAATAAAAGGGATTTAATATTATTGTAATACTATTGTATTTTTAATTATTAAAGTTCTTTGCTAACAAATAACGCAGCAAACATGATATGTAAATATATTAGATAAAAAGTGGCAGGTATAAAATTATTATTTCATCTCGAGTAAAAACTTTAAAATGCCCCCAGTAATTTTTTAATAATAAATATACAAATATTGGTTTGAGTATTATTGAAACCACTAAGACTGGGTGGGGGAGGGGGGTGGGCAACTCTTCAATATAAAAATTTGTCAAATATTACTTCGAAGCTTCAGCGCTCTTTGTGAAGATGTCGAAAGGTAAGAAGTTAACTGATCGATCCCAAAAGAGGGCAGATTGAAGCTTTTTCTTCAAGAAGAATGAGTAGTCGTTCTATTGAGATAGAAACAGGAGTGTCAAAGGCTGTATTCAGCAGTTTTTTATTAATTGAAACTCAGTTATGAAAAAAATAATACCAGGGGAAGTCTAAACCTTTGTTCACGCGTGATGAAGACTTGCATCTACTGGAAAGTACTCGTCATAAAACGATTTTTAACACAATTAGAAGCATTGGTTCCATTTATACAGCAAAAGTTTAGTTTCATTCATACTGCAAAATTTCTAAACCTTAGTTGCTTCAGCGACACAAAATAGAGCATTTGAACTTCGGCCCACAAATGGGCAACAAATGAAATGTGATAAGTGACACAGGACGACAAATGGGTTCAAATAATTTTTCTGACGAATATTAAAATTTAGATAGACCAGACGAAATGTAAATAATTTTGGTAGGATTTAAGAAAAAAAAAAATCTCCAAACGTAGCGAAGGTTCTGTAATGATCTGGTGATGCTTTGCTTACAAGGGTCGGAGACCATTGAGGGGAACGTTTGAGGGCAGAAAAATTCAAAGATGATTCCCGATTACAAAATGTTTTATTCGTCTTCAAAATTATTCAATAATTTTAATTTTCAAAATCTTAACTAGGTCTTCCCTCAAAGAGATTTGTCTGAGTTAAATTTATCATAATATAAGTTTAGTAATAACTTTTAACATGTGAAGAAAATGAAATGTTACGGTTAAATAGTTAAGGATAGAATTTTGTTTTTCGTAAAATTTTGGAAATTGAATTTTTGCTGTATTTATACGTTTTAAGATCAATTGAATAAAAAAATCACTATTTTAGCGGTTGGCATTTGTGTCTATGTGTGTATCAGCTAACAACATAACTCTAGAACAAGTATTAGCAATAAGTCCATACTCCATAAACTAAGTATGTGTCATATAGGGATGCTACTTCAAACTTTTCTTTAAAATCGGGAAAAAGGATTATGCACAGGTACACCAGGAAAAAACCAAAGCATTTCGTTCGTGGGCGAAACAACTTTTGACTTTACGAAACAAAAGAAAATAATTTTTCATATGCATAAACTCATGATTCATTTAGCATATGGTATGAAAAATTTTTCACTATTTCTTTTTCTTTCTTTTTTTTTTTTTTTTTTTTTTTTTTACAGAGTCACACAATTTATTGTTAATATATCAGCGCTACACTTGGAAATTCCTGGAAGTCCATTTTCGAGTTGTGTTATATGTTTTTCATATTGTCCTAAATTCAAACACACTGTGCGGCATGCACACAAAGTTTCGAAAATATACACAGCTACCCAAACTTATGCGGATACATTATTTTCGATTGACTATAATTACTAAGTTCTCGACTAAATTTTTTCAAGTATAGAAAACTGCTTTTGAATGATAATTATTTCTGAAAGCCATACAGACAAAACATAATTTTAATTCCAATTTTCAATGTTATTCTTTTGTAATAAATGCACTTTTTAAGGTCCGATACATACAAAAAGAAACAAAAGGGCGAATGATGAAGGAAGGAAGAGGGGGTATTTCTATAAATCCCGTTTCTTTAGGACCAAGCACCAGACTTCGTGACCGCAGCTGTCATAAATTTCCAAGAACAAATTTAGCGCTAAAAATGGTGTCTCGAATTTGCCCTTTGTAACACATACACCCCCCCCCCAAAAAAAAAAAAAAAAAAAGCCAGATCACAAAAAATCAAAAATGTGTTTTGAAAATATTCTAAAGCAGTCACATGGCTGTTTTTAACACCTTTGTTCCATTTTTGGCAGAGTTTTACTCAAAAATCTAGAATTTGCAAAATTTCCCACCAAAACGGATTTCCCTTATCCCTCCCCTTAAAATTCGAAATTTCCTAAATCGCAGATAATGTTTAATTGCAATAATGTGTAGTCTCGGCTTGTGCAATTTCTTCCCCGTGAAGTAATTTGGAGCCGAGTTATGCTTACAAAGGTGTTTCTGCCTTCTGCCCCCCCCCTTTGGGGCGGAACGGGGGTAATTTTGATAAATCGTGTTACTTTAGGTATCAGATACATATAAACAATCCTAGCACCAAAATTCGTGACCGCAGCTCCCATAGATTTCTCCGGACAAATTTAGCGCTAAAAGGGGTGTCTCGATTTTGCCCTCTCATAACCCCCCCACCAAAAAAAAAAAAAAAAAAAAAAAAAAAAAAAAAAAACCGCAAACCACAAAAAACAAACATGCGTTTTTTGGCAATATCCTAAGGAAGTCGCATAGTCTTTTTTCAATATCTGTGTTCCATTTGTGGTAGAGTTCTACTCAAAAGTCAGGATTTTTCGATCTTTCCCACCAAAAAATGATTTTTCCCCTCCCTTCCCTTAAAAATCGAAAATTCTTAAATCGCAGATAAGTAATATTTGTACTCATGTCTAGTCTCCCCTTGTGCAATTTCTTCACTGTGAAGTAATTAAGAGCCGAGTTATGCTAACAAACGTGTTTTTGTCTTTTGCCACCCCAGGGGGGGGGGGTACGTGGGGAATTTCTGAAAAGTTGATAGATATAATTTTAAGTTGGGTAAGGACCTAAATTCCTGCTAAGCGCCGTTGAATTCCGTCCAGCAGTTCTCAAGTGATACGCGGGCAAACGTGTTTTTGTCTTTTGCCTCTCCCCCAGGGGGGAACGTGCGCGAATTTTTGAAAAATTGATAGATATAATTCTATGTTGGATAAAAATCTAAGTTTCTTCCGAGGGCCGTTGAATTCCGTCCTGCCGTTCTCCAAGGGATACCCGGACAAACACAGCGTTACAAACATACGGACACCATGACACGCACACGCACAGAGGCAAAATTTTCTGTAGTCATTTTCGGCTTTCATGGTGTGTGAAACGTGAAAGTCTCAAATGATTTGTTAAATGTCGTTAAAATTCAGAAGTTTATGCTCAAGAAAAGAGAAATTTTTCAGTTATTGGCTATTTTTAGTAATAAAGAGATATATTAATTTAGTACTAGTGTGCTGTTTGTCACATATTTGTATCCTGTAATTACATAATTATTTATTTACAACTTTTTTCGACCTTTAATAGTAATAATAATAAAAAAAAGTTTAAGTTTATCAAATAATTAAGTAATAAATACAAGGTACGCTTTTGATTTTCATGCAGTTATAATTTTTAGCTGTAAAAATTTAAAAAAAAAAAAGTCGTATTTGTAATTAGCAAATTTCAGATAAATATAATGAAATTAAGTTAGGTTTTCTGTCTTGTTTTCTATTGCATGCTATTTGTGTCTACAACTGAATATTTTATACATTTCTTTCTATTCTAATAGTTACAATATCTTCTTAGAAAAACGCGAAAAGCATATTCTCAGAAAAGTGTTTACTTCAAAAACGCAATTACTATTTTCTGAAAAGCAACTAACTATAAATGAAATATTTCCCAATTAAACTTCTTTCTGATCAGAGCAAGTCTGAATACTTCATTACGTCTCAAATAGATGCTATTGTCATGTGAGAGACGATGATTCTTCGTAAATTTATAATGCTGAGTTATAAAAAAAATCAATAACTTCCACGTCATTTTCAACGTAGCTAAAATTTAAAATTTATAAGTTTTAGAAATGCGATTTGAAATTTTTGGAGAAGCTATAAAATTATATTCAATGGAATAAAACATGTCTTGTTTCAGTTCAGTTCACTTTTTCTTCAGATATACTCTAAATTACCCATAAATTTTAATGAGAAATATATACTTTTTAAAAAAATTGCGAGGGAATACATTGTGATAATCGCGACTGAATTTTCATAAATATTCCAGCTTGTAGAGAAATGTCCTGCTTGTAGAGGTGTAAACTTGTTAGTGAAATTTTTGGAAAGTTAATGTTAACAAGAAACTAAAATGTTTAATCCTTTGTTAAACTGCTTTTAATGTAAAAATTTTATTACTTTTAATAATAACAAACAATATGAACAAAATATATTTAATTGAATTAAATATTATTCAAGAATTAAGTGCAGAAACTCCTATTAATCTGTAGACGTAATTTACAAACAATTGTACTGTCTAACTATAGAACATTCAGTAATTTTTTATCCATGTTTAAGAGAGTTAAATTTCGAATTTATAGGTTTTTAATAAATATGATTTATAAATTATAAAACAGCTATAAATATTGTTCATCAGAATAAAATATATCTCGTTTCATTTCGCTTTACCTTTTCCTCAGAAATATTATTCATGAATTCTAGTGACAAATAAATTTTCAAAGCGTACTTTTCTTAAAATTTCTTTGAAATACACTGCATTTATCATAAGCTTCCTTTAAGCAGTTTTCATAAATATTTAGTCTATGTACTACATGCAGAATGCAGAATTTGTTAACTACATTTTTGAAATTCAAAATTCAACAAGAATTTAACATAAACGTTCTAAAATACATTACACTGAACAAGATGAACTTTGGATCTACGTAGAGATGAGGAGCTTCAACTTTGCAGTTGCATTACTAATAACTGAGTGTATAAGTTTTATTTATTCTACATTATTTGTAATAGGAGCTTGTTTAATAAAAGATATGCTTCTCTGATATTTCGATTATATATTCGCTTCCTTTACCTAATATGTATACAGCATTACCAAAATTACACATCCAGTAAATACAATACTTAATACTTAAAGTATCCGAATTCTTTTGTGTAATTCTATTTGTATTACATTTTCTATTGCTGCCATATGCTGATAAACATCTTAATAAGGCATGCTTATTTGATTATGTACAATGGAGTGAAAGAATGGTTAGAAGCATTCGAAAGAAATGTCAAACATAGATTGTAATGTATCGAAGTTATATCGATATGTTAATGCGAATTTTTCATTGGTTTTTAAAAAAAGCAAAATATTTTTCGTCTAGTGAGATATTACAGTAAACTTCTAATATTCTGCAGAACAATAATTTCGAAACAGTTATAATATTTAGCTATAAAAATATATAAAAATAAATATTTATATACTAAATATATTTTGCATAATTTTCAACAGAATTGGAATTCAGATTTTATCCGTTTTACAAATACGATTTAGACATTTTGGACGAATCTGTAGAATTATTGTTGAAAATATGTCTCCTTTCACTTTACTTTTGTATGAAAAATTTTAAACTAGCAAACCCATGCGAAATTTTCGCATTTTATTTCTTTTCTTATTTACCTTTAAAATTTGAAACTCATAAAAAATATGTGAATTTCACCACTTAATTAACATTTTAATTCACCAGTCGCCAAATTATTATTAGAACCAACTTAATACTGTGCAATAGGGAAATTAAAATCATACAAAGAAAGGTTTCGAAATAAAATTCCATAACTGAAGATCTAGTTTTATAAATAATAAACTAAAAAATATAAATAAATAATATAAATAGATAAAATAATAATAATAATAATAATAAAAAAATGATTCTTATTTTGATATACTTTTTATGATCACTTTTTTTAGTCAATTTATAATAATAATTCATATTCTGTATATATCTTTAAAGTATTGTTATGTTTAAAATGGCGCTTGCAAAGATTCTTAAGATTCAACTTTTAAAAATACACTTTTCCATAAAATATTCTTATCAGACAAATGTCATCATTTTTTTACTTCCTTATACAAAGTATAAGGAAGTATAGTAATCCCGATTTGCGAAATGGATTTTGTATTTCACATTGCTCGAAAACGAATGATCGCTGAATGTTGCCAATTTATACGTGTGACTGTCTTGATGTCTAGTTGCACACCTGCAAGTGTCTTAACACGAGCTCTCGTTTTAGAGATATAAGGGATTTTACACGATTTTTCGTGACGTCTGTATGTGTGTGTGTGTGTGTGTGTCTGTGTGTGGGTATGTCGCATAACTCAAAAACGGTTGGACGTAGAAAGTTGCGAATTGGTACATAGGTTTGTTATAACATCTAGTTGTGCACCTCCCTTTTTGGACTTTGTATGATTTTCCGTTTTGGAAATATTTAGGAAAAGTAGGTTCATAATGACAAAAATACATAGGTTTTGGCCATAATGTTTCAAAAAACGGTAATAACTCAAAAACGGTTTAGACAAATCTTGCAATTTAACTGACTTTCCGACTAGCTAGACATTTGAAACTTTCAGAAAAGCTCAGAACATGTTGACAATGCATTTTTTAAATATTTTTAGCCAACTGTTTTCGATACCTGCTGCCTTCAGCAGCGTTTATGCGATTCAAAAAAAAATTATTTAACTAACTTCCCGACCAGCTAGACATTTGAAACTTGCAGACTAGATCAGAACACGGTGAAAATGCATTTTTTTAAATACTTTTAGCCAACTGTGTAGGGTTCCTGCTGCCTTCGGCAGCGTTACCAGTACAAATCTTGCAATCGATTTTTAACTAACTTCCCGACTAGCTAGACATTTAAAACTTCCCCAAGGCACAACTATGACATGAGTCCCCCCCCAAGGCCCAACTTTGACATGAGTCCCCCCAAGTCCCAACTTTGACATGAGTCCCCCCAAGGCACAACTATGACATGAGTCCCCCTCAAGGCACAACTTTGACATGAGTCTCCCCCAGGCCCAACTTTGACATGAGTCCCCCCCAAGGCCCAACTTTGACATGAGTCCCCCCAAGGTACAACTTTGACATGAGTTCCCCCAAGGCACAACTTTGACATGAGTCCCCTCCAAGGCACAACTTTGACATGAGTCCCCCCAAGGCACAACTTTGACATGAGTCCCCTCCCCAAGGCACAACTTTGACATGAGTCCCCTCCCCAAGGCACAACTTTGACATGAGTCTCCCCCCAAGGCACAACTTTGACAAGAGTCCCCCCAAGGCACAACTTTGACATGAGTCAACCCCCCAAGGCACAACTTTGACATGAGTCCCCCCAATGCACAACTTTGACATGAGTCCCCCCCCCCAAGGCACAATTTTTTTTTTTTTTTTTTTTTTTACGTATGCATGCATTTTTACTTTCCGAACACTATAGTGAGGAAAGTATTGTAATCATGTCAAAAATCCGAATTCCAGATTTTGATGTTTCTATACGTTTTGAGGTCCCCTGAGTCCGTTTTCACTATTTTTACGATGATGTATGTATGTGTGTGTGTATGTGTGTATGTGTGTATGTGTGTATGTTTGTGAACACGCTAGCGTCTAAAGGCTTTGTTCGATTAACCTGAAAGTTGGTACGTATATTGTAAGTCACCATAGTACGAACCCTATAGATTTTGGTGAATCTAGCACTTATAGTTTTTTTACAGGGACACAAAGAAAAATTCTTTATCATTATGGCCTATGGGACCAAAATCTTAAAAGTGCGATAGCATCTAAACGCCTTATTCAATTGAGCAAAAATTTTATACCCATATTATAGGTCACAGATACTCAATCTGTATAGATTTTGGAGAATCTAGCACTTATAGTTTTTTTACAGGGACACAAAGAAAAATTCTTTATCATTAAGGCCAATGGGGCCAAATTTTTAAAAGTGTGATAGCGTCTAAACGCCTCATTAATCTGAGCAAAAAAATTGTACACATGTTATAGGTCGCATTTGCACCAACTGTATAGATTTTGGTGAATCTAGCACTACAGTTTTTTTACAGGGACACAAAGAAAAATTCTTTATCATTATGGCCTATGAGACCAAATTTTTAAAAGTGCGATAGCATCTAAACGCCTTATTCAATTGAGCTGAAAATTTGTATGAATATTATAAATCACTGTTGCACTAACTATAAGCATTTTGGTGAATCTAGCATCTATAGATTTTTACAGGGACAAAACGAAAAATTCTTTATCATTATGATCTAAGGGCTCAAAGTTCAGTAGCGTTAAATAAAACCTTGTGTGATATATGGAGAAAAAAACACTCTATTATGGTTTTCTCTCTTTTGTTTGTTTAGCAATTCCTCTTTTTTTATTTTATCTACAAAACTGTTAGTTACTCAATGTTCGGAAAGTCGAGTGGAGTCACTCCAGATTTTTTTTTTTTTATATTTTTAGCCAACTGTTTCGGGTCCAGTGACAATGTTTTTTAACATTATGTATATTTCTAAAAGTGTATAAGGAAGTCATGTGGTGCCCACATCAGATTTTTTATTAGATCATTGAGTTGAGTCCGCATGCGTAAATATTGTCCATTTATAAATATTTTCTTTTATCCTCGCCTATTTTATTAATTACATCACTATTATATCGTTTCGACAAAAGTTAATCGTAAGTGGACCACGTGAGAGAAATATCATATAAATTACCCATAGATTTTAATGAGAATTTTTTTAATATGCATTTTTTAAATTTATTTAGAAATACAATGCATTAACCATTAGTTAGTTTACATAAATATTTAAAAGGTACATTTCTCGCAGAGTTGTACATTTCATTTTCAGTACATTAATGAACTTTACCTGCTTAGATTTTTGGTTCTGGTAGTGTACGGATTAGACCGATTGTTTTCTCGTATGACCAAGGCCTAGGTGGAATGACCTCTGTGTAAAATATTTCTAGTCCTGGTTCGTAAACTTGATTTTCAGCTGAAATATAATTTTTAAATGCGATCTTATGAGAAAATAACGGTAGAAAACTCTGAATGTTTAGACCGACGTGTGCAAGTTGGGTTCGAACATCCCATCTGCGAGATATGAGAGGTGAACTTCATGGCTACTAATTTTTAATGCCTATTTATAATAATATATGTATACTGGTTGTAACAAAACCGATGATCACAACAATAAGGGGTGATAGAATTTAACAAATCGAACAAATTTTACAATGGAATTGAAAAGCAAACGGCGAAACATAAGAGGGAGCCTGCAGGGTAAAAATGGAAAATACTATAAAGACGAAAAATAAAAGAGAAAGAAACTTTATTGTTGAAACTTTTGCAACAATTGCTCAAATGAGCAACCACAAGCTGCAATAGGACTTGACATCGGCAACGGAGTGAATTACGCAGACTTTAAATGATTCCTGACACTTTCCTAACTTCAAAGCAGATACGACGTCAGGAAAAGGACGTCTACTGTCTAAAGAATTGTCTCTATTCGACTTATTGTTCTCACGCTTTGTATTCCATATGTATTTATGGCAAAGAAACGAATTTAACTCAAAAGTTGTTTGCGAAAGCGTTAAAATTTTCTCCGATAGGGAACGTTTATTGCTCAGGAAAATTATCCGATCGGTTTGAAAGTCGCTCTTAGTGAAGTCTTACCGCTTCTATGTCACCGCTGTTTGCAGTCCTGTATATAAGGCGATATCGGTTCTCTTCGTGAATATTAATACATTTATAGCAACGAATAGACGCTGAATGACGAGTTTTGCAAAATGCGACTTTTCTCCATTCCAGAGAAAGCGCCCAGTCGCGGCTCGCCGTTTGTTTTCAGACCACGTATTGCATAGTGATTTTTTTTTTTGTTTGTTTTAGCAAGTTCTATTACCTTTTACAGTTGTGATCATTAGGTTTTTTGTAATGTATATTTGTATGTACAGATAGCGTCACAAAAATCAACCGTTTGACTTGATGAGTTAAACTGTTAAATTCTTTTAACTGAGAAATAATTGACTTTTGTGAATATCAAGGTATTTTAACATATAAAAAGTTTAATTCACGGTATTCTCACCGTGAGAAATATACGGTGAATGATTGTGAGTTTTGAATTTCGAAGAGATTGGTACGTTTGCAGTAATCTTTGCGTCTCTATACTAAGAGTTAAAGAAATTACCACTGCAGTTATTGAACAAGTAATAACAAATGAACATGGTAGAAGTAGTGCACATGGAACATCTCGATATTAAGGTTATTCTTCCCTAATAATGTGGAGAATCTTATGTAAAATTTTGAAGATATATTTATATAATAGATTCCATGGACAGAAAATGTGAAATTCGTTCAGTTTTGCTACTTACTAGTGCTGTAGTTAAAGGGGCATATAGCGCTTTAATGGTCCTTACGGAGAAGAGTCTTTATGCCTCAACTTTGATACCATGTTTCTTTCATATTTGAATAACGTTTCTCTCAGACTACTTCATTTATATTTTTCATTTATTTTATTTTATTGCCGAAACGTCAGTGGAGGCCCTCTGTTGAGACTCAAAACGGTTTTGGGCTGTGTCTGTGTGTCTATCTGTCTGTCTGTCTGTCTGTCGCGCGATAGCGGCCGCAAAAATAGCGCTATTGTCTTGAAATTTGGTACACATGTTCATGAGCCCTACGAAATCAGCT
This sequence comes from Salticus scenicus, assembly GCA_963930645.1. Classification (NCBI taxonomy): domain Eukaryota; kingdom Metazoa; phylum Arthropoda; class Arachnida; order Araneae; family Salticidae; genus Salticus; species Salticus scenicus. The sequence continues at coordinate 244,693,984 of OZ005652.1, forward strand.
GTATAGTTTTTGGTATGTATTCCATTTGTACTTCGTATACAGGGACACGCCAAAGTTTTTCTTATCATTACGGCCTATGGGAGGAATTTGTATGTATCGCGGTAGCGGCCGCAAAAATAGCGGTGTTGACTTGAAATTTGGTTCACATGTTCATGAGCCCTACGAAATCAGCTGTATAGTTTTTGGTATGTATTCCATTTGTAGTTCGTATACAGGGACACGCCAAAGTTTTTCTTATCATTACGGCCTATGGGAGGAATTTGTATGTATCGCGGTAGCGGCTGCAAAAATAGCGCTGTTGACTTGAAATTTGGTACACATGTTCATGAGCCCCATGAAATCAGCTGTATAGTTTTGGGTATGTATTCCATTTGTAGTTCGTATACAGGGACACGCCAAAGTTTTTCTTATCATTACGGCCTAAGGGAGGAATTTGTATGTATTGCGATAGCGGCCACAAAAATCACGCTATTGACTTGAAATTTGTTACAAATGTTCATGATCCCCACAAAATTAGCTGTATAGTTTTTGGTATGTATTCCATTTGCAGTTCGTATACAGGGACACGCCAAAGTTTTTCTTATCATTACGGCCTAAGGGAGGAATTTGTATGTATTGCGATAGCGGCCACAAAAATCACGCTATTGACTTGCAATTTGGTACACATATTCATGAGTTCAACGGAATTAGCTGTATAGTTTTAGGTGTGTATTCCATTTGTAGTTCGTGTACAGGGACACGTCAAAGTTTTTCTATCATTACGGCCTATAGGAAGAATTTGTATGTACCGCGATAGCCACAGCAAAAATCAATCTATTGACCTCCAATTTTTGCCGAAACGTCAGTGGAGGCCCTCTGTTGAGACTCAAAAGGTTTTTGTGTTCCGTTGTCCGTCTGTCTGTCTGTCGTGCGATAGCGGCAGCAAATATCACGCTATTGACTTGAAATTTGGTACACATGTTCATGATCCCCACAAAATTAGCTGTATAGTTTTGGGTGTGCATTCCATTTGTAGTTCGTGTACAGGGACACGCCAAATTTTTTTTATCATTACGGCCTATGGGAAGAATTTGTATGTACCGCAATAGCGGCCGCAAAAATTCTCCGATTTAACTGCAAATTGACACATATATTCAGGCTCGGTATAGAAATAGCTATTTATTTTTTTAGGTCTATACTTTTTATGGATTGTATACAGGGACACGCCAAAATACTTCACATTACGGCGTATAAGGTGAATTGCGTTTAAACGCATTTTAACATCTTTACTTTGCAATCAAGAAAATTAAACTAGCGTACGTGAGTAAGATGTTTAAACTTATGTTGTTTGAAAAAAATATGTGCTCTTAAGCTTTCTAATTAATGTACAGGACCTTACAAAAGTGTTCTGACAATGTCACGTAGTCATCCAAACGATGTTAAATTTGAAACAATTATGAATTTTAAACGCAAAGTAATCTAAATAATTTTTACTGGTGTATACAATGTTTATGGTTTGTTTACAGAGACACGCAAAGAATTTCGTAGCATTAGAGCCTATGGACAAACTTTTATTTAAGCGAACACTTTAAAGCGTTTATGCTGAATTGAACTTAATAAAATTAACATACATTATAAAGATGCTTAAAATTATGCTTACTCTTAAAAAAGGTTATGTATAGACTAAATAATTTATGGGACCACACAAAATTAGGTTTATTACATTATTACGGTCTATAGTCGATATTTCTCAAAAGATAATTTTAACATGGTTACACCCCATCAAGTATAATGCAATTTTATTAGAATTTTAAAAGCATGTTTTCCTGTTGATAATTGCGGGCATAGAATTAGAAATTAGTTTAAAGGTTACGCAAAATATTTCCGATATGCTATGTATTTTTTTTTTTTTTTTTTTTTTTTTTTTTTGTATGAAATTTGGTATTTATGAATTTCAGGGAAATAATACAAGATCGTCGTTTATTAAGAATACATATTGTTACGTACTTGGGGGTCCGTAAGTTGTCCGAGAATGAAAGGCAAAACTTGCAAAAATTCAGTGATGTATTCATAGAAAGTTCCAGAAAAATACAGGTCTATAAACCAAGTATCAGCTTCAATTCAACCAGTAAACACAGCTTAAACAACAGCCGTTAACAGCAAAACAACAGTACAAACTGTTTAGCAATAACACATAAAGAAAGTCTCATCCAAAGAGGCTCAAAGCAAAGCAAGCATTTGACGAAACTGACACAGATCTGAGACTGACCGCCTTGGCAAAAAAAAAAATCCTTTTATACTTTTCTATCGAACACAGACTGTTCTGGAAAATTCTCGTATCTCATAATGAGATTAGAGCTTCCATATTTGGTATATACCTAATAAGTATTTTCTCGCCAAGGTCGCCAAAAAAAATCGCCAAGAAGGGAAACAGTCGCCAAGTTTGGCGCCAAATCCATTTCTTCCCTTATAGGAGCTTTTTTAAGTGTTTTTAAGGGAAAACTAGGCTATTTTAACACTAAAAAGACTAGAAATGCACAAAGTTAGCATTTTATTAACTTTACTAAACCTCTTTGAAAGAATTGATACAAAAATACATGCAATTATTTACAATTCCGTAACACTTTATAAGATATGCAAATAGAGACACAGCGGGGGGTTGAAGGGGGAATGTATCTGATTATGGTAACAAGTCGATCGAATCAATATATGCGATTATATAATAAGGAATAAGTAAAAATGACCTATTGAATAATGTCTGATGTAAATAGGACGTTGAGGCTCCTGATCTGCAGATCCACTAGTTTTATTTTATTTTTTTTGAGAGGATATTAGTTTAATAAAAGTTAGTTAACAACATCAGCTAATTATTTTTTCTCCACAGTGCGTTCCGAAAATTTACAAACAATAGTTTTTTTCAAATTTTACAATTGAAAAAGTTGAATGGAGATTTCAAAATCATTTTTAATTATAAGTAATATCAAGACAATAATAATAGTATACAAAAATAATGTCACAGAATCACAGTTTGTGATAGAAAATAAAAAAGAATATTTACTGTCCCAAAAGTTTATAGACAACTCATTTATATATATATTTTCTTTATCAATCAAATTTTTCAGCCATTTTTCCTAATCACTTCAAAAACTCGATCAGGCATACTCAAAACAAGAATTTGAAGAAATTCTGGCTTTAGAGAAAACCAACTTCTTTTAATTTACAGCTAGAGATATTGAACTATTGCAAATTGACGCTCATTAGCATATACGTCTCTAGTTAATATTCCCCAAAGGTTCTACATTGGGTTCAGGTCAGGACGAAGGGCAGGGCAGTCCTAACAATTACTTGGTTTTGTCTAAATGTAGACTTTCTGTAGTTCTGTAGACTTTCTCACGCAAATGGAGCACTTGCCTTGCTCACATATTCATTCGTCCCCACCTAGCAACATTCCAAATGAAAGTAACTGTACTTCGAGCATTTTTTTCGTAATCTTCGGAACATTGACGACCTTTTAAAAAAATAATATCGATAGTTCCATTACAGAAAAGTGCTCCCCACACCATGAGTGAACCCCTTCCTTGTTGTCTGCTAAAATAAGTTTATGGTTACTTGTGAATATCGTGCCAGTAATATGCCCAACCATTGGGGCCATCTAAATCGAACGCCTTTTTATCACTAAACAGAACAGTAAACTATTCATCTCTCCAATTCATATGATTTCGAGCCCACTGAACACGAGCGTCTTTATGCCGTTTTGTCAACTTTGATGAACGACGCATTTTGCGATAAGCAAGCAATTTACTTACCTGCAGCCGTCGATGTACCGTAGAGTTTGATACTGGTACGGTCAATTCTCTAGAAATTGACATTACAGACAGGTTCTGGGTTGAAACTAATCTGATAATCTCTCTGTCTCGCTGTTTAGTTGTTTTCTTTGGTCGCCCAGAACGTGATTTTGTTTCAAAATTGTCATCTTTTGACAGAATTTGGTAAATATCTTTGTTGCGTCCAATTTATCTTCCAATGTCCACAACTTTCATTCCACGAACTTTCAAACGATACATTTGTAAAATTTCATTTTTGGAAAAACTGCATATTGCGAAACATCTTTACAATCAGTCGAAAAATGAAAGAGAGCATCGCTTTTATCCCGGAAAACTATTGCGTCAGAAGTAATATTGACCTTTGGAATGTGCAAATTTGGAGATCAGTACTTCAATCAGCTTTTGACACCTGCTGTCTATATATTTTTGGGATAACATTGTTATTATTATTTTTTTATATTAAATTTATGACTGTTTAAAGTTCTTTAAGTATTTTATTATTTGTATTCGGTAAATACATATTTCCATAATTTATTTCGTCTTTCTTACTTGTTTAATTAGCTCTTAAATAATAATAATAATAAAAACGGTTGTCTATAAACGTTTGGGACGCACTGTATTGGTGTTACTATTCTAATTATAAATCGCATGATATACACTGAGAAAAAATTCTGTAACTGACTGACATCTAGAATCTAAATTGTGGCTCTAGAAAAAATAGTTCTATGAAAAAATGTTTTTTATTTATTTATAAACTTTTAAATTGAAAATAACTAATCTTAAATTTCATTTATGAAATAATGGAAGTTCTATTAAAACTTTTTTTTTTTTATGGATTTAAAAATTTTAGTAGGTTAACTTCTAATACTTTTCTGGTCCATGTAGTGTTATCAACTTTTTCTTATCTTGAAAACTATGTATGCGTGAATATGAATTTCATTTTTTTTCTTCATATCTACTTTTATAGTAAAAAGAACAACTATACTTTTAGCTCTCCTAATGTACCACTTGAGCTTAAAAGCATTTAAAGTTGAGCGAAATTCATAACATTAATCAATTTCCTTTCTTTTTATGCGAGTGAAAGAATTCGATAGAAATATCGACCGTGATTGTAATCACTAATGGCTTCTAAAAGGAGTAAAAGCAGAGAAAATAGACTCGAAAAATATGTTTTCTTTTCTCTATACTTTTAATACTTAAATAACTACGCATTAATGTTTTGTTAACTATCTGTTACTGCTTTCGTATAAAGTTTTATAATTAAATGAATGCATTGTTTTCTTTCCGAAAATACATACACATGTTAGAAAAAAATTGTAATCATGACAAAAATTCCACTTTGAGATTTTGGTGTACCTATATATTTTGAGGTCCCCTGAGTTCGTTTTTGTTAATTTTATGATAATATATTTATGTATGCATATGTGTGTGAGAGAACACGGTAGGGTCTAAACGCTTTCTTCGAATGAGCTGAAAGTTGGTACGTATGATGTAGGTCACCGTAGCACGAAATCTATTGGTTTCGAACTACAGTTCTTATTGATCGGAAAGTCGAGTGGAATCATTCCAGATTATTTTCGTGCATATTTATTAAACAATTTTGGTATGAAAATTAAAGATAACGAATTTTTTTTTTTACAAATTTAAACATTAAAAATAAATTATTCACATAAAGTAAAATATTCTCGATTAATAATAAGGAAACTCAGAATTTACATGTACATTAAATTTATACTAATGTACAAAAAACACTCACACATGGTGCTTCTGTTGTTACACATTTATACTGATGGCTCAAAGTTTGAGATGGATGGTGTAGCCGGAACTGGTATTTATTGTGAGAATTTCTACCATTATCTTTCATTGGGAACAGCCAAGACTGCATTCGATGGTGAAATTGAGGCAGTTAAAGTAGCTCTGGCTCATCTGGATGCTCGTCCTTCTCTTTCCGACCATGCTGTCATTTATTCAGATTCACAAGCTGCGATTCTGGCCAATGCCGACTGCTCTCAAGCCCCTAGCTCTAAGTCCGACGTAGCTGATATCCTGGAAACATTTTGGAAGGAACAGCGATATGATTCGAGGCTCTGACAAAAGCACTTCAGTTGCGTTTTGGAGAAAAATGGTCGAAAGAATATAGTTGTTTCCAGTTAATGTCCCGTCATCAGTGGCTAAGTGATAGCTTACAAGAACTGGCATCAAATATTCAGAGACTACCACACTTAGCTTTCTCGGACTGCCCCGATGATTCTCGTGATGATTTGACCTACGAATATTCCCTCGATGCCGCGCGAAATTTAGAGACTCAAAAAGCTCTTAGACTCTCGAACATCAAGGATGTTGATTCAACCTTGGTGTATACCGTGGAAATTAAGGCAACCCAACAAGTCTCCCGTAAAGATCGTCAGGGCAACGCAGCATTCTCTTTGGATGACTCCTAATCTAACTTTAAGGAAGTAAAGAAAAACCTGGTAGACCTCAATAGGAGATTACGAAGTCTCGAGAGTAGAAAAGAAGCGAAGAATCTGAAGACTAAGTGCTAAGGATGACAAACAAAGCTGCCGATTACGACAAACTAAAGAAACTCCTTAGAAGTTCTATGAAATACGTCACTGTAAAGAAGCTCTATATGGAAATGCAGATACCTTGTCTCGGAAGTCCTGCTCTGAAAGCTACAAGTACTGCCCTAGAGCCGAAAAGAAATACCAGCTAATAAATCCAGTTGTTTGACAAGCTACAATTTCAATGACATCGAATCAGGATCCGTGCAAATAAAAATGTTAAACAAACCCAATTAGAAAATCCTGACATAAAGCCAATACAACGTTTCAAGGAGACATCCAGACCTAGATGGGAGGATTTTTCCTCATTGAGATCCATTACGAAATGTTGCTGGGCACTCTGGGGTTCACTTAATGACATATTGTACAAAAAATGGGAGTCTGACGATGGTAGGAATTTCAAGTGGTAGATCTTACTACCAAGATAGAAGATTCCAGAAACTCGATAACAGCTGCATAGTATCCCTACCGGAGGTTATTTTGGAGTGATGAAGACTCTCTGGAAAGTAAGAGAACGCTTCTACGGGTGCGAGGCAAGAGAGGAAGTGGAGAAAAAGTACAAATCTTGTGATGTTTGTGCAGCACGTAAAGGCCCGATTGAGGAAGTCAATTACTAAGCACGCTTAAGTCATCATTACTAGCGCACCATTTGAGCGGATTGCACTTGCCATCTTGAGTCCTTTGCCACGGACCTCTAGAGGCAATAAGCACATCCTCATTGTGATGGACTATTTCACGAAGTGGCTTGAGGCTATCCCATTCCCAGTCAGGAGTCATGCACAGTTGCAGAGGTTCTAGTGCAGCAATGGTTGTCAATGTATGACACTACAGCTTCCTACCAACAAGGTACGAACTTCACCTCTACGGTATTCAAAGTACTTTGTCTGTTACTCGGCATAGACAAAACGCAGGCAACGTTCTTACATCCCCAGTCGGACGGCATGGTTGAGAGGTTTAACTGAACCATCCTGAGTAACCCCTGTTTTCTAATATCAAGGAACCAACAAGATTTGGAATTAAATTTGCTTTTGTTTCTGTTGGCTTATCGAGATGCTGTCCACGAAATCACTGGTTATACTCCAGCGGAGATGCTGTTTGGACGTGCCCTTCGTCTTCTATGGGATCTCCTGCTTGTCCAACAGATGTGCTTAGATCGCCATAGGAGCACATCCAAGATGTTGAGACCCAAATTGAAGACGTGCACAACTTTGCTCGGGCGCAGATTCACATGGCGACTGAGAGAATGAAGACGAAATATGATCTAAAGTCTACGCATCAAAGATTCAAAGAAAGAGACAAAATTTGGTTGTGGAACCCTGTTTGACTAACTGCTGTATTCACCAATAACTTCAACTCCCGGTTGAACTCAAAAACTTGAAAATCGCATAAAGTCAGGGTATAACTTTTCAGCAAAATTTGGTTCGTTGTTTATGCCATCTAGCGGCATTGTTACTTTCAAAATTTTTAGCGGAAAATTACCAATCAAAGATTACATGAAATGTTCGTCGCTAGATGGCAGAAGGAGCCGGTCATTTTTTTAGAAAGCTGTACCCTACCTTTAGACGTTTTTCAAGTTTTTGCGTTGAACCGCGAGTTGAAGTTAATTGTGAATACGTCCAATAAAGGTCTTTCCCCAAGCTACAGTGTAACGGGGACGGTGACAACACAGTCTTAAAAAGACTGAATGACTTCGAAGTTAGAATTAAGAAAACACCTTCATCAAAACTGAATGTAATACATTGTGACAGGCTAGTCTTATACCACGGTCGGTAGTACTTCTAAATTTGTATATGAGCAATATAAATATTTGTAGTTATTTGTACTGATTTGTAGATTTTGTAAATAACTTATTTGCTTAATTTTGCAATCTGCATCGTTATTTTATTGTTATATGCGATTTAGTTTTGGTATTCTAAATTGAATAATTTGTTTAGTTTTTACCTCCTGACTAAAAAAGGTTGTACTGGCCCGTTAACATGCAGTCCTTTTGAGCTGGGCAATGATACGAATTTGTAAATAATAGTAGTTATTTTTATGTAATTTCATTCAAAGAGGGTGAGTCAGGTAATGAAATGTTAATTTTCTGCATTTATAGCTTGTTTTGGCGTTAAAAATAGCTCATTTGCTTTCAAAAATCCGTTAAAAGCTTAACTATTGCAGGTGGGCTTGGTGACAAATTTGGTGATTTTATCGTTCTTTGGCGACTTTTTGGCAACCTTGGCGATAAAAACTTTTTTTATCGATATATCGATTATCTAAGCTCTAACTCGAATATGGAAGATACTAAGAGGCTAGAAGGATCGTGTTCCGATCATTCAGTTCAATTTCCCGCGAAGCGGCTTGATGTGAACAGCTTCCTGACTGGTCCTCTGCTATTGATTATGTGTTAATGCTATGGTACAGTTTATGCTGTAATTTTTATGTTGTCAGCTTTTATTTAAAGGGTGTTCTCTGGTGAAACTGTAGTTTATACTTGTTTGACAAACATGTAATCTTCTAGAAAATTCTGTAAATAAACTTTTAAGCGTTTGCAAGATTTGTCTTTTATTCACTGACATATCATGAATCCCGGCTACGCAACAATACGAATAACTATTTTTTCGAAGACATGGAATAACCTGAAAACGAATATTAAGAGAGCATGGATAAATATTCTCTCATATATATTTTAATAGGCAAGCATAACATTTGTGGTATACTTTTAACATATTAATTATAGGAGTAGAGGATTGAAAATAGTATCATTCAAAAGGTATAATTAGCCAGATTTGCAGAACACAAAAAATATTTTCTTACGATGCCAAGAAGATATTTAAAAATACTTTTATTTTTATGCACTTTTTCCTTTTATACACGTAGAAGAACACTCCTTTAGAAGAAAGTTGTTAAATCTGTGAATTTTTAAACTGAAATAAAACTATAGACACAGTAATTTGTATACATGCAGCATCATTGTAATCTCAATTATAGATTTTTCATTATAAGAGACAACAGCCATTATAGAGTGCCAGAAATTTGACTGAATGAGTAGTAGATCGAAATTTTATACTATAGAACATAAACGGAAATTGAAAAAGGATTTGATTTATGAAAGTTCTATTTTTTTTCTAATTTATTTAAGATCTATTTTTTTCTTTTTCGTTTTTGATTTATTTCAGCTCTAACTTAAAGAAAAATTTTTAAACTAAAACGTAATACATTTCAATTAACTGAAGTTGACTACTTACTTTTTAAAAAAATGGATTTATTGCCATATCTTCTGCACATATAAGAAGAAAGTATAATGGTTGGAAAAGCTTTTGATTTCCGGTTTTTGATGAATTTACAGGATTTGAGATTTCCTTGCATTTCAGTTAACTGAAATTGACTACTTATTACTTCCATTACCCTACTACTGTAGTTAATGGAAGTATTGTATTCGGACCAAAATTCGATATCGAGTTTTTACCTGATTTACATGTTTTAAGGCCTCCTGAGTCCCGAAAAGTAGTTTTTGGCAATTAGTCAGTATGTGTGTATGTATGTATGTATGTGCGGAATGTTCTGGCTATCATATCTCCGAAATTAATAAAGATTGAACTACGAAACTTCAGAATTAGGACAGGTCTGGTGTACAGATGAATTTTCCAATTTTTCGTGAAAATTGGAAAACTGGAAGTTGGTCACCGGAAACTGGAAGTGGGACCTAAAGTCCGTATATCAAAAACGGCTCGAACGATTTTCTTTAAAATTACTATATGAACACTCTGTTAGATGTCCTTTCGAAAGATATAGTACGTGTAATAATACGTGTAGCATATATAATACGTGTATCGTATAATATACGTGCAGCATATAATATACGTGTAGCATATAATACGTGTAATAGTGTGGTAATGGAAGTCATGTGGTTGTTTCACACCAGAAAAAAAAAAAAGGTTTATTACTAGTTTCTGCATATATAAGAAGAATGTAGAAGAGATGAAAAAAATTTCGATTACTTGTCTTCGATGAATTTTCACGTTTTGAGATTTCCTTGCACTTCAATTTACAGAAGTTTAGTACTTATTTTTAAAAAAGTGAATTTATTATTGTGTCGTCTGCATAGAAGAAAGTATAAGATTCAGAAAAATTTTAGATTTCCGGTTTTCAATGAAGTTACACCTTTTTAAATTTCCTGAATTCAATTCGACCATTTTTAGATAATGTCTGTTTTTTTGAGTTCGAGCAATGTACTTCATGAACCAGTGGACTTAATTTAACCGAACTTGATATTTGGTTGTACCTTGGTTTGAATTGAAGGCGATTAGCTTTTGGGCTATATCACCCAACAGGGTTCGCTTCCACGTTGTGATTTCTTCTTATATCAGGAAAGGCTGAGCCTTTATAGTGTACCAAACTTAGTTATTATTATTAAATAAAACTCTGCAGATTCAGTGTTAGTTCATATCGGCCAACAAGTGGCGCTGTTAAGTTGCAATTTAATCCCATTTTGAAAGTGGTAGCGTTTCGGCCACTGGGTGATACTAGTAGCGAATAAATAGACAAAAAGTTTTGGACATTCTGCTTTTGTTTTTTCCCTAGTTTAAAAATTTTTGTTCCAATTTGCACATTTCGTGAAAGTTTAAGAAATTCTTTCCGACTAAATTCATATATGTTACTAAGGTTCACTAAACGAGGTTTATTACCATATTGAAAACGATTTTAATTGTAACATAGGATTCAAAAAATATATTATAAATAGTATTGCTTGTGATAATAGTGTAAATAGTAATAGTGGTACAAAAATTTATAGAACAAAAATTTTGGATACATTACTGTATACGATGGCATTCCTGTAAAGCATATTTTATTATTCTTATAGAATGTAAAACTTAACATAATTAACATACATTATTGCGATGGAAAAAATGTTGTAAATTATGGGATACAAGTGGAAATTACTTTAAGAGCATTTATTGTTCTGGTATTTTAACTTTAGTAAATTGTTTGTACGTGAAATGGTGATATAAACCTTTATGACATGCTATATGACTACACAAAGCAATCTGTTTTCCACATTCTCTTTTACAATAAAGCTATACACATAATTTTGGAGTGATTTCGTTTTCATAATTAGAAACAAAATATAATCTAGAATGCCATGACTAAGACAAAATACATTAAAGTTTGAAAGGTGTAGCGGATATGTGCAATTAGAAAGGGCTTCATAATCTATACGAACTGTATGACTTTTTTTTATTGTATGCTAAAAAATACAAAGCGTAAAATCGACACATAATAAATAAGTAAGATATAGTGGAAAAGCTTGAAATGTTCATAAATTCCCTAAGCATTAATTTTCGATAGTTTTCTTAGATCGATCTTTTCGACAAAGAATTTAAACAAATTTGGCAAACATTTATATCGTTTAGAAGGAATAAAAATATTTCTCAGTTTCCTTCTGAATGTGCAATGCTTCCGTTAATGGCGTTTCACTGTCGTCTGTTATAGAAACGATGAGTGCTAATGGAAAACAAATTTGGATGAAAAGACACGCAATTCACAAAATATATTATTCATTAGTGTTTGATTTTATTAAATGTTTAAACTCTTAACTCTTTGAAAACAGAATGAAAGGGAGAGTAATGTGAAGAATGGAAATTCTATTGGGTACATTCGCTAGCGAAGCTCTTTTTAATATGTAAATAAAATAGGTTAAATTTTCTATACGTTTTCTGACAGAATTTAATTTTGTTTAGGTTATGGATGTATTTACTTAAAAAGAAGATTTTTTCTAGCATTTTAAATCCTTAAAAACATTCGTTAAACTGAAAGCACCCATAAAGAATTCAAAATTAGGTAAATATTTTGTTTTTATTTAGAGGTTGTGCTGTTTTCATAATTAAATTTTAAAGATGTTGATTATTGCTATAAACGCTCGTGTTCTTAAAAAAGATTTATTTTTCATTTTAATCCTGAAATATATTTGTTAAATCACAATCATGGTTCCAAAGACTAGGTGAACAAATTGCTTTCATAATGAGAAACAAGATGTCTTCTCTTAGTACATTATGAAACTTTAAGACATTGATTAAGCTTTTTATAAAATATCTTTTTTTTTTTTTTTTTTTTTTTTTTTAAGACCTTTCTTTTTTATTTTATCTCTGAAATACTTTAATAAAAAAGTCAAATTATAGGGTTTTTTTTTTTTTTTTAATAATACATATGTCGATTTCTTACTTTATATACAATGTAGTTTTCAACATATTGATAAAGCTGCTGAATAATAAATTTTTACTTTCCGAACATGTCTTTATATGTAAGAAAAGTATTGTAATCCTGTTTTGGTGTTTCTACATGTTTTAAGGTTTACTGAGTTCATTTTTACTATCTTTATGATGATGTATGTGTGTATGTATGCGAGTGAACACGATAGCGTCTAAATGCTTTGTTCGAATCAGCCGTAAGTTGGTATGCATATTACAGGTCTCCGTAGCACGAACCCTATTGATTTGGGTGAATCTAGCCCTTATAGTTTTATCACAGGGGCACAAAGAAAAATTCTTTATAGTCTACGCCTTACTTGACTGAGCTGAAAATTTATGCACATGTTGTAAGGCACTGCCGCAAAAACTGTATAGATTTTGGTGAGTCTAGCATTTATAGTTCTTTTTAACAGGAAAAAAAATATTTTTTTTTTTTATCATTATGGTCAGCAGTTTCAATTTTTTCAAAGTGCAATAGCATCTAAGCGCTTTATTGAATTGAGCTGAAAATGTATACACATTTTATACTCTGTCACTGTTGTACGAATATTGTTGGCCACTGTTGTTGGTCACTGTTGCTCGAGCTGAATAGATTTTGGTGAATTCAGTATGTATAGTTTTCTTTACAGGGCTACAAGGAAAATTTCTTTATCATTATGCCCTATGGACACAAATTCTTTGAAGTGCGATAGCGTCTAAACGCCATATCCAATTGAGCTGGAAAAAAAAAAAACATGTTATAGATCACCGTCTTACGTACTGTATATATTTTGGAGAATCTAGCACTTAAAGTTATTTACAGGGAGGCAAAGAAAAATTCTTTTTCATTGTGTCTTACTGGCTGAAATTATTTAAAATGCTATAGCGTCTGAACGCCTCATAAGATTGAACTGAAAACTTATATAAATGTCATAGGCCACTGTCGCACGAACTGTACAGATTTTAGTGAGCGTAGCTTTTATAGATTTTTTACATGGACGCAAGAAAAATTTGTTTATCATTATGATCTATGGACTTAAATTATTTGAAGGGCAATAACGTAAACAACGTAGTATATAGAGAAAAGTATTCGTTTATTTAATTCCCCTTCACTTATTTAATTACTTCTCTTACTTTATTTATAGAACCGTGAATTACTTCATGTTCGGAAATCTGAGCACAGTCACTCGAGATTTTTTAATAAAGGATTTTTAATTTTTAATTTAACTCTTGAAGTGCATTTTCTAAATTGAAAACATGCACTAAGAAGTTACACAGCTCATTTTTTATAAAATGTTTAACATATATTTAATATTGTTAAGCTGATAAATAAGAAACATTTTTAAAAAGTTTTTTTTTTTTTTTTTTTTTTTGAAATCCATTTGTTAAATTATTTAAAAAGAATCAAAAGATTATATGATCAAATTGTTTTCATAATGAGATATGTATTTTTCCGCCACATTTTATACATTATGAAATGTTTTAACATATCGATTGAGACTGCAAAAAGAATTTTATTTGAAAGATTTTTTTTTTATTATACACTATATACCAATAAGTATTTGGACACTTTCGAATTTAGGCGTTTTGTAAAATAACTAGAAAAGTTCTTTAGGAATTATCTTGAAACCTTGGTAGAGTAAAGAACATATTATACCTCATATATCTCAGTCTCAGCAGAAGTTATGCCCTGAAGTGGGAAAGGGGACCAGTAAAAAATTAAATGAAAAACAAAATGTTTTGAATCACTCAGTAAAAAGTAATGCTTTAAATGTGTTTCGGCCGTAGCGTGTGATTATGAGAATTTTTCGCATTATCTGTATAAATTTTTATACGGTTACACATATATTCATGGAAATGTAACGAATTAAAAACAAAATAATAATAATAATTATTATTATTTGTTGAGGGTATTAGACGTAGGGTATTAGACCCAGAGCAAAGACATTTTTATAAAATTTGGCATGCAGTACATTAGACACAACATACTGCAATCATAATGCAAAAATGTTAAATATCAGTGTTTTTATTAAATAATTTTTAACTAAGCATGCGCTAGCTTTAAAAAAAAAAATCATTTGCATAATTTAATAGCCAAAAATTTGGGGCAGCTTACATGAAAACCCCAAACAAATATCGCGTAAATTCAAAAAGTTTGAGAGATAGAATGAGCATAATTTTAGTAAAAATACTATACTGCTAATATATACCAATGTTTAATTCAGTTAGATTTTTACCATTATTTTTCCCAATTTGCTCGATTATGCATAAGATTTGCTTGATTAAGAAACCTTTTTTGCATAAAACCCTTAAATAACTTGCAAGTAATAAGCATACAAAAATCCCATGTACTGTGTATATATATATATATATATAAATCTGGTGTGAAAGAACCACATGACTTCCATTACCCACTATTACACGTATTATATGCATTTTTTAGAGATATTATTTGCTACTTTTGGAATTTTCCAGTAAGAGAAACTTGATACACGTATAAATACATATAAAACAGAGTTTACATAGCGAGTTATAAGAAAGGGAATCTAAAGTGGATTAATGAAACAATTTTTAAGAAAATCGTTAGAGCCGCTTTTGAAATACCAACTTTTACCAAAACTCGGTACTCTCAATTATTGACCGGAAAACAATAATTACATAGAAAAGGATATTTAAAAGAGAGTTAATAGGGCAAGTTTGAAAAAAATCCGTACAGCCATTTTTAAAGGAACGCACTTGCGAGACCTGAAATTGAGCTATTTATACAGGACGCCTATCAATTTTCTTGAACTAACCAACCATACCATTCGATAGAGCATCTAATATAGTGTTTATATAGCAACCTTGAAGAAAATTGTTAGAGCCGTTTTTCAGATACGGACTTACGGTCCCATTTCCAGTTTCCGATGACCCACTTCCGTTTTTCCAATTTTCACCAAAATTTGGAAAATCCATCTGTACACCAGACCTGTATCATCTGTGAAGTTTCGTATTTCAATTTTTATTAGTTTCGGAGCTATGATAGCCAGAAGGTTCCACACACACACACACACTTGTATTACTTTGCATAATTGTTTGAGCACTGATTTGAACATAAATTTATTCAAAGTTTGAAAAACATAATTTCTGTAACTATTTGCGTTCCGAAATACGGGTACAATAGTTAGAAAAAAAAAAAAAAAATAGCGACAAGGGTTCTATACAAAAGCTGTACCTTTTCTTTAATATTGTTTAGATTTTTTTTTTTTTTAATTAAAGATAAAGCAAGCATAACTTAAGAAAAAGGTTATATCTTCAGCTCTCTCTCTCTCTCTCTCTCTCTCTCTATATATATATATATATATATTTCCCCCCCCCATTTAATACAATAATCTAGATATAAGTATAATTCCCATTAATTATTAAAAAATCAATATTGCATTTATTTATTTATTTATTTTAGTAGTACTAAAGCACTATTTTTTTTAGTCTGCAATCCTTCATTGTCACCATTTGTAGTGTTTCACCTTGAATTTTATATTTCTTTTTATGTCTAAAAAAATGTACATGCAAACATAATATTACTTGAAATAAAATCACTATTTCTAAAATAAAGATGGAAATTTCTAATAAAATAAAATAAATTGCAAAATTTATATAAGGTTTAAATGTAATAAAAGAAATTGAAATTTCCGAAAGCAAACATTGTGACATAAATTTGACTATTAAAAATTGTAAAATCATAAAAACAATATAACGAGAAAATATAATGTTAATGAACCAAAAATAAATAAATAAATATACATATATAGGTAAATATATTTCTTTGAATGTCTATATATATATATATATGAACGTGCAAGCACATTTGTTTTTAAAAATAAAATAGAGAAAAATCGTCCTAAAGAAATGGAACAGCTTTAGCATAGAATTCTTTGACAAATTTGAAATTCGGCACAAAAGTAGCCCGGCCGTTTCTCGCGAAGACTTTTACTTCGATTCCGATAGCTGTTTTAATTCAAAATGACAACAAAAATTTAAAAACAGCAAGGAATCCTATGCCAAAGAAGTTTTAAGAAAGGAATATAGTTAGTGATACTAGGGAATGAAACACAGTAACTGTATGCCTTTAAATGAAAGAATACACTCTTAAAACTGTAGCTCTTAAATATAAGGCACAAGTAAATTATGCCTTCTATCAAGAGGCTCACTGTCAAAGTGCCTCTGATACTGGAAGAAATATAGAAGGCACAAGAAAATGAAAAGCACCGACTGAACTTAAATCTCGGCGAGAGTCACACACTCACGTTTGTGCCTGTAAAACCGCTATTCAGATTTCTAATCGCTGCATATAACGGAACTGAGCATGCGTAACAACTGAACCCAGTATGCATCAGTGTTTTAAGATGGAGGATGTGTTTACGTTTGTGTTCGAAGAAGATTGCTACAAGATATTGTGTGTGCACCTGTTTCTGTGAATTTCTGTAAAAATATGGATCAGTAGAGTGAAAAGTCATTGTAACTATAAGCTTTGAAATAAATATCAAATTGAAAATGTGAAGCAAATGCGAACTGAAGTTTGAACGATAATAGGTACGAAACAATTTCTTGGAATGGAAGTAGAGTAGCCATTATGAAGAGTGGATAGAAAATTACTTAAGGATAAAGTAAGTAAGTACCTTTTGCTAAATAATAGTTTCATTCGTTTGAATTTTATGTTAAAATTTAAAAGTAGCTCGTACGTTGTATGCCACAAGTATATATGTTTTTTTTTTTTTTTTTAAGTATGGTAAAAAATATTTTAATTTTAAATTCAAAGATAAAGTTTATTAGGTTTATAATAATTTATTTTTATTCTCCCTGTAATGTTGCTCTCCGTTGGGGCCTTTATAAGGGGACATATCCTGTATATTTATGCAAGTTTCAGAGAAAACTATAGAAAACTTTCAATGGATAGGTTGACAAGGGCAACCCGTGATCAAACCCAGCACTTCATGTCTACCAGTTTTGAGCACAACCACTCGGTTACTAATGGAGCACTTATTTTCTTAATTTATTTTCTTTGTAGGTGTGCATTTTACATATTTTATGAGTTGCTTACTCTCCTTGATGCTAAACTTAATCCGGTATTCCGGAATTCCTGATAAATTTTGTTTTTCTGCAGGTAGATGCAGGAAATTCTGCTTCTGGGCGCATAATAACAGTTTTTTGCATTTTAAGTTGTTTCATATGTGCATATTATTAAAAAAAAAATAACTAAAATATTTTAATCAGATATTTAAATTTATCATAAATAAATATAAAATCGTGAGCATTTTTCTTTTTTTATATTTATAGGTGAATGTTCTCAGAAGAAGAGGCCAGTGCCCAGTATTTTTTTATAGCGAAAAAAAAAAAAAGAAAGAAAGAAAGAAAGCTCAACAGAGATCAAGTAGCAATTTTACATGTCAAAGTACATCGTATTCTGAACTTTCCCTATAACAATAGTCAGTTTTTTAGATTGGTTCAAAATGTTTAAGAAGTTTTCAAAACTATTTCTATCAAATCATTTTATTACAATATTAAAAATGTTGATGTGTATGTTAATAAAATATAATTATTTAACTCGCTTGTATTTTATATTTACTATATACTCTAACTACTCAGCAGCAAAAAATTACAAATTTTAATTTTATTCATTTATTTATTAGGTAATCAGTGATAATTAAACATAGTTAAAATTAATGTTACAATGATTATAGTGAGGAAATCTAAAGTAAGTGTTAACATTTCATGTTTATGTCCCTTGAGGGATTAGCAGTTCTGAAATTTAAGATATTGAATGCAGGAGTCGCAATGTTTCTATATTTTTATATGCATTTTAATATGTTGTTACCACTATTGAAAAGAAAAAATAATTCTTGAGGTTTCAATGTTATAATATTTTTTTAAATTACTGTTCTGAAATAATCGTGACAAAAGAGTAAAATAACACATAAAAATAGAGCAACACTGTGATCCCTGTAAATGTTCTAAATAGCAGAAACGATGGATTGACAAACAGCAAAATAAGTAGTTCAAAAGAGTGTTCTTTTCATCAACATTTTTCAATCAAATAATCTTTATTATTTATTTTATTTATTTTTCGAAAATTTAATTACTTTTGTATTTAACAAATTATTCTGCAATTTATGTTAAACTACTTTTTTAAACGGAAAGTAAGGAAGAAAGGGGTTTGCAGGTGTGTGTGTATGGGGGGGGGATAGAATGTAAAGGATTTTTAAAGTTTAATAATTGCTTAATTAACAGTAATTGACAAACATTTTTAATTTTATGATTATCAATTTCATAAAAATTCATATGTGAAGTTAAGAAACAAATTGGAAATTATCAGATTTTAGACTTTATTTATTTGTATATATTTTAAATTTGATATGTTAATATTATTTGAACTGAATACAAAATAATTGTAAAGTGCATGCACACGCACACACAACAACAACACTTTAAAGATTAAAAAAAAAAAAAAAAAAAAAAAAAAAGTTTAACAAATGCCATCAATTGGAAAAATCAAATAACAGTTATTTTGGGTGAAAATTATTAAGTTTGATGCACCATCAGGAAAAAGAAATGTAGGCTAATTGTTTTCAAAATACAGAAATTTTGCATCGAAAACAGCATGACAGCTGCAACAAATGTTGTGGCTTGCATGCTGCATCTTGTTTTTTTCTTTTCCTCCAGATGAATGATTGCGCTTAATTCAGAAGCGTAGTTAACGGCCCTCTTCACATACCGTCGCCAGAAGTCCGAGCCAATGTTATTCTATGGGGAAATTTTCTTTACAAATAACTTATTAACTAATACATATTTTTTAATTCTGTTTTCACATTCAGAAAATTCCCAACTGTTAAATTGATGGACCTTTATTAAAAATGTATTTTTTTAATATTTTATTTTGAAATTGCAAAATGAAAAAAATTCACATATTGAAAATTCGTATTTTGCAGCTTTAAAATAAAATATTAAAGATTAAAAAAATATTTTTTTAAAAAAGGTCCGTCAATTTAACAGCTGGGAATTTTCAGAATGGGAAAACAGAATTTAAAAATATGTATTAGTTAATAAGTTATTTGTAAAGAAAAATTCCCCATAGAATAACGTTAGCTTCGGCTTCCGGCGACGGTGAGTGAAGAGGGCCCTTAATGAGCTATATTCATTTGCATTCCTATAACTATATTTTTTTTCACTTCTTAAGAATATCTTTTTTTTTTTTTTTTTTTTTTTGTATCTTATCTATGCAAACTAACATTTATATAAGC
Source organism: Salticus scenicus (assembly GCA_963930645.1). Classification (NCBI taxonomy): domain Eukaryota; kingdom Metazoa; phylum Arthropoda; class Arachnida; order Araneae; family Salticidae; genus Salticus; species Salticus scenicus. Next base: position 244,713,831 of record OZ005652.1, read on the forward strand.
TTAACCCTATAAATTGGGGAAATATACAATTTTTTTATGTCCAAATAAGCATGAAAGTTTTAGTAGATGGGAAAAAAAAGGCACAAGTGCAATTTTCATGAAATCACTGAAACATGCCTTTAATAAAAGGCTAAAAAAGGAATTTAAAATAAGAAACTTCTATTCAAAGCCCATTGTGCCTAGAGAGGATGGTACACATTGAAAATCATTCTTTGAAATTACTGTTTTAGAGTTATGAAAATTTTGTGTACATGCGCATTGAAATGTATCACCATTAAATATATTAAAATTTTTCAAAGTATTAACATTTTATTTTATTTTGAAAATTTTTAAAATGTTTCATGAGAATGCCTTTAAATTTCCCCTTCTATTTTACATTATTATAATTTATCAATATATTTTAACCATATATCTGCATGAATTTAACCACTGATTGTTAAATTAAATGTAAATATACATATATATATATGTTTGAATGCTGAAATTACATGTAAAGTTTTAAAAACACAAAAATATTTAAAAGAAATTAACTGATCAATATATAAATTAATACACAAATATCTTTAGATTATATTAATAAATTATAATATTGTGAAATCGAGAGGAAAATTTAGAAACTGAGTCTAATGGAGCATTTTAATACTTTAAAAAAATGGTTAAAAATTTTAATAATTTTTGAGAATTTTTAATATATTTAACATTGAGCCATTTCAATGCACGTGTAGATAAATTTTCATACATCTAAGACAATAATTTCAAAGATCGATTCTCAATGTGCACCATTCTCAGATATGTGCTTTTCAGAGGCACAAAAAAGTAAGAAGGTATCTCTTAATTCCAAAGGCACCACATGTGCCTTTTAATTTTCAAGGGCACAAAAATCATATATCCCTGTTAATTTTCAGAGGCACAAAAATCAAAAATATGCCTCTTAATTTCAAAGGCACAATTTGTGCCTCTTACCTTTCAAAGGCACAAAAGTGAAAAATGTACCTCTGAAATAAGAGGCACAGTTTTAAGAGTGTAGATTAAAATAAGTCCTGTCGTACTATGTTCAATTCTGTTTATAAAAATTGTAAACAGAATTTTCTTTTTTTTTTTTTTTTTCTTTTTCTTTTTTAGGATGGAGGAAGTTTTGATCTGAAGTTTTTGTAGACCAGTTTGAAGTAACACCAAAATAAATTAGAAATATCAGTCCTTTCATTCTAAATTTGGTACCAAATGAAAGGAGTGATGTTTCTGAATTCAGAGGTGCAAACAGTTTTTCGACGCGACAATTACACTTTTTAAAATTAACTAAAGTATGAAATTTAGGTGGAAACAGTTAATTTTAATTCATTTCAGTAATTTTAAAAAGTACGTGGCCCAGTTTTACGGTAAAAAAAAAAAAAAAAAAAAAAAAAGAGATACAAAAATATATAAATATATATATATATATATATATAAATTTTACAGATTAAAATAAATAGTCATTCGTACTAAAATAAACTCTGTCCTTGACAGATTTTTTTATTAAATTTAAAATCGCAATCTATATTTCTTTTTAATTAAGATAAATATATATATATATATATATATATATATATATATATATAAACTTCATATATAAATATACATCTAATTTTTTTTTAATCAATTAATTATTATTATTTTTAAGGTTACCTAGTGGATCTGCAGTTCAGGAGCCTCAACGTTTTATTTGCATCACACATTACTCAACAGATCATTTTTATTTATTACTTTTTACATAATACTTTATTACTTTATATGATAATTATATACTTTATATAATACCTTATTAATAACTTTTTATGTTTGCTTGATTGACTCGCTACACAAACAGATGCGTTTCTGAAGGGGGCTGTTGCCCACCTCAACCCTCCGCTGTATCTCTAGTGCTATATTTAACTGTATATATATATATATATATATATATACATACATTTGTCACTAGTAACTGATAACCTTGTATTAATTCCTTCTAACTCATAAATACTTGTACCAAATTTTATACAAAATGATTGCATAACATATCGGAATTATTTGTGTAACCCTGTAAACTAATTACCAATTCTATGCTGATATTTGTAACAGAAAAACATGCTTTAAAACATTCTAAAAACATTTCATTATATTTAATGGCTCCACTAAAAATAATCTCAAGATTTTCTGAAAAGAAAATCTGCACAATATCTTAAGTTATGTAGCCCACTTCTCAAGAAAGTTTACAAAGTGTCTTCATAAAGTCTTCAAAATTTCAACAGGTATTTTTTGAAAAAAGATAAATCTTCAAAATGTTTTAAAATATTTGAAGTATGTCTTCAGAAAATGCTATTCTCTTAAGAATATCTTTGGATTATTTTTACTGTGTGTGGTGGCTAACCATGTTAAAATATACTTTTAAGAAATACCATGTATAGACCTTAATGATACAAAATTCTTTTGGGTGGCTCTGTAAATAAATTAATCTATACATACCTTTATTTTTAGAGAAAACATTATTTTAAGCACCTTTATGATGTATATTAATTCCATTTTGTCGAACGCAGAGCATAAACGCGTTAAAATGCACTTCAATAAAAATTTGCCATAGCCTCTAATGTCACGAAATTCTTTTGTATGTTCCTGCAAACGAATCACAAACATTGAATACACCAGTAAAAACTATTCAACCTATTCTACGTCTTTCATGAATAATTGTTCAACATATGACATAATTTGGATGATTAAGTGACATTGTCGGAACACTTTCTTAAGGCCCTGTACCTTAATTAGGAAGCCTAAGCACACATATTTTCTGTAAAAAAAACATGAATTTAATTATATAAGTAATGCATGCTAATTTAACATCGTTGGATGCAGAGTAACGGTGTTAAAACGTGTTAAATGTGTTTAAGTGAAATTCACCCCATACGCCGTAATGACAAGAAGAACTTTTTCATGTCCCTGTAAATAATCTACAATCCATATAGATATAAAAAAAATATACCGCATTTTCATACAAAGTCTGAACGTATGCAGAAATTTTTAAATCAATCGGCGGATTTTTGTGGCCGCTATTGCGGTACATACAAGTTTTGTCTATAGGCCTTAATGATAAGAAAATTTTTGGAGTGTCCCTGTACACGAATTACAAATGGAATACACACACAAAATTATACAGCAAATTCCATGTAGCTCGTGAATACGTGTACCAAATTGCAAGTCAATAGCGTGAACTTTGATGCCGCTATCGAGCGACAGACAAAAACACAGACACACAGACGGAACCCAAAATCTTTTTGAGTCTCAACATGGACCTACACTAACGTTTCGGCAACTATATTTTATTGCATTTTACAAAGAGTAATTTCATTAGTATGATGAAAATGTCCTTCCAAAAAAATTCATATTTTATAAGTGTATTTTTGTATTTTTTAAGAATTCATAAATGCCTAAATATTTTTATATAAATGTCATCAAATATTGATTATAAACGTTAAGTAAAAAAATTAACGCATTCATTCTTAGTGAAAAATGAAAGAAACAGATATACTTTTCTATTACTAGGAATATTACTACCAGAGATTAAAAATAATAATAACTTGTGGATCTGCAGATCAGGAGCCTCAATGTCCTATTAGCATCACGCATTATTCAACATATAATTTTTATTTATTCCTTATTATATTATACATATTTATATATATATTTATTCGACTGACTTCCTACATAAACCGAAGAGTTTCTAAAGGTGGACTTCCGACCCCTGAACACCCCGCTGTGTCTCTCTTTCTATAACTATCTGTATTGTATGTATATATATATGTATTCCTAATAACTGATAGTATTGTATTAATTCCCTGTAATTCAAAAATACTTGTACCAAATTTCATGCAAAACGGTTACATAACATATCGGAATTATTTTGTGTAACCCTGTAAATTAATTACCAATTCTATGCCCACACTTTTCCGCAGAAAAGCATGCTTTTCAAATTTCAATAAGATTTCATTATATTTAATGGGATATAACCATATTAAAATACACTTTTAAGAAGTACGGTCTATAGACCGCAATATTACGGAATTATTTTATGTATCCCGGAAAGCAGCAAAGTTATTATATACACTAAAAAAAAAATATACCTATTTAATTGTAAAATATTAATACTTCAACGTAATTTGACACCATTTGGACGATTGAAGAATATCATCCGAATACTTTTGTGTTGTCCCGCAAATAAATCATTTAATCTATACATATGTCTCTTTATTTGAAATAAACATGCCATTATACAAATTTATAATGTTTGTTAATTCCATTATGTTGAATGCAGCATAAACGCATTAAAATGAACTTAAGTAAAATTTTTGGTGATAATGTCATGGAATTATTTTGTGTGTCTCTGTAAATGAACCGTAAACGTTGCATACATCAGTTAAATCTCAGTCTACGTTTTCCATGAATAATTGTTTGAAATTTAACATTATTTGGATGATTACGTGATATTGTCGGAACACTTTTGTAAAGTCCTGTATATTAATAAGGGAGCCTAAGAGCACATATTTTCTGTAAAAAAACATCAGTTTAAGTGTCTCAGTAATGTACGCTAATTTCATTTTGTTGAATGATGTTAAAGTTCGATTAAAGGAAAGTCACCCTATAGGCCGTAATGATAAGAAAAACTTTGGCGTGTCCCTATACACAATCCGTATACAATATAGACATAAATATTTATACAGCTATTTCAGGGTACATGACACTTTGGTCCCGCCGTTTTGGTCCCGCCGAATTGGTCCCGCCACTTTGGCCCCGAGGAAATTTTGGTCCCGCTGTTTTGGTCCCGCCGTTTTGGTCCCGATATCAGGAATAATCAAACAAAGTATTACAGAGAAAAAGCGATTTTTTTTTTTTTTTTTTTTCATAATTCGAATTCTTGTCATTTGACTTGAAAACAAAGGTGTAGGAAAAGTCAAAATTATTATTATTATTATTATTATTATTTCGCAACAGAAAGTTGTAGTAACAAATAAAACTGAAAAACTTCTAAAAATTTGAGATTTCGATTTTTTCTTTGTACAATAAAAGAAAACGGACAGCAAATACATGAGGGAACTTCAGGCAAAAGAGAACTTAGACGTATTTTTACATATATTTTTTGTTGGATAGTTAAACATCTACAATCTTTGTTGAAAATGGTGTAACTATTGGACACGTTGAACAGAAAATTTATTATTTCGGAGTGAGTAGATAAAGAGTATTAGATATCAGCGAAGATCTAAGCATTGTTAATTTATCAAAATCCTAAAAAGTTTAGTTTAAATAAAATACAAGGTTAAAAAAAAAAACACTGTAATGCGGCTTTTAAATATCACATTCAAATTTAGAGTGTTCGAAATCGATGCTTTATCCAAGCATTCTCTAAATGTTAGAGTTTAATAATAAAAGAAGATACGAGGAACCTAAATAATGATCTCGGGATTTAATTTGTACAGATCTGCTAAACTTGAGTCGTTTTCTTCTCTGTCATTCAGGATACATTTGTTAACACAGAAAATAGTTATACATCACATAGAATTGTAAAAACATTTTTACTTCCTTATAATCCCTTACAATATTGTTTAAGAAAATTTCAATTAAAAGCGCCCCCCCCTCTTCTTTTTCTTCTTCTTCTTCTTCTTTTTTTTTTTTTTTCAAATGCGCTGAAAAAAATCAGTGAAATTCCTTTTAATTGTCTGTTGGAGAAATAGGTGTGAAACGAATCCCAAAGTGCTTCAGAGATTTCAATGTGGGCATTGTTTTTAGTCACAGAGTCATATCAGACAGATACATTTATTTATTTATTATTATTATTATTTTAAATAAGATTAAAATAAAAAGATAAAATATTGTGCATCAACATTTTCCAAACTTTGATGCTTGCAATGCGCACATTTGATTAAATATTGGACTACATACATTTTTTCATTTTTGAAATAAAATCACTGTAATTGAAAGAAAAGTAATTTATATACATATATAAATGGTAAACATAATTAAATATCATGGACAAACAAACAAGTATTTTATTATTATTATTATTAATATAACACATATTTGAAACAAATTCCTCTTAGATTAATGATAAAAATTAAATGCAATCAAATCGAATGAAACTTATCTCTCTCTGTCTCTCTCTCTCTCTCTCACACACACACATACAAATATATACATGTATATATATATGAATAACTTCATATGTAAATTCAAAAACTTCATAAATGATCACAATCTTATGCTTATGAAGAAGAGTCTATGATGGGAGCAGGTCAATAATTAGTTCTTTGAAAGAAACAGAATTTTGTCACTAAAAGCAAATTATATTTAATATCTTAAGGTTTTCTTTCTTTCTTTTTCCCTTTTTTTTTAAACAAAATTTTTCTGTATTTTATTATTTTTAAATTAATTCAGACGTTATCAATAAATATACTCAAATGGGGATTCTTTTTTAATAAGAAGGTACTGTTGCTATTGATGGCAATACTTTTAAAATCACAAAATTTTGTTCACTAACAGTAAATTAAAAACCAAATTACAATTAAAGTAAGTTAAATCGAAATCAAATGGTAAAATAAAAAAAAAAAAAAAAAAAGAGAGAGAAAAGAAAAAAGAAAAGAGAGTGCAATTGCAAGTTTAAATATATTAAATGTTCGGAAAAAATCAGAACAAAATTCTCCGAATCTCAATGGCTAGGATGCAATCATAATGTCGAAAATTTATGTATTCACCTATAAGATATTCCTTAATTAAAGATATTCTAGGAGCAATTCAATTTTCCCGTATCAACAAATAGGTTATCATATTAAAAAAACTGATATATATTTATAAAATAGCAAAAAATTAGCGGGACCAAAATGTCTCGGTACCAAAATGGCCAGGGACCAAAATTTCTTCAGGACCAAAACGGCAGGACCAAAGTGGCGGGACCAAAACGGCGGGACCAAAGTGTCCTGCTTCGGCTATTTCTATACAGAGCTTGAACGTGTGTACTAAATTTCAAGTTAGTCGGAGGATTTCTGCGGCCATTATTGCGGTACATAAAAATTCTCTTCATAGGCCGTGATGGTAAGATAAACTTTGGTGTGTCCCTGTGCACGAACTAAAAATGGAATACACCACGCAAAGCTATACAGCTAATTCCGTGTGGGGCATGAATATGTGTACCAAATTGCAAGTCAATAGCGTGATTTTGCCGCGGTTATCGGGCGACAGACAAACAAACAGACACACAGAAGTAACCCATAACCTTTTTGAGCCTCCACAAGGAGGCTTCCACTGACGTTTCGGCAATGATAGGGATAAGTAAAATGTTCCCCATATTCTAATAACGTGATATTTAAATTTTGAACACTGTGCCATTTAAATTTTGAACATTGTACCATAAAAAAGTCTCAGAGATAATGTTAGAGAAAAAGTTGGCTGAAAATACACTTTTCAAAATCAGGATATACGCAAATTGCGAGAGGAAATATCGTTATGTAAATGAATAAACACATTTATATTTTAATTTGTTATTAATCCGTCAAATAATCCGGTTAAAATATATCTCTAGAGCTTTTTCAGATATAATAAATAGGATACGGTTTTTTTTATTCTCAAAAAATTTTTTGAATGGAGTTCGTAAAAAAATTACAAAATTGAAATTATCAAAAATGAATTTCTTGAAATCTTGATCGAATTTGCAAAATTATGCACCTGTTTTTAAACGTCTTAGGAATTTCTCATGTATGTTTAAGATAAATACTGTTTAAGGGAATAAGACGGAGGTCAAGAATTTTAGGACACCTGTATATATTGTTAAAAACTGGATGTTTGATTTATCACATAATCTGGACTATAATAGGCAGAATTATAATATTGTTAAATGATTTGGCAATTTTAATGCTTTAAATATACATAAAGCCATAGTTATGGCGAAATATTTCATCATGATAGAGTTAGAATTGTAAATCCTGTATTTGCCGTCGTATCAATTTTCATAGACTTATTATTAATTCATTTTGACAATACATATATATATATATATTTGGTCGATGTGTTTATATGGAAGGAAAAAAATTGTAATGTTTATTTTTTTTTTAAATTTTTATCATAAATAGCATTTTTGAACAATGCACTCATTATTGCAATTCAACAATTGTACAAACAACCTGCAACAATTGAGTATAAATAATGTGAACAATGCACGAAATTTTATTTCTTTCAACAATCAAATGCTTAACTTTTTAGCATTACCCTTCAGTCTAATTATAGACCTTATCTGAGATGGCGTATCCATTCTTAGGTGTTCTTTTTGTGATTTACTTTTTTAAAAAGTTTCTCACATTGCTTTTTTTTCAATTTTTCGAGTATACGGATATTGATGCTCGAAAAATTTACATATGTCCAGTTTTCTATGCTGGATTGTTGGAGTTTGATGATATTCCAGGTCAGAAAACTATTCATCCATCTTTTTCTAAATCAAATTTTTCGGCCAATGTTTCTTTTAAAAGTATTGATATTCTTGATCAAAATGAAAATCAACTCAATGCAATAATTGCAGAGCCAAATTACATTTCCGAAATCATTAATAAAAAATATACTAATAAAAATTGGGTTTTAGAAAGAAAGAAAAAAATGTATATTTTAGCTTTAAATAGGGGCCGTCCTTTCAAGCATTCCAAAATAAAAACACTGCCAAAAGTTAGAAGTCTGCCCACTATTTTTGAATCACTGTCTGAGACGGATAATGACGAACCGTTTGAAATCAAAGGGAAATCCATTCTTTCTCAGACAGTGGACGCAACCAGTAAAAATAACCATGTTTCCGTTTCATTGCCTGGGACTGATACTGACGAACCTTTGTTTCAAATCGAAGGGGACTCAGTTCTTTCTCAGGCAATGGGAACACTAAATGAAAATGAACAAGTGTACATTTCAGAACGACTTGATAAAAGAAGGAAAAAGAAATTCCAAAAATTAAGGAATTTTTTTAAAACATGGTGTTGCTGTTGTTGTATTCCTTGTGTAAAGGATTAAAATCACATGGGATGTTTGATTGCAGTACGCATGGGGCCTGGAATATCAAAACTCCTCTGGCAGTAGGCAAGGGGTCCTGCCTTATCAAAACTCCCCGTGAGAAACGATGCATGGCGACCTCCTCGTGGTGTTTCTCGGGTTACGCTAACAGCCATGCGTTTAATGTAACATATAAGCTTTTTTGTGTGCGTGCATCTCAGTGTGAAGATGCGCACGAGCATTATTATTTTTATCATTATGATTATTTATTTTTTCATTTTATTTATTTATTTATTTATTTATTTTTTGAGATAGTACATGCAATTTTTAGGTTTAAATTTAAAGAAATTGATATAGCAGTTATCAAGCAGAAACGGTCATTTTGCCAAGCCGCGCTCAATAAACAAAAGAAACAAACAACTACTAACACAAAAACAGAACGTCAATGATAAAATCGCCAGAAAGTATCCCAAGACCATTAGATGCTTATTATACAGAAACAAACAAATCAGCAAAGTCTTTTTCTGTAAAGTTCTAAAAATTGGAAGAATCAAACATCGCAGAATAATGAAACAAAAAGTAAAAATATTTGTATCAGCGAGAGCTTTAATTTGAGATAAAATTAATTTGAGATCAAGAAAATGATTGCATTTTCAAATTATCGTAAAATTAGATGTTTTGACAACTTTTGAACTTAATTTTTCTTCATCAAGAAATTTGTTTAGGACATGCTGGAGAGTTCATAAATGTGCAGAATTCTTTGAAAACTCATTTTTCAGATAGATAATTTAGCTAATCGCTTTTATAAAATGTAGCTTAAAAGAAAATTAAAGTTTTGTATCTTAATTACCGAAAAACTGCTAAATATCGCCAAAATAAACATAAATCACCAAATATGTAATTGCTTAATCTCAATTCAACAGGAAAGTGGTAATTAAAATTGAGCAGTTTTTTTTTTTACAAGCTATTTTTATCACCAAAAAACCTTTACTTTCATATATTGTACAATTTTTAATTTTACATTATCGAAAACAGAAAAGAATAAATTTCTAATAATACTTATTTCAAATCTGTAGCTTGACTTGTTTGATTTTTGGTGATTTTTTGGATATTATTTAAACTATGACATTTTCATTTAATTTTACCTTAAAATAAGAAAGTCAGTAGGGGAGAGTGGGATACAATGAACCAATTAAAAAAATTTTAGGTGTTTACTCGCAAAATAATGATTTCTCGCTGTCGAAAATATGTGTGCATATTACCTATATAATGGCTCTTATGTGGCACTAAATCAATACCAATAATTAGGTTTACTTCTTTTATTATACATTTTTAATAACAACTGACAAAATGGACCATTGTACCCCGACCGCGGGGTACAATGGTCCATGACATGTACTATGGACCACAGGTCAAATTTAAAAAGCATACTAATGTAGTATGTTTTTAATAGTATAAAATCTAGAATATATTATATTTGTTTATTTATGTCTTCGATTCATACAAATAATGTAAATTAATGAACATTAAAATTAGAAAATGATACGGCAAACAATTTTTGTGTCACTGAAAATTTGCTGTTTTCTTGTGAAGTTGTGGGGTCTGGAAAACTCATCATTACAATAGCTTGAAATTTTACAAGAGATACAACAACACTGTCAGGAAAAAATGTAGTGATCTTGATTAAGTTTTCGTTGCATGAATCTCGCAAAAAAAGATTTATTTATCTTTTATTTCTGTGACTAATCCAACAAAATGAAAACCGTCTTTTTCGTCAAATTTATTTCTATTATTATTTTTTAATTGCATTGTTATAGCTGCATGATATTTGTAAAAATATAAGAACACAAAAGTAACTGAATGGTTATTAAAAATAAATAAGAAGCCTCAAATATAAATTCTTTCTTATTCATGTTTGAAGACATAATAGATCTAATTGAGGTTAACACTGAAATTTTTATACATAATTTATAGCTAACGCTTCAAAAATGCAGATTTCGTAAATCAGTTTATAATGACAGAGAACTGAGATAAACTGACTACTGCCCATCGTACCCCGTTTCTTAGTGGTCCATTGTACCCCGTTTCTTAGTGGTCCATTGTACCCCGTCTGGACCTCTGACAGCAAATGTAAAAAAAAATATATCAAATTCTCTTAAAAAAGCATTTTAATGAGATTAAATATAATAATAGATTACCTTAGCTCTTTATTGTGCTAAATAGCCTGTTCTAGATCATAATTTCTGAAAGAGGAAAAGAAAAAATATTTAACTAAAAATATTTACTTTTGCCTGCCGTAAACATAACTTTACGAATAAAGTGGCTAAATTCTTAGTTAGGCATGAAGTTGCTGGCTAAGTTTCATCATTGCAGTGCTGCTATCTATGTACAAAAATACGAACTACAAAAATAAATAAATAAAAAAGTTATAGGGAGCTGTCCATTGTACCCCGTTGTCCGTGTTACCCCACTCTCCCCTACACCATATATTAAATTTTAATATCCTTCAATCTGGTATTGATAATAATGATGCGTAAAGAATTTTACTTCCTTCTATAAAAGGAAAGTATTGAATTCATGGAAATTTTCGAACTCTAGTTTTCAACGGATTTACACGTTTTTAGAAAAACCTGTCTGTCTTTTTGCGTGTGTTTATTTATCATAAATTTTGTGAAAGCTGTATCTTACTAACCAACGAGAGAAATTAAACCATACTTGGTATTTAGCAGACCTTGACGTAAACTGATGCTGATTTAATCTAGGGATCAATCGCTTCACAGGTTGCGCTGTCACTCCATTTTTTCTAAATTTTCAATGTGGTAGTATAGAAGAAAATTTCAAATACGCATAATGAGAGCTATTTTTTATATATGATTGTAAAATTAATATGAATATTTGATAATAGTTGTAGTAAGCTAGGAAAATAAGTGTGTGCAAGTATAAGAGCATCGCTCTCCACTCTGTGGGCAATACTACCGGAAGTTTTAAATTTTCATTATGGATATCTTTCGAAAAACATCGTCAATACCTTTGAAACGAATGATTGAACTTTGATAATTTAAAACAATTATATCGATATTTTTAATTTTCAATGAAAATGAAAACTTAGAAATTACTTCTGTATATAGTGTTATAATTCTTTCTAGTTTAGATAAACAATCGTCTGCATTCATCCATGAAACTACTTTTAATAAATAATAATTAAAAAGAAATAATTTGTATTGCATGAATTTATATAATATTGTATAAAAGAAAGTGTTATAGGTGACCACAGCATACTACTTTTCTTTCTTTTGCCAAAAATGTAGATCGAAAATTTATTTATTTTCAAAAACGGAGAAATAAGAAAAAATGTACGGTGGAAACAAACTTAAAATCTAAAAATGACTTTCATCGTAGTGATCCATACATAAAAAATATTGTATGCATACTGAGAGAGATTATGCATGATTGAACTTCTGTATTCAATACAAGAAAGTATTGGATTAATAAAAGTTTTCTACTTTCGGTTTTTAATGGATTTACACGCTTTAAAATCTCCAGAAAACAATTTAACTATTTTCAGAAAATTTCTGTTTGTGTGTGTGACAAAAATGCTGCTCAGGAACTACTGCTCAAGATTATATATAAATTTATATTCAATTGCACCTTGATGGGTAATAGTGTTTATCAGCATGTTGTGTCAATAGCTTAACATGGCGCTGCTATACAGCGATTTCCGTATTTTCAGAGAAGGCTATATCTGAGGAACTAATGCATAGAATTGCATATGAATTAACATATAGATTTACCTTTTTATAAGTTAAATCCTATTAACTTTTGTGCTAATCTCTCAACAGGAGACGCAGCTATACAGTTATTTCCGCAATTTAAAGTTATATTCAGGTTCTGTTGCGTATAATGGAACAAAATTTGATATACGAAAAGTCCATTATGAGACACTATGCTGATTCAATTTGGATGCCTATCAGCCGATAGGTGGTTCTGATATATTAAAAAAAAAAAATTAGAATAGAAAGAATGTCATCTGCACGGTAAAAATTTACTTCCGTTGGCCATTTTGTGTAACAATACCTCACTGAGATGATAATAGACTGCATTCATAATGAAATAAATAATAAATAATTTGTACTGCGTTAATTTGTAGAGGAAAATGTAGAAGAAAGTTTTGTAATGGACACAACATACTAGTATGTATAAAACTCATGGAAAATGTCTAGCAACAAGAGCTTATGGAAACCTTATTGCAAGGAATAAATGTGCCTTTCATCAATATCGCACGAAAGCCGAGTTGAAATCCGGAACATATGATGTATTTACGATATGTTTATATTTAGGGTGTATTATATAATATCTAAAAAGTATCAGGTTAATTCAAGTAATTGTAAAGAGTGTTTTAAATCTATTATGTTGTAACCACAACAAGACTTTCTGCTATATTTTCCTATGCAAATTCACTAAGTGCAAATAATTTATTAAAACTGTTATTTATTGAATATTTTTTAACATGGTAAATCCAAATGATATCACGTATCAAGTTTCGTACAGTTTTACGCTATAGGATTTGAGATATAGCGATCCCGTTATCGAGGAAATTATCGAGGAATCCGATAAGCATCCAAATTGAATCAGCATAATGTCTCTTTAATAGCCTTCTCATATACCAAGTTTTGTTGGAAAATACGCAAAAGAACCTGAGATATATACACTCCCCATAACGTGCGAAAAACGCTGTACAGCAGCGCCACCTGTTGCGCGGTTGACACCAAAAGTTGACAGGCACTAAATTATGTGAAGGTGCTACTATATATAAATTTATATGTAATTCTGCACAGTAGTTCTTGAGATATAGCTTTCCTTAAACTGCGGAAATCGCTGTATATCAATGCTTATCGGCCGATAAGCATTCAAATTGAATCAACATAATATCTCATCATGGCCTTCTCAAACATCAAGTTTTGTTTGATTATATGCAATAGAACCGGTGATATAGCCACCCTTTAAACTGCGGAAATCGGTGTATAGCAACGCCACCTATTCATGCGCGGTTGACACCAAAAGTTGACAGGCACTAAATTATGTGAAGGTGCTACTATATATAAATTTATATGTAATTCTGCACAGTAGTTCTTGAGATATAGCTTTCCTTAAACTGCGGAAATCGCTGTATATCAATGCTTATCGGCCGATAAGCATTCAAATTGAATCAACATAATATCTCATCATGGCCTTCTCAAACATCAAGTTTTGTTTGATTATATGCAATAAAACCGGTGATATAGCCACCCTTTAAACTGCGGAAATCGGTGTATAGCAACGCCACCTGCTCATCAGTTAAAACCAACAGTTGATAGACACTAATTTATGTCAGGGTAAATTTATATGCAATTCTGAGCAGTAGTTCTGGAGATACAGTTGCTACGAAATTTTTGTCACACACACACACACTGACCAATTGACAAAAACAACTTTTTTGGACTCAGGAGTCCTTAAAACGTGTAAATCAGGTGAAAACTCGATGTCGAATTTTTGGACCGAATACAATATACTTTACCTACTTCCATTACCTACAGTAGTAGGGTAATGGAAGTAAAAAATAAAAGGAGGAAAAAAGTTGATTGTTAAATTTGAAGGAATTGGGTAATTGAGTGTGCTGCAAGAAACAGGGCGAAAACGGGTTTCGAAAGAAAATGGGAAAGAAATCGCTCTTGCTATCAAGAAAAAAGCTTCTAGTCTCTAATATTCCCTGGCATGTGCTTTAGTGGTGTTATGTGATTTGTATCTTGGTCTGCAGTACTTAAAATTCTGCGATCCTTTTAAAAGTGTATCCATATATAGAGTATTCCTCGTTGTACAAGATCAACGCAATCCTGTACAAATGCATTGATTCTGATAACCTTCTTCTGGTCTAAATAACTGTTAACAACGAAGGGTCTTGGTGCGAAATGGTCGGATGAAAGGTATTTTACTCTATAAGGAGCAATGAATATTTCAAATTGTTGCATCTGGTGTACTGTAAATCCTAATTTTGTTGGGCATGAACATTTCTGCATTCTTACTACAATTCTATATGGTGAAGCTTTACAGTTGATTTTATTGTTGGACCTTTATTTCTTTTAGAACACTGCCCAAGGCCCTAAAACTTGTTCCAGCATGATTGCCCCTTATTTGAAACTTCTTAAGCAGTCGATTCTTCCTGCCTTACAAGATGTAGAGTTTTCAGAGTTGAGAGTGTTCATCAAGATGGTCCATCATCTCACATCGCAGACCAACATTTTCATACCCATTTTCTAGAACTTTAAGAAGATTTTAAACTGTTTGCTCTCCCCATTCTCTGAATTTGACTTCCTGGTTGTAAGTATTTCTGAAGGATAATGTCTTAGAGGAAACTTATGGACTGTTCTTGAATTGAAAACCAGCATAAAGCATTATGTTACCACAATTGATCTATAAATACTTTAATTTATTGTTGAACACACTAGTAACATGCGTCGAATATGTGGTTGATATAATTCGGATACACATAAAACAAATGCTGTGGCTAGATAAAATTTAAGATTTCAATTTGGGTTTGTTCTCTTCATGCACCTTATTATCATTTGGGGGTAGAAACCTAAACTATATTTTCTTGCTCCAATTTTCTATTTCCATTGATCCTTATAATGCATATAACAAGTTTCAACGAAAGGATGTCTAACCAGAACGGGGCTTTATAGAGGTTGTTGCACTGAAATAGTTTCAATATATCAAAATAGTTTTAATATTTACATTTGCTATTTATGAAATTAATCTTTTTTATTAATATTTAACATTAAAACTGAATAAAATTAGTTTTTTTTTATAAAAAAAATAAAAGCTCTGTATTTCGCATCAGTAAGTGACGTATTTGTATTTTTGTAATACTTCAAAAAAAAAAAAGTTTCATTAATTTTATGAAATTGAGTGCTATTTATTAAATTTAAAGTAGGTGTAAGGTCGTACGCAATTTATTTCGGTTTCAAGGGCTCGAAATTGTGCTGAATCGTCCCTGAAGTGTTAAGATGGAAGAGATAAAGTTTTAAGTTGGCGATGGTCTCGGTGGTTTATTTCTTTAAAATGAAACTTCCGAATTAGGGAAGTTTGCTTTTAGAATGGTGTTTTTCTACAGTGCTTATGATCGAGTTTTTAGGTTGGAAGTTACGGAAATACTTCGTAAAATGTTTGGAGTTTACCATTTCTAAATGTGAAAGAACACAACCTCGCTTCTCAGGCTAAATCAAGAGTTTGATAACAAACACTGCTCTTAAAAAAAAAAAAAAAAAAAAGAGCTCTGATACCATTCCTGCTGATTCTTATGCAAAATGACCTCCTGAATCCGAATATTACCCTTATTTTGCCCAATCACCCACCGTTTTCTCGGTACGCTACCCTCTCCCGAAACTTTTATCACTGTTCGGTAATTTCATGGCCATGAATTTGGTTTAGAGAATGGAAAGAATTATTTTAACACCCAAAAACAGAAAAAAATATAATGTATAACAAATAATAATAATAACTGATTAACAAAACATAATAACTGTAATTTATAATTTCAGTGGCAAATCCTTCCCTAAATTTTCCCCTTGCTGCAATTGTTCATGTTTTAGAATTTTTCCCTTCTGTAGTTCCTTAGAAGATATTTAACAGTTAAAATAATCCTTTCCTCAACTACAAATCAAATTTATAGCCATAAAATTACAGAAAAGTGAGAAAAATAAAGGCGTCCCCAAAAAATGGTGGACGATAGGGCAAAATGGGCGTCATATTTGGATTCAGGAGCTCATTCTACATAATAATTTAGAAAAATAGTGTTGGGGCCAATTTTCATGCAGAGCGGTGTAATATAAGATTTAATTCAAGTTTGGTGAATCAGTAACTTTATTATTTCTTAAGATTTAAAATTTTGTTTTAAGTATATTCAAATACTTGTGGGAAAGTCCACTATACCTTCTTCATTTAAACTTCTTAATAAACAGATGTTAAGTTTTCACTAAAGTTGTCTTCATTAAAGTTAGTAATATCGGCACTTTCTAGTTATTAATATGGAAGGCAATCCAGAGGCCATAAACCAGGTCTTAGTAAGTTAACTAAGACTATAGTGGATCATGTTTTTTAAAGAAGCAATTACAAATATTATTGATACAAAATGTTAGTTTGTTATAAATTACAGTAAAAATCGCATAGCCAATAATAATATTACATATCACCCAAAAATATTAATTAACCGTTCGTAAATAAATAGAAAAAATATTTTCCACTTTTCTAAATAAAACTATTTAAAAAAATTTCTGAAAATGTAATCATAATAGTTATCTTTCAAGAAGGAAAGCTATTTTAATAATTTCATGAAAAAAAGAAAGTATTCAATAAAATATTTGAAGCATTAATGCAATTCAGTGAATACCTCCATTTTATACTTAAAACAAGGTTCCCCATATTACATCACATATTCTATCGTTTCAAAATTTTGGAAAAAGCATTGTTTAATGACACTTCCGAGTAACATTTACAGTAACATTACTAAAATCACATTCAGTAGAAGGGATTAAGTTTAGTTAAGGCTTATAAGTGAGTGAATAACGCGTTAGTTCGTGTTGAAGGGTATTCATTAGACGGTGGATGATAATGTTCCAATTATGACATGCACAGCTGCAATATTTCTTCATTAATATTTAGTAGAGTAATTAATTCTGCTTTAATATGCTTTAGATATCACGGAGATATGCGATACATGATGTACGTAAACATTATATTTTAATAATGTAGAGAAAATCATTGTTTTCTAATGTTCCTGGAAAGTTTTCATTTATTTATTTTAAACACATCTTTTATATATTTAATTTTTGTTTTAACATAAATATTCACATTTTTACTGAACGACATACGTTCTATTTACAATAATAATTACTTTGAAAATAATAATAATAATATTATTATATTTTGTAAAATCAATCGTGTTTAAAATTAAAATACAGGGTGGGCAAAAAGTCCGTAAATACTTTAAAAATTCATAAAACCCGAAAAAATAACCGAAATTAAAAGCAGTTTGCAGGTTTAACATTGATAGTTCACGGGATTTTTTTTTTTTTTTTTTTTTTTTTTTTTTAATGAGGGGAAAAAAAAAACAGTCGACATATTGCGCTGATATGAACGACTTAGTTGGAAATATGCAAATGAGACAGGCGATTATGAATACTTTTGGCTATGGGGATATTTTAAATCCCGGGTGTATCCCATTCATCCAACCTGTCGGAAATGAAAAATACAATTCGCCGAAAACTGTCATGTAATACTGCCGGACAGGCTGCACTTTATGACGCGTCTGCAATATGTTATCACTTGTGGTGGTGGACATGTGGAACACTTATTGCTATAATAACACTTATTGGAACAATATTGCTATAATAAATGATTTGGTAACAGTATTTTTGTTAAAACCAATGTAACATTTAAAATGACATAATGAATACAAAAATTTTTAAAACTTTGAAAATACATTTTAATTAAAGACATTAAAATACACGATAGACGTTTCGGCTAGAACACTAGCCCTCCTCAGTGTCAAACATGCAAGCACAAAATTTACAAAAAATTCATAACACATCATAACAAGATTATATATTCAGGAGGAATAGTTTTAGCCTCGTTGAAGGCAAAATGTTGCATTTTAGTAAAAGCGCCCTCTAGAAAAATACGGGATTCATATAAATTTACATTTGAGGCTGGAATTTTAAAGTTGTCAAAATCAAGAATATGATCACTATTGAGGGAATGGATTACGAGTTTCGATCTTAAATCACCTGTTTTATATGAGCTTTTATGTTCCTTTAAAACAGGTGATTTAAGATCGAAACTCGTATTCCATTCCCTCAATAGTGATCATATTCCTGATTTTGACAACTTTAAAATTCTAGCCTCTAATTTAAATTTATATGAATCCCGTATTTTTCTGGAGGGCGCTTTTACTAAAATGCAACATTCTGCCTTGGACGAGGCTAAAACTCCTCCTCCTGAATATATAATCTTGTTATGATGTGTTATGAATTTTTTGTAAATGTTGTGCTTGTATGTTTGACACTGAGGAGGGCTAGTGCTCTAGCCGAAACGTCTATCGTGTATTTTAATGTTTTTAATTAAAATGTATTTTTAAAGTTTTAAAAATGTTTGTATTTATTATCTCATTTTAAATGTTACATTGATTTTTATATATTAGTCAGACGTATAAATTATGTTTAATCCTATTAAATTATTTTTGTTATTTACATGTCTTTTGTTTCATTTAAGTACGAAACGCCCCTTATCGGCTGTTTTTTGAACTTTTTTTTCTTATTATAAAAAAAATCCCGTGACTTATCGATGCTAAACCTGCGAACCGTTTTTTATTTTGGTTATGTTTTCGGGTTTTATGAATTTTTAAAGTATTTACGAACTGTTTGCCCACCCTGTATATACTTTTATAACGTTTTAACAATTGCATATGTTTAATTTGTTTAAATAACTATAAATTGCTAACTTTCATTATATTTATAATTAGCCGCCTCTGGCGACCAGCTGGTTTGCGTCTCCTGAAAATTCTGAATTCTGGCAAATTTTTGCTCGATGGTGCCTTCATCTTAATGCGTGGAATTTAACATATTTGACCATGTCAATCAACATCAGGATATTTCCTACCTTTGAAAATCCTGATCATGGTAAACTACCCGGTTCTTCTGCTTGTGTCAGTGTATCATTAAATTCACCCCCTTTTTTCTGTATAAATATGTAAGAAAACAAAAAAACAAAGATTAAAAATTTCCGATAAAAAGTTATTAAATAAATACATAAATGACACATAAAAAGTTAAATGAAAGAAGTTCATAAAATATATATGCACGTTTTGGGCTTTGTAACATAATTAAAAATTCCTTTTAAGGTCAAAAAGTCAAAATAACATGTACAAATAAAATAAAATAAAATATTTTATCCGTTTTGCACTTGTTTTGCAAAAGTGCTCTATGGTCTTATGTGAACGATTTTCAAGAATGAATCAACAATTGTTTACAAATCTAATGGATTAGGTATGGGAAATAAGTACGCTGTAATTTAAAAATTACAGCGTATTAGTTTAACTTTTTGACCTTAAAAGGAATTTTTAATTATGTTACAAAGCCCAAAATTTACATATATATTTTATGAACTCTCTTTCATTTAACTTTTTCATATGTCATTTATGTATTTATTTAATGAATTTTATCGGATATTTTTAATATTTCTTTTTTGAAACTTCAAAACTGATAATTTTTAAAACGTTATTAATTATTCTTTAATATCAGACTGTTTTTTGTTTAATATTAGACTCTTATTTTAAGATAAAAACAATTGAATGATATCACGTTGGGAAACTTTTCAACGTAGTATCTTTAAATCTAATAACTTGATGTATGTAATATCCTCAGAAAAAATGAACAGTTTTTAGTGCTCTTTTAAAAAAGTATAACATCTATGCAGCATCTTTTAAAAAAATTCCTGAGTTTTTACTAAAAAAAAAAATGGCCAACCTTCATCAAAAGCAATTGAATGATATCACGTTGTGAAACTTTGCAATATAATATCTTTAAATCTAATAACTTGGTGTATATAGTGTCCTCACAAAAAATGAATGGTTTTTAGAGCTCTTTTAAAAAAGTATAACTTCTGTGCAGTATCTTTTAAACTAGTTGGCATAGGTGGACTCTGCTCAGTTCCCCATCATATTTATGTTCTTAGAAATTTCTAGTGCAAGACATATTATAATCATGTTTACATTTCATGTTTACAAGAATTTACAATTTCGCTATGTTGATAAAATCGTAAATTACGAATAATTTACGAAAGTTTCCTAGTAGAATATTTGTATTCAATCATGTTCAAACAAATGTCATAAACTTAATTTTGAAGTTGTCTAATGTATTTAGGAACCTCAAAATGGACGTTTATGATCAATTTTGCCTTATTCTAACATGTTAAGTAAATCGTAAATTCCAAATAACTTACGAATTTTTTTTAATTGGAAAAATCATAGTCTATGATATTCATGCCAGTATCCTAAATAATATTTCGAAAGTGGTTTGACATCTTTACGATGAAAATATCCCTCAAGATTGACGTTTATGTGAAATTTTGCTCTATTCTGACATGTTAAGAAATTCGTAAATTTCCAATAACTTACGAAATCTTTATATTGGAAAATTCATAGTCATTAATATTCATGCCAGTGTCCTAAATAATATTTCAAAAGTAGTCTGACATCTTTACGATGGAAATATCTCTCAAAATTGACGTTTATGTGAAATTTTGTCCTATACTGCCATGTTAAGAAATTCGTAAATTTCCAGTAACTTGCGAAATTTTTAAAGTAGCATATTTATAGTTACTGATGTTCATTCCGGCATCAAAACTGGTCTGACTGGCATTTTAAAACTGGTCTGACATTTTTACAGTAAAACGTTTTCATTTAATGCACGTTTAAGTGAATTTTTGTCCTATTCTCCCATGTTAAGAAAATCGTAAATTTCTAATAACTTACGAAGTTTTTAAATTCGAATGCTGCAAATGAATAGGGTTCTTGCCAGTGTCGAAAGTAATATTTTAAAACTGATCTGACCTCTCTGCGACAATTTGTTCTTGAGCTATCGTGTACACAGACTAACAAACTAACGGACTGACCCACTAACAGATTAACAGACTAACAGACACCATAGAAATTTTGTCATTTTCGGATTCCTCACACCTGAAAACGTGTAGAAAAGTCAAAAAACTTAGGTCGAAAATTTTCACGATTACCTAAGTTCCCCATACCTATAGTATGATGGGGAACTAAAAAATTCATCAGTTTTTACTAAAAAAAAAAATATGGCCGACTTTCATTACCAAAGTAGTTAAATCTAGACCAATCAAAAATGGGAGTGGTCCGCCGTGTTCCGTCGACAAACTCTTTGCTTTATTTATATATATATATAATATATGATATTTATACGATAGTAACATATAGTACGTTATAGTATGATATAATACATAATATTTCTATAATAGTAATTATAAGAACAATAACAACTTTATAATAAAAATATATGCATGTATTTTTTTGTAAACAGGGATATACTGTTATTGTTGTTGTGGCTTATTCCTCAAGGTCTAGCTACAAGCTACTAGCTAGATAAGGTCCAGGAGGTCGTGGATCTTCAAAAAGTCATGAACAATAAAAGGTGTAGTAATACGGTCATCATGCAAGAGCGCCATGCCGTGGAGGAGATGTTCTGGAGAGGCTCCTGCTGACTTTCACTTGGTGCACTGACTATAAGATTTCTGTCCATCAATATATGTAAGGCTCCTAATATGTCCACTCACGAGCCTGCTGATTGTGGTCTGGGCAGCTCTATCACTCCCAATTGTGAGGGCATTACCAGGAGTTTTTCCAGAATACGTGGGACGGAGGAGATATCCATATTTTCTGATTTCTGATCTTAATTTGAGAGTTAATTTCGGAGAAGGTGAGTTCGGTGCTTGAAGTAGAGGAACCAAAAGTCCCGGCTTTAGCAAGAATATCAGCAGTTTCATTGCCCTGAAGGCCTAAGTGTGAAGGAATCCACTGAAAATAAATCTTTTGATCATGTGAAAGCATCTTGAGGTCTTTAAGAATCCTGATAGATGTTCTGTCACCGACTGTGGTCCAATAGCTTAGATGCTGAATGCCACTATGGCTATCTGTTAAGTTCAAAATGTCTGCAGATGTGGTTTCTGAAACCAAGTTCGCAAGTGCCTCTCATATTGCAATTAATTCATCTCTAAAGACAGAGCAGAAATCTGGATTTTTTAGACTAATTAGAAAAATCTGGAGTGACTCCCCTCGACTTTCCGAACATTGAGTAATTAACAGTTTTGTAGATAAAGTAAAGTAAGAGGAGTTGTTAAATAAACAAAAGAGAAAATTATAATAGGGTGTTTGAGTATTTTTCTTTATATAGTACACGATGTTTAATTTAACGCTATTTTACCGAACACATAGATCAAAATCATAAACAATATTTCATTGCGTCCCTATAAAAACCTAGAAATGCTAGATTCACCAAAATGCTTATAATTAGTGCAACAGTGACTTATAATATTTATATAAATTTTCAGGTCCATCGGATAAGACATTTAGACGCTATCACACTTTAAAGTTTGAGCCCATATGCCACAATGTAAAGAAATTTGTATTTTGTCCCTATAAAAAGAACTATAATTGCTAGATTCTCTAAAATTCATAAAGTTCGTGTGACGGTGACGTATAACATGCATATAAATTTTCAATTCATTTGAATAAGACGTTTAGTCGATGTCGCACTTTAAATAATTTGAGCCTCTATACGTCTTAATGATGAAGAATTTTTATTTGTGTCCTTGTAAAACTCGTTAAATGCTAGAATCCACAAAATCTATACAGTTTGTATGATGGTCATCTATAACTCTTATATACATTTTCGACTCAAACGAATAAGGCATTTAGATGCTATTGAACTTTAAATAATTTCACCGCATAGGCCACAATACAGAAATATTTGTTCTGTCCTGTAAAAAAACTAGAAGTGCTAGAGTCACCAAAACCTGTACAGATCGTGAAACTGTGACCTATAATATGTGTATAATTTTTTTGTTCAATTGAATAAGGAGTTTAGACGCTACTGCACTTTTTAAATTTGGTCCCATAGGCCATAATGATAAAGAAATTTTCTTTGTGAACCTGTAAAAAAAGTATGAGTGTTAGATTCACCAAACTCTATGCAGTTTATGCAATTATTACCTATAATATGAGTATAAATTGTTCGCTCAGTTTAATCAGGCGTTTAGACGCTATCATACTTTTTAAAATGTGGTCCCATAGGCCATAATGATAAAGAATTTTTCTTTGTGTCCCTGTAAAAAAACTGTATTACCAGATTCTCCAAAATCTATACAGATTGAGTAATTGTGTCTTATAATATGTGTATAATTTTTTTGCTTAACTGAATAAAGAGTTTAGATTCTATAGCACTTTTAATATTTTGGTTCCATAGGCCATAATGATAAATAATTTTTCTTGTGTCCCTGTAAAAAAAACTATAAGTGACAGATTCACCAAAATCAATAGGGTTCGAGCTACGGTGACTTGCAACATGCGTACCAACTAACAGCTCATTCGAGCAAAGAGTTTAGACGCTAGCGTCTTCACTCCCTCACCACACACACACACACACGCACACACACATACACATACATACGCACACACATGCATTCAACATCGTAAAAATAGTGAAAACGGACGCAGGGGACCTCAAAACGTATAGAAACACCAAAATCTCGAATTCGGATTTTTGACATGATTACAATACTTTCCTTATATACACTGATGGAAAAAAACATATTTAATTGATTAAAGTTTCAAGATCACAGGTAGAGGCATTGGCGAGAAGAGCCATTTCAAATGTGAAATGTTGGTACATTAGTAACCGGTGTAACCGCCAGAATTTTGAATGCAACATGCAAACGTGCATGCATTGTATCGTACAGGTGTCGGATATCAGTTTGTGGGATGGAGTTCCATGCCTGTTGCACTTGGGCGGTCAATGCAGGGACGGTTAATGCTGGTTGTGGATGACGCTGGAGTTGTCGTCCAATGATGTCCCATACGTGCTCGATTGGAGAAAGATCTGGTGATCTAGCAGGCCAAGGCAACATGTCGACACTCTGTAGAGCATGTTGGGTTACAACAGCGGTATGAGGGCGAGCGTTATCCTGTTGGAAAACACCCCCTTGAATGCTGTTCATGAATGGCAGCACAACAGGTTGTATCACTAGACTGACGTACAAATTTGCAGTCAGGGTGCGTGGGATAACCACGAGAGTGCTCCTGCTGTCATACGAAATTGCTCCCCAAACCATAACTCCAGGAGAAGGCCCTGTGTGTCTAGGCCGCAGACAGGTCGCTATCAGGCGTTCACTTGGCCTCCTTCTAACCAACACACGGCTATCACTGCGACCAAGGCTGAACCGGCTTTCATCAGAAAACACAACAGATCTCCACTCCGTCCTCCAATGAGCTCTAGCTTGACACCACTCACGTCGCAAACGCCAGTGGTTTGAAGTCAGTGGAATGCACGCTACAGGGCGTCTGGCTCGGAGCTGTCCTTGAAGTAACCGATTTGTAACAGTTTTTGTGTCACTGTGGTGCCAACTGCAGCTCGAATTTCAGCTGCAGACGCAGTACGATTAGCCACAGCCATACGCCGAACACGGCGGTCTTTCCTCTCAGTAGTGCCACGTGGCCGCCCGGAGCCCGGTCTTCTTGAGGCAGTACCTTCCCTTGACCACTGCTGCCAACACTCATGCACAGTGGATACATTCCTGCCAAGTCTTTCTGCAATATCGCGGAAAGAAAACCCACCTTCTCGTAGCCCTACTACACGACCTCGTTCAAACTCAGTGAGCTGTTGATAATGGCTTCTTCGTCTTCTTAGAGGCATCCTTGACTAACATTAACCCACTACGTCAAATCTCAACTGTAAATAACGATCACGAACCTTACAGCGCTTATTTAAAGCAAACCTCATTTGCATGTTCATAATGTCGCTACAAGCGCCACACTTATGCGCGTAGCTCGAAATTTGAATCGACGTCATCTTTTAGATGTATAAACACGCCTACCGAATTTCGTTTATCTAGCACAGCTCCTTCCTGGTGTTGGGATTTTTTTTTCATCAGTGTATGTATGTTCGAAAAGTAAAAATAATTAGATAAAAGGGAATATACTTAAAATACGTATTTTGAAATGATTTAATTTGTTTGACGCACATGTATATTTAACTTGATTGACTAGTATACAGTAATATCTTGTGTTTTTTCAAATGAAATGTGATTAAAAATTAGCTGTAACTGTAATTACTGACCAGCAGGTAGTGGAATTAAATGTGATAATATAAGTGTGTGTGTGAGATTTACCAATTTAATTTTGTTACAAACAACAAAAATATAAAAAAATTCTAAAACGTATTTACATACTTAACACTAGAATGATGATTTTGACTAGAAAGGTAATCAGCTTTGCCTTTTAAATAACTGATCGTTCTAGAGTTAATATGTAAGAAGTGTACAAATATATATATATATATATATATATATATATATATATATATATATATGTATATATATATACATATATATATATAGAGAGAGAGAGTGATATATCTAACAGATAACAAATAATTGAAAAAAAAAAATATATATAAATAAGTTTATATTTTTTAGTTATTTGTTGCCATCTATATTTAAAAATATATCAGCTGAAGAAGAATATAAAATAAATTAACGCACAAATAATTTGAAACATCATCCTGTTGTACGTACTTGATTTAAACCTTAGAGTGCCACATGTGACATCTTTTATTGCGTTTTTACTTTCTTCTATATGTACAGTCGGTAACAGAAGTGTCCGAACACTAGGAAAAATTCCTATGTAAAGAAAGTACACTTAATACAGTTTTGCTAAATAAATCCTTGTCGAATCCTGTTCTTAGTCGGACTAAGAACAGGATTCGACAAGGATTTATTTAACAAAACAATATTAAGTGTACTTTTTCTATATAGGAATTTTTGCTAGTGTTCGGACACTTTTGTTACCGACTGTAATATAGAGAAAGTATTGGATTCGCGAAAATTTTCGACCTCCGTTTTTTGACGGATCTACACGTTTTGGGATGTCCTGAACAGGAATTGATGGTTTTAAAAAAATGTCTGTCTGTCTGTGTGTGTGTGTGTGTGTGTCTGTGTGTGTGTCTGTGGTTTCTTGTTTTCACCGTATCTCACGAACCAATGAATGAAATTCAACCAAACTTGGTGTATAGTTGGACCCTGGCGGGGCATTGTGCTCATTAGATTTGGGGAACAATCGCCCGGCAGGTGGCGCTGTGATCGCAAAATTTCGTATTTTTCACCGCATCTCACGAACCAATGAATGAAATTGAACCAAACTTGGTATATAGTTGGACCCTGACATGGAATGGTGCTGATTAGATTTTGGGACCAATCGCCCAGCAGATGGCGCTGTGATCGCATTTTATGTAAACTTTTAACATGGCAGTATAGGACAAAATTTCGTATAAATGTACGTAATGAGCGTTATTTTAAACTTGTGATTGTAAAATTAATATGAATTATTGATAGTAGTAGTAGTTAACTAGGAAAAAAATTTTGTGCATGTGGGGGCATCGGTTCCCCCCCAACTGGGGGGCAGGCAAAGTTTCAAGATGGGTATCTTTCGAAAAGTCTCGTCAATACCTTTAAAACGAATGGTCGAACCATAAATCTGTGATAATTTAAAACAAAGTTATCGATTTTTTTTACTTTTAACGAAAAAAAACTTAGAAAAAAAATCGTATTTTTTTTTAACGAAATTTAAACAAACTTGGTATTTAGTTGGTCCCTGACATAAACTGGTGCTGATTACATTTGGGGATCAATCGCTCAACAGGTGGCGCTGTGATGTCATGTTTTCTTAATTTTTAACATGGCAGTATAGGACAAAATTTCGTATAAATGTACATAATGTGAGTTATTTTTAACTTGTGATTGTAAAATTAATATGGTGTATTGATAATAGTAATAGTTAACTAGGAAAACATTTCTGTGCATGTGGGGTCATCGCTCCCCCCCCCCGGGGGGTAAATTTTGAAGATGAGTATTTTTCGAAAGATCTCGTCAATAACTTTAAAATGAATGGTTGAACTATAAATCTGTGATAATTTAAAACAAAATTATCATTTTTTTTTTTTACTTTTAACGAAAAAAAAAAAAAAACCTTAGAAAAAAATCGTATTTTTTTTTTTTTAATATTGTTACTGATTGAATATGTATTACTTTTAACAAAAAAAAAAAAAAAAAAAAAAAAAAAAAAAAAACTTAGAAAAAAAATCGTAATTTTTTTAAAAATATTTTTACTGATTGTTTAATATTGTTACTGATTGAATATGTATAGGAAAATATAGAAGAAAGTCTTGTGGTCGCCACAACATACTAGTTTAATAATTGTACTGAGAATTATAATAACATTTATGCAATCGCTATAGGTGGAAGTGCTAAATAAAAAATTTATTTAAAGCTTATATGTGAGTGAGTAACACATTAGTTCGTACTAGAACATCAGTAGTGGTCATTTTGATCCTGGGCACTTTTGTTCGTTGATTAATTTTGTATTCTTAATAGGTGTGTGTAATTTGTAGTATTTTAAACATTAAATAAAGTTCAAGCGAAGTGATTCACATATTAACCATTTAGTTATAACGAAATAATGGAAACAACAGAACACATTTCTTATTTATGGATTTAGAGAGGGAATAATTTTGTGAGTAAATAGATGAAATAACTATTATTTCTTAAATTGTGTTTTATTTTAATTAGAATTAATTTTATTTTGTGCACCATATATTTAAAGTCAATTTTTTATATAAAATTAATGAGTTATTTGAGTAAGTGTAGCATTACATAACTCATCGTTATATAGTCGATGCATTTACATTATTTTAAATATTCAATAAATTATCAAGTAATATTAAATATAAATTAGGAAATATACATAAATTACATGTTTTTGTCAAGGTATGTCATTTAAAATTGTTTTACCTTTGTTATTTTAGTACTTTCATGGATTGGTCAAAATAACCCCTTCTCGCTGTTCCAGTAGGCACGATTTTTCCACCGTTCAAGTGTTAAAGAACAACCATTTGATAGGTGATTAGAATGTTTCAGTTAAGATATGCACAGCTGAAGCAACTCTATATCAATATTGTGTTGAGTAAATCTGCTTTGACATATGTTAGATCTGAGATCGTTAACTAGTGATTTGCAAATTCTAGATGATTCTAGATGACCACTAGTGATTCTGAACCACTATTCTGACCACTAGTGATATACAGAAGACTGTAGAGGTTGTTTGCATTTATTTATGCTTTTTCTAGAAATTACACTAGATTTTCTTAGACCTTTCTTTCACTAGATAATTACACTAAATTTTCTTTCTTGTCAATTTTAACTTTAGAGTTTTCTGAAACAGTTATGCGCACATAGTCATTTTAACTGTCAAAGTGACTGATTTTTGCGAAATTCAATAGTAAAATCATAATGTTTCACAATGTTTGATGGCACTTGCTGTCGAAGATTTAACCAAGAGGGTTCTTAATTTAATTAAAGTTTATGGTTCATTTTAGAGATTGTGTCCTTTCATGAGAATGGATTATTGTGGTAGAGTGACCTATGAATACAAAGGTAGTAAAATCGGAATGAAAAACAAGTCGTCTACGTGTAATGCATTAAAAAACATTATCTGATGTCGAAATTTTGAACTATTTTTTTTATTTCCTCTAAAAAATCCCCAACCCTTTGTTATACTCTATATAAAATTTCATAATTTTCTGAACAATACTCTCATTTGTGGACAACTTTAAAACATGGTTGTCTAACTATGGACACTTGTATTTTACTTCCTTTTTATTTTTATTTTAATTATAAAGGAAGAAATCTGACCAAAATTGTGAAATTACGAAGAGGCAGCCATACATATAAACTTCAAGCATGAACACGTTTCAGTTTCTATAGAAAATGCAGAAAACATTTTGTCCAATAACAACATGTAGATGGATGATAATTATGAAAATTTGAAAACGGCTTTATGAAAGAGAAACGGAAAAAAAAATATGCGTAGCTTTGAAGGTAACTAAAAATTAATTCAACAAGTACAATATTGAAATAAGTTCTAAATCGTATATTCTAAGAAGCATAATTTTGAATACTTTTATAGACTTAAACAAATTTTGCCTACTCGAGCATTAAATTAATTTTTAAATTTAGATTTGTACAAGGAGTATCGGGAAGTCTTAATCATAACTAAAAAATAACTGAGGCGGAAACTTAATTTGAATTTGTTATTCTTCAGACATCTTTACACAATCACCATCCATTGCTCTATATTTCTCAAGCATTTCTTGAATTTTCAAAGGCTGTCATTGCAGAATAAAGCGGATGGGGCTAACTTAAATCTACAGCTTCCTGTTACTAAACAAATCAATATTAACAGCTTTCGTATACAGTATTATGTTCATAAGGATCAATTAATACGGATAATTTTATATAACAATCTCATTTATTTCTTAATAATAACGTTATGATGTCCCCTCGTCGGATGTATGAATGTAAGAAACTTCAGTCTACGGTTTCTGATATCAAACAAATTAATTTTAAAAGTTATCTGTTACAACGTTATGTAGATAATTATAAATCATTACGCTGAGAAAATTCCATCTAGATATCTCGTTTATTTCTTAAATATATAATTTAAACTTTATATTATCCCCAACGTACTACTCCAACATTTGCTATTTCTTTTCTTAAATACGTGCAGAAATTTAGGAAATAATCAAAAACTTGTGGATAAGAAAAATTAGTCTTTCGAGTTTAATATTGTTGTGGTCTTAAATTAGAATTTCTCGATTTTCGAAAGTTTGAAGCTAATCAATAAAAGAAATCTGGTCGCAGTATTAGACATATCTTTGATGTTTTTTTTCAATAAAGAAGTTAGTTATAACTCTAAGGATATACTTTTGAAGAAAATACTATTAAACGAGTTTCTTAATGTGTTAAATTGCTCAAATACGTGTACATTAATACATTTCTAGTTATGAAAAGCAGTTCGTAAAATAAACGAGGCATACTTTCTTCCTTTTCTGGTATTTAATTCTCTTTAATAACAAATAACGATCTTTATGAGATAAGTTTTAATTAAAGTTAAAATGAGCAATGTTAAAACTATTTAGTTTATACTTAAAATAATTTGAAAAACTTGAAATAATATTACCTATAATACACTAAAAATACCTACTTCATAAGTTTCTGGGCTGTAGACCTATCAATGGGGCCCACCATCTTCCTTAGAAGCTACACGGTGGAAACTCTCGACGAAACTGTTGATCTTTTCTTCTTTTGGGCCTATACTTTAACAGATGGCGTCACGTTTGATCCATGTTTCCCATTGATTCCTTGCCATTATACGAATTAGAGTTAGTAAGAATTTCTGCAGTTTCTCTATTGAAAACGAACATTTGATTTTCATAGTTAGCGATATTTTAAAAATTTTTAAAGTCGATTTTGATGTTTTCATTTTGAAAAGTTTGGCTTAAAGCTCTGTCAGTTTTCCCAAATGATGCATTTTCCTTTACTCTATTTTTTATTTTTCGCTTTGGCATACCTATATAATACCCTTCACTATTATCTGGATTAACATAAAGAATCCTAAATATTCCGGAAGTTTCCCAAGCGAATCGATTGGATCTTTATCGTTGTGAGTTAGCCTGCAAATGTTGTTATTAGGCTTTATTGGGATATTAAAATTAATTTTGGTGGCTTCATTTTTAATTTTATATGAAACTCCGCGATCATATGGAATAGCAGTGGTGAATTTAGGTTTTGGTTTTTCGGCGATTTGCGATATGGTTTAGCGTTTTGATATAATCTATTAAATATGCCCTTTTGATACCCAGTTTTGTCAGTGATTTCTTTAATAAATTTCAATTTCTCTTTTTTTGAGTTGGGATCCAAACTAACATCTATAGCAGATTAGTTGACGACATATAGGCTGTTATCAATAAAAAAAAGCAGTATTTTGGATATTACAGAAAAACTCACTAATCTGGATCAAAACATTAAATTTACCCACGAAAAGGAAATAAACAATAAACCTAACTATTTCGATGTTACAATTACGTGAACCGATAGAAACGAAATAAAAAGTACCACTTTGAGAAAACCCGGCAGCAGCCGAGAAATCATAAGTAATAGTAAAGATCCTCATAAATATAAAATAAATGCAATCCAGACGTACGTTAGTCAAGCTATAAATGTTTGTTCGGACATCAGGAATGACGCTATTTTTAGAAAAACTCTCAAGTAATGTACTAGACTTCTTGAAAATGACGTCGTTTTTAAGAGTCATTCGATGGGAAATGTCCATTTTCACAGAGAAATCAGTTACGATTTGCTATGATTGTGTGATGCTTTCATTTACTAATGATAGAATAATTGTAATTTAAAACAAATATACGGATATAGTTGATTAATAAACTTAATTGAGAAAGTTTTACGAAGTACAGTTTAAATTGTTTCTCTATTACATATAAATTTCGCCTCCCTGAATATTAATCTATTTCTAAGTTTCTACTTGTAGAATCTCTACTTGAATTTAAAACTACTATATCTAATATCTTTATCTGACGGCTAGTAATACAAATTCCTAAATTTAATTCATTAAGAACATTACCAGAAAAATTACAATTTAATTTTAATTAACATTTTTAATTTAATGGTAAGGTTATATGTTAAAACATTCTGGAGTCATGAAAGTTTGAAAATAATCAAATCAAAATATTTAGTCACAATATTAACCATTATTTTGATGCTTTTTTTTTTTTTTTTTTTTCATTTTTTATAAAGACGCTAAATTTAACAATTTAACTCTAAGTATATATTTTTAAGGAAGAAAAAATAAAAAAGCTCTTCCGCGTGTTAATTTTTTCTTATAAGTTTAGATTATTACATTCCCCGTTAAAGTAGTTCTTAAAATTGATGAATATTTCCTCCCCTTTTTTATTATACTTGAGTTCCATTTTATATAAATGGTGTTTTTTCATGATCTGTCATAATTAATGTTTAAAAATTAATTAATATTATAATATTTTAATGTTAGTTTGTTTCTTAACAAATTTAATAAACATGTAATTTAGTATATTTCTACATGAAACAGATTTCGCACGATTTTAGGATTTGTAATTTAATTAAAAGAAGAGTTGTTAAATAAAAATGAACTAAAACTCATTTGATTTGGATACCTATTAAAACACTTTCTAGCAGTAAATATACTTCATATCACTTAACGTAACTTTTCTTTAAGTTGTGGTAATAAATTATAATAAATTTTGATCATAATCCTTACGAAAACTATTTTTATCCCAATTAGATAAACATAAAAAAAAAAAATAAAAAAAAAAAAATTGCTTTTGTACAACCCCACGTATAATCTAAAATTGCATGCCCACCATGTAGTGTATTAAATTTTCAACATAGTTAAAAGAAATCTTCATTGCCTAACTGAAAATGCACTTCCCGTAATTGAATGATTTTCTGAGATCCTGTAATGAAAATACACACTTAATATTGATTATGTCATTTTCTATAAAACGTATAGGAAAATAGTTTGCGTATGGGAAAAATGTATACTAATTTCGTTATGTTACCTATAGTATAAATATATTCAAGTATTATCAAAGTATCAATTAGTATTGTTAAACATATTTGATAATGTGCTAGAATTCTCAGTGTATGGAATAATTTTCTATGTCCCAATACAGAAAAAACATAATGTTATTCACTATATTGTGTTTGGTAGGAAACATACAAAAAATAACCTAAAAGTTTATATCAGTTTTATTGAATTCTATAAATGTTTCCGAAAATGAAGGTGTTGGCGAACAGATTGGCGGATAGACGGGCGAAAAGATGTCATTTACTACACATAGAAGAAATACGTATTTTGATAAATTAAAGGGGACTTTTTAAAATAGTCTTAATAATATCCATACAATGAATATTACTAAAACTCTATTTAGCTACTATCCCCAGTAGCACATAACGTTGTTTCAACGTTGTTATAACTAATTTTTCAATGTTCAGACTTATTTTCAACGCTATAACAACGTTATGTGCTACCTGGGATACTACTGAACTAATTTTTGAGAAGAATTCTAAAAAGCCCTTTGAATTATATATATATATATATATATATATATACTTACATTTACTAATTTTTTTCTGTCTGAACAGTATATTTACTAACTTATAGTTTACTTGTATTTAGAACTATTATTTCAAATAACCTTACTACTTTTAACCAAGCGGGAAAAATACATGGTTTAGTTTGCAAACAATTTGTCCGAAAAATTGCAGTACTTTTAAATTTAATGATGTTGTTATAAAACATAAATTTCTCGACTTGCGAAAGTTCGAAAATAATCTATATAAGAAATCTGGTTCCAATATTAGCTTTAGAATTTTTTTTTCTTTTTTTTTTCAGTAAATACGTTCATTATAACTTTAAGTATATATTTTGAAGAAAGGAAAAATATTGAACAAGCTATTTGAAGTGTTAAATTGCCCTTAATATGAGTTTATTATAAAACTCTCCTTTACAGAAAAAGAGTTCGTAAAATAAATGAGGATTTTGCTTCTTTCATTGGAATTTAACTTCCCTTTATAAGAAAAGGCAACTTTCTTATGACTTGTCATAATTAATGTTAGCAAAAGATTAATTTTAGAACACTTTAGTTGTTGTTAGTAATGTTAGATTGCTTCTTAATGTGACTAATAAAGATTTCATTTTGCTCACAGTTTTCTATTTTATTAAAAGAAAAAATTCTTATTTTTATTTTATTTTCACGCCATGAATTAAAATGTACTTTCTCTGCTGATTATAACGTCAGAAACGTAAAAAACAACGATTATTAGAAACGTCGCAAATAGAGTACCTTTATTAAAGCGACGTT
Source organism: Salticus scenicus (assembly GCA_963930645.1). NCBI lineage: Eukaryota > Metazoa > Arthropoda > Arachnida > Araneae > Salticidae > Salticus > Salticus scenicus. Next base: position 244,748,480 of record OZ005652.1, read on the forward strand.
TTTAAACGATAACTTCGTTAATTCAGCTGATAGTAATTTCAGACCATCAAAAACTTGTACCTTGGATTATTCTGCAAACATCTGTACTTCCCGCGATGCTTAGGATACTCTCGTTTCTGAGGTGATAGAGCCGGAGAGACACATAAAATGAACACAGATGAAGTACTTGAAAAAAAGTAAATGCATTATTAATTACTTTTTTTGAATAAACAATTACATGTAATTTTACACTTTAATGTTTCTCTAACCTATAACCTATCTACATTTCATTTTGTCTACTGTTAATCCTGTGACGTTGGGTTTTTTTTTTTTGCCACCCAGCGTCTTAGCATTACGTTGTGCCACTTATATTATATTCGCTTTGTTTCACATTATTGGAGCTTAACATTTATTGGTACTTGCCAAAATGCTAATGAGAAAGAAAAAAGCATTGTTCTCCTTGCGGCGATGCGGAATCTCTTAGGTATAGTCATGTTAAGATATTGTTTTCAGATTCCGTCATCTGATTTTTACTTCCATTACCCGACTATCGTAGTTAATGGGAGTATTATATTCAGTCAAAAAATTCGATACTGAGTTTTCAACTGACATATTTTAATGTCTCATGATTCCAAAAACGTGATTTTTGGCAGTTGGTCAATATGTGTGTATATGTATATGTGTAAGTGTGTGTGTATGTATGTGGGGAATCTTTTGACTATTATATATCCGAAACTAATAAAGATAGAACCACGAAACTTCAGAATAGAGTTAGATCTGGCGTATAGAAGATATTTTTTTAAAACGTTTGATGAACATTAGAAAACCGGAAGGGAGACATATACAACCAGAATACGGCCCATATTTCAAATACGGCTCTAACGATTTTCTTCAAAATTGCTATATAAACATTCTATTAGATATCCTTCGTATGTAGTAGGTTTGTTCATGAAAATTAATAGGCGTCCTGTATAAGTAGGTCAGTTTGAGATCTAGCAAGAGCGTTTCTTAAAAAAACATCTGTACGGATTTTTTTCAAACTCGTCATGTTAAGTTTCCGATTATCCTTTCGTGTGTAATTGTTGTTTTCCTGTTAACAATTGAGTTTGCCAAGTTTCGGTGAAAGTCGGTATCTCAAAACGGCTGTAACGATTTTCCTGAAAATTGCTACATATACCTCTTTTTAGATATTCTTTTGCATGTATTGCGTGGTTATTACAGGAAAACTGACAGTCATCCTAATTAGGTAGGTAAGTTTCAGATCTCGGAAATGGGTATTTCAAAAAACGGCTCAACAGATTTCGTTTAAATTAACTCTGTAAACTCTGTTTTATAAGTCTTTACACATGTATTTGTTGAAAATTATTAGTTGTCTAATTTGTTAGGTCAATTTTATATCTTTTGATCACATTATCTCCCAAAATATAATATAATACACATACTAGTGTGCAATGGAAGCCATGTGGTTGTTACACACCACATTTTTTATTTATATTTTGGATAAAATCCTTCCTAAAGTTCAAATAATGCATTAAGTAGTGAAAAATTCATGAATTATTTAAATGAGAGTTTATGGGATGTTGTATATTCACTTGCTTTATAGTGTGATAAGGGTTGGAGTTGGAATTGTCGAAGTAATTAGAGTGTATATTCTTAAATGCTTATTTAAAAAACTATAAAGATAAAATATGCGGTTCGAACATAATATAAAATATTTTCTAACTGTACTTGCCTATTAAATTGTTGAAACAATCGATGTAATTTACCTGTGGGACGACACCTTAAAATGTTATTTATCTTGAATTTTGGAAGAGAAAATTTCAGAAGAAATCTTTATAGCCTGATTTTAACAAGGAAGCATAAACTTTTTTTTTTCTTTGTGTGTGTGTACTTTGTATTTTTGAAAAGTTTCACACATAACGCGCTATATAAAAGTTAAGTATGGTGAAAATACTTCTTTTAACGCAACTCGAAATAAACTGCGATGAGTTTCCACTTAACCTATTTAATTAAACTTGTCTGGTCCAAAAATCCAAATATTAGTGAATGCTAATACAGAGGCTGTTCGCACATTTTTTAGACGATTTTGATGGAGTGTACTGAAGCAATTTCCCTCATATTTCGTGTTTTATTTGTTCAATTTGATAGCCCTTGTTCTTAACTAACATTCTACATCATAATTTCTATGACAATAATGCTTTTTATAATATCGGAAGTGGTATATTTTTCTACTCCTCTTGAACGGCTTTCCAGAGTCCACAAAGCGTTGTAGGTCGGTGTTTGGATAATGTTGATTTTAAGAGTCGAAAAACACAAAAATCCAACGGTGATACATCAGAAGATTTAGCAGGAATGTTAGTGAAGGGTATGGTTTTAATTCCCGTTTTTTGTTCCAATTTTTTCTAGAAAAGCAATTGCGGATTGCGATGTGTGGCTGCTTGTTTTGTATTGATGCAGTTCAACGGATTGATAGCATTGTGGATAAAGATCTGGATTTTCATTTTTTAAAATTGGAATTAAAATATGTTCTTGAGAGTATTTAGAGTTGATTTTGACCTTTTTGTCACATTTTTTTGCTTTTATCTTGCGCTCGTATGAAAAAACCAGTGGCAATCATAAATCCTTTAGAAAAACTCTCTTTTGATGCTTTGAGCCATGTAGAAAATTTTTTTTTCTCCACTTTTGTGATAATAAATTGATCTTTTTTTATTGCAACCACTTAAATAGACCCAAGATTCATCTGTTGTTGCAACATTTTTCCATTTTTCTCCTGATAAATGCTTTTCATAAAGATTTCACTAAAAACTATCTTTGGAAAGAGTGGAAACCTATCCTTCCATCCACTGCCATTTTAAAAGCGCATTTTTGCATCTAAACAAAAATTCTAAATATCAGAAGATAAATAAAACTTCCAAAAATATAACTGTTGTGAAAATAAAATTCTCCATGCAAACGATTTTTTCTTACTGCGAAATAAAATCGTCTAAAAAATGTGCGAACAGCCTGTAATACCAAATTTAATAGGAAATTTTTGGGAATAACTTATGTAATTTTGTTATGTTTTGTAAAAAATAACGTTCCTAATACAAAGTGCATCCAGAAAGTAAATTTGTATTCCTTGCCACGACATAGCTGAGATGACAATTTCCCACATGCATGGTACTTACTCTAAACTATTGGAATCGAATTGACTAAGTTAGCTAATGTGTAAACTTCATGGTAAGTGTTTAAAAGAGTGAAAATATTTAATAATCTCTGCTGTTTGTGAGGTAAATTTTATACTTCGTTTTCTCCATTTAAAATACGTTAAAAATTTTCACATTAACAAATCGACAAGGTGTACAGAAAATGTAATAAGTGATTCAAGTGTAAGGAGATAGGTGGGAAGCAATTCAGTAAAAGACATTATAATGCGCATGGTGACGATTAAGGAATGGGTGGCCCATCTTTGATTAATAAAGAATTGATTTGCTACAAAAGTTTTCCATCGTTTTTTAAAAAATGAAATTATTGTCTGATGGCAAGAAGTTCAACAAATCAAATATACTGTCACTTGGTTTCACATACCAGGCGACCCCCCCCCCCCTCTTTTTTTAAAAATGAAAGATGGAATATAAAAGTCTGTTCCTGCTATTGCATTTTCGTTCGATGTAGAAAAGTAGCCTAACTTTTAAAGATATTTTCTCATTAAAAGTTTTTTTTTTTCTGAAAATCTATTGTTATCTTTTATTTGTCAAAATAACTTATTTTCTAGATGCGATTGGCATATACTTTAAAGGAATACCAGTTATAGACCGTAATGCATTTGAATTGTTTCTGCTAGTTATGCTGTTTTAGAAAAGAAAGATGCTATAGTAAATCTGATAGTGATCATATATATAATCATATTTACAAAAATGAGAACACGTACTTGCAGACAACTAGGCAGACGAATCGAATCCATAAGTACTTTCCAATTTGTGTGTTTAAAAATAAATTATCTCAGAAATTAAAGCATGTATAGAAGAAATAAACTTATGAATTTTAATATTTATTATCGCTTTCTTCTATTTTAACACATATAATTGTTCATAGAAAACAAATATTGTCATTAAACAAAATACTTTATGTGTTGATGAATGATAAAAGTAAGAGTTGTATGTCTCATTAAATTTGGAGAGTGAAACAGTTTTATCGAAAAATGCTCTTTATTGATATCATTATAATTCACAGTCCTATACGATATTTATCATAAAAATCTCAATAGATAATAACTATTAAATTTGCTTCTCCTTCCAAAAACCAAACAGATAATAGAATGAAAAAGGAAAAGCAATTATTTATGCATCGCATGATCTCCATTCATTCTCACAATGGGCTTTCTATCGATTAAAGTATATTCGATTATTTTATCTTAAAATTATATTCAAGAAAGAAATTTCTTAATTTAATGAGTTACGCTTGGCATTTAAAGCTTGACTTAAGTTCCAGTGCTGCATTAATGGGGTGCAAAATTCACCAGCAATGTAAGATAAAGTATAATGAGTTTTTCGTCGCCGTTGTTTACGTGCTATTAGAAGGATTATGCCTATTAAGCATTGATTTTTAAAATTTTTACAATGTTTTAAATAAATGATTGTTTATAGAAATAGCCATTTATTTTTTTAAATAAGAAATAAAAACATGCGGTTTACATAGATTATGGAAGACTTTAAAATTGTACTTATACATTACATCTTTAATTCTAAGATATAAATACTGTTGAACATCATTTTACTGTAATATATATACGTTAATATAACTGTAAATGCATCGACAAAAACTTGCAGAAATTTATCGTATAAAGTATGAATATTTTTGTGTGACCCTACAAACGAATCATTAATCTTCATCATGCTATTTTCTATAGGAAACACCATTTACTGCATCTGAAAAATGCATGATAATTTCTTGTAAATTTCGCTAGCTTGATAAACGTTGAATCAATAATAATGACTTTCTTGCGCTATGGTGACCAGATTAGAGTACCTTTATAAATTAAAAGGGTTTATAATTATTACAATTCCCTAATTAGGAAGATAGTCTTATATTCTTTGTAAATGGAGACCAGAAAGAAGATAGTCTTATATTCTTTGTAAATGGAGACCAGAAAGCTAATAATTGTGATAAATAATTTTCTTGAAACAATTTTTAAAACTTAGAGAAACGCTTTACAGAAAGGGACTGTCCTCTTAAAAGGACACCACACGCAGATAATACAATGTTCAGTAGTGTTAATTTTATTCATTACAGATCAAATTGCGAAATGAATTTTCTGTCCCGGGTCAGTCCCTTGTTTAATAAATCCGTCCAAAATGTTTTCCATAAACATACATCTTCTGAAGAATATGTGATTTTAGACTAGCCTCTTATGTTACAAAAACGAAATTTTCAAACAATACGGATAGCTGTATTAAAATCTTTAATGTGAATGTTTGATTCTTCAAATCAAAACTACATTATATAGGTCTCTCTCATTTACAACATTAATTTTATATTCATTTATATCAGTACTGGAATAATTCAAAGTACTACTCGATTGCTCATTGTATAGATCTAGTGCGAGTCAAATCCACGCAACTCAAACGATTACTCGAAATCCATAAGTCTCAAAAACAGCATTATATGTGCCACAGACTCCAAAAATCGATTGTTCAGGAACCTCAATCAACATCTTGTCACATAGTTTGCCAATGTTATTCATCTGGAGTCTGAATTAAAATAGGTTCTATTCAAGAATAGATCGTTCTTTTTATTGTCTGAAGAATAGAGCGCGACATGTCAATTTTTCTTTCCGAAAATGCCCTGTGAATGCAAATCTAATTCAGATAGAATTTCAGATTTTCAATATCATAAAGTATTCAACTCCATTAAGTCGACAAATTCGTCGAAAAATTCACCAAGTCACCAATTCCGTAGGCGATGCCAACTTCCGTAGGAGCTGATGGATACCGTAAAATTCGCACGGGTCGACATTTTTGTGTCTATTTTTATTATAATAACAGTTATTATTAATGAAAATTGTTTAATTCTCTTTAGAATTGTTAACACTAAATAGAATATTTTTTGTAAAGAAGAAAACTATTAAAAAAAATGAAAAGTAAAAATACAGTGAGTCTCTAATTGTTACAAATGCTGAAGATAATTATAACGCTAGTGCATTCTGACATTCTTAACCAGAACATTATTTGATGCATATATGTATAGCGCGGAAAAGTTTGTATGCATGAGTGAGTGCATTCGTAGAGCAATGTGTGCGAGCATAAATGTGTGTTTGAATGAATGCATGTGTGAGCATAAAAACTATAATATGGAAGAGCGTTTCATCCTATGTTTTTTTCCCTGGAAATGATATTTCATCATACATCGTACATATACATGCATTCACCATTAAAGGTTGTGGGTGACAACGGTCCAATCTCACATTAAAAGCGACACATTTTGTAGGCTAAAAAAATGACCGTTTTCTCTATTCTTATTATCTTGTTATTTTTATTGTCTTTTATAAAAATAAATTAAAATTTTCTACGCATATTAATAGCTATCAAGTGATATCACTACAACATGTTTTAATAGCAACATCATTAATGCTAGTGTTTTCTTTGATAATATATATATATATGTAGGGGAAGGACTTTTTGAAAAAAAGCGAAATGAATTTTGTTGTCAGCTAATAATGAAATGCTATCAAATTATAGCTTAATATTTTTAATTAAAATAACGCATTTTCCGTGAAAACTGGAAACTATTTGCTATACATGCGTTAAAAAAATTGTATTGTGTTACTATTATATGCTATGTAAAATGTCAGTTTGATAAAAAAGGAAAAAAAAGAAATGTAAGCATAGCAAACACTCGAAGATTCCAAACTTAATGTGATATTAAAACTTTATATAGTAGTAGAAACTGTTAGTATAGTCATTGACTTCCTAACTCCGATATTGCAACCTCAATTAATGGCAAAAATAGCCTTAATTAAAAAAAATGCGATTTTCTAATGAGAGTCTTTAATTATTAAATTTCACAGTCGGAGCTTTATTTTGTTCTTTGCACTCAATTTAGTATAAATGTATTTTATTTGTTTTCCAATTAGCTGATTTTAATAAATGGTTACTTTTGTTTACAATATTCATATTAGATTACCTGATTAGCTTTTCATTTAATAACTACATTTTCAAGAGTACGAATTTTCATTAAAACGACTTGTTTTTTGTTCATTAGTAAAAATTCTTAATTTGTCACATTTCAGATTCCCAAGATTAAAAAAATAAATAAATAAAAATAAACTTTTCAATTTCTACTATTAGTTCACACTTTCTCTCTTGTACAAATCTTGCAATCGATTTTTAACTTCCCGACTAGCTAGAAATTTGAAACTTTCAGGATTGTTCAGAACACGGTGACAACACAATACTTCGAAGTCCGATTTTCGAATTTTTGATTAGTTTTCTTATAACTAATTAAAATATGAAAATAATAACATCCTAATAGCGTTATTATAGTCATTAAAATATTAGCTATAATTTAATTGCTGAAAAAAAAGAGAGTTCATTTTCTTTCGAGATAAAAATAAATACATTTAATTAAACTTAAACATTAAAAAATTATAAAAAGTTAAATTATGCATCTCACAAAAATTTACGTCATTATCACTTTAAAAAATTTATGCACATTGATAAGAGCTCTATGATTCATCAGAAAATTTAAAACTTGGTATATAAAAAGTTTTTTTTTTATCTTATAATTATTTTTATTTCAATTTTCACGCTCGCTTTTTATTTCCTAATTGAAAATTATTTAAAAAAAAACTTTTTCGATAGCGTTTGTAAGTAGGAATTGGTTTAATTTTTTTTCTTTTATATTACTTGTTTTGATTAAAATTACACTTGTAGGGGACTATAAATATACTTTTTCAAGGCAGTTTCTTTTTTTTGAATGTCAAAGAAAACATAATGGCATTTAATAAAATATGATTTTTCAAATCCTCAGATTTGGCTTTCATTAACTCGAATACAGGTAAAGTTTACACAAAACACTAATTATTTGGTTGTCCTTTACTTGTGCAACTTGTAAATAACATCTTGCAATAAGAAACTTGTGCTTTACAGATATTCTTTTGCTTTAAATTCATATATATGTATATATATATATATATATACATATTTCATTCTGGACAAAATTTTATTTAAGTTAAATTCTTGAATTGTTAACTCTGACTTTAACTATCTTGGATAGTTTGATCATACTCTACATATGTTTTTAATTATTGAATGTATATTAAAATACCAATTCTGAAAATTCTTAAATTATTAAAAATTGTTAGTTTTTACTTTCCGAACATATAGATGTAAAGAAAGTATTATAATCATGTCAAAAATCCGACTTTGAGATTTTGGTGTTTCTACACGATTTGAGGTACCCGAGTTCGTTTTTTCTATTTTTGCGGTGATGTATGTGTGTCTGTATATGAGTGAACACGATAGCGTCTAAACGTTTTGTTCAAATTCGCTGAAAGTTGGTACGTACATTATTGGTCACCGTAGGACGAACCCTATGGATTTTGTTGAAACTAGCACTTATAGTTTTATTACAGTGACTCAACGAAAATCATTCTATCATTATGGATATGGGCCAAAATTGCGATAGCGTCTAAATGACTTACTCAAGTGAGCTGAAAATGTACACACATATTATACGTTTCCGTCGCATAAAATGTATAGATTTTGATGAATCTAGCATTTATATATATATACTTTTTAGAGAGAAACAGAGAAATACACATATTATAGGTCACCGTTGCACAAACTGCATAGATTTTGGTGAATCTAGCGCTTAGCCTTTTTATTCTTTTTATTCTTCTTCTTCTTCTTCTTCTTTTTTTACTTTCTCTTACCCATAAGGTAGAGAAAGTATTGTTTTTGGGTCAAATTTTCGAACGCGAGATTTTGTTATATTTACACGTTTTGAGGTCCCCTGAATACGAAAATCATGTTTTTTGCAAATGGTCTGTGTGTCTGTGTGTCTGTGTGTGTGTCTGTGTATCTGTGTGTGTGTCTGTGTGTGTGTCTGTCTGTTATCAGCATATCTCAAAAACAAATTATGGCAGAAAGTTCAAACTTGGTATTATAAATGTGTATCATATAGGGATGCTACAGTAAGCTTTTCGTTAAGATCAAGCAAATGGTTCGTGTACAGGGACAATCAAGAGAATTCTAATACATTACGTCTATGGGGGAAATTGCAGGTAAGTAGAGTTTAACGTCTATAGACTGCACTAAACCAAATGAAACGAACATATATTTTTTGTAATAGAGATAGTTAACAGGGAAAAAATTTTTGTGTATGTAGGAACCTCGCCTCCCCCCTGAAGTCCCCCCTCGAGGGGAGTAAATTTTCATGATGGGTATCATTCAAAAGAGCTTGCGAATACCTTTAAAACGAATGGTTGAACTATAAATCTGTGATAATTTAAAACAAAGTTATAGATTTTTTTAAATTTTAACGAAAAAAAAAAAAAAAAAAAACTTAGAAAAAAAAAATCGTATTTTTTTTTTTTTTTTTTTTTTTAATATTGAGAGTAAAATGGACTTTTTTTGGATATTTAGTGTTACACTACCTCTCTAATATGGAAATCGTCTGCATTATCATAAAAAGTAATTTTTTAAATAATAATTTTAATAAATTATTTTTTAAAAACAGAATTATTTTTTAATAACCGAATTAAATTCTATATAAATGTAGGTGCATTAATGAAACGGGGGGTTGAGGGGGGCGGTAGCATAGGTTTACATGACAGTTCTCGTTATCTTACCTCTTATTCTGCAACCTGTATTTACAGTATTAAATTTCAGGTGACACACCAGATTATTTTTTTTACAGAGACACAACGAAAAATACTTTATCATTATGCCCTATGAGCTCAAATTTTTAAAGTGTGATAGCGTCTGAACGTTTTGGTGGATTGAACTGAAAGTTTATATACATGTTATAGATCACTGCCCCACAAACTATAGGAATTTTGGAGAATCTAGAACTTATAGTTTGTTTACACAGACACAAAGAAAAATTCATTATCATTGTGGCATATGGTCTCAAATTATTTAAAGTGCGATAGTATCTAAACGCCTCATCCGATTGGCTGAAAGCCACCGTTATATGTTATGTTATAAATCACCTTTGAACGAGCAGTTTAGATTTTGGTAAGTCTAGAACATAGATTTTCACAGGGGCACAACGAAAATTTCTTTATCATTATGATCTATGGGCTCAAGTTATTTGGAGAGCAATAGAACTGAATTAAATAACATACTATATAAAAAAAAATACTCAAACATCCTACAATAATTTTTTTTAAATCTATTTATTGAACGACTTCTCTTACTTTAATTTATTTATACAACCGTTAATTATTTAATGATCGGGAGCCACTCCAGATTTTTTAAAAACTATACTTGAAGTTTTATTTCATATACTATCGTTAATTGAAAAGTTATGCCAATATTAATCCCCCTATCATTTGTAATACTGATTTCTGTTTTATTGTAATCACTATGTGTTAAAATTAAAGTGAAAGTCAACAACAACAACAAAAAAAAAAGAATTCTAGTAATAAAATTTTGTGGTGAACATAAATAAATAAGTTTCATAAATGGTTATACATTAAATTTCATAATTAATTAATTTGCAGTTCATGCCAAATACAGAAAAGGGTGGTCAAAAAATGAGTGGTTTTGTTAAATATTACACTTATTCAAAGTTAATGAAATCCGATTTTGATGAGAAAATTTTTTTTATCAAAGAAAAAGGTATTAAAATTTCCTTTGAAATTCAGAAAATGATCTTGGAATCGCAAATTTGTTATCTCCTTGAAGTATAATTTTAATTAGAAAAGTGTTTAGCTTTTTCAAAATCTTTCAGGAATTGGAAAAAATTAAAAATTTCCTCTAATCTACTATAAACACGAAGCTTTAATTAAAATTTATTTTACCAAACATAGTTTAAAGTATTAAATGATAGATTAATCAAAGAATTTAATATAATTCTGCTAACTACCATCATAAACAAAAATTTATCACTTATTAAAATAAGCTAATTGGAAAACAAACAAAATTAAATTAAATTGACTGCAAGTAATAAAATTAGGTTTTGACTATGGAATATATTAAATTCTCAAATAAGAAATTATATCAAAAAATTTTAATTAAGATTTTTTTTTTTGTTATTTAATTGTGGTTGCAATACTAGAATGACAAAGTTAATGACTACATTAATAATTTTAATTATTATGAAAGTTTTCATGTAAGAATAAATTTTAAATATTAACCATTTTTCGTAGAATTTTTTAATTAACTTATGGAATTGAAATATTTCAGAACACATAATAACAAAACAATTTAATTTTATAATAAATATACATTTATTTTTATTTTTTCTTTTTATGAAAAATGCTTTATTTTAATTAAAAACTTCGTGATAAAATTATATAGCTTTTGATTTTTGTTCTATTGTGAGCAAGAGATAGAAACTGATCTTTCTCAGTGTTTCACAATGACCCACTCTTTCTTTTGACATTATTTCACCCATTTACAGTAGAGAAAATTTTGTTTTAGTATTAATTTACGAAGTTGAGTTTTTGTTAAAAATATTTAAAAAATGCATTGTCAACGTGTTATGAGCTTTTCTGAAAGTTTCAAATGTCTAGCTAATCAGGAAGTCAGTTAAAAATTAATTGCAAGCTATGCATTGATAATGCTGCCGAAGGCAGCAGGCACCCGAAACAGTTCTCTAAAAGGATTTAAAAAATGCATTTTCACCGTGTTCTGAACTATTCTGAAAGTTTGAAATGTCTAGCTGGTCGGAAAGTTAGTTAAATAAATTTTCTGTTGAATCATATAAACGCTGCTGAAGGCAGCAGGTATCCGAAACAGTTGGCTAAAAATAATAAACAAAAATATATTGTCAACGTGTTCTGACCTTTTCTGAAAGTTTCAAATGTTTAACTAGTCGGGAAGTCAGTTAAAAACTGATTTCAAGATTTGTACTGGTAACGCTGCCGAAGGCAGCAGGGACCCAAAACGGTTGGCTAAAAGCATTTAAAAAATGCATTTTCAGCGTGTTCTGAACTATTCTGAAAGTTTCAAATGTTTAGCTAGTCGGGAAGTTAGTTAAAAATCGATTGCAAGATTCGTACAGGTAACGCTGCCGAAGGCAGTAGGGATCCGAAAAAGTTGGCTAAAAGTATTTAAAAAATGCATTTTCATAGTGTTCTGAACTATTCTGAAAGTGTCAAATGTCTAGATAGTCGGGAAGTTAGTTAAATAATTTTTCTGTTGAATCATATAAACGCTGCTGAAGGCAGCAAGTATCCGAAACAGTTGGTTAAAAATATTTAAAAAATGCAATGTCAACGGTTCTGAGCTTTTCTGAAAGTTTCAAATGTCTAGCTAGTCTGGAAGTTAGTTAAAAATCGATTGCAAGATTTGTCCAAGCAGTTTTTGAGCTGTCGTTTTTTGATACATTATGGCCGAAACCTTTGTATTTTGGTCATTATGAACTTAATTTCCCTAAATATCTCAAAAACGGAAAATCATACAAAGTCCAAAAAGGGAGGTGCACAACTAGATGTTATAATAAACCTATGTACCAATTCGCAACTTTCTACGTCCTACCGTTTTTGAGTTATACGACATACACACACACACACATCCACACATACATACAGATGTCACGAAAAATCGTGTAAAGTCGCTTATATCGCAAAACGAGAGCTCCAGTTACGACGACACTTGCAGGTGTACAACTAGACATCATGACAGTCACAAGTATAAATTGGCAACATTCAGAGATCATTCGTTTTCGAGCAATGTGAAATACAAAATCTATTTCGCAAATCGTGATTGCTATACTTCCTTTGAAACCTTTGGACGGCCCCTGCCTGCCTGAGCTCGGCCAAGCTTAACGGGTTGAATGCCATACGCCGGAGCGAATAAATCGCCAGATCTCCACGTGGAAGCTGCTGGGCAGCAATGTAACTAGAACGCCAAAGCTCAGGAATTGCAGGGTATCGACTTCTGCTTTGGAGACACAGTTCGATTTGTGCACCACACCCTCCAAGATAGCTACGGTGGAAACGCACAGACACGCTCCAGGATGTTAAGAAATTTGGAATAAGTGCACTTACTAGCTGGGAGTCAAAATAACCGGAATTATGCAAAATTAAAACAATTTTGAATTTAGGCAGGGAGGGTTATGGTTATGGTTGGGTTTTACGTCGCACTAATGCTGCGCATATGGGCAATTGGCGACGGTCTGGGACACACCCCTTGAGGTGGTCCGGAGACATGCCATCACAATTTTGATCCTCCACGGAAGGAATGGCTCTCCCGCTTCGGTGACCCCCAGAGGTATAATTTTTGATGGGAACATGGAGGACATTGCGGCCACGACAGATTTTACGTGCACCAGCCACCATTAGTGTACACGACGGTCTTTGGTCGGCTCGAGTACCGAACCCGCAATCTTCCAATTACGAGGCCGGCGCTCTACCGACTGGGCTACCGCGGCCCTTAGGCAGGGAGGGAGAAAAAAAAAACGCTGGGGAGTCGCTAAAGTTAGTTGTGCACACAATAATTAAAGCCAAAAGAGGAGGCCATTTGAACAGGGGAAGGGGGACAACACTTAATAATTGAGAAAGACAAGCTGAACAAGGAAGGAACAATGAGATTATTAAAAAAAAAAAAAAATAATAATAATAATTACGTGAATCCACTGGGGGATGGAAGATAGTTTTGGACGCATAGCGAAAATTTTGGAGTTTTTGAAGTGGCAATGCCTAAATAATCCTAATTGGGAGGGAAATTACTATGCGCAGGGAGGCCGAATGGAGAAGAGAAAGAGGGACCATCGCAATTTTGATCCACCACGGGGGGATGTTTCCCCGCGTTGGTAGCTGCTAAACGACCCCATCGAGCACTTGACGGTGCAGCACAAATTAACGAGGACCAGACACCGCTACACCCTCGTAAATAATAATAATAATAATAATAATAATAATAATAAATAAATAAAAATAAACTATATAAAAAATATAGAATAATAAAAAATATAATAATAATATAGAATAAATGAATTAAAATAAGTAAGTAATTAGATTAAAATTGGTGCGGGTCAAAACTTGATGAGTACCAAAAAGAAATGTGACAGGAAATAGTTCTAGGCTTAACAAGGAAAGTATTACCCCTACAATTGAGTAAAGTGCGTGTCAAAACTAGATGAGTACCAAAAAGACTAAGTTTCCGGGATTTGTATGCTGTGCGATCTGTTACGTCCTGCACTCTTGGTGATATTGTACAAATCCGGTAAAGGTAATTAACATTATGGTTGCTTTTTGATACGCATTCAAACCTGTAACATTAAAAGAAGGTATTGATTGTGATCAGAACTAGATGAGTACCAAAAAGAATAGGTTAGCTAGGAATTATTCTTTGTGATGGAATCACTATGTATGGACTAACAATAGTTAGGTCCATCGGACCTGGGAGTTTTGAGAATAAACCTGCTAAAGAAATTGTCATTATGGTTGCTTTCTGATCACCGACTGCGTCAAGGAACTTGTTAGCCATTCTACATTTTATAAAAGAACTATTCTGCAAAGGTAAAAGTCAACATGGTTGCTTTTCGACTACGCCATTCATACACTAATGGAAGTAATAAAAAAGAAAAAAAAAATTAAAAAATTAAAAAAAAATAAACATTCATGCGCAGTCATGGGCGTGGCGCGGACTTACCGGCTTATAAGCCAAGAACCGTTTACATTATTTATTTATTTATTTTTTTTTGCATTTTTATTTATTTATTATTTTTTTAACCATTTTTTTTTTTTAACTTTTTATTTCTAGATTTTCTGATTTTACATTTTTATTTTTACATGGGCTCAGACTGTATAGGTACCCGCCGCTTTAACTTCATGGACCACGATCATGACCAAAAATAAACAAAAAGTCCCCTATTCTAGTAAATAAAAATCCGCCAGGTCCTCTTCTTCGTGTTTTGACAGTACGTGGCTCGTTCCTGCTGCTCGAGATGTTGGCTTTTGATCACTGTGAAATGTCGTCTATGTTGTTTGTGATCCAACTGACTATGTGTTTTGCCTTGTTCTGTAGGTGTTTAATGTTGGCTAGTTGTTTATACCAGAGTTGTTCATTGTCCTGTGTGATTTTGGCCAGATGGAGGTTTTCTGTTAACGGACAGGCTAGTAAGTAGTGTAAGGATGTTCCTAGCTCGCCACAGGAGCAATCTTATATAGTAGTATAAAATAGTATTGTTCTTTATTGTTTGCATTATCGGCTGCAAGTTTTGCTAATTTATCAGCCTCTTCATTCCCTAGTATGCCTACGTGGGCCTTAACCCATTCAATTTTGAAGCTGTTATGAGATCGAACTATTTCATTGTGGATTTTATGGATCAATTTATCGGTGGAAAATGGTTTGGATATTTGTTGGATGGCCGACATGCAGTCCGAGTGGATACTGTATGTGATACCCATTGTGTTGCCCCATTCTGCTGCCTTGAGGATTGACAGTAGTTCGGCCTGGAAGACACTGTTACACTTTCTTAGAGGCACTGACCATTCGTGAATTTTTTGGGAGTTTTTGAACGCTACGAAGGCCGATCCTGTAGCACCTGATTCCAGCTTCGACCCGTCCGTGTAGATATGTGTGTCGTCAGCAGAAGACCCTATAAATGGCTCTGGGGTGTCAGCAGGGTGTTTTCACCAAATGTTTTGCTTTTTTGTAAAGTCTGTGTGGTTGAATACGTGTTCCTGAAGCTGGTAGTTCCTGTGTAGTCTTGTAATTGTACCATACGCAGCTTCATATTTTAGTTGCAGGTGTACTGGAATCAGGCCAGAGAGTACCAGAAGTGCCGAGGTCGGGGCTGTTCTATAAGCCCTCACAATGGCCAGTGCGAAGTGTCTCTGGCAGCTAAGTAATTTGTCTTTACTTTGCTGTGTTATTTTATTGCCCCAGATTGGGGCTGCATAGGTCAGTGTCTTTTCCACAACTGTCTTAAACCATGTTTTAATCAAGTTAGGTTTTATCCCCCATCCCCTTGAGACCATGCGCCCGAACAAGCTGAAGGATTTATAAATTTTTTTCACCTGATGTTCTACATGGGACTGCCATTTAAGATTTTTGTGAAGGACCACTCCCAGATACTTCATGGTTTCTTTAGTCTCTAATTCAATATCGTTGTAGCGTATTCCTTCAAGTTTATATGAATTTTCAGTTGGGAGGTTTCCTGTGTGAGGTCTGTTAAGGTACAGCAGTTCTGTTTTGCTCCAATTAATAGTTAGGTTGTTCCTGTTTGCCCAATTGCCGAATTCGACTAATGCTGTGTTTGCCAGCATTAGTCGTGCTATACTTCCTTATACTTTGTATAAGGAAGTAAAAAATGATGGAAGAAGTTGAATCTCGGTATTCTAAATCTGTATTATATTGTGATGTTACTTGAAATTTTTTGTTGAGATCAGTCAAGTGGTTCATGTACAGGAACATAAAAAAAATTTCATATGCATTACGTCCATAGGCAAAATTTCTTATCGATGCAGTTAAAAATTTTTTAGTTTGCTTTAACCAAATGAAAATGTAGAAGAAACGCCTCGCAAATTTCATGCAGAAAAACACTTCCAGAAGAAATGAATCTTCATGAGTTTCTTCTCAAGTGGTATTTCGGCTAGTTCCCTCTACTGGTGAATTTTCTTTCACATCGTTAAGTTTTTCCCTTTGACCATTACAAAATATCCTACTATATAGTTGACTGTATTCTACGAAGTTTACAAAATTTTACCTGAATATGCTATGATGTCATAGCGAAAATCGTTGTCAATATGAATTTTAAATTTTAAATTATTTGTAAACGATTAAACGACTTTGTACATTTTTAAAAGTGTCCATACAGTGCTTTCTGGTGCCTTTTTAGTACATAATTAATCACAACAATTTTCTTATTTTATCGTTTAGACACTATCGCACTTTAAAGAATTTGAGTGATAATAGTAATAAAGAATGTTTCTTTGTGTCCCTGTAAAATAAGAACTAGATTCATTAAAATCTATACCCTTCGTGTGACAGTAATTTATAACATGTGTATAGATTTTTAGCTCAGACGAATAAGGCGTTTAGACGATATCACACTTTAAAGTATTTGGGCCCATAGTCCATAATGATAAAGAATTTTTATTTTCCTGTTAAAAAAAAAAAAAAAACTATAAGTCCTAGATTCATCCAGACTCAGAAAAATATTAGCTCAACCGAATTAGGCGTTTAGACTGTATCGCAATTTGATAAATTTGGTCCCATAGGCCATAATGATAAAGAATTTTTCTTCGTGTCCCTGTAAAAAACTATAACTCATAGATTCAACAATATCAATAGGGTTTGTGCTATAGTGAACCTACATACAAAATTTCAGCTCCCATGAACAAAACGTTTAGGCGCTATCGTGTTCACTCACACACATTCATACACACACATATACACACACATACACTCATATACATACATCATCGTAAAAATAGTAAAAATAGACTCAGGGGACCTCAAAACATATAAAAACATCACACTCTCAAAGTCGGATTTTTTACATGATTACAATACTTTCCTTACATAAGTATGTTCAGAAAGTAAACAATCTGGTGTGTCACTCACACGACTTTCTTTTACCCTGAAATTTAATACTATAAATACAGGTTTGAGATTAAGAGGTAAGATAACGAGTATTGTTATGCAAACCTATGTTAAAATAATTCAAATTAGGCTTCGGAAGAGTTTTATATGATAATTAGTTCTGTATGAGGGGTGCTATTGCCCCCCTCAACTCCCCGTTTCATTACTGCATCTACATTTATACAGAATTTAAATCTGTTATTCAAATTAAAAGTTCACTTAAAACTTTCACAAGCACCATTCCTTGGAACTTATTAGTCTTGATCAAACTTTTCCAGGAAAAAACTAATATTAATTTGAAAATACATCTTTTGGATGTGCTGAAATTATTCGTTTTTAAGTTACTCTAAGAGACACAGACAAAGATCAAACGTTAAAACTTGACTTAGGTAATCGGGAAGCCTGAATCGTGTAAATATGCAAAAAACAAGCGATGAATGCTTTGCTTAAAGACATAAATTATTTATCATATGTCAATGAGGAATTCATTTCTATTCCTGAGCACCTTTCCTGGACATAGCAACATATTATAGTAAAGCACTTCCACAAAGAATAAAAAAGAATGTTATCACTTAAATATTTGCAGCCCTGTATATCTTTTGAAGATTATGTACAAAACACATGGTGCGCCTAAACATAATCTTGTAGTAATAATACACGGCACAAACTGAAATACTAATTTTCAACTATTCTCTCGCTATAATCTAGTTTTTTTTGTGTAACCCTGTAAACGAACAGTGAATGATATCCCTATCATATTCTGCATGAGACATGTTTTTACGCATATATATAAAAATTATATATTAATTTCATTTGGTTTAGCGCAGTCTATAGACATTAAACTCTGCTTACCTGCAATTTCTCCATAGGCGTAATGTATATGAAATCTCTTGGCTGTTCCTGTACACGAACAATTTGCTTCATCTCAACGAAAAGCTTAGCGTACCATCCCTATATGATACACATTTAGCACACCATGTTTGGACTTTCTGCTATTATTTGTTCATGAGATATGCTGATAACAGACAGACACACACACAGACCATCCGCTAAAATCATGAAGTTCGGATTTAGATTACCTCAAAACGTGTAAATATAACAAAAATTCATTTTCGAAAGTTTGACGCAAAAACAATACTTTATCTTATGGGTAAGAGAAAGTAAAAATCGTTACACGATCTTATATTTACTTATTTACTGACATAAAGGGAAATAAATTTACTGGTGCAAAATTGAAAGAAAATTGTAATAAAACTTTTTGAAAAATTCAAACTATACAGGTAATGTCTATATGTGTATTAGCTATAGACTAAGTAAGAACGAAATTCATGCGGTATGAGTAGATAGGAATCACTTTCCGACTGTTCGTAGACGTTCAATCGTTTAATTTTCCTTGTATTCGTCTCTATGATGGCACCTTATAAAATCGCTTTTACTTACGAAAAAAGATAATTCACCAAAATTAATTTAATTCCTTTTCATTTATTTAAAAAAAAATTCCATATATTTATAGGCTGATTTTCTGTATTTCTCATGTGGTGTGGTCTTTGTAATATTTTGTCTAAACATAGGAAGATATGATTTTTTTTTTTTTTTTTTTTTTTAGCTGTTAGGAAAAGAATCTAAATAAAATTAGTTAGGATCTATAAAATTAGTTAGTTTATTAATCTATATTAATAAATCAGACTTTTGCCTGAATTCGACGACACCTCGCAGGAATTTAGGTCTTTAACCATTTAAAATTATATCTATCAACTTTTGCAAAAGTTCTCCCCTGTTCCCCTCCTCGGAAGGGAAGGGGGCAAAAACACGTTTGTAAGTATAACTTGGCACAAAATTACATCACGGTGAAGAAATTGGACATGGGGAGACTAGACATGAATACAAAAAAGTGAATTTCTGAGATTTCTGAATTTTCGATTTTTGAGGGAGTGGAGAGGTAATGTCGATATTTGGCGGGAAATTTCGATAATTCTGTAAATAGTACAAAGATGTTGAAAACAGCCAGGCGTCTCCATTAAAGTATTTTCAAAAATCAATTTTCTGTTTTTTATCATTTATCGTTTTTTTTTTTTTTTTTTTTTTTTTTTTAGAGGGGGAGGGTCAGTGTTACTAGGGTAGACATTTGTGGCCCCCATTATGTTTTAATTTTGTCCTTGGAAATTTATAGGAGCTCTGGACAGGAATTTTGGTGCGTGGATTGTTTGTATGTATCCGACACCTATTAGTAACGGGTTTTACGAAATTCCTCTCCTTTCCCCCTTCGGGGGGCAGGAGGCAAAAGCACGCTTGTAAGCATAATTCGGCTCCAAATTACTTCACTGTAAAGATATTGGACGTGGGAAGACTAAACTTGTGTACAAAAAAAAAAAAATCTGAAAATCTGAAATTTTTGATTTTTAAGGGGGAAAGAGGGGAAAATCGATTTTTTTTATGAGAGGATTTCTCAAATTCTGGATTGTTGTGTAGAACTCCGCCAAAAGTGGTACAAAGATGTTGCAAACAACCATGCCTCTTCTTTAGGATTTTTCGAGAAACCCAATTTCGATTTTTTGTAATATTCGGAAAAATTCGAGACCCCATCCTTTTAGCGCTAAATTTATCCTGGGTAATCAATGGGATCTGCAGTCATAAATTTTGGTGCGTAAATTGTTCATATGTACCCGACACCTATTGTAACGGGATTTTGTGAAATCCCCCCTTTTCTCTTAGGGTTTGTGGGGGGCAATAAACACGTTTCCAATTGTAACACTGCTCCAAATTATCTCAGGAGAACGATTTTTTGATGCACGGATTGTTTAACGTACCCAATACACATACTAGAACGAGATTTTGTGAAATTACCGTCTACCGTCCGTAGGGAAGTGGGCAGGGCAAAGAACACGTTTTCAAGCCTAAATCTGCTCCAAATTATGTTAAGAAAGCGATTTTTGATGTCTGGGTCGACTATACATATTCAACATGTAGTAAAAAGAGATTCTGGGAAACTTGCCCAATCCCTAGCCTTTAAGAGCGGAGAGGGGGGATGGCAAAAAACCCATTTTCAAACATAACTGTGCTGCAAATTATCTCAGAAAAGCTGTTTATTGATATGACTTTTGATTATATATATACAACAGGCATTTTAAAGGAATTTTGCGAAATTAGCCACTCCCCCTTTTTTTTCGGGGAATGGAGGTGCCACAAAATAAATAAATAATAAATAAATAATAAAAAAAAAAAAAAAAAAAAGGAAAAGAAAAGAAAATAAACACGTTTTGAAACTTAAATCTGGTTTACTTTACCTTAGTATGGCGATTTTTGATGTGTTCATTAAATGTACACACACTGTGAAAAAAATTTGCTTTATTTTACCTTGGAATGGCGATATTTGATGCGTTGATTAAATGTACACTCACTTTAAAAAATAGGTTCTTAAAAATAAGTATATATTGTCTCAAAATAGCCCCGAAACAATATAGTATACTTAATTTGAAAACTCATGTACTCATTTTTGAGTACATTGACATGTCAAACAGGGGGATATTGGGATTCTTATTGGTCAACCCCATTTTTGAGCATGTCAGTATACACAAAAAGGAGTACATGGGTTTTCAAATTTAAGCATATATTGTTTCGGGGCTATTTTTGGACAATATATATTTATTTTTAAGAACCTATTTTTTTACAGTGCAATATGTACTTTAGTGGGATTTCGTGAAACTTCTAACTTACCCACGGGGGAGGGGGAATAAAAAAGGGTTAAGTCTCTTCTGAAGACAGTGGAGTTCCGGACTCTTTATATATATATATATTTTACCTTATAAAATTTTATTTATAATGATATAATATTTTAAGTCCTCATTTAAATATAGTGTCCAGCGAAGCGGGTAAAGCTTGCTAGTCAATGTATATTTATTTTAAAAACAAATATAAATGATCTACATACCTCAATAAATAAGCTTTTGGAATCAAAGTGAGCTTGATATTATAAGATTCAATAAACATTTTTATAACACCTGGCTAACATTGACAAATGTTCATGTTTATTTAGAATGATAATTGTAACAGAACATTTTATTAGATGTTAGTTATGCATTCTACCAATCAGACTGAAGACCTTTCTCTTACTAATTCTTGTTTTATTGATTTTTGTGCTTAAGTGGTTTTTTCTGACCTGAGGTCATTACTGACTGATCATCCCATACAAAATATTGTTACAACGACTAAGTCTTTTCCCCTGTATTGGTTATCATGTTGCAGTGAAAGCAGTTTCGCTTGTAAAGTGAAGAAAAAGAGGCAGTTCGTTCACATTCAGTAAGATTAGCCTTGGAGACCAACTTGGCGACCAAATTCATTAAAAAATAGTATTTTAGGGTTCCCGAAGTTTCGAAGCTCTACTATGCACGGGGGCTCAGAGCTCAGATCAAGATTTTTCTATGAGATTCTGAATAAAGTTACCACCAAAAGGTATAAATAGGAGTGAGTGGACTTCTGTGGGAAAGAGTATGTAGTCACTGCGATTCAGTGTTGTTCAGATACCTATTCTGAAGATTGTATTTTAGTGATTGGGCTCTAAGCGACTGAAATTTGTTCGTGAGAATAAGTGACTGTTTCCTTGGACTGTACCATAATATTCCTCGAATAGTGATTTTTGCGATACGAGTGACAGCTTCATTGGACTGCTTCCAGAATATTCGACGAATTAACAGCCTTATTCGTCTGTTTCGAGGATATTCCTTCTAATCTTAGTTTTGTTGTACTGATTCGAGAAGTTAAGTTGAATGAAGAACATTCATCGACTAGTACCTGTTTGTTTCTTTACAACTACTTTCTCACACAAGAAAGTCAATAAGTTTTTTATAACAATATTGTGCATTTTTAATGTGAATTGATATAATATAGATCATACGAGACGAAAGTAAAGCGGTCAAATAGATACCAAATACTACATGACCAGTCTCACTGCCAGAACAATTTCTTTTAAAGTGTCTTTTCTTTTTTTACAAGTTAATGCTTATTAAATTTAAAATTCGAAATAAGGAGTTTGGTGAAAGTTAAAATAAGTGGAAATTTAGCTTTTTGTTCAATTTTCGGCTCAGTGTCAGAATTTCGTGATTTGACTTACGAAGAATTATAAAGTGTTATTTATTCGTTCAATATAATCGAAGTCAGCTTACTTTCTGGGAAGATTCCTAGTATTTACAACAATAGCGAAATCGGTATTTGAAATGCTTTAGAGTCTAAATTCTGTATTCGATTAATTTGAAATGGGGTGGACATATCATATGATATTGTCTTAAAAACTATATAGGTTTTCATAACAGTAGAACTTCCAGTTCTTTTATAGAGATAAAAAGTAGAATTCTTTTACGTTACGAACTATGTACTCAAATTATTTTAAATAATTCATTTTAGCAATGTAGAGTTTTTAAAAACAGAATAGAAGGTTATTTGGCTTTTCCAAATGTGAAATTATGTTCTCATTTTTTATCTATTACTTTTATGAGAAAGTATGAAAAATTTATGTATTATATTATGTCTTATGTGGGCTAATTATTTAATTTAAAGGAATGATGGAGGTATTTTTCTGTAAATTATTGATTTAGAATTATATAGAAGATAAAATTCACACATATGGACTGCAATATAGCAATATTAAATATATTAAAATTTCTTGAAAGCTATTTACATTTAAGAGAACAAATTTCGAATTTTTAATTTTCTTAAAATTTGAAAATCGTCCCCTGCTAACGCGTTTTTATTTTTTTTTTCTATTTACATTATTATAGTTTAACAATATATCCTAAAAAATTCTGGCATTATTTATTAGATTATTTAAAAATTTAATTGTTTAACAATATTTTTACATTTGATTACTACTGATATTTTATGCATATTTTCAGCATTCAAAATTTTTAAAATTAATTCCATAAAAACTTCAATTTTTATATAGTTTCCACATCCTATCATTACATTTGGTTAAAAAAAAAAAAAAAAAAAAAAAAAAAAAAAACTTTATTAGAAAAAATAGACAAAAATGTACTCTTATATCAATCTTGGTTGATAAAAGTATTCTTTGACTGCTTTAATATCATTCTAACTTTTAAACGGACTTTTCTGAATTGCACAGAAAGCAAAAAATGGAATATCAAATAAAATGAAAAAATATGTGAATAAAACGTACTTTTATATAACTATTCTTTTATTGTAGATAAAAAAATCTCTAAAAATCGTAACTTTTAAAATTACATACGTCATTTAATTTTAATTATAGAAGAATTTTTTTATTTTGTTTTTCTTAATAATGTATAAAATTTATTTTACTGTATATAACTATTAAGACTTGGAGACCATATAAAAATTTAGATTTTATAATTTTTACGAAATTGATTTTATGGATTTTTGACCTAGTAGTACATCTGTAATTACTTCTTTAAAACATTTTTGCAAATTATATTATGTCCTTCTGATGTACAGGTGCAAATATGAAAATCGTTTAATGAAAACTTTTCACACTGTATGGGGCAATTATATTATCGTATTATAATTAAAAAATATTAATTTTTATTTATAATGCAATTTTATTTATTTATTTATTTTTTACTATGTGAAGAATGGGTCTAACGCTTAATTGTCAATAAAATATATACAGTTCTAAAGAATAGCAATTAATTTAGAATCCAAGTATATATATATATATATAATTAAGTGTCGAAAATCGTTTAAAAAAGGTTTTCAAAGTTGTAGATCATTCAAGATTATTTGATTTTCAGTTCACGGTGAATAAATCGATTTAGAGGAAAAAGCTGTGCTGTCACGCAAAAAAGAACTTATAATTCAATCCTTTAAAGTTTAATTTAGTTGAAAAAGTCTGCAGATTTCAAAATTCGATATCTCTTATTGAATTTGTAACTTGATTATTCGAGATAATTAAATTACTTTTGCAATCGAAAAGTTCTTCCTGATTAATTTCTTTCACGTGATGGTGAATCGATAAACTTTTATTTCTGATTATTATTATTTTTTTTTTTATCAGATAGCTTTCCTTGAAATGCTAATTTATGTCTTTCATCATAATTATATTATTCTTTAAAAATATTTTTTCAAATAAAATTTAGATCATTATTTTGTTTGAATTGGAAAGAACATGTAGGTTTTGTATTGTGTATGGTAATAAATTTCTTTTATAATGTTTCATATTAATAAGTTTTTCATATTAATATAAAAATCAAAAATTTCTTCTTTCTCCACCAAAATGTATCACTCGATATGAAGAGTATGCCAATTAATATGGAACGATAATACTACCCAAGTGAATGACATTTACAATGGAACTTGTGATCACTGTCTACACAGAGTGTCAAGAACGCAAACTCAGAAGGGAGTACAAAAAATATAAATCGAGATTCTAAAAAAAACCATTTCTGCTACATCGAAGAAACTTCACTTTTTCATAGAAAAGTATCTGAAAACATTCACAATATGTAAATTTCTGGGGAGAATAATCAATATCGATATTTGAATCTGGTTAGAAGGTCGAATTTATCTGAAGTCTAAAGCGAAATTTATTTAACTGTTTCAGATTATTACCCAAATCAAAACATTCAACACGATAACACGGAGGCTATGACACATAACACAAACGAAAATGTATAAATAAATAATGAAATAATAAAAAATAATAAATAATAAATAGAATAATGCACATTTAATAATGAAGAAAAGGCCTCAAAATACAACTATTTATACATTTTTATTTATACATTATTTTTAAAATTTCATTTATATATTATTATTTCCATCATTATTATCATTCAAAATACAGCTAATGTACATAGAGAGATCGTATACTATGGCAGTCTGCCTTTATTAGTGTGAATAAAACTTTGCAAGAAGCAGGATTGTTTGTTTTCTCAAAAAGAATTAAGGAACCTCCTCGAAATTTATGGATAACGGCAATTAAAAAAAAAAAATGTGTGTCATGACATACAAATTTGTTTTTGACGCAATACAGCATAAAAAGATGAATGTGGAACATTAACTTTTTTTTTGCATGTAGAATGTCCAAATACTTATATAGAAGACTATTCTATTCTATCCAGCTAGAGATTTTAAAATAGATGCTACAGAAAGAAATCAATAATCCATAATGTCTAGCATTAGTTTTTTTTTAACATACACGAAACATTTGTACCTTTTATTGAATAACTTTAAGCAAGAATATACTTGTATGAATGAAAAATTTACTTCGATATCAAGAGTTAAATTGAGTGTACTAATCTATTATTTGCCATTCTGAAATTGAAATTGTAATTCCGAGACGTTACTTTGTAAATTTCTTCTTGGCTTTTTTGGGTTGATTTCTAAAAGGTTATACATATCACAATTTTTTTTTTTTTTACTGTTGAATGTCTATTAAATTATTTTATGCTTTTATGAATTCTGCATACGAGTATGACCGAAGAGTCCATTGGCTATATTTATTGTACTGCTGGGTGCAGCCATCCCATTAAAATTTTAAATTGTTCAACATAACATTTATATATATTATACAGAAATGTTTGTCTTCTGGATTTTTTTCGACTGTTATTATTTAATAGTAATGTTTTAATAGTCTTATATTAATTTTCAATAACTAATTATAAGGAAAGTTACAATTCCCAGTTTTTACTAGAAAATTATCCGAAACACAATCATCCCTAAATATAAAAGGCAAGTCACTCTTTTTGTGGAGTGTTATGATATTTATACATAGCTGAAATTATTTATACTTGTATGGGAAATTTAACATGCTCTTGCAATATATTAATATCTATACTAGTAGACCTATGGATCAGGAGCTTCAAGTTCCATTTGCATTCCTCATTATCCAGCAAATCATTTAAATTCATTCCTTAGTATTTAAAAATGTTATTAATGCATATTTATACAGTCGGTAACAAAAGTATCCGAACACTAGCAAAGATTCCTATGTAAAAAAATTACACTTAATACTGTTTTGTTAAATAAATCCTTGTCGAATCATGTCAGTCTAAGAACATGATTCGACAACAATTTATTTAACAAAACAGTATTAACTCTACTCTTTTTATATAGGAATTTTTGCTAGTGTTCGGATACTTTTGTTACCGACTGTATATATATATATATATATATATATATATATAAACACACCAGATACTTTTATGAGGGGGCCTACCACTCCTTCAACCCCCGTTATTTCTATGTATTTCTATCTATTTGTATCGTTATAGCTATATACCATGTAACTCCACAGCGTGTTAATTTCTTGTAAATCATAAATACGTGTACAAAATTTAAGGCCAAATGATTGCATAATATAAAAAAATTATTTTGCGAATACCTGTTAACTAATAACCGATTTTGTGTCTACCCTTTTCTAAAGAAACCATGCTTTAAAACATTCTGATAACATAGGTTTATTTCTCTGTGTTTAATGAAGTGTAACCAGTCTGAAATACACCTGTAAGAAATATCGTATATAGACCATAATGTTACGAAATTCTTTTGTGTTCCTGAACACAAGCCACAAACATTATATACACTAATGAAAACTATGAAACTAATTCCTTGTAAATCACTACTATCTGAACCATATTTAACATCATTTGTATAATTACAGGATATCATCGGAATTCTTTTGTGAGGCCCAGTAAATAAATTATTTAGTTTATACATGCCTTTTATTCTAGATATAATGTGCTCCTAAACATATTAATAATGTATGTTAAATCTGTTATCTTGAATGCAGCTTAAACGGGTTAAATTGTGTTTAAAAAAAAATCTCTTGATAGATTCCAATGTTAAGCAATTCTTTTGTGTGTTCCTGTAAATAAATCGAAA
The DNA here is from genome assembly GCA_963930645.1 of Salticus scenicus. NCBI lineage: Eukaryota > Metazoa > Arthropoda > Arachnida > Araneae > Salticidae > Salticus > Salticus scenicus. The sequence goes on from OZ005652.1 coordinate 244,776,046, forward strand.
AACTTATATGCATCAGATTTAATAAGATACAGCAGATACATAAAATTTCAATACTGGAACATAATATCGATACTTTTCTTACTTTATGGATAAGAGAAAGTAAATATAATTTGAAAAGAGTTTTCATGGACAAGTAAAGTATTAATAAAATACTTTTACCAATCATAATCAATTCAAAAAAAAAAAAAAAAAAAAGTATTCGTTTAGTTTTTGGTACCTCTATGTATATACACCACTTTATGTATCTGAAACCAGCACGATAAGAAAAATATATAACCTAATTTAAAAATGTAAAATTTAAAAATGTAATCGATAAATTTCAAAATGAGTTTTTTGAAAATTGTCGAAATCTCAGCAGTCTGAAAATTTGAACACCTATAAAACGAAATTTATGTTGGATTGAGCCAAACAGAGGTAGACTTTTACTTTATAAAATAAAGACGACGATTGTAAAGTCAATTTCTATTTTAAAAATTTTTAAGGAAAGTACTTTTTAAAAATGTATATACTATATATATTTTAAATTTTAGTTCGTTTTTTACACATTTACTAACTCTTTCTTAACCCGATTGTATTATGAAAATTGCTAATTGTAGCACTTATATAGGTAAAAAATCAAAAATCAGGCGAGCTTAAAATGAGTCAGTAGTGGACACACTAAAAACCCAGTAGTGGACCCTTTTGAATTTTTTCTTTAAAATTAAGGTGACCAAACGTTTATATGTTTTGGGAACAGGCCTGTTTTAGCAGTTTGTCCTTACATACATGAATCCCCGTTGGGGCCAACATTTAGGGCTGAAATTTGAGTGAAATTTATGTCGCACTAGTGGTTATTGGAGACAGTCTGGAAATCCCTAATAAGACTAGTCTGGAGACATCCCATCACAATTTTCTTCTCGTGGCCGGAATGTCCTCCATGTTCCCATAAAAATTAAACTTTTGAGGGTTATCAAATGTCTCCGGACTATCCTTAGGGGCGAGTTTCAGACCATCGTTAACTGCCCATAGTGTAGCACTAGTGCAAAAATTCACTCATGATTAATCCTCTAAATACTGACCGCAGTTATGCTATTTCAATGTCGATGTTTCAATGGAAACCAAACTTAACCAACAAGTCCAATATTGAATCCCAAAAAAAGAAATGCGAATAAAAAAATTAAAATTTCTCAAGATTATCTCATAATTCAAGCGAATTTCCATTTTGTTCAGTTTTCTAAGTTTGGGAAAGCCGGGATCCACCTTCTCCACAGAAGATCAAAATTGTGAGAGCATATCTCCTTACCCTCTGACCAGAATTATCGCTGACCAGAATTTTATAAGCGAAAATGAGGACAAATGACTAAATGTACTCAGTTTTGTTTAGAAATTGAGAACATGTTTGGTTAAAAATGAGGACATTCTGAGGACAAAATTTCAAGCACATTTAGGTTATTATATTAGATCAAATATACAGTTCTATATCGTAAAGAATATTCCTTATTTTGAATTGTCTCTGTTGAAATCATAAATTTGAAAAAAAGCTAACAATTTTCAGTATAAACATTATAATAATTATTGTTAAAACTCATTTTACGCCAGGATTTAAGCTAATGTATGACTTCCATTAATGATAGTGTGCGAAGAAAAATAAAAAATAAGAGGTTTTCACCCCAGTAATAATATTTCATGGATACAGAAAACCAGAAAGGAAGTTCAAATCTGAAAACTCATAACATCAAGAAATTTATGTTTTGCTTCTAATTTCGCAAAAGAAAAAAAAAAAAAAAAAAAGAAAGAAAGTTCAAATGCAATTGAGATTTAGGGAATAAAAAGACACTATAAAAAATTAATTTAAAAATTTCTAAATCATAAGCAAATAAGATAAATATTAAATATATCCGTAAATTTGTTGATCATAAGCTGGAGTTACAAAAAACATACTTATTTAGATACCATTTAATACCTTAAATCCTACCGCACAGACATGCCAACATTTTAATTTATTCCGCAGCATTGATTGTACCCGTCCTTTTCCCACACTACTTTCCTTGAAAGGTATTTTTCTTCTTGTTTATCGTAATAACATATTATAGAAAATTTCACTACGAATAAAATGGTGCAGAAAATCGACGGGTTCTATCAGTACTCCGAAATAAATTAAAATGCTGGAATGTCTACCCTTATCACTCGAAAAATCGACTTCTTTCATTAGGATTTTAGTAGGAACAAACCGGATATCCAAAAAATATCCTATATTCGACTGATTTTTCAATTTCCAAAATACCGTAGGATATCTTAATCGAAACCACCAGATATCAGAATCTAAACAAAATAATTTTTTTTTTATATTACAAATTCATGATCGAAAATTCGAGATGCTGAATCCGGTAAAATTCATATCCGGTTCATCTCTAGATTTTACTGCATACATTTCTAGCAGATTAGAGATACCGAATTTTGAATTCTGATTATATATTTTCGGACACATTTAAAAGAAAATTTTTTTCCTATAAAGCAAAGCTCAACTGGGGAATTTTTTATTACCTTGCAATTTTTATAATTTTAATTTGAAGAATGTATACTTTTTCAGCAATGCTTGTTTATGTATACAAATGAAATTAGATAATAGTTTTATCTGCATAATATTATTATTTTAATCACAAAATTTCATTCTATTCCTAGGTCTAAAGAATATTTTTAACAATCTAGATACAACAGTAAAAGGTGAAAAGCATAGTAGACACACATAAAAATACTATGTGTTAATATAAGATTTAAAAAACAGCAAAAAGAAGAATTCTGCATACTTATTTTAGTTATATGAAAGCAAAAAATAGAAGAAATCAGTTAAAAATAAGCAGAGAGACAGTAAACAAGATTTGCTTTTCTTATTCAAAGTGATAAGAAGAAAACGACAAAATCACAAAAAGTGCAAATCTTTTTAGTTAAACTAACATTATTTTAAAACTAATGGCCGGAATTATTTTTAGTTAAAGGATTGAAAAGTAGAGGGCTATAACTTCCTTCTTGGACATTGTTCGAATCTTCAGAATTATTGAGAAGCTTATTTTCCGAGTTTAAAATTAAAAGTGTCCACTACTGGTACAGGGTCCACTACTGGTGCGTTTATCTTAAGTGGTTTCTAAATCGACGCGCTATACTCAAAAAGTCATTTTTCTCATTTTAAGATAAGTCAGGAACAGTGAAACATGGCAAGTTTTTATCTTAGAATCTTCGTTCAAATTGTATTTTAAAGCACGAATATATATATATATATATAAATAAAATAAAAAATAAAGTAAAAACTAAAATATATTAGTGCTACAGTAAAGAAAAAAAAAAAACCTTAGTGATGAATACGTTAGAGAAAATTAGGATTTTTCTTCATAGCATATCATTATCAATCATATATGCATTGAATGACATAAATGCATAGGGTGGTGATTTTATCTAATCTGAAAACTCATCAAGTGAAATCACGAACTCGTGAACATGACTACTTTCATTGGTAGCACACGAACTACAGTTACACAATTACACAATTTTTACCCAATTTTGCGCAATTTTTTTTTACATTTTTGGAAAAAAAATCATTAAGTTTATTTTAATATTTCTGGCATATATATACACATATTTTTAAATTTATAGAAAGTTGTGTATGTGTTTTTTACACTTCAATGAATGAATAGACATTTTGTACACCTGTACTCTCCAATTTTCGTTACACACATTTTTCCTAACCTACTAGTTGTGTCTTCATGATCTTTATAACTGATTACCTTTTTAATTTTTCTATAGATTCTTGAATTATTATTTTTTTTATTAACACAGGTATTTAGATTAACATTTTTCACAATTTTAGAATGATGTACTTTTTTAAAATTCATATTATGCAGTGTTTTATACAACTTATGCATATACGGCGTGAGCTCCGTGGTACATGAGTTATTTTCTTATTTGTGTTTTCTTTTTGTGTTTATTTGTTGTTCTGTTGTTCATTGTCTTCGCAGGCATTTTTTTGGCTGGACCAATATATGAATCCTGCTGTTAATTTTTTTAAAAGAAAAATGAGTGACACAACACTAATGTGAAATATTACATAATAAAAAAAAATGTTTTTGCAATTAAATGACACTTTTGACATTAAATTTGAAAAATGTACCTCATTTGGATAAAGACAAATAATACTTCATAATAAATTTCATTTTCTCTTAACTTTTTAATATGAAATAACTAATTTAATTAAAATATATTAAATAAATGCCATTTCCTTTTTGTTGTCATACAATCTTTAACATATTCAAGTTTTTACTTAAATTATAAAATAATTTAATAATAATAGCCAAATACCTTAATACTTGTATTTTACTTATAATTATATTAAAAACACTTTAAACACACGTAAAATTAAATTCTATTTAAAAGATATTAAAAAAAATTATCCGAAGCTTTTCGCTTTAATAGTAAAGCATCATCAGGGATTTTTATTATTCGTTTCCAATGAGCAGTTTTAAAATATTTTTTTCTTTTCACAGTCAACAGTCACAGTCTTTTAATAACGTGAATATCAGCAAAGTCAATTTGAAGTCCGGTAAAGGTTGTATCAAGGACCTAAGAAAAATAAGAGAAGCTGGAACTATTGAAATATCACACGAGGCTATTGTAGGAGAAAAACCATCATGAATGAGCAGAAATAAACAATTATCTATTTTATAATATTGTGCCAAATTATTGGCAAAATTGCAGCATCTTTGGAAGTTATTGTATTTTCGTATTTAATTATATCAATAGCTTCGGAAATGTAAAGTTCTTGGATAGTAGATGGTGCTGTAATAATTTTGGCTTTATCCCATATAGGGTTAGCGTTAGCGTTGGCGTAAATGAAGTCGACCAGAGTAGAACTATTTCCTTCTTTAATATTTCGTATATGTTCTTGTATTCTTTTATTTAATGTCCTCATAGTCTGTCCAATATAATAGAAAAGTTCTTTATTGTTTTCGATGGGAACTTGATAGACTCCTCCAGTGGGTTCATTTAAGTCGCGGTCATGAAGGGTTAATTGTTTAATAGTTATAGGAGAACTGAATGGGATAAATAAATTAAATTTACGTTGAATATAATGTTTAAAGCTATAGAATTCTTTACAGAAAGGGAGACTATTAGTATAACGAAATTTTAGAGTTTAATCTAAAGTGTGATTAATAGGTTTAATTAGCATGCGATTTTTTATTCTATTAACTAATTTTATAATACTAGATTTACTATATCCTGCAGCATTACCTGTTTGAATAATATTGTTGATTTGCTGTTTTACATTAAATTTAAAAGTAGTATAATTTATAGTTCGGGTAATGTAGGAATTAAAAAAAGCATTTTTATAATTAGTAGGATGATCTGAATCAGCCGGGATCGGTCAAGGGATAAATGTGCTTTTGGAAAAGACGTCATACCATATAGTTGTATTATCTTCGTTACGATGTATCTTAAAGTCAACAAACGGAAGCATACGATTGATCTCAGTTTCATATGTAAATTTTGTCGAAGAAAATTGGTTGTTGAGACAACCAATTAAATTAAGAAGTGCATTTTTTGAATAAGGCCAGGAGATAAAAATATCGTCAACATATCGTAAATATATAGTAGGTTTGAGCATGGAAGTTTCAAATACGCGTTTTTCTAATTTAAATCTAGTATTATAAGATTAGTTAATAGAATAAAAAATCGCATGCTAATTAAACATATTACTCACACTTAGATTCAACTCTAAAATTTCGTTATACTAATAGTCTCCCTTTCTGTAAAGAATTCTATAGCTGTAAACATTATATACAACGTAAATTTAATTTATTTATCCCATTCAGTTCTCCTATAACTAATAAACAATTAACCCTTCATGACCGCGACTTAAATGGACCGACTGGGGGAGTCTATCAAATTCTCATCGAAAACAATAAAGAAGTTTTCTATTATATTGGACAGACTAAGAGGACTTTAAATAAAAGAATAAAAGAACATATACGAAATATTAAAGAAGGAAATAGTTCTACTCTAGTCGACTTCATTTATGTCAACGCAAAGGCTAACCCTATATGGGATAAAGCCAAAATTATTACAGCACCATCTACTATCCATGAACTTTACATTTCCGAAGCTATTAATATAATTAAAAACAAAAATACAATATATTCCAAAGATGCTGCAATTTTGCCAATAATTTGGCACAATATTATAAAATAGATAATAGTTTATTTCTGCTCATTCATGATGGTTTTTCTCCTACAATAGCCTCGTGTGATATTTCAATAGTTCCAGCTTCTCTTATTTTTCTTAGGTCCTTGATACAACCTTTACCGGACTTCAAATTGACTTTGCTGATATTCACGTTATTAAAAGACTTAACTGTTGAGTGAAAAGAAAAATATTTAAAATCTGCTCATTGGAAACGAATAATAAAAATCCCTGATGATGCTTTACTATTAAAGCGAAAAGCTTCGGATAAATTTTTTAACATCTTTTAAATAAAATTTTATTTTACGTGTGTTTAAAGTGCTTTTAATATAATTTACAAATGACACGTGTTCAATTTAACTCTTTTTTTAGAGATAATTTGTAACCTGTACTTTAATTTTATAAATCACATTATTTACCTTATATATATATAAAAAAAAAAAAAAAAAAAAAAAAAAAAAAAATCAGCACATAACACTATTGTTGTTCCATGATTTTCAGCTGTATGTAAAACATTTTTTTTTTGACACACTTTTCATACTTTTTAACTAGGCATGTATATACATATAGATATTTTGTAAATCTGGCCTTACTTGATGTATGTGAGAAACTATGCCAGTCTAAATTATATGTATGCATAATTTTTTTTTCACAGACATATTTTTTTCTCACTTACACAAATTAAAAAAAATAAAAATAAAAATAAAAATAAAAATAAATAAATAAATTCCTTGTTAAAAAAAAAAAAAAACTGGCACTCAAAATTGTGTATTGAAAACTGTTGTGTACAAATTAAAATGAAGTGTTTTCTATTTTAGCATAAATTGTGTCGCTTAATTTATGACTTCTCTTCATAGTATAGGCCAGATTTCTCGAACAGGTTGCAATGCTCTGTTGATTCAGAATTTACCATGTTATGCCAAGGGTCGCATGCAATCAGGAACATTGTCGAATCACACGTAATCTAAATCTTAAGCTAACCAGTTTTTGTTCTTTGCTAAATTTATTCGACCTGTCCATAAAAAAAATATATGTAATGTCATGAATTTATATTTATATATATATATATACATATTTCAATGTGGGAAAAAATAATAATAAAACATATCCCATTACGTGCATTTATACGAAATTAATTTCGTTATGTTTTATGCTGTTTAAAAGTATAAAATATGCTTTAAAGGAATACCTTTTGCAATTCATTTTGTACCAATATATTTTATGAGTATTTGTATACACATTAGCAATGTTACCTAAACGTTTTTCAATAAGAAGCATGCTATGCCAAACCTGAGTAGCAAGTGTCATGGCTATCTATTTTAAATATTTAAGGAATAGCCAAGCCATCTTAAATACTGAATACGGATAAAAAAAAAAAAAAAATCAGACGTACAGACATAAACTCTTCTGAAATGTGTTGGAGAGTTTTAATAATTCAGAAGAAGAAGAAAAAAACAAATAAATAAAAAAAAAACTGCATGTTTCTCATTGTTGAAGTACATTTAATGTAATACACACTGAAATGTGTTATGAAATAATACAGAAAAATTATTATTGGAATAAGGTGACCTTTTGCATTATAGAATAATTTTAATCTTATATATATATATATATATATCACAATCAAGTATAACTTAATTTTTCATTAAACTCCATGCTTAAGCAAAATGTAATCTAAAAATGACTGTTTCTGTTCATTTCTAAATAATGTTCAAAACATTTTCCTGCAAACGAGTTACGCTTTTATATAATTTTTGTAAAACGTTTTCACACTTTGCATAATTTTAGCATTTTTACTAAAAACGGACGACAATTGAGTATGTTAACAGAAATCATTTTCTAAAACCGAAATTTTTACTGATATTTTGTACAAAATTATATATAGAAATTATCATAGAAATACTGCAACGATGTACATTAAATAATTATTTGTAGGTTAAATATTTATAACAGAAGGCCTAAATACATGAGAGAACCATTATTTTGAAAGAGCCAATTTATTTTATTTTGCTACAACACAGGCTTTATTACAGGTGTACATTAACAAAGTTTTAAACGACTTTCTCCTGTCATTTCAAGAATGACCTGCGAATGCAATATTTTTTCTAAATCCTCCTTAACTAAACAGTCTCGGTTGATTGCCTCTCATTTTGTTTTCTGTGTTGATGATTCCGCCAGGAATGCTTTAATGGTTGAAGTATACAGAAAATATTGGAAACAGTTAACCTCTAGAATAACACTTAATACAAAGATAACTTAACGGGAAAGCTCGTTTAATATTTGCTACTTAGTTTTAGTGAAATACATTAAATTTTACCGAAATTACTACAAAATACCGTTTTTTAAAGGAATCTTTATATTTAAAGAAATTTTTGTTTATTATAAATATTTCTGTAAAATAGTGTCAAATCTTTTAATGATTGTGAATAAATATTGTAAGATAACACATAATTTAAGAAAAACACTCAAAAATTGCTTCAGGCGGTATTAATTAGGATAAGAGCACTAATAGTGGACCATCACCACTAGTGAATGCCTATAAAATTTGATATGGGCTAGTACACTCCTGTATTATTAATGTCTCGATCTATAAACATATCCAGCAATAAATAATAAAATTCGATTTGTTTAATTGGAAAAAAAAAAAGAAAAATAAAAACTTTCTCTTAATTTGCCTTATTTTTTTTCTTTTAGTTTTGAATAAGGAAATAAAATTTAGTTTGCTTTAGCTCTGTTTATTTTTAAGAAAAAACAAATTTCTTCTAACTTTTACTTTCATTTAAATAAAATAAAAATAAAGAATTCATTTATCTTGCTAAATTTTTAATTTTGTATTACCATATAATATTTTTTTATGTGTCCTCCACTGGGACCGTAAAATATCATTATCATCAAAAGTGAACAGAACTGTCCAGCAGAACAGGAATTCACTCCAATCATAATCAATCATGGAACACTGACAGTGAAGCTGCACTGACTGGGGTCGGTTTTGGATGATTCTTTCTACAATTAGCATTTTTTGCTGCACAGTCATATAAATAAGGTTAATTTGAAATACGAAACAGTGGTTAAATTTACGATAGCTAAAATTAAGAATAAAGCCTTTAAAATAGCTGGAAAACGTACTTAAAATTTCAACTACGGGAGAAGTTACCTTAACTACGAAGATAAGTTAAAGGCGAATCAAAAAAAAAGGAAATTGAAAAAAAAAAAAAATGCACGAACGAAAATATGAAAAGAACGCGAGTTCTGTTTTCATGCTGAACTCAATAATTTCACCTCAGTATTTCGAGCGTTCTAATATGCTTGTATTTATTCTTATTTAAACTTACCAAAATGACATAGTTTGCAATACCGTTTACATTTGATGCACAGCAGATTACCATACGTTAAATTTGACGCATTTCTTTAAACAAAATTAAAAATTAAAATGAATTTTTTTTAACTAAGTGAATATTTAATTATAAAACATATCACATTTCATCTTCAGAGTAATTATATTACAACTATACGTTTTCCATTTTTCTTCTCTTTTTATTATAATGAATGGTAAACTTATATAGAAAATCACATTTAAGAACTCCCCCCGAGCCCCTTAAAAAATCTAGATTCGCATAATATCTAATGTATATAACAACTTTTCAGATACTCAATTTTACATGAGTGACATATACATTAAAATGCGTTCAGCATATATTTTAGAGCTTTTAATTGAAAAGTTACTCTATCGTAATTTCATAAAATATTTTTAATTGATTCTTTTCTAAAAGGAAGAAACGTACATTATGATGTAAAGGGAAGTTATATTAATCTTACCTCGAGCACTCTGCGACTAAATTCTATGTTTTAATCCCATGGATGCACATGTAATAAATATAGTATGATAGAACATTTCATAGCTGAGTTTTAATCGATCTTTTCGATTAAATCTTAAGTTAAACTATTTTTAAATATTTTTTTAAGTATTCACTTGTTTTATAATATTCTTCCCTTTGATTAATATATATATATATATATATATATAGAACAATATTTTGACAACTTTTAGATTTCATTGTAAATTTTTACCCAAATTTTTACTTATATTATATTTAAAAAATATATAATTTTAAAAAGGATACACAAGCTGTCCCATTGTACCCCTTTACGGGGCACAAAGGGACAGAGAATTGGGTACATTGGGTACAATAATGAAGAAGCACACAAATTCAGCTATATTATGACAATCCATTAAATAGAGGTATAGGTATTGAACATAGAAGATACGAAAACAGTTTTCAAATGGGAAGACTTAAAAATAGTTGTAATAATGAAACACTTTTAAGAGTTGAAAAATTCCTTGCAAATCATTGTTTGATAAATTGAAAATAATAAAATAGCATAAAATTAAACATTAAAGGTAACAAAATGCTTTCCAAAGATTTATTGTTATTATTATTATTACTATTATTATCATCATCATCATTATTATTGAATAACATCGAAAGTCTATAGGAAATGATGATTGTGTATTGGACTTTTTGTGTTTCCCCACTAATCATCGGTTTTTTTTTATTTCATTTCAATATAGACAAGGACAGCTGAATATAATGTCTCGTCATCGACAATAAAATTGTATCTTCGCAAAAAACTTTTCATACACTTAACAAAAATATTCAAAATAATGTGTTTAGTAAACAATTCGTTAAAAGACAATTAATAGCAATGCAAAACTAGTCAGCAGATTAATAGGTTGTTAAAGCATGTTATAGATGTCATATAAATAATACTAAAAATATTTTATTTAAACAAAAGCTCATTAAAATCACTTAACATGAATAACTTAGTTTTAAATATGTCCCACCCTACTCCCAATAAGTATTTTCATATCAAAATTGAAAAAATTGCACACAATTTGTTAATAGAGTACAAAATATTACAATTATGCAATTAATACAGTCTATGCTTTAAATTAATTCAATGATATTAATTACTGAATTGTAATTTATTGTTCATATCGAATGTGAGGGTTTTTAAACGTTTTTATGCGTGTCAAGTGTGGATGATAATTTAGCGAAAATGGTTAGGAACAAATAACTTTTCAATTAAAAAAAATATGTTTAATTAGTTATAATTTATTCGAACAAAAAATGAGTTTTAAATTCATAATTTACTCCATAAACTATGGAAATTTATTAATGTTTTTGCTTTGAAATAAAAGTACAAAATTCTCTTTGATTCCATACTTTTTGAAATGTTTAATTTATATTCCAGATTATTTTTCGATATAAAAGTGCCGACCAATATTTTTATAAAGATTATATTTATCAGATTTTAAGACATTAACGCAGTTTGAAAAAATAATAGTATCTCTTTAAAGAAAAATAAACTATAAAGAATATGTTAAAACTTTTATCAGTTATCTATTAAATAAGCCAAAGCAGTTTTTCTTTCTTTAATAAAGCATGTTTTTTAGATTATCAATATTAGAAACTTTGTTTTGAAATATTTTGAAAAAAAAAAAAAAATTCAAAAATAAAATAAATACATATCTTAAAAGTCTTTTAAGTTTTCTAATTACTTTTCCGATTGAAAGATTTTTGCACGATGAATAAAGCTTCAGAAAAAAATATATTCTCAATTTATTCCAGAAAAATACAATGAAATTGAATATGCAGTTAGGTTCTTTCCAAATTTATGCCAAAATTCTATTTAAGTATTGATTTTATAAGCAATGTATAATGTATGGATAGCAAAAGTGAAGAAAGATATCTAAAAGTAAAAATAAAATGAAATTAATATAATTTCTGTATGCAGTTGAATAAAGGACAGGTTAAGAACTAAAAGTATGTGCGTCTGTATGTTTAGTAAAATTGCTGTCTGTAATATGTATGTATAATACATGTGTATGAGTACTAAATATATGTGTATGTGCGTATGTCTATGTATATCGTATAATATATAAAATATGTGCACTCTTATAATGGTTAAGTGTGTAAAATCTTCTAAATTAGGTGAATATCTGTAAAATTTACACACAGGAATATATTACTCAATCACAGAGTAATTATTTGAAACAGAATAAAACTGAAAAAAAAAAAAAAAAAAAAAAAAAAAAAAACCCTCTACACTAACACTGAAAACTTATTTTTTCAACTAAATTACTTTAAATACTCATTTTTTTTTGTCCTCGCTCGAAACTTCCCAGAACATATTTGATCAAATAAGCATTATCATTTTTGTGTTATTTTATTTATAACATTTATAAATGTAAAAACTGAAACAACTTTTCATAAAAATTTTACAAGAAAATTAATTAAAAAAAACTAATGTCATCTTTTTTATACAACGTTAAAACTTTTATTAAGCGGAGATTCTTCTATTTGTCTCCACCTGAAAACTGCATATCTATATATATAAAAGAGTACTTCCACTCACTTACTCACTTACTCACTCACTCACTGACTCATCAACGCACAGCAAAATCTACTGGGGCTACTGACTCGAAACTTGGTCAGGTTAGAGAACCTGTAGTGTAAGCACCCCCTAAGAAGCGATTTTTCGAAATTCGCCCCCCAAGGGGGTTGGGAAGGGAAGACGTGATTTCACAGAAACCTTTATATCTCAAAGAAAAAAAAACAGATATCTGTGAAATTTTTGCATTAAAACATAGCTAACACAAATGCCTAAAAATCAATTTCTGGAATTTTGGAAATTCGGTCCACAAGAGGGGGTGCGTGGCAAAATGTGATTTCGCATGCGCAAAAAGTGATTTCTTAAAAAACACTCATATCTCAAATAAAAAAAAGAGATACACGTGAGATTTTTATTTCATAATATAGCTAACATAAATATCTAAAAATCAATTTCTGGAATTTTTGAAACTCGGCCCCCTAATGGGGGGCAGGGGGCAAAACGTGATTTAACAAAAACCTTTATATATCAAAGAAAAAAACAGGTATCCGTAAAATTTGTGCTTTAAAATATAGGTAACACAAATACTTAAAAACCAATTTTTGGAATTTTAGAAATTCAGTCCCCAAAAGGAGGGGGAGGAAGGAAAACGTTATCTATATTATATCTTCTGTATATAATATAGATATGTCTTCTATAATAAAGTTTTAAAAATAATTATTTTAATTTTTAATTGTTGCCAAAAAAAATTTCGAGTTGATTTATTTTACGACATATAATAAAAAATATTTTCACGCGAATAGTAAAAGAAATATTAAATAATAAATAATAAATTTGCTTAGGCTATGAAAAATGACGTCATTATCAAAATTAAATTATAATATTAAAAATCCAACATATTTCTTCAAATTTTGTTTCATAATCTTTTTTAGCATACCTCAATTTTTGATTTATTTTTAATAGTGTTTTTATTTATTTATTGGCACGTATAATACGTTTGGCATGAAAGCTAATTCAGCATTATACTCAGACTAGCAGGCTTTGCCCGCTTCGTTGGTCACTATATTTAAAGGAAACTCTTTTCAATATAGCTTTATGAAAGAAAAAAAAAACTGAAATCGCTCAAAAGCTTGCTTTGGGTTCCGGCTGCCTTCGGCATAGACTTGTTAGTTATAAAATATGAATAAAATTTATATTATTCTCCACATTTCCTACTTAAAAAAAAAATTATAACATTGTATCTTTTAACGAAATTTATTCGTTAATGCCTTACTTTAACTTAAAATAAGCTTTTAGAGTTCAGCAAGCTTTATTAAATAAAATAATTTCTTCTTCATGGGTTATGAAAAGAAATTGACAGAATTTTTTAATTTTTATAACTTGAAAATGAAATAAAAACAAATGAAGATATAAAAAAATATTTTTTTTTTCTCTAGTATAATCGGTACCTATATTATAATTCACATTTAATCTGCTTTCAGTATTATTTCCTATTAGAAATAATTCATATGAGTTTTATAGATTTAAATAAATTAAGGTTCGCCACCTCCAAAATTTGAACCATTAGTCACCACCCTTGCAAAAGAAGTCATAAAATAAGCATTTAATAACATCTATGAATTTGAATTATCGCACTAAATTCTCCACAGCCTTCTGTTCCTTATCATGTAAATAGTTCACTTATAAATGTTTGGAGAAGAGTTGGGGAAGCAAAATAAATAACTTATGAACGAAACGACAGTTGGACCGAATCAGCGTAAAGAAAATGATTAAGGACGCTGGTATGCATTTGTTGATGTACACTGCATATAAAAAGTAGACGGATACTTACTTGTAATACTTTAAAGCCATTTATTTCTTTAATTAGAGGTATGAGGTTCATTTCTCTAATATAATTATATTCTTGAGACATCATATATTATTATTACTTTCCGAACACTATAGTGAGGAAAGTATTGTAATCATGTCAAAAATTCGAATTCGAGATTTTGATGTTTCTATACGTTTCGAGGTCCAACGAGTCCGTTTTCACTATTTTTACGATGATGTATATGTGTGTGTGTATGTATGTGTGTATGTATGTGTGTATGTATGTGTGCATGTATGTGTGTATGTATGTGTGTATGTCTGTGAGTGAACACGCTAGCGTCTAAACGCTTTGTTCGAATAAGCTGAAAGTTGGTACGTATATTGTAAGTCACCATAGTACGAACCCTATAGATTTTGGTGAATCTAGCACTTATAGTTTTTTTACAGGGACACAAAGAAAAATTCTTTATCATTATGGCCAAGGGACCAAAATCTTAAAAGTGCGATAGCATCTAAATGCCTTATTCAATTGAGCAAAAACTTTATACACATATTATAAGTCACAGATACTCAATCTGTATAGATTTTGGAGAATCTAGCACTTATAGTTTTTTTACAGGGACACAAAGAAAAATTCTTTGCTAAATTTTTAAAAGTGTGATAGCGTCTAAACGCCTTATTAATCTCAGCAAAGAATTTGTACACATGTTATAGGTCACATTTGAACCAACTGTATAGATTTTGGTGAATATAGCACTTACAGTTTTTTTACAGGGACACAAAGAAAAATTCTTTATCTTTATGGTCTATGAGACCAGCGATAGCATCTAAACGCCTTATTCAATTGAGCTGAAAATTTGTATGAATAATATAAATCACTATTGCACTAACTATAAGCATTTTGGTGAATCTAGCATTTATAGATTTTTACAGGGACACAACGAAAAATTCTTTATCATTATGATCTAAGGGCTCAAAGTTCAGTAGCGTTAAATAAAACCTCGTGTGATATATGGAGAAAATTACTCAAACACTCTGTTATGGTTTTCTCTTTTTTGTTTGTTTAGCAACTCCTCTTTCTTTATTTTATCTACAAAACTGTTAGTTACTCAATGTTCGGAAAGTCGAGTGGAGTCACTCCAGATTTTTTTTACTTTCCGAACACTATAGTGAGGAAAGTATTGTAATCATGTCAAAAATCCGAATTCGAGATTTTGATGTTTCTATACGTTTCGAGGTCCAACGAGTCCGTTTTCACTATTTTTACGATGATGTATGTATGTGTGTGTGTATGTATGTGTGTATGTATGTGTGTATGTATGTGTGTATGTCTGTGAGTGAACACGCTATCGTCTAAACGCTTTGTTCGAATAAGCTGAAAGTTGGTACGTATATTGTAAGTCACCATAGTACGAACCCTATAGATTTTGGTGAATCTAGCACTTATAGTTTTTTTACAGGGACACAAAGAAAAATTCTTTATCAGTATGGCCAAGGGACCAAAATCTTAAAAGTGCGATAGCATCTAAACGCCTTATTCAATTGAGCAAAAACTTTATACACATTTTATAGGTCACAGATACTCAATCTGTATAGATTTTGGAGAATCTAGCACTTATAGTTTTTTTACAGGGACACAAAGAAAAATTCTTTGCCAAATTTTTAAAAGTGTGATAGCGTCTAAACGCCTTATTAATCACAGCAAAGAATTTGTACACATGTTATAGGTCACATTTGAACCAACTGTATAGATTTTGGTGAATCTATCACTTACAGTTTTTTTACAGGGACACAAAGAAAAATTCTTTATCTTTATGGCCTATGAGACCAGCGATAGCATCTAAACGCCTTATTCAATTGAGCTGAAAATTTGTATGAATATTATAAATCACTGTTGCATTAACTATAAGCATTTTGGTGAATCTAGCATTTATAGATTTTTACAGGGACACAACGAAAAATTCTTTATCATTATGATCTAAGGGCTCAAAGTTCAGTAGCGTTAAATAAAACCTCGTGTGATATATGGAGAAAAATACTCGAACACTCTGTTATGGTTTTCTCTTTTTTGTTTGTTTAGCAACTCCTCTTTCTTTATTTTATCTACAAAACTGTTAGTTACTCAATGTTCGGAAAGTCGAGTGGAGTCACTCCAGATTTTTTGGATATAGATTCAATTCCTTTGAATTATGAAGTAGAAAAATTCAGGAAACAAAAATGGAGCATATTTGCACTGTAATTTTTTTTTTTTTTTTTTAAAGTAGACGGACACATCTTGTATCTCTAAAATAAAACCTTTTTAGTTAGGGGTTCGTCTCCCATTTGCTTTAATAAGTTCGTATACTCTGTTAGGCATCGAATCAATGAGATTCTGAATTCTTTTTTGACAGAAAATTTCCTAAATGTTTGTAAGAGCTTCTTGGAGCTGGTGAATTGATTCTTACTGGCATCCACCCTTATAAATTTTATGAACAAGTATAGCCCAAATGTTCACATGTCTACAGGATTCACATCCGGACTCTTGGCTGGCCAGGGTAAAACATTGAAGTGTTCTCATGAAACCATTTTTTAATGTTGTGAGCGGTGTGTATTGGCGCTCCATTTTGTTGGAAAATCAAGTTTTTTCCCTTCAAGATCACACGCAAATGGCAAAAGCTCACTCCTTAGTGTTTCAATATAATCTTTGTGAGGGTCACTAACTTACTTAAGAACACTAAATTTGTCCTTCCACTATAGCCACACCACCACGCCTGCACCACCAATTTGCCGAGTAGAGTACACTTCGTCTTCTTTCTGCAAGCTGTGCCAATAATACTGATATCCATCTGGGCCGTCTAAATTAAATTTTTTCTCATCTGAAAAAACTACAGATATCCATTCTGTAGTCCAAGACATATGGTTTTGAGCCCACTGTAGGCGTTCTGTCATGAGGTGATCCTTCCAGCATGGATGATGTTTTCTCTTCTTATATTAAAAAAGCTCTGAGTGCTTAATGCAGTTATAAATTGTCTGAGGAGAAGTTACGTTAGTAATTTCTGTACTTATTCGAACTCAGGGAATTGATGCTCCAGTTTTTTTCAGCTGAGTAAAAATTTTTCTTTGGTCTCTAACCGCAAGTTCTTTTGTCGGCCACTCTTTTGCTTTACGCCATGGGGCTTCAGGAGCAAGTAGAAAATCGCAGATGCTACTTTTGCTTATTAAAAGTAGCCTACTAATTTTTCTGACTCCTTTATTAACATTTTTCAGCGCTATAATCTGTCCTTTCTGGTAATCAGTTAGGGGAATTCCTCGTGGCATGGCGCATTCATATCCAAGAAATTTAACTACGTAAAACCATCGTGTCAAGCACGTTAGCAATTGGCAAAATGCCAAATGTACATGTACATGCAAAATTGGTATTCCACAAGAAACACCCACTTAGATAATTGCAGTTTTTGACCAGTGTCCGTCTACTTAAAAAAAAAAAAATATTGTGGAAATGTATATATTTTCTCTTTTCTGCATTTCCCTATATGAAAATTATAAATAATTGAATATTTTTATTTGCCTGTCAATAATATGAAGATTGATAAGTATAAACATGCTAAAGAATTTTAATTTACATTTCCTATTAAACAAAGACGGGTTTTTAAAAAATTGTAAAGAAGTGTTCGTCTACTTTTTTATGCAGTGTATTTTATTGTTTGTTATGTTTGACATTAATTATAAAGCACTGCATGTAATATGAAATGTAGAATGCGATTTAGGTGAGATTTTTAAAAATTTATCATAATATAGTGATATTCAAGGTATAGTGGCAACTGGTACCTATTTTGCACATTTTACCAGTGTTCACCATCCCTGGCGAATACTGGTGTTTTAACATTTTTAATTTCTTCTGTATTTAGTAGAAGAATGTATTAGAATCGTAAAAATTTTCGACCTCGGGTTTTTGATGGATTTACGCGTTTTGAGAGCTGTAGAACACGATTTAACCTTTTTTAGAAAATATATGTCTGTCTGTGGGTGTGTGGGACAAAATTTTGTGTTAACTGTATCTCAGGTACAATTGCATAGCATTTCATACAAATTTGTATGAAGTTACACATTGACATAAATTAGTGCCTATCGAATTTTGGTAAAAATTGTTCAAAATCTTGCGTTGTCATCCCGCTTTTTCTAAATTTTTAATATGGTGGTATAGCACAAATTTTTCTATAAATGTGCATAAAGAGAATTATTTTTTAATAATCATTATGCATTTAAACGAATTATTTGTAATAGATATAGACAACAGGAAAAAAAATGTGTATGTAGGGGTCTCGCCTCCCCCCCTGGGTGGGGGACGTCGCCCATCGAGGGGAGTAAATTTACATGATGGTTATCTTTCAAAAGAGCTTGCCAATAACTTTAAAACGAATGGTTGAACCATCGATCTCAGATAATTTAAAATAAAGTTATCGATTTTTTTTTTAAATGTAATATTGAGAACAAAATTAACTTTTTTTTTTTTGGATATTTAGTATTATACTGCTTCTCTAATATAGAAATCGTCTGCATTATCATGGAAGATAATTTTTTTTATAATAATTTTAATAAATTATTTTTACTGAGTGAATATGTATAGGAAAATATAGAAGAAAGTTATGTGGTGGTCAGAGCATACTAGTTTTAATTGGATAACATTTTTCTGTATATTAAAATAAAGTTTCTTTCTCTGGCGTCGATTTTTTTTTTTCTCTTTTTTTTTTTTTTTTTTTTTTTTTTTTCGCGACAGCAACTTCTTGCGGAGGGCAGGGTTCTCCGCGTCATGCGATATATCAGTGTATTCCGACTACTTCAAGGAAGGCATTTCAGCGGCTTAGAAATTTATATCATTTTAATTAACAAAATTATTAATTAAAAACATCGGGTTTATAAAGGTACTGTATTTGCCACCGTAGAAAAATGTTCTCTATGACTTTATTTTTCTGTCAGGACATCATTTTCCACGGGAAAATTAAAATGTGATCCATGGTGTAAAAAATAGTAAAATCAATGTCAATGTTGCTGTTAAGAAAAATATCTCTATTACTGGAAATTTCGGTACAAGTATAGTGTCTGTCCGCAACTGAATTTAGCGCTTTTTCTTTGGCGCCGTTTTGAACGATTACAGCGTAAATGATTAAAAATAAATTTAATTAATTTTGTACAATAAGAATGACGCCATTTTGAAAAACGCGTTTTTCTTTTGTTTACGCTTGGAATACATGGCTATAATTTGCGAAAATGGCATTTCGCCATAATCACCAAAGAAAAATCGCCAAATGCACTTGTGGACCAACACTATATTTGTTCCAAATTAATTTTAAATATTTATTTTATTAATATTAAAAATTGTCTTAATTTATTTATGTACATTACAAAATAGACGCATTTTAAAAAACGCGTTTTCACTTTGTTTACGTTTGGAATCCAGGGACACCACTTCCGAAAACCGCATTTCGCCGTAATAACCAGAAGTAAATTGCCAAATACAGTTGTCGACCAACATGCAAGTTGTTCCAAATAGAGTCAAAATGAAACTCATTTATAAATCTTGTAATTTCGCACTGATAATTTTTTAATATTACAGAATTGGACATTTCTGGGAAGCATTTCATATTTCTAACTATGGCAAGACAAAAGTTCTTCACCTAAAAAGTGTAGGCAACAGAAAAAAAATATATAAATATTTGGAAACAGTACATACTTTAAATTATAAGTACTACATTTTTTCTTTTTCTTTCTTTCATTTTTTTCATTTTTTTATTTTTTCTAACAAGCAATTACACCGAAAAATTGATAGCCAAATACTGATAAAAATTTAAAAGTTGCCAGGGGGGAGGGGGGGTTATATAATAAAGTTGTAACACAAAATGGTCTTTATTATGGTATTTATAATTAACGATGTTCATCGTGGCATCAAAATTGATATTTAAAAGTTGTTCTTACAGCTTTTCGATAAAAATATTTCTTTTCATGAACGTTTAAGTGAAATTTTGCCCTATTCCCCCAAGTTAAGAAAATCGTAAATTTCGTATAACTTTTGAAGTGTTTCAATTTGAATGTAGCACATCAATAGGGTTCTTGCCAGTGCCATAAATAATATTTTATAATTCATTCGACCTTTTTGCGATCATTTGTTCCTGAGATATCATGTACACAGACTAACAAACTAATACACTAATGAAATAACGGACTAACACACTAACAAACTACCAAACTAACAGACACCCTACATACGGACACCATATCCATTTTGTTATTTTTTATTCATCACACCTGAAAGCGTGTGAGAAAACGTCAAAAATACGAGGTCGAAAATTTTCAGGATTATCTATGCTCCCCATGCCTATAGTATGATGGGGAATTAAAACTAGTAAACGTTTTTCATTGTGTCATACAAAGGAAAAAAATATTTTACTTTGTATGAAAAAGAAAATAGTTTTTTTTTTTTTTTTTTTTTTTTTTTTTTTTTTAACATTATACACTAATGAAAATTTTACCTTGGATTACGGAACCATAGACTCCTGCATTTTCTTGTATTATTACACTATGTACAGTTATGTACTTAAAATGAATTTGTCAGTATATGACTGTATTAGGAAGCTACCATACTGCAAATTTATCCAGATATTGTAATCCACCGTTCTATTGCGAACATTATGACAACATTTTTAATTATTTCTAAGGAACATTAACATTTAATACATTTTAGTTTAACTGAAATCTTTTTCTCTATAAATGTAAAGATTAACAATTTCAAGATGAGGTTGTATTCTAACTTGGATTAATATCATTTTAATTTCCAAATAAACTAAATATGGAAGAAAAGTTTCAATCCACGTAATTTAACAAAATCTTTGTGAAGTTATTCTCCGTTCAAGATACTTAAGAATGTAATAAACAAGAAAATTATGTGTTTTCGGTCTTTACTCATTAAATAACCATTATGCATTTGAAATTAGAGTTTTCCAGTTGTTGTTCAAAAGAAAATGTATTTCTCCAGCGGTTTCACTTTAAATTTAAATCCTTAAAGTTTTCTCAATCGTAATTTAATTTTACGGCAAATGAAAATATTCATAATTTGGAAATCCCTTGAAAATAACTGAACCCTGCGAAAGCGTTGTGTTCCGTAAGAAAGAAACATTAAATTTTCATTTTCAAGAACAGCGCACGTTCTAGAATTCTATTTATTATTTAAGGTGTGATCGAATTCTCTATACATTACCAATAAATCTTAGTGAATATTTATAAAGAAAATATTTAGCGGGAATAGGAAAACTATGAAATTCTGCTTGTTGTTCTGCTTCTTTTACTGTATTTAACTGAAGTAGAATTATATTAGAAACACTTTAAACACACGTAAAATTAAATTTTATTTAAAAGATGTTAAAAAATTTTATCCGAAGCTTTTCGCTTTAATTGTAAAGCATCATCAGGGATTTTTATTACTCGTTTCCAATGAGCAGTTTTTAAATATTTTTTCTTTCCACAGTCAACAGTTAAGTCTTTTAATAACGTGAATAGCAGCAAAGTCGATTTGAAGTCCGGTAAAGGTTGGATCAAGGACCTATAAGAAAAATAAGAGAAGCTAGAACTATTGAAATATCACACGAGGCTATTGTAGGAGAAAAACCATCATGAATTAGCAGAAATAAACTATTAGCTATTTTATAATATTGTGCCAAATTATTGGCAAAATTGCAGCATCTTTGGAATTTATTGTATTTTTGCATTTAATTATAATAATAGCTTCGGAAATGTAAAGTTCGTGGATAGTAGGTGGTGCTGTAATAATTTTGGCTTTATCCCATATAAAGTTAGCGTTTGCGTTGGCATAAATGGAGTCGACTGACTAGAATAGAACTATTTCCTTCTTTGATATTTCGTATATGCTCTTGAAGTCTTGTATTCTTTTATTTAAAGTCCACTTAGTTTGTCCAATATAATAGAAAAGTTAAGAATAGAAGCCATTTTTTCAAACTAAGAGGACCTTAAGTAAAAGAATACGAGAGCATATACGAAATATCAAAAAAGAAAATAGTTCTACTCTAGTTTACTTCATTTATGCTAACGCAAATGCTAACCCTATACGGGATAAAGCCAAAATTATTACAGCACCATCTACTATCCATGAACTTTATATTTCCGAAGCTAGTAATATAATTAAATGCAAAAATACAATAAATTCCAAAGATGCTGCAATTTTGCCAATAATTTGGCACAATATTATAAAATAGCTAACAGTTTATTTCTGCTAATTCATGATGGTTTTTCTCCCACAATAGCCTCGTGTGATATTTCAATAATTCTAGCTTCTCTTATTTTTCTTAGCTCCTTGATCCAACCTTTACCGGACTTTAAATTGACTTTGCTGGTATTCACGTTATTAAAAGACTTAACTGTTGACTGTGAAAAGAAAAAATATTTAAAAACTGCTCATTGGAAACGAGTAATAAAAATCCCTGAGGATGCTTTACAATGAAAGCGAAAAGCTTCGGATAAATTTTTTTAAATCTCTTTTAAATAAAAATCTTTTATTTTATATCTTTTAAATAAAATTTAATTTTACATGTGTTTAAAGTGTTTCTAATATAATTAACAAATGACACGTTTTCAATTTAACTCTTTTTTCACAGATTATTTGAAATAGAATGATTTATTTCAATATTTAACGTTTTATAGATAATTTAAAAATATTGTCTGTTATTGATTTATGGAAAATTATGTGTAAAAAAAAAAAAAAAAGTATATTATCAAAGTGGGAAAATGAAAACTTTTTCTTTCAGGAATTTATATCTGTATATATTCGTGTATAATAATTATAAAAATTATCTGTACATTTATATATGTACAGTTACATTTTCTGTTTCTAACTAGAAAGGCAATGTTAATCACATAAGCATTAAGTTTTATAAGATTTTAACCTTATATGGTAGAGAATTGTTTAATTTAGGGTAAAAAATTTTTAACTGAATGTTGCTATAATTACTTTTTAAGGTCCACTGATTCTGCATATCAGAGTTTTAGTGGTTAGTCTGTTTATTTATCTGCATCTGTATGTATCTATCTGTGACTCTATTACACTGCTGTGCATGAAAATTGCCGCCAAAACCATTTTTGTAAATTCTTATGTAAAATGACCTTCTGAATCCGAATATGCGCCCATTTTGCCTTATCGCCCACCATGTTTTAGGGACGCCCCCTATTTTTTATCGCTTTTCAGTAATTTTATGGCTATAAATTTGATTTTTAGGGGGGGGGGGGGAGGATTATTTAAACTGTTAAATATCTTCTGAGGGGCTGCAGAGTTGGACAATTCTAAAACATGAACATTTGCGGCAAGGGGAGAATTTAGGGGGGGAGGGGATTTGCCACTGAAATTTTGTAGTAATTTCTTATATTTTTGAAAACTCTTATTAATGTTATTTATTAAACCTTATATTTTTATTACTTAAATTACCCTACTACCGTAGGTAATGGAAGTATTGTATTCGGTCTGAAAATTCGATATCGGGTTTTTACCTGATTTAAACGTTTTAAGGTCCCCTGAGTCCAAAAAAGTGGTTTTTGGCAATTGGTCAGTGTGTATGTGTGTGTGTATGTATGTATGTATGTATGTATGTATGTGGAGAATCTTCTGGCTATTATAGCTCAGAAACTAATAAAGATAGATCTACGAAACTTTAGAATTGAAATACGTCTGGTGTACAGATGAAGTTTCCAAATTTTGGTGAAAATTGAAAAACCGGAAGTGGGACATCGGAAACCGGAAGTGGGACCGTAAGTCCGTATCTCAAAAACGGCTCTAACGATTTTCTTCAAACTTGCTATATAAACACTTTATTAGATGTCCTTTCGAATGATATAGTTGGTTAGTTCAGGAAAATTGATAGGCTTCCTGTATAATAGCTCAATTTCAGGCCTCGCAAAGGCGTTCCTTTAAAAACGGTTGTACGGATTTTTTTCAAACTCGCCATTTTAACTCACTTTTAAATATGCTTTTGTATGTAATTATTATTTTCCTGTAAATAATTGAGTTTAACCGGAAGTGGGACATCGGAAACCGGAAGTGGGACCGTAAGTCCGTATCTCAAAAACGGCTCTAACGATTTTCTTCAAACTTGCTATATAAACACTCTATTAGATGTCCTTTCGAATGATATAGTTGGTTAGTTCAGGAAAATTGATAGGCGTCCTGTATAAATAGCTCAAGTTCAGGCCTCGCACTTAAAAACGGTTGTACGGATTTTTTTCAAACTCGCCATTTTAACTCACTTTTAAATATGCTTTTGTATGTAATTTTTTTTTCCGGTCAATAACTGATTTTTTGTAAAAGTTGGTATCTCTAAAACGGCTCTAACGATTTTCTCTTTAGGTCACTTTTATGTTTTCTGATCACATTATCTCTCAAAAATGCATATAATACATGTAATAGCGGGTAATGGAAGTCGTGTGGTTGTTTCACACCAGATTTTTTGTTCACATTATCTCTCAAAAATGCATATAATACATGTAATAGCGGGTAATGGAAGTCGTGTGGTTGTTTCACACCAGATTTTTAGTTTTTAAGTGTTAAATTAATTCTTTTTCATTCACCAAATCAAATTCATGGCCATAAATTTACCGAACAGTGATAAAAATTGGGGGAGGGTGTAGTGTCCGGAGAAAACGGTGGGTGACTTAGAAAAAATATGAGTCATATTCGGATTCAGGAGGTCATTTTACATAACAATCAGCAAGAATGGTATTATGACTCGAAAAAAAAAAAATATTTTGCAGCTCAGTATTATCAGTATAACTCAAAAACAGATATTATCAGGAAGTCCGAATTCGGCATTTTAAATCTCTATAATATGGCGTATTACTTAATTTTTATACTGAAGTCAGACAAATGATTCATACATAGGGGCATACATAGGAATTCAAGAACTTCTGTAGGCTAGATATCCCACTGGTACATTTAAACATTTCTAGACTACCCAAAACAAAAGGAATTTAACATATATTTTTTATATGCGCTTAATAAATGTTTCATATATCGGGTGCTTGAATCCATTCCCGCTGTTGACGAAGAGAGTGAAGTAGCTATGCTACTGTCGTATAATGGGCAGACACTAGAAATATATAGCAGTAGAAACGTTAGGCTCTTAGATTTATTGTGACTTTCGAGTTAAATGAAAGGAATATATAGTGTAACCACGTTTCCTAAAACTAGCAGTGAGGAACAGTCTAAAAGTTTGGAGAAGTGCCGAATTGACCGACAGCTTGGGATTTGGAAAACATCAAGTAATTTTGCGCTCTCTTATTGCTTATTTTCTCTGAATCAGATGCCTATTCTCCCTATTTTTTAACAGTGGACTCGTCGAGTCGGCACTTGTGCAGAGGCTTCCATGGTTTCAAGAAATGCGGTCGAACATTACTTATTTAATGTCTTAAACATGTCGGATTTTGTACGTAAAAAGTAGCATTTACGTTTTACTTTTCTGCTTTCTTCTCAAGTAATCTACTGCGGAATGTTATCGGTTGTTAGAGGAAACGTATAGGAAACATGTTCTGTGTGTAACAATATGAATGGATTCGCTTCGATAAACCAGTGATAAAGATTTGAGGTGAGTGACAAAATGCGCCTTTGCCAGCCGAAAAAGATTGATGGCGGTCAATTAGAGGCACTTTTAGCGGGATATTTGTCTAAGGCACTTATAGAGTTTTCTGAATACTAGACATGGATACATCAATTGTTTGTAAACGTTTCAAAGTAACGGGTATGATTGATTGGGTTTTGGAAAATATCCAGTAATTCGGCGCTCTATACAGAAATTGGAGAACTGAGTATCACATGAATTAGCAGAAATAGACGTTGCGAAATACTTTGGGAAGTGTTGCTTCAAAAACAAAAATGAAGGTCATTTTTGTATCGCATGGTGACGTGTGACGAGCAGTGTAAAGTGGATTTGTTATGATAATCCGAAGAACAAGAAACTATGGTTGTAAGCTATAATTTCACAAATTCATTTCCAGAATAAAATAAAAGCCAGTGCCTGTGTAAATTTCTTTGTTTTAGATAAAAGACTGGGCAGGGGGTATAGATCACTTTGTAAAAACAGATTCGTAGATCATTTTGTAAAAACAAAATATATGAGATTAACGTAATGTATAATGCTCAGATTAAACTTAATAAGATTTAAAAATATATTTTATTACTATATTACTACAAATGGTGTTTAAACGAGTAATTCCATATGATAAAGCACAATTGGAGTTGATAATACAGTGTATAATTTAATAAAAGTGGTTAAAGAATAGGAACAAAAATTAAGCTAATTTTAAGAACATGCAGGTGAAAAATGTATATAAAATATCAATTTGTAACAGAAAAATAATAAAAAATATAAATGTTTAAAATAGAGGATACTACTTATTTTAAAAATGCTAAAAACGTATACAATATACTTCTTGTATTAGTGTATGTGGTATATCTTGTATGGGTCCTGTATATTGTCCAAAAAAGTAAAAAAAAATCCATCTTGTATTTAACAATGAAGTAATCTCTTACAAAGGCATCTTTATAGCATTATATCTAAAGAAAAAGCATTAAAATTTCCTTTTCGTGTAGCCTATATATCATCTAAAATCTGCTTACATGCCACATAAAAAAAAAAATCCTCCGTAACCATAAAATTTACATTCAAGAATTTGCATTTCTATCGCAAAATGTATATGAACAATATTTTGAAGTTCTGTAAACCAATCAGTAACGTTAATCATATCTTATTCTACACGGGAAAAATGTTTTACGCACCTGAATAAGTATATTTTTGTTATTTTGTATGCAGTATAAAGTTATTAAAATGTGTTTTAAAGAAACACTTTTCATAGACCTTAATGCACTGGATATAATATCTTCTCACATACAATAATTCATTTTTTCTAACACCCTGTATGCAAACTATCTACTCTATACATATAATTTTCAGTAGATAATATTCTACAGAAAACTTCAATGACATATATCCATTTCGCGTCATTTTGAAAATATTTAAGGAAATTGGACTGCTATTCAACTCCTCTAACAAAGGCTAAACTATAATTTACTCATAATTTTATTTTGATTCAATCAATAGCAATACAGGTTTATTTGACTTTAAAGAAATATTGATATACCCCTGTATACTTTTCCTTATTTTTGAGAAGAATTGAAATTCAGTTCATTCTATCGTGTATAACTGTTTAAATTTACATGATATTTAATTGGGATTTTCCTGTAAGTAGCTCAATACCATTAGTTATTATATGAATGAAATTTCGCTAAAACTTGCGCGTGTGTAGTTACCTGAAATGGCTTTGCATTGAATTTAATATGTGTTATAGTTAAAAAAGTGATTTTTGTTTTCGTTTTTTTTTGAAGAAATCGTTATATTTCCATAAATATATGCCTCTTAAAAAATTTATACAGATAATAAAAAGGAACCTCGTAATCACTAACTACAGCCATATCGCATTTCAAACATTTTGTACAGGGTGACCCCATACATTTTAATTTTTAATAAAAACTAAATAACCTTACATTCAGTTTCAGGAAATGACTTTGACGGTGAAATATTTTCTATATAGGGGGATTCCCTTCATTATCAACACCAGTCACTTTAGTGGTGTTAGGCTCTTGTGATTTTTAACTTGGTCTGATGAATGTCTTTCTCCTTTCCAGAAGGTGGCGCCAGGTGGAATCTATGCCAGCCTTTGATTCGACGTGGTTGCATGCTCTTGGTTGGTCTAAAATTTCAACAGTTTATAGCTTCAGTTTTTTAAATTAGCATTTATTAATGCATTTATAGCTTCAATTTTTTAAATTAGTTTTTATTAACGCATTTATAGCTTCAGTTTTTTAAATTTAAACTTAATGATTTAAATTTAAATTTATTTTTTTACTGTTCTCCTTTTTGCTTTCGAGGCAAAATTTTCACTAAAATATATGAGGTAAGACATGTATTGTACACTTCTGAAGTTTCAAGATGATTCATCCAGTACTGTTTGGGATATTTGATAAAACGTCTAAAATCGAAAGTGTCCGGCCACTTATGGAATAGTAGTGTATTTGTACTGGATTTCACATTTTTATTGTTTGAAAATATATTCTGAATATAGCTGTGTATAATTTTGGGAATTCATTAAAGTGCTATATTAAAAAGATATACATATAATATATATATATTAAAATATATACAGTAAGACCCCCGGTTAACGCGGGGGATACGTTCCATCAAAGTAGAGCGTAATGCGAAACAGCGCGCGCACAATTTCAGGGAATCCCCGTACTGCTGCGAGCAATTTCGGGGAATCCACAGGGGAAATAAAAGAGCGCTAAACCGAAACAGCGCTAAACGAAACAGCGTTAAGCGGGGTCTTACTGTATATTAAAATATATACTATTTGTCAAAATGGTTAAATTTCGTGTGAATTTCAGAAAGATTTCTAGAAATTAAAAAATAAGAAAAAGTTAAAAAATTTAAATTATGTTTACATGAATAAAAAATGATCTGAAAAATATTTTTTCATTTACTTGTAAAACTTACTTTTCCAGAGCAACAATTAATTAGCCCACAAAAGCTAATTCTTTTGATCTGTGAATAAATCGTTGTTACTACAAACCTTTAGAACGGTTGAAAAATCATGCCTTTTTTCCCCACAAATTACTGAACTGTTCTCCACATTATGGCATATAGTTGTAACTCGAGCAAAATGAAATATCAACGAACTTAATTATGTATATTTAAACGTGTGTAACATAGATTTATCTTGCAATAACAAACAAGAAAACAAATTTAAAAATCGCACATAAATTATGAATTTTTTTTCTCAAGTTTTAGAGAAAGCAACAGCTCCTTGCGCGAAACTTTCTAAATCTATCGAGACAGATTTCAATTTTACCTATATACGCACGAATGTGCATATCCACATACACAAACGGATACATATGCACAGACAAACACACACGCACATAGAAATATAACACATGTATAAGACAAACACCTGGAAATATACGCTCACAAGAACACACATATATTACATAATTATGAAGACACATGCAAGCACACACGCATTTTAGAAATTATTTTTAAATTAATATTTTCTAGTTAATGGTCTAATTTAGATTGAAGTTTTAAATATTTAATATTTTTTCCACAGACGTATGCAGATGCACACTCCAAAAAATAGATGCACGCACTAGATAAATATGCAGCACATGCGCTCGCATACACACAAACATGCAGAGACGCTCATGAATGCACACAGACATCCACAAACGCTGACGCATCCATCAATAAGTCGTGCACACTCCTAATTAACGAAATACTTTCTCATATATTGGAATAGTAATTGCCATTTAAGCGAAACTGATCAAAACTTTAGGAGAAATATTTTCATTTTGTTTTACAAATCCTCCATTCATTCATTCAATTATTTTGTTTTTTATTAAAATAGCAACAAAATAAAAATATTTTGATTTATTTATGTGGGAAAGTGTATAAGTGTACTTGAGAGAGATTAGTTATAGGAAATCAAGCCATTTACGAGTGACAATACGTTAAGAAAATATTGAAATAGTTCAGTCAAGACGCCCAGTTATTTTCCTTTTTTAAGGGGAACAGAAATTCAGTTCATTCTAACAACAGTAATTTTTCTTCTTCTTGCGATATTTGCTTGGGGGTTTCATATAAGTAGCTTAATGCATTTAGCTAATACGTTATGCGAATAAAACTTCATTAAACTTGCGCATGCGCAGTTAAAAAGTATTTAGTAAAAATGTTTATATTTCATTATGTGCTTAATATTTTTGTATTCTGATTACAGTACGTTATCTTTAATGTAGTACGTCAAGTTTCCTAAAAATGGTGTTATATTAAGTGTAATCATTTTTGTAGATTTTTTTAAAACCTATATATTTTTATGAATATGTACGACAGGCTTATAAAGAGGAATACAAATGGTTAGAATAAGCTTCATTATGACTTGCTATAGCCAGAATATATTTCAAGCATTACTTTTTACAAACTGATTTCATTTTTTTTTTTTTTTTTTTTTTAATCTGCAATTTTTACTGGTTTTATTTTTTTTTTTTTTTTATTTCAAGGCAAAATTTTTTGCTGAAATATATGAGATATAACATGTTCTTTATATGTTAATGTTTTTTCAGGATAATTGATCAACAATTTTTCCAAGTTAATTGATAAAACGGCTGAAATCGAAAGTGTCCGATCATTTATATAATAATATCTATAAATATTGTATTTTTAAGTAAAAGTTTGTTGCATTCTGCGAATGTGAGACTTTGAGCTGGTACATAGAACATTCTATAATAAAACTAATTAGTACAATATTTGCTGCTAGAAAAAAATTACAAATGTAGTTTTTAATAAATGCACAGTAAATATGTATAGTACGATTTCCCCATTTTTTTTCTCTAACATATACTTTTACTACAATTAATATGCTATAAAACTACAAACATGATAATTTCATGGAAAAAAGGACATAAAAATAAAGTTACGCATAACGTCCAATTGTCGTAATGGTTTCACTGGTGGACGCAAATTTATGAAAATCAGTGCCCAAGATAGCAAAAGACTCATGTAGAGACTAACATGCAGACGAATAAATGCAATGACTAACATATACCATTTTACTGTGTTGAAAATTGCTCTTTAATGAATAAGCTGGTGTGGAACACACAATACTTTCTATCTTCCTTGTAGTTTTAGGAACAGTTTTATCTGGCATATATTTCTGAGCAAGATTGGTTAATAATACCCGAAGACCTCATTCGAAAACTGCTAAACATATGTGAGTGTTATTATACATAAAAAGTATTTCAAATTACTCAGAGAACGTTTACATACTCTACTCTTTGAAAATTAGTCATTTTAATCAAATTTTGCAATGGTTTTCATATACTGCCCCCCGGGAAGTAAAGCAAAACAACTCAAAAATGCAGTACTTGAGAAAAATCAAATTAATGATAACGAAAAAGTATTAACTAGCCTAAAATAAAACTGAAACAAATGTCTCTGAGACAGATAAGTTAAAAGATAGAGATGTGACATTTTCGTGTACGTTGAAACACATTTTTTAATGACATAAACTTTAAATTGTTTATTTTTAAACTTCTGTCATTTTTCTTGCAGGTGTGCTATATTTAAAATACCAAATTTCAACGACATGAACGTTTTTTAAAGTTATGCTTGCCTACAGACATGGAGAGCCAATTTTAAACTTCTCTTTCATGTTAAGTAGATTGAAAAACATGTAATTATTACAAAAATTAGATTTGAAATATGGGCACCAGAATAGTATTGTTTCTACAATAAGGATTAGAGAAAGCATTTATCATTCTTAAGCAGTCTTTCTAAACATGTAGTAATATAGTTAAGCAGTTTTAGAAATAATATTGAATAGAAATTAATGTATTTGTAGCCATGTAATTTTTTGTAGCCATGGATAGTATCTAAAAATTGTATCAGCATAACTTAATGCATCAAAATTTACAACAGGGGAAAAACTTACATCTTAAAATTCTTTTAAAGCAATTTCCAACTAGCTTCTTATACATTTAAACTATTTTCTGTGATCCTGTACAAAAGCAATGAAAGATTTTCATACCATATTTCATGTGAAATATGTTTTTACCCATATAAAATGTGCGTGTTAATTTCATTTTATTTAGTGCCGTCTAGAGATGTTGAAATGCGTATATATATATATATATATATATATATATATATTATATATAAATATCCCATTTAAAAGCAAAACCGAACTCATATTTAAACATAAAATTCAAGAATAAAACGAGTCAACAAAAACTTAACGAAATTAACAAACAAACTAAAACCAAATAGAGTACGAAAAATATCTTTAACATAAAGCAAAACTAAAAATGAAACAGAGCGAAATTAAAATTAATCTGGAGACAGGCGGCATGGCTTACAACATGCACTGCAGGGTTAAACTAGTTTTACGCATGCAACGTTCCCCTCACCTGTCAAGACCAAATGAAAAAAACTCATGAAACCAATTCTCTAACCCATCCTTCCTTTCAAACAACTTTTTCAGCTCAGTACTCCTTTTATACTGATTCACGAATTGGTACGTCATACTTTTCACCAAATCTCTATGGAAACCCTGAGCTATGCTCTGACGACGCCATTCTACCATATCCTCAAACATCTCTTCCAAGTCTGTATTTAATCTAGCAATACGTATTAAACCATTTCTAAATACATTCTTTTTAACTGAAATATGTACGTTAGATGTAAAATGCATTAGCTTTATTGTTTTAATATTAAAGTCTTTTCTTTTGTCATAAATTCTAGTTACCAAATTATCATTCTCTAATTTTATATTTACGTCTAAATAATTTATATTTTTACAATTCATTGAGGAGGGTTCTAGTTTTAAATTCTTAGGGTAGTACTGAAAATCAATATCTGTATTTTCACCATTCAACCTTATCAATACTAGGTCATCGATATATCTACAACATAGAGTTTCTCTGTTTAAACTATTATTCTTTTCATAAATATGTAAGTAGATATCAGCTAGTATAGAGCTGCAACTCCCCCCCATTGGGATTCCGAAAACTTGTTTGAACACTTTATTTCCCCCATACAGAACGACGAACGACGAACTTAAACAAATTAACGAAGAAATCTTTATCACTTTCTTTATTACTATATTTATTATAAAATATTTTATAATAAATAAATATTTTATAATAATATTTAAATAAATATTTTATAATAATATTTAAATAAATATTTTATAATAATATTTTATAATAAATATTTTATAATAAATTTTATATATTATTTTTTTACGTAGACGTAATGCATACGTATTTCTTTGTATGTCACTGTATACGAACTATTTGTCCGATCTCGTTAATTAGTGTAAAGTTATACTACCATATGATACAGATTTAGATTACCGAACGGGAATTTCATGGTAATATTTGTCATTTGAATTATGCTGATGCCATACATACACACCTATAAAGTAATACTTTCTCTTCCTTATATAGATAAAAATAAATAAAAATTGAACAATGAAAAAAATTATTAAAAAAAAAATATATATATAAATAAATAAATAAAAAGTTATTTAAAAAGTATTATGTGAATTTTAGAGGATTTTCAACATATAATTAAAGCTAGTTTATAAAGTATTGAAAAAAAAAAAAAAAAATCAATTCGTTTGATGTTCAATTAACTACGATAGAAATGAACGAAGAGCACTGAACTGTGCAAACTATATGTGAAGTGAAAGTAATTTGCGTTGAAAAAATTCCTAAAAGACATTAATCAATTAAGATTACTGCTTAATTAAGAATAAAAAGGGAATTTAAACATGTATTTCGAAATTTTCAGCCATCCATGACAATTTGATTTACAAATTTCTAAAGAAATCAACAAATCGATTGGAAAAAAACCCTCTTACAAAAAATACCTTATGATTTAGTCTTTTGAAGTTGAAACTAATTCAAAAATAAGTTAAATAATAAAGAATTTTATTGAATTCGTAATTTTGCATGCGAACAAAGACTTCTTTTATAAAATTATTCATTTCTTTCAGATAATAAATAGTTACTTATTTTTAAATTCAATGAATTTTAAGTTAAATCGTTAAAATGTGCTTAAAAATTGATTATATGTATATACCAAACATACATAAACACGTATATATCTAATATATAAAATTCTCATGTCACAGTGTTTGTTAACATACTCCTCCAAAATGGCTTAACCTATTTTAATGAAATTTTGTATGTACATTCGGTAGGTCTGCGAATAGGTTTTTATCTGTTAATGAAAGTTGTAACTTAATTAGTTCTTTCTTAATTAATTTTTAACCAACTCTTTCAACAACTTTTCTACCTAGATGGCGTGAGTTGTCCGTTGGATGCATGGATGTTTGTTATTTAATCACGTCACAACGGTTAAACGGATCTGGATAAAATTTGGTACCGAGATAGATAATAATCTGGAATAGGACATATGCTACTATTTATGACCTGAATAAAATTTGGTACCGAGATAGATAATAATCTGAAATAGGACATATGCTACTATATGATTAGAGTTTTTAAAATTAATTAAAATATGAAAATAATAAACTGGTAATTGTCTTAATATAAGCCATTTAAATTTTTAATTGTTGCCAAAAAAGTCTACGAGGTATTTTTTTTTTTTCAACATAAAATGAAATATACTTTTACGCGAAAAATAAAAATTACTGAAGGTTAAATTGGTGGATGAGAAAATAACGTCTTTATAACTAAAATAAAATGTTAATAGTAATATGATCTGAATTTTATTTCATAACATTTTTTATATACCTCAACTTTAAATGTATATATATTGCACGGATGAATCACGCTAGGCATAAAAGATAATTCAGCATTATATTAAAGGTATTTACTTATTGATAATACTGGACAAATTTTTAAATTTTGATGCTGAAGTAGATCGGACATATTTCGCCAAGGACAGCCACTTAAAGCCAAGTAGCTCATCAATAATATAACTAAATTATAAAGTATTGAAAAAGAGAAAGAGATAGAAAGAAATAGGAGCAATAATCGCATAAATTATATTTTGGTCTAAAACGGCGACAAAAATTCAAATGTCGTCAAGGGGAGCTATATTAAGTTTGTACCATGATGAGGTTTACATATTAATTAATTAATTTATTTTTCTATATACCAACTACTATTAACTAAGAATGAAGTATATATAACCACAAAATAATAATAATAATTGTCTCATGCGATAGACGTAGCCGATCATAGCATATTGTAATATTAAATTTGGCTTGAAATTGCTGTCATTTTATGGTTGATCGATTAAATCAAATGAATATAGGAAATAACTTGAAAGCAAATATTATGTACATCACGCATAATGTTGTTCTTATGTAATTGGTATTCAAATATAAAAAAGCTACTTCAAATTTTTCGATACTGTCTGTATCGAAACTGTCATATATGATAAGCACCCAAATGGAAGCCCACGGGTAAGCTATTGTCGCAGGCAATAGGGACAAGTACCGGAGATTGCGAGGACGAACAATTCGTTGCCAAAGGCAGCGGGAACTCAAAGCGAGCTTTTGAGCGATTTCAGTATTCTTTTTTCTTTTTTTTCATAAAGCTATATACAAAAGAGTTTTCTTTAAATATAGTGACCAGCGAAGCGGGAAAAGCCTGCTAGTATATATATATATATATACCTATACATATTTACAATTCTTCATGAAATATATTTAATTCTATGAAGTTATAGAAATTTAAATTGAAAATACTAAAGATAAAAAAATGTGCAGTTCGCATCGATAAATAATTTGATCCAATCGATAAATAATTTCATCGATAAACAATCGATGTATGTGCTTATATATGTATTGATTAATTCATTATATGGTGGCACCTTGAAATATATTTTTCTTCGAAGAACAGCTGTCGTTATAGCTTTTTTGGAAACTGTTCACAATGCATAATGCAACTGAATACACTTTTGCACATCTGAATAATACATGTTAATTTAGTTATGCTTTCTGCAGTCAAACGTTATAAAATATGCTTTAAAAAATACCTGCCATAGTCCGTTTTGTACCAGAATGTACAAAGCCCGGTGTGTCTGTATACTGACTGACTGTATTATTTATACCATTTTTAATACTAAACGTGTTATACGGAACCTCAATAATAAGTATGAACGTGAAACCAATCTAAAAGTTTTTAAAGAATAGGAGCGCGGATTAACATTCAGACAGAAAGAAATAAACAATTTT
Source organism: Salticus scenicus (assembly GCA_963930645.1). Classification (NCBI taxonomy): domain Eukaryota; kingdom Metazoa; phylum Arthropoda; class Arachnida; order Araneae; family Salticidae; genus Salticus; species Salticus scenicus. The sequence goes on from OZ005652.1 coordinate 244,812,301, forward strand.
GAAAATTGTTAGAAAGTTTCAATGATTGGAACAAAGAAATGAATGAAGCAACTGCGTTTTGCTCATTGTTTTCGTATATTTGAAGATGCTTTACCGACTATTATTCTTAAATTTCACGTGAAATGACATCTATGTCCAATTTAGTTTGCCATTATACTCTAAAATTACGAAAAGGTAATAGGAAAATGTTTTTTTTTTTTTTTTTTTTTTTTTTTCATTTAGAAATAATGTTTAAAACTCATGCAAACTATTACGCTTTGAACTAGCTTTTGTTCAATCTTTTGGCTGTAAACACAATTTTAGAAATTCTACAAGCGACTGAAGGTGAATGAGTTCGAAGACAAAAATTCTTTTATGAAAACCGAAATTTCGGTTGATACCCTGTAAAAAGTTTTACATAGAAATTGTTATTGAAATACTACAACAATACACATTATATAATTTTTTTTTACTTTAAGTCTTTTTTTTTGGAACTGTAAACCTAAATACGTAAGAGAATTCTTATTTTTAAAGACCTCCTTTATTCTATTTTGCTATAACACAGGCTTTATCGCAGGTGTACATTAATAAAGTTTTAAACGGCTCTCTCATGTCATTCCAAGAATGACCCTAGAGTGCAATATTTTTCTTAATTCTCCTTAAGAAAATAGTCTTGTTTGATTGCCTCTCATTTTGTTCTCTCAGTTAATGATTCCACCAGGAATGCATCAATGGTTGAAATATATAGAAAATATTAGAAACGAAATATGTTGAATTATATTTGAATATTGAATTATATTTGATATTATTCTAGAATACTTGAAATATTTAGAAAGCATCATAAATGGCTAACATCTAATATAACATTGTATATAAAGATGACATTTAAAAAAAAATTAAATATTTGCTATTTATATGAATACACTATGAATGAATACACTACATTTTATATGAATACACTAAATTTTTATCGAAATTACTACATTTTTTGAAGCAGTCATTAATTTTCTGTTTAAATATTCCGTGCATCCGAAGCATTTTAGTAAAATAGTATTAAATGATTACGAATAAAAGCTGTATGAAGCACAATAAATTTGAAAAATTCTTTAAAAAATATTTCTAATGGAATTATAAGTGCGATTCGTCATCAGGCTAACAAAAAAGAACAAGAGAAATGTGAGAGTCCACGATTTCTGTTTTCATGCTAACCTTATTAGTTCTATCCCTGTATTTCGATCTCTCTAATACAGGGTGTTTCAAAAGTCTCTTGAAAATTTCCTAAAAAGTGCTTTTATTAACGAACTTCCTAGTATAAGTAAGAATTACAAAGTATAATCATTGCATTTGAATGTGGTTGCCTCGTAAGTCTAAGCATAGACAGCAAATTTCGTGGATGATGCGAAAGACACCTGCAATCATATGTGCTGCTATTTGTGCTGCAACATCTGTTATTGGTTGTTTTAGTTGTTAATATGTATCGATCTTCACTGCGTACGCCTTCGACTTTATGAACCCTCGCACAAAAAATTCTAGGAGAGCGTAGCGTCCAGAGTCTGCGTGAACTGCGACCTATCAGCCTATCGAAGAATTGTTTATCGATGTAGTCTCGAATAATTAGTAAAAATAGGTAGTATACCATTCTGATAGAAAACAAGTGTGCTTTTTATCCTACCAGTTTCTAATTGCGCACAAAATGTTTGCAGTATATCAAGGTATATATTTCTTATAATTATTGGTTCTGGCAGCATGAAAGGTCCACAGATCTTTGGTTTTATTATTCCTACTCACATATTCATTTTAGGAGTCTCCCTTTTCCACTCTTTTATTTGAGGACTTTTTCTGGTACGCTGAAATTCTGAAATTGTGTTTACTGATGCTTCCACAGGAATAAAAAGTGGATTCATCACTGAACATCGCATTTTCCATGCGATTTTCATTAGCAACAGATTTCAGTAAGTCAGCGCACATTACCTGGAGAGCTGCAAGGTCTTTAGGTTAAACATAGTCCATGATCTGAATGGCATAAGGGCGTTTTTAATGCAGAGTATGTCATAGAGTTGTGTGAGCAACACTAACAAGGGAAGTATAAATCAGTAAAATTGCTATTGAAACCAAACCAAGCTTATATTAAAAAGCATGGTCGAAAACATTGGGTACGGTACAAATTTGCCACAACGCAACAACTCCCATGGGGGTGAGATATGCCCTCTATTAGTTTTAGTTATTTCTATAAAAGCCAACAAAACACACAGCGTAGTGTGAAAGGATGGTGCAGTGCTAGCGTGCTTGACTTCGGGTACGCAGGTCGTGGGATCGAGTCCTCACAAGGGCGTTTTGTATTTTATTTTTTTAATTTCAACTGAAGTATTTATTTTTGACATTTTTAATTAAATTAAATCATTATTTTAAGAGAAAATATTAATTATATTAAAACAAGTCTTTTTTTTTTTTTTTTTTAAGCGCGGACAATTTAATATTTATTTTTTAATTTTTAACCAACTTATTTATTTATTTATTAAATTTATAGAAAGTAATAATTTAGCGGGAAATTCTTTTATATTATATTTAGGTAAGATATTGTTAATGATTACATTCAGATAAAATTTTGTTAATGATTGTTTTATATAAATTATTAATTACTATTTTTTAACGACGACATTAATAACAAGAGTTAATCGTCTGCTCTCAATTGTATTATTTATTCAGGCAATTTTTTCCAGGAAAAATCCCGAATGATGAACAGCTGTTGCTTAAATATTGGACGTCGCATTTAACTCTTATTTCAAATATTTCATTAAACAACTGTCAAATTTCGTGGAGTCGGAGGAACTGATAATAATATTGAAGACAATGACAATTTTTCTCAAAATGATTTTACTAATTTGTAATTAATTTACAGCTAAAAAAATTCAAAATCTGGGTAAATATGAAATTTACAAATCAAGTTATCTCGACGAAAAGCCAAATATTTGACAAAATGTTCGTGAAGAACGATAATTGACTTTGAACAAAATTAAAATTCAAATAATCGTGATCAGTCTTCTAATTGTGAAAAATACTTATGGCTTCATGATTTTTCCACTTTTAATCATAATTGTTATAAATTAGAAACTATATTTGTAGCTTTAAACATGGTTTTCTTTTTTATAAATAAAAAAAATGTATTTCTTAAATTCATTCTCAATACTTTATTAATTGGAATACTCAAAAAAAAAAAAAAAAAAAAAAAAAAAAATCTTAATGTAATAAATATTTTCTCTTAAATTAATAATTTAATTTAACTAAAAACGTATAGAAAAAAAAATGAACCAATTACAAAACGCCCTTGGGGGACTCGATCGCAGGACCTCCGTATCAGAAGTCAAGCACGCTGGCACTGCACCATCCGTTCTCACATCGATGTGTGTTTTGTTGGCTTTTATAGAAATAACTAAAACTAACAGGGGGCGTATTTCGCCTCCATGGGGGTTGTTGCAGCAAATTTGTTCTGTACCCTATGTTTTTGACCATACTCTTTAATATAAGCTTGGTTTGGTTTCAATAGCAATTTTATACTGATCCATACTTCCCTTGTAAGATCCAAACCCAGTCTTCTGGAAGATGTTGTTGGGCTTTAGTTGATGGCGTTTTCAACAGCCTGCACGATGTCTTATGTTGGCGGTGGCCTAACGGAACATCCCCCTATTAAAATATATCCAATCCTTTTGAATTGATTCACGAGATCTCTAATTCTTTTTCTGCTAGGACCTGACCCCTTTAATTACCGTACAAAATCTTCTGTTACCTGATCAAAGAAAATTCTTTGCAGACGGGCAAATAGAACTGCCGTTCTTTATTTTATTGTAAAAATTTCTTAAATAACCTGGAAGATAAAGGAATCATTATTATTACAAAATCAGTAAGAAAATACACTATTCTTATCGTTCTTATTTCTGCTACACATTTTGAAAACAAAATGTTTTTTTCATTAAAATGTTAAGAGACATTTGAAACACCCTGCATAATTTTCTACTTATTTTTACTTAAACTGACTAAAATGACATTGTTAGTTGTAGGAGACTGGTGTGTGTTAATTAATAGATGATAGACTTGAGTTATTTTTCATATTTTTTAATCGACGACACAGCACAAAACAACACACACTACACATATTTGACGTAAAAGATAGAAGGGGACAAAGCCCGCTGTTATACTGTGGGGATAAACCCGCTTATACATACTTTTAGGGATAAAACCCGCGGTTTCAAAATGGGGATATACCCGCTAGGCAATTCGACTTCTATTGCAGCCGAAAGCCAAACAATAACTGAATTCTTGGCGCGGTCACATAACCACGAAAGCCCGCGGTGCTCGTTCGACATGCGCAGATGTCCGAACATTAGTAGTATCTTTTAAATTTGTTGAGCAGCAGATGATCATATGTTTGAATTTTGACATATTTCTGTTTAAAAAGAACTTCGAAACTATGGCGATTTCTTTAAAACTAGGTTAACACTAATAAATAAATAAATAAATAAGCTAGGTTAATACTAACATATTTAAGCTTCACAGAAATCATATTACACCCTAGAATTAATTTTTTTTTTCTTAAAAAAATCTTTAGTCACGTAATATATAACCTTTTTGATAATTTTTCAGATACTCAATTTTTGAGTAATATACGGCTTCAAATGCTTTTCATCATCATTTTATGTGCTTTTTGTAAAAAAAATCTTCTATCATAATTTCGTGAAATAATTTAAATTATATTTATTTATTATATATTATATTTTTATAGTTATTAAAAATAAGAAGTATATTTATAATATGAAGGGAAGCAATATTAACCGTATCTGCAATAGTTAATAACTAAACTCTAGTTTGAATTCCTTCGATGCACATGTAATAAATATGGGGTACTAGTATTTTTTATAGATCAGTTTTAATTGCTGTTTTTCATTAAATATTGAATTAAGTAGTTTTTAAAAAATCTTTTGAGTTTATTTAAACCTTTTAAAGAATATTTTTCATGCAATGATATTAAAATGAACACAGAACTAAAAATACGCGTCAAAGTCAACAAAAAATTATTGAATTAACATTTGCCAAATTGTAATTGTATCTCAGTTTATCAGTTTAAAATATTAAAGGAATATTATAGAAAGTTTCTTAAAAAAAAAATAAATAAATAAATGAAACATTGAAAAGAACTGTGATTTAAAAAACTTTAATTCATTAGTTTTAAACACAAATAATTTTTTTTTCACGTGGATCTAAAAATGATATAATAAAATTTCAATATGCCAGTTTTTTTTTTTTTTTTTTTTTTTTTTTTTTTTTTTGTGCGTGTGTGTTAAATGTTAAGGCTGATTTAGCAGAAATGATTAGGAAATAATATTTTTTCCATATCAAAGTTTACGTTAAACTAATTATTATTTTTCAAACAAAAAATAACTTTTAAATTCCTCGCTTGTTCCATAAAATAGGGAAATTTACTGATTTTTTAAATTTCATTTTGATTTTATAACTTTTCACGTACTTAATTCATATCCAAAATTATTTTTCAATATAAAATCGCCAATCCGTAATTTTAAAAAAGATTCTGTTTATCAGATTCTGAGAAATTACCTTTAAACCTCTTTGAAAAATAACGGTATCTCTTAAAAGAAAAATAAAATATAGAACATTGTATTAAAAAAATAATTATCACTTATCTATTAAATAAGCCAAAGTAGTTTTTCTATCTTTGAGAAAACGTGTTTTTTGGGTTATCAATATTAGAAACTTTGTTTTCAAATATTTTGAAAAGAAAAATAGAAATCTTAAAAGACGCCTAAGTTTTCTAATTACTTTTCCGATCAAAAGACATTTAAAAGATAAATGAAGCTTTAAAAAAGAAAAAATCAATTTATTCAAGAAAAGAAGAAGAAGAGAAAAAAAGAAAAAGCAATGGAATCAAATATGTACTTGAATTTCTTTCCGAATTTATTCTGAAATTTTATTTAAGTATTGATTCCGAAAGCAATTTATAATATAGAGAGATCTAAAAGTAAGTAAAATTAATTTAATATTCTTACTATCTACAAATGAATAAATGACATGCTCAGGTTAAATAGTTTCATGTGTTTGTATATAGTAAAATGTGTTTCCTGAAAAACACATTTTTTTTGTTGGGTAAAGTCTAAATTCCTGTCAAGTGTCGTTGAATTGCGTCCTGCAATTCTCGTGTGACATACGGACAAAAATAGCGTTACAGACTTACAGTTCAGACACACACGCACACTAACAGAGAGAGAGAGAGAGAGAGATTTTTCTGTAGTCCTTTTCGGCTTTCATAGTGTGTGAAACGAGAAGATATCGCAAATTCTTTTGATTCTGACAAATTTACAGCCAAAAATGTGATTTTATAATATAGATGTGCACTATTGGATTTACAGATCAGAAAACGTACCGTCCCATTTACATTCAGCTGTGAGTATATAAACCTATATTTGCATATTAAATTAAATTTATATTTTTGATAGATAGAAAATAATCTGGTGTGCCACTCACACGACTTTCTCTTACATTATATTTCAATGCTATAAAGGTAGATTGCATATTAAGTCGTAAGATCAATAAAGCAAGATAATAAAGTTCAGTCTACTTTAAAAATAATCCGAAACAGTTTTAAGAACAGTTTTATTTGACAAATAGTTTTGTGTGAGGGGAGCTACCACCCTCTCATCAGTCCCTCGTTCAATTATATCGCCTACATTTATTTTTAAAAAAAGTCAAAGAAGTTTTAAATTTTCCTTTGAAATTTCCAACCTTTATCAAAATTTTTAAGTGGATACCTAATAAGAACTTCAAAATACAAAATTAGAAATTTCTGTTGTTATTTGTTTTAAATTATGCTATTAACAGAAATAATACATACAGATCAGCCGCTAAAAAATGCATTTTTGTATTCAGGGCACATCAAAACCTAATATTGAACTGAATATGAGAAATTAAAATAAAATTTCTGAAAATACTTTGTTTACATTATGGATATGAAAAATTAATTTTCCTTCCTGAGCAGTGTTTATCGAGTAAAATGTAGCACAAAATTTCTACCAACAACGTTCAAAAAGAAAAGATCGTTTAACTTAATTTTGGCTAACCGTATATACTGTCTATAAATTATATGTAAATCAAATTATGTGCTTAACACGTTGAGCGCCACGCGAATTCTTAAGAAAATCCCCATCAGGCCACGCTCGCTGCTTAGAAGCGCGTTATATTTATCGTGTTTCAATAAAATCCATTTCAATTCCTTAATGATATAATCCTGTAATATATAAAAATTAAGTAAATTTTAAATAAATTTTCAGCATTTACTTAAAACAATGCAATAATTTTACTTTTATATCATTCACACTGTCAGCCACCGGTGGTTTACGCATATATCATATTTGACGCTGTCAGCCACCGATGGTTTACGCGACCTAAACGGAAAGTTCAGTGTCAGCCACCGATAACTGACATGGCACTCAACGTGTTAAATTTAGTTTTATATGAAAAACACCTATCTCAAAATTAAACATATTTCCAGTAATCTTCTAGTGTAGACCCGATATATTTAAATACTTTGGATAGCCCTGTAAACGAATGATGAATTATTTCCATACCACAGTCTGCACAAACCATGCTTTTTTGCTAATAGAAATATATATTCATTCCATTTTGTTTAGAGTAGACTAAGGTTCCTATATATTCGAGCTGGTGCATCAGACATTTTGTTGCCTTAGGGTTTCCACATGTACCCAGCGCGTTTCTCTGATAAGCAAACGGCAAACATTTTTTTTTTCGTCTTACGTTACTTTAGAGTAACTTGTTTTACTATATTTCATAATTTTAGCTAAGTAAACTATGATATGGAAGTTTGTTTAGCGATAAACTGCTATAATCATTCAAGAAGTGAATATAAAGTGTTCACAGACCTTATATTACTGTGTATTTGGGTTTTGGTGACATTTTGTAAAAGAAACAGAAATCGCCCTAACAACACATCTTAACCCAATACATCCATAGGATATCATCAGAATAAATGACTGTGAAAAAAATATGTTTTTAGGAATATTATTGTTGCTTATTGCTCTTATCTTGACCGGATTAGCTTCAGATCAGGATTTTTTTAAATCATTAGGGAAGCGATAAGGACGCCAAGCGGGAATGCTGTCCTCTGTGAAGGCAAAAAAAAATGGTGGTGATGCGCTGGCCTATTATTTTATTTAGGGGCTCTAGAGTAGACTATAAATGCTACACTTCATTTACCAGAAACATCGTCCATAGACGTAATGTAATTAAATCTTCTTAGATGTAATTATACACGAATCATTCGCTTGATCTCAACAAAAAATTTAGTGTAGCATCTGTGATGTAGAAATCACATATATTTTAAAAATTCTCTATTTAATTTTAATTCAAATCTATTTTATCGCTTTATATAATAATTCCCTCATGTATTCAATATTAATCTTTAGTAACTGCCGAATTCTTCCTCTATCAGTAAAATAAAAAAAAAAAAATGTAAAAGATAATCAATCTCCTAGCATATTCTCATAATGATTTCCTATCATAAAGAATAACACATGGCCCATTTTATTTATGTTCTTCCTAAATCACAGTAGCCTTATTCCTAACGTAATTTATTCAGTTAGAAAAAATATCCTTGAACACAATTAAATTAAAGCTATATTGCGGTTTACTTTTCTCAGAATGAATCTCTGGCGAAATTTGTGATTTTTGATAGGGTTATCATATTATGCCAATCCTACTCTGTATTCAAAATTGTTAGCTTAATTTCAGTGTAACGTATCTTTAAAAAAACACTTTTTATGTGTTCTTGCTGGCGATAAAATTAAATGCCAATATGTAACAATAATTTGAATTTGGCTGAAACTAAGTCATTCTTCTCTGATCGCTCCTGCTTAGAAGATACGGATGTAGTTCCTAAAATATTTATACGTTAGGGGCACCTTCCCTCCTTATTTTATGCAGCAAGTCAATAAAGAAAACTGTGCACATTTTTGTCAAATCTTTATTGATCTCTGAATTTCATTTTTTTAACACCTCTGGATCGAATCTTGGTTATTTAATGAAAGAATTGTAAACAATATTTCTAGCGGCAATCAACGCAAGTAGATTTCACCTATACGAAAATATGGCCTAATGGAGACCATCGAACTGGAAACTTCTATTAACATTTTATCTACCTGCCACTAACTAAAAAATATCTTCTCTACATACCTGAATTATCCTACGAAATATTATCTTACCTACTGTACAAGAAAATCCACGTTACATACCTGGTGCCAAGTACTTTAGGAACCAGAGGTGTTATTAGCATTTATGTCGGGGAGGTGCCCCCCAAGGAAACAAAATTATTTTAATATTGATGAAATAAATAATAAAATTATCTGCTATCTTTTGATAAAATTATGAACATTATTACTGGATATTTATGAACTTCTGACAAGTTATTTTTATGACGATCCTCGTTATTCTTTTAAGCTTTGCTTTTGAACTGGTGTCTTCAAGAAAAGTACCCCAAGAAAATAAACAAAAAGTATGTGCTAAAATAGACTTTCAAATATATTTATGCATATAATAAGCAGCTTTATAGATGGAAATATATATTTTAGTCTAAAAATGACTTTTTGCGACTAAATATTTTCTATTGGTTTAAAAAAAAAAATTTAGAAATTTATCGACTTCTATTACTCCACTGGATATTTTTTAACTTTTCGCCATGTGATTTTATGAAGATACTTAAATGCATTTTTACATGGTTCCTGTATTTTGTTAGGCTGTTAGTCTATCTACAATATAATATGAAAGTGATCATCTTTAAACTTCATTAGATGGAGTTTTCCGAACTTTTTTTAACTCAAGATAAAACAATCATCTTCGATTATCCGATTTTATTATTTAATATGTGTCAGAAGATTTACCATATTCCTGGAGATCCTATGCGAATCGAATTATTAACAGTGTTTCTTTCCTATGGACGTTTTTATTTCGGTCAGCGACTTTCGTGTTTGTCTTGAACTCTGATCCTGCAAAGGAGAACTGCTGTTTCGTAAGTTAGAAATGCTCCAGTCAAAACATTCGCTGTACTTTTTCGTATTAATGGTTCCAGGATTTGCGAATTTAAATTATCGAGTTAAATAAATATATCGATTTATCGAATCTTTAGCTACCGCTTTTATGGATCATCAAAGAAAAAGGTAGTTGCTTTTATGTTTTATGTCTAACTTTTTTAATCACTAATATAGCATTTAAATATTTTAATGCTAATAATTTCTAAAAAAAAAAATTATAATAATAATAATGATATAAAATATATAGTTAGTTTAGTATTTCAACTACTTCAATTTTTATTATTATTCAAGGAAATAATTCAATATATTAAAAGAAAAATATATATGATATGTATATGTAAAGAGAAGAACTCTTTTAATATTTATACACATATCATTTAAAGATGAGCTATTTCATATTTGATGTTTTATTATTGAAATGTTTTAATTGGTTTTATTTTATTTTATGTTTTATGGGAGTTATTAGGTGCTTCCGTATTACTTGGTATGATATATATAAATACATTTTATTCATATTTTTAATACGGCAGTTTTTATTTGATATATATTTCTTGAGATGATAAATATACATTCATTTCTTGATAAAAAATATATATATATATATATATATATATACATTCATTTTTTATATTTATTCTATTTTTGCTATAGCAGTTTGCATACATATTCTGCTATCAAATATATTAAAATTTTATTTTTAGGTATGGCTATATATACATTTTTTTAATAAAATAATGGGTAAAAAAAAGAAAAGAAACTTGCCACAATTTTTATAATTATTAAATTTTGTATTTATTACTTGAATGTTTATTTTCATTTCTATCTATTGCCAATAAAAAAAGAATATACATATTAATCATATTCACCAGTCTTTATAATGTAAGCAACTTAAATTTTTAATTGTCAACTGATTTTCTTCTTGTAATCTCTAGCGCGCGGGGGGAATGCAATGTTTTTGTTGTGTTGCGTATACCTTTGCATGGCAATATACGGCTGGATCGTTTTGCCATGTACAAAGATAAATTTTACACAACAACTTGAAAATCATTTGGCATATTTTGATAGTTTTCCTTATCACATCCATTTTGTAATGCAATAATCCATATACCTGTTGGATTCGATTGAAACAGATATATTATGTAATGATATTAATAATTTCATATTTGTATATATATTTTATTACAACAGCAAGATTTATTACTAAATTTTAATTTGATTTTTAAACTTATTTCAAATTTTATCATACTATTTTATTTTCACAATTCTTTTTTTTCTTCTCAGTTTTATAATGAAATTTGTTGTATTTTTGACAAGACACAAGTTATTTACTTTGTTTTATTTCACATTTCTTTTTCAGACAATATTCAACTAAAGTATGGTTAAAATAAATAATTATAAATAATGGTAGCAATGATATTTAAAAAAAATAATTAATAATATTATTTAATTACTGGTTATATAATTTTCTTATGCATTTTTAAATCAATTGGTATAAGATAATAATAGTAAATATTTTTAAATTAGGATATATATTTTTATAATTTTGGATATTTCCAGAGTAATTTTATATTAAAATATTATGTTCTTAAGAATATTTTTATTTTTTAATACCTCTGATTAAAGAAAAAGTATATCATAATAAACAGCAAGACGCAAAAAAATAAATAAATTTTTGTTCAAAATATTTTTAAATACCGATATGGTTCTTTACGGTAATTCTTGTGGTAAGTATTTCTTTTTACTTGATTTTGTCAATGTTTCTTCTGTGTGGATAAATATTTAATATTAGTTTATTTTTGATTGTTTTAGACTAATCAATCATATATTTTTAAATTTTAAAATCATTCTCATTTTGTTACTTGAAATTGTTGGAATGACATACAGTGAATGGTATCTAATCAATACACGCACACATTTTTGTTTCACATCTCACATTTTTTTTAAATCCATCCATGATGTGGATATATTAAAAAAAAAAAAAAAAAAAAAAATCCAGATATATTTTTTATAATCTTGAGCATATAAAAAAATATGTATAAAATTTCTAACAATTTAGCACAATTTTAAATGACAGTATTTCGTAACACAGTAATACACAAATTATACTGCTATTTGCATATATATATTTTTTTTTTTTCGTGTTGAAGTAAATTATGGTTAAAATATTAACATAATTAAGTTTACACTTTGTTTTAAATTTTATGAGTAAAATATGATGTAAAATCTAAGTTCATTTAAATGTTTCTTATTACGTGTTTGCAAGGTAGTTGTGCCAATTTAAATTTTACATGTTTTTGAAGATTTTTCCTCTTACTTACTTCAAAGTAAAATGACATAAAGGAAGGCATGGTGAATTAATAAATAATCAAATAAATAAATAAAGTAAAATGCAATAAAGTATTACTTATATTAATTTGCAAAAAAAAAAAAAAAAAAAAAAAAAAATATCACAAGTAAGTAACAAAATTATGTGTTTCTTTCTGTATATACTTTTGCTGATTATGTACATGTGTTCTTATACATGTTATTTTTGAGTCAGAACTTCATTGTCATTTAACTAATTTGGGGTCCGGTTGAATGGCAAATTTTTTCAATAGTTCTTTTCCACATATTTACACGTTTTTACACATTTCACTCACTAAGGCATGTTATAATTGGCCTCACAACCCAATTATTCAGGCATGTTTTCTTCGGAGTTTACACACTTTTCTCTGACTTAATTATTTGGCATGTCATGTGTTCACATATCACTTGATCGGCAATAATTTAATTTGAGTGCTTTTGTTATTCTATTGTTATAAAATATAGTTATTGATTCATAAAAGAGAAATCAATAATAATAGTAATGATAATGATGATAATTTATGCATCTTTAACATTAATTCACATGACCTTACCTCGTAGTATCTTAAAAAAAAAAAAAAATAGATAAAAAAAAAAAAATAAATAAATTGATAAACAAATAAACAAATAAAAATAAAAAATATATATATATATTTAATGCTAATGTCATACATTTATCGATAACTATTTGTTAATTTTATATTTATTTCATACATTTCAAATAGTTGTTCATATATAGTTTTTCTCTTTTCAATATTTTTAAAGGATCTTTTCACTTCAACCAGAGCCTCCTTAAGTAGATGCCTTCCACGCGCGGCGAATCCCAATATTAAATTAAGCAACATTTAAAAAACAAAACTAACGCTAGGTGACAGCACCTACGCAGAGCAACAATTTTCTTCTGTTTCATAGATAAGTTATATTTTTCATCTAAAAATCTAGCTATTAATTTCAATTTAAAGTCCAAAATTGTATTTTTTTTTTTTTTTTTTTTCTTTTAATTTGAAAAAATGATGTGAAAGTGCTTTATCGTAAATATTTTCAATAAAATATTCAAATATTTATATTTAAAAAAGTATAGGGTTTAATTTTCTTCGAAAGTGGACAAGACCTATTTTGGCTTTTCAACTAATTGAATTACAACGTATCAAATAAATAACACCCTTTTTTTTTTTTAAATATATTATTAATTAAAAAACGAAATTTAAAATTAAATAAGCAAAAACATGGCATGTTTATCACGCGATTAAATTATTTTTTATATATTTATTCAATAAAAATTTCAAAATTCTTTTTAATTTAGATATCAGATGAAAGTTTCGTTTATATAAATTAAAATCTCTAAACTTTGAATGAGTTTCAGTTTAGAATGAATAATTTATAATGATAAATTTTTTGTCATGTCCTTTACGTTACATTTTTACCTTATTAGGTGTAAATTATTTTTCTTAAATCGCAAATTTTATATTATTTATAAGAAAAATAAACCAGCACATTAACGAGATAAGTTAATATTCAGTGATAAAAATTGGAGAAGAAAACATCTAGTCCGTCACAAAAAATAAATAAATAAATAAACAACCATTAAGATTTCAAATTTTAAAATTAAGGATTTCTTGAGTAACCAAGTTTTTTTTTTTTTTTTTTTTTTTTTTATTTATTTATTTTATTATTATTCAAGATTTTATTAGCTCCACCAGTTCCGAGAGGGTATGCTTTCGAAACTGATAGACATTTTCGAAATAAAGTTGTGTTATATTTTCATGTTTTGAGGTCTCCTGAAACGAAAAATAATGTTTTTAGCGGTTGTTCTGTGCGCGTCGGTTTGTCTATCTTAGATATTCTTGGAAAATGCTGAAAGTGTATTTCATTTTGTGTTAGATATTTTTCATATAAGACTAAATTTAAATGCACAATCTGATGTGCACATAGTTTATTGAAAACATATAGGGCTATCGAAAATTAAGCTAAACGTTCTTTTCTGTAGAATGTAATTGACGGAAGTGCTTTGCTACACTTTTTTTATGTCGACGAATACTGTTGAAGAAGGAAAATTAATTTTTCGAACCTATAATGTAAACAAAGTATCTATTTTCAACTCAGGTTTTTGAATAAAGTCACGTTTTGAGGTTCCCTGAATACAAAAAACATTTTTTTTTTTTTTTTTTTAGTTTTTAGCGATTGATTTATATGCATATTTATTATCAGAATAACTTAAAAACAAACAAATGCAGGAAATTCACAATTGTATTTTAAAACTCGTATTAGGTTTCAATTTGATAAAGATTGGCAAATTTAAGGACAAATTTATGACATCCTTGAAATATTTTTACTTCCATTACCCTACTACCGTAGGTAATGAAAGTATTGTGTTCCGTCCAAAAATTCGATATCGAGTTTTCCCCTGATTTATATTTTTAAGGTCTCATGAGTCCAAAAAAAGTAGTTTTTGGCAATTAGCCAGTATATGTGTGTGTGTGTATGTGAGTGTATGGATGTGGGGAATTTTCTGACTATTATATCTCCGAAATTAATAGAGATGGAATTGCGAAACTTCAGAATTGAGGCAGGTCTGGTGTACAGATGAATTTCCCAAATTTTGGTGAAAATTGGAAAACTGGAAGTGGGACCGTAAGCCCTTATCTCAAAAACAGCTTCAACGATTTTCTTCAAAGTTCCTACATAAACACTCTATTAGTTGCCCTTTTGAATATTATCATGTTTTGAGGTTCCCTGGACCTAAATATGAAAGTCCAGCTTTTAACGATTGATCTACGTATATCTATATTTATCATCAGAATATCTTAAAAACAAGTAAATGCAGGAAATTTACATTTGATATTTTAAAATTCGTATAAGGTTTCAATCTAAAAAAATTGATCAAGATTGGTAAGTTTAAAAGCAAAATAATTATGTGATTTTTTAAACTTTGGGGTAGAAGGGAAAATGGTAAAATAGGTCATTTTTAAGTTTTTCTGTACATTTTCCCTTTTATGATTGAATTGCAATTTCTATTTCAGAAAATCATTTCATCTTTCTGTTATATCGGATAATTTTTCAAATCATGATATTTAATTTTCACATGAATTTTTAATTCCATATTCCATTTGTGTGGTAAAAGGTTAATAAAAGTAATGTTTTGAATCTTAAAACTTAATATTTTTAAAAAGAACAAAAGTAGAAATAAAAATTTTCTATTTTTTCTTTTCAAGATTCCCAAGACTTTTGTTTCGATTGAACTGAAATAATCAAATTTTTATACGCATTTACACAAGTCTTTAAAAAACAGTGGTATTAAAAAAATATAAATCAATTTTGTTCCTATGTTGGAGTATTTTATAGTTTTATTCATAAGTTACTAATGTAATTTATGAATAAAACTATAAAATACTCCAATATAGAGTTACTTCAAAGTAACTAAGAACAAGTTATTTTTCTGTATTCCTACATCAATAAATAAAAATTTCATTTCTTTTTTTAATAAGCATAACTATTTTATTTGTTAAATCTAACTTACTAACAGAGGTGTCAACCCTTTGAATTTTTATATCATAATTTGTTTTAAATTTATCTTCGTCTTAATCACAGAATTTACGATAATAAATAAAAATAATGTTTTTTGTGAAAAATATTATTGATATTCAAAAATCCGAAGGGTTGCTAATTTTGCATTAATTATTTATGCAGTTTACATACCTTGCCTTGACATTTTTTACGCTGAATTGCATTGCTTGGTATTTCGTGAAAACTTATATTTTCACGGCGACTGTCCGATTTACAAAATGGAACGACGCAATACACCATATTACAAAAAAAAAAAAAAAAAAAAAAAAAAAAACACCTCTCACATTTGTTAAATTAATAAAACATAAACCATAAAGAACTCAATTGAAACTCAATTGAATCACGGGAAATAAACAGAACTTTACGTACGGTATCAAGCGCCATCTACTGGCTATGTTCTTCTTGTACTGTTGTCAAGTTTCCGAGCGACTCGCTAGGCATCTACTTAAGGAGGCTCTGCTTCAACTTACAAGTTTTGCTATGCATGTATACATAATATACAGAATTACATGTTGATAATATCACATCTTCGCTGTTTTCTGGAAGTTATGCATTGGCATTTTTCTATTTACATAGTTACTTCACATATATATGTTTTGTTTCACACATACACTTTTTTTTGGCAATGTTTATATGCACTTTCAGCAAATATAAATTTATTTTTATTGCTGTTATACATTTACACATATTTATATCTATTTATGCAATTTGGTGCTTAGGAACAGAGAAGATTTATTTATCCGATCATCTTGTTTCACTCAAGGCACTTCAATTTAGTTGCGGTTACACACACACACACACACTATCCATTTGAATTTTCTTTCAACAAGTTTTATTTATTTACAAAATTATGGTTATATTCAATAATATTTTATGCTTCACAAACATCAAATTTATTTTAATACTATATAAACACTGCATGTACTTCTTTTAAATTTTTATGTGATTATTTGTGTTACTCATGTTATTTTACATTTTAACAAACACATTAATTTAACACAGATATTTCTCAATACTTTTCACATGCTTACACAAATGAATGGTTTATATGTTTGCAGATTTTACATTTTATGGTATATATAGATTTGGTATTTGTGAATATATTCATTATTTTTGTACTTCATGGTGTATTACCAACTAACCAAAATTTTTACACACACATTTGTTGATATACCACTTATACAATTTTCTTTAAATAACCATCTTTCAAAAAGTTACAATAATGATCACCACAGATCATAATTTCACACTTATCTTTTTTCAGTGAAAAAGGACTATTGTGTAAAAAAAAAAAAAAAAAAAAAAAAAAACTTTTGATGATTTAAGAGGTTTCTCTGTGTAATTGTTTTATGTTGTAGTATTTATAGGTTAGATTTGAAAGGTTTCTCGTTTTTCACAAATTTTATAAACACACTCACACAATTATTTCCCGTTTACACATTATACACAACATTAAAAAAAAAAAAAAAAAAAAAAAAAAAAAAGATGATATTTACCTTACAATTATTTTAGGTAAATGATTAATCAATCATATATATGATTGATTTGCCTTGTCCAGTAACTGTAAAAAAATACTTACTTCGAACATTTACGCATGAGATAACTTTTTTAAAATCGAATTACAGTTCACGCTATACACATTTTCATATTACTTTCACTTTTTAAACTTGTTTGCCCAATTTTTGTCAAAGAACCTTCATAACTATAAAAGGTATATATTACATATTTAAATCTTTGGCACAAAAATTTGGACATTACATGACAGTTTTTCATCTTATTTTGTTAATTAAAAATAAATATGTTATTACAATTATAACACACTTACACATTCACACTTCATACATAATAATTAATTTATTTCAATAAATGATAACAGGAGTAAATACTTTTTAATGATAATTTTGGACACATTATGATTACATTTTTTACAAATCAAAAGTTTTAATAATCGTTACAGATTCACACTTTTTTTAATTGCCCATAATATTTTTTATTTAGTGCAATTGTATTTTTGTGATATTTATAGGTTTCAATAAAGCTTCCTTTTCACACATTCACACACATATTTTCATGTTTACACATTTTTTACACGTAACATAAAATTTACTTAACCTTCGTTGGTAAATTGTTGATCAATCATTTTGAATGATTGATTTGCCTTAGCTTGAAACTGTAAAAATATTCACTCTAGACTCTTGCACAGATGATTAATATTTTCCCTCGATTACAATTACAGTATGAACATTCTCATTTTAAATATTGTAAATTATATTATTATTAAAAGTATACTTAACACTTTTATACATGTTAAAAAAAAAATCATTTATTATAAGTATAAAAAAAAGAAAGAAAAAATAATAATAGTGAGAATTTTTACATTACACTACAGAGATTTAACATGCACATTGTTTTTATATTATATGTGACTTTATTTTATCAACTTTATGATATTTTATTAAATATTCATTGTCTCTCACCTATGCAAACACCAACAACCAACAATTTATCAAAAAAAAAAAAAAAAAAAAAAAAAACTTTTATGTCAATTCTTATCTAATACAGTCATGCCTAATTATTATTAACACAATTATTTAATAATGCTTACATGTGACTATTATAAATATTATGTGTTTTTATATCATGCTTTGCAAATGTATGCGAAAAGGTTATATAACAAAATTATATATGTATGTGTAATGAGCTCATAATTAAGCATATTATTGTCAGATAAGCTGACTTGTGACCTGTTTTGTTGGGCCCAATGTTAAATAAATGCATATGCTTGTTTTATTAATAAATAATATATATATATATACAGGTCATTTAAATTTACCAAATATGGGTAAATATGATACGGACTATTATATATGTCCAGATATTTTTTAATAATATGCTACAGCTGTTTGTTTTTATTATGCAAAATATTATGCATAATTTGATGTGGATCCTTTTGTTTTATGTCATGACTATATTATTTTATTTTTGTATGGGATGTGTGCCTCGTGTAATATTCATTGAAGTTCTTTATATTTTTACATTTTTAGAGAAAATTACACTCATATAACAGTAATATCATCTAGTATTATAATAAATATTTTACTCATGTAACAGCAAGAACATATAAAAAAATTTCTCTCTTCATAAAATTTTTTCTGGGTGAAGGGAGAAATATGTGATGTAGAAATCACATATATTTTAAAAATTCTCTATTTAATTTTAATTCAAATCTATTTTATCGCTTTATATAATAATTCACTCATGTATTCAATATTTATCTTTAGTAACAGCCGAATTCTTCCTCTATCAGTAAAATAAAAAAAAAATGTAAAAGATAATCAATCTCCTAGCATATTCTCATAATGATTTCCTATCATAAAGAATAACACATGGCCCATTTTATTTATGTTCCTCCTAAATCACAGTAGCATTATTCCTAACGTAATTTATTCAGTTAGAAAAAATATCCTTGAACGCAATTAAATTAAAGCTATATTGCGATTTACTTTTCTCAGAATGAATCTCTGGCGAAATTTGTGATTTTTGATAGGGTTATCATATTATGGCAATCCTACTCTGTATTCAAAATTGTTAGCTTAATTTCAGTGTAGCGTATCTTTAAAAAACCACTTTTTATGTGTTCTTGCTGGCGATAAAATTAAATGCCAATATGTAACAATAATTTGAATTTGGCTGAAACTAAATCATTCTTCTCTGATCGCTCCTGCTTAGAAGATAGGGATGTAGTTCCTAAAATATTTATACGTTAGGGGCACCTTCCCTCCTTATTTTATGCAGCAAGTCAATAAAGAAAACTGTGCACATTTTTGTCAAATCTTTATTGATCTCTGAATTTCATTTTTTTAACACCTCTGGATCGAATCTTGGTTATTTAATGGAAGAATTGTAAATAATATTTCTAGCGGCAATCAACGCAAGTAGATTTCACCTATACGAAAATATGGCCTAATGGAGACCATCGAACTGGAAACTTCTATTAACATTTTATCTACCTGCCACTAACTAAAAAAAATCTTCTCTACATACCTAAATTATCCTACGAAATATTATCTTACCTACTGTACAAGAATATCTACGTTACAGCATCACTATGTGATACAGATTTAGGATGCCGAGTTTAGACTTCCTGCTACAACTTGCTATTGAGATATGCTAATAACAAGCACAAAGACACACGCACAGACCTATCGCTAAAATCATTATTTTCAGATTTAGGAGACCTCAAAACATAGTAAGAAAAAAAGATAAAAAATAAAAATGTAACTTAATTTCTAAAATTTTAATTCAAAACAGCACTTTCTGTATCTTATATATGTGTAAGAGAATGTAAAAAGATACAGTGAGTGTATTAAAACAAACCTAACAAAAAATGTTTTATTGGTAATAAACACTTGTTAAAGATCACTTTTTTTTTTCGGTAAAGTACTATACAAGAAGAGCATCATTTATTATTCAGCAGGTGCTTATATATATTATATAATTTTTATTATTGGTACATTATTTTGCTATGTACTGAAGAGTAAAATGTTCTAGTTGGAGAACGTTTTTCGTAATAAAAAAGAGTAAAAAAACTGATATATAACAATTGTTTATTATAAATGTAAATTTGTTATTGTTTGTTTTGTTTTCATGTACCCCTGTAAGATGATCTTTCTCCACGAATCCCGATGTGCTTGAGAATTTTAGGGGAGGAATATAATGTTCTTTGGATGTTTTACATACTAAATAATTGTTTAAAGTCACACACACACAAACACATATATACGGGTGTTGCACAAAATAATGTGTATACTTTTGCTCGACTCCCGACTTGCCCGAGTTCGACTCCCGGTCCAGGCATTATTTTCACCCAGTCGGAAAGATAAAGTTTCAATAAATATGATTTTCTTCCACAGTTGATTGTGTGATTTTAATAAAAATTGTATTTCTTTCTCCCATTCTTTAATGGTGTTTTTTCCTGCGGCTTATTTCTGTTGAGCTATCTACATGATAGACGAGAGATGTTTCTGCCTAAAGGTTGTCTGAGTGAGTAATGTTGACTGGGTGTCGGCCTGGATAGCACAATTGGTAGAGTCTTGACCTTGTAAGTCAAAGATCCGGAGTTCGACTCCCGGTCGAGGCATTATTTTCACTCAGTCGGAAAAATAAAATTTCATACTTTTGCTTGTTTACGTTTTGTCAAATATCTTGAAAAGTACATAAGCGTTGTTCTTTAATTTTAGGAATAAGGAAAACGTATCTTTCCTCATATTTTTCAGCAAAGATTTTCTCACGAAGGCCCTTAGGGGACGTTAATATTTATAACATACCTAAAATTTGAAGACCATACCTAAAATTTGAAGACCATTTGAAGCTTTTCCATATACAGGGTTATCACACATACTTTTTTATTTTATTGGATTCGTTGTGCTTCCCCTAAAGGATTTCGTAAAAAAATCTTTGCTGACAAATATGAGGAAGGACATGTTTTCTTTATTCCCAAAATTCAAGAACAACATCGTAAGTATTTTTAAGATATTTGACAAAACTTAAAAAAGCGAAAGTGTTCACATTATTTTGTACATCACCTGTATATATATATAAATATATGTATATATATATATATATATATATGTATATATATATATATATATATATATATATATATATATATATATATAGGTAACTTTTGTAACGAATTTATGAGTTTAAAGATAAGAAAAACATACATTGAGGGGCCTCCCTGATGAAGACCTCATTGTTTTTTGGGGTTTTATTTTATTTTATTCATTGATAATTTATTTTATTCTCTAAATACCTATTCCTATATATATATATATATATATATATATATATATATATATATATATATATATCGAGTATAACTGTTACCGTACCACAAAAGTCAAGTAAATATCATTATATACTCTTCATAGGAAGGATGTCGCTTGTTCAGTAGTAATGATCAACATATTTTTCACTCTTGTGGAGAAAAAACGCTTAACATTAAATTTGAACTGTTACAGGTGAGGGTCGTTTTTTTCATAGTCTCGGGCATAATTTGACAAAGTTTCGGAACTATTTGGAGAGAAATACATAAAACATATTCCGTGGAAAAAAAAAAGCAGAAAAAGTTCTGAGATTTTTGTAACCTTTAATTAGCATTGTAAACAAAATTGGTCGCTAAATAGTAAAATTTATTGCAAAAACACTTTGTTTGCCGCCAGGTATGTTCTCTCTAGTTATAAACTGAGCGGGCGTATTTTCTCCTTCATATCAAACTACCTTTTCCACAACAGCAGTTAAAATGCAGAAAAAATGTTTTTGATTTTTGTAAAAATATCATGATTTAAATTGAATTAGCCTTAAACAGATGAATTTGACCTTAACTGAAAGATTCTGTATGTCAAAAAATTATTTTACTTAGTGTACCGCTTTCCCAAGGGAGAAATCATATGTGCTTAAAATGCTAATGTGTTGAACGTTTATAGTAATAAATAATAAAAATGATTCAATGCAACATTATTCAGGCATGTTTTCTTCGGAGTTTACACACTTTTCTCTGACTTAATTATTTGGCATGTCATGTGTTCACATATCACTTGATCAGCAATAATTTAATTTGAGTGCTTTTGTTATTCTATTGTTATAAAATATAGTTATTGATTCATAAAAGAGAAATCAATAATAATAGTAATGATAATGATGATAATTTATGCATCTTTAACATTAATTCACATGACCTTACCTCGTAGTATCTTAAAAAAAAAAAAAAAAAAAAAAAAAGATAAAAAAATAAATAAATAAATTGATAAACAAATAAACAAATAATAATAAAAAAAAATATATATATTTAATGCTAATGTCATACATTTATCGATAACTATTTGTTAATTTTATATTTATTTCATACATTTCAAATAGTTGTTCATATATAGTTTTTCTCTTTTCAATATTTTTAAAGGATCTTTTCACTTCAACCAGAGCCTCCTTAAGTAGGTGCCTTCCACGCGCGGCGAATCCCAATATTAAATTAAGCAACATTTAAAAAACAAAACTAACGCTAGGTGACAGCACCTACGCAGAGCAACAATTTTCTTCTGTTTCATAGATAAGTTATATTTTTCATCTAAAAATCTAGCTATTAATTTCAATTTAAAGTCCAAAATTGTATTTTTTTTTTTTTCTTTTAATTTGAAAAAATGATGTGAAAGTGCTTTATCGTAAATATTTTCAATAAAATATTCAAATATTTATATTTAAAAAAGTATAGGGTTTAATTTTCTTCGAAAGTGGACAAGACCTATTTTGGCTTTTCAACTAATTGAATTACAACGTATCAAATAAATAACACCCTTTTTTTTAAAAAATATATTATTAATTAAAAAACGAAATTTAAAATTAAATAAGCAAAAACATGGCATGTATATTTATTCAATAAAAATTTCAAAATTCTTTTTAATTTAGATATCAGATGAAAGTTTCGTTTATATAAATTAAAATCTCTGAACTTTGAATGAGTTTCAGTTTAGAATGAATAATTTATAATGATAAATTTTTTGTCATGTCCTTTACGTTACATTTTTACCTTATTAGGTGTAAATTATTTTTCTTAAATCGCAAATTTTATATTATTTATAAGAAAATTAAACCAGCACATTAACGAGATAAGTTAATATTCAGTGATAAAAATTGGAGAAGAAAACATCTAGTCCGTCACAAAAAATAAATAAATAAATAAACAACCATTAAGATTTCAAATTTTAAAATTAAGGATTTCTTGAGTAACCAAGTTTTTTTTTTTTTTTTTTTTTTTAATTATTATTCAAGATTTTATTAGCTCCACCAGTTCCGAGAGGGTATGCTTTCGAAACTGATAGACATTTTCGAAATAAAGTTGTGTTATATTTTCATGTTTTGAGGTCTCCTGAAACGAAAAATAATGTTTTTAGCGGTTGTTCTGTGCGCGTCGGTTTGTCTATCTTGGATATTCTTGGAAAATGCTGAAAGTGTATTTCATTTTGTGTTAGATATTTTTCATATAAGACTAAATTTAAATGCACAATCTGATGTGCACATAGTTTATTGAAAACATACAGGGCTATCCAAAATTAAGCTAAACGTTCTTTTCTGTAGAATGTAATTGACGGAAGTGCTTTGCTACACTTTTTTTATGTCGACGAATACTGTTGAAGAAGGAAAATTAATTTTTCGAACCTATAATGTAAACAAAGTATCTATTTCAACTCAGGTTTTTGAATAAAGTCACGTTTTGAGGTTCCCTGAATACAAAAAACAATTTTTTTTTTTTTTTTTAGTTTTTAGCGATTGATTTATATGCATATTTATTATCAGAATAACTTAAAAACAAACAAATGCAGGAAATTCACAATTGTATTTTAAAACTCGTATTAGGTTTCAATTTGATAAAGATTGGCAAATTTAAGGACAAATTTATGACATCCTTGAAATATTTTTACTTCCATTACCCTACTACCGTAGGTAATGAAAGTATTGTGTTCCGTCCAAAAATTCGATATCGAGTTTTCCCCTGATTTATATTTTTAAGGTCTCATGAGTCCAAAAAAAGTAGTTTTTGGCAATTAGCCAGTATATGTGTGTGTGTGTGTATGTGAGTGTATGGATGTGGGGAATTTTCTGACTATTATATCTCCGAAATTAATAGAGGTGGAATTGCGAAACTTCAGAATTGAGGCAGGTCTGGTGTACAGATGAATTTCCCAAATTTTGGTGAAAATTGGAAAACTGGAAATGGGACCGTAAGCCCTTATCTCAAAAACAGCTTCAACGATTTTCTTCAAAGTTCCTATATAAACACTCTATTAGTTGCCCTTTTGAATATTATCATGTTTTGAGGTTCCCTGGACCTAAATATGAAAGTCCAGCTTTTAACGATTAATCTACGTATATCTATATTTGTCATCAGAATATCTTAAAAACAAGTAAATGCAGGAAATTTACATTTGATATTTTAAAATTCGTATAAGGTTTCAATCTAAAAAATTTGATCAAGATTGGTAAGTTTAAAAGCAAAATAATTATGTGATTTTTTAAACTTTGGGGTAGAAGGGAAAATGGTAAAATAGGTCATTTTTAAGTTTTTCTGTACATTTTCCCTTTTATGATTGAATTGCAATTTCTATTTCAGAAAATCATTTCATCTTTCTGTTATATCGGATAATTTTTCAAATCATGATATTTAATTTTCACATGAATTTTTAATTCCATATTCCATTTGTGTGGTGAAAGGTTAATAAAAGTAATGTTTTGAATCTTAAAACTTAATATTTTTAAAAAGAACAAAAGTAGAAATAAAAATTTTCTATTTTTTCTTTTCAAGATTCCCAAGACTTTTGTTTCGATTGAACTGAAATAATCAAATTTTTATACGCATTTACACAAGTCTTTAAAAAACAGTGGTATTAAAAAAATATAAATCAATTTTGTTCCTATGTTGGAGTATTTTATAGTTTTATTCATAAGTTACTAATGTAATTTATGAATAAAACTATAAAATACTCCAATATAGAGTTACTTCAAAGTAACTAAGAACAAGTTATTTTTCTGTATTCCTACATCAATAAATAAAAATTTCATTTCTTTTTTTAATAAGCATAACTATTTTATTTGTTAAATCTAACTTACTAACAGAGGTGTCAACCCTTTGAATTTTTATATCATAATTTCTTTTAAATTTATCTTCGTCTTAATCACAGAATTTACGATAATAAATAAAAATAATGTTTTTTGTGAAAAATATTATTGATATTCAAAAATCCGAAGGGTTGCTAATTTTGCATTAATTATTTATGCAGTTTACATACCTTGCCTTGACATTTTTTACGCTGAATTGCATTGCTTGGTATTTCGTGAAAACTTATATTTTCACGGCGACTGTCCGATTTACAAAATGGAACGACGCAATACACCATATTACAAAAAAAAAAAAAAAAAAAAAAAAAAAAAAAAAACCTCTCACATTTGTTAAATTAATAAAACATAAACCATAAAGAACTCAATTGAAACTCAGTTGAATCACGGGAAATAAACAGAACTTTACGTACGGTATCAAGCGCCATCTACTGGCTATGTTCTTCTTGTACTGTTGTCAAGTTTCCGAGCGACTCGCTAGGCATCTACTTAAGGAGGCTCTGCTTCAACTTACAAGTTTTGCTATGCATGCATACATAATATACAGAATTACATGTTGATAATGTCACATCTTCGCTGTTTTCTGGAAGTTATGCATTGGCATTTTTCTATTTACATAGTTACTTCACATATATATGTTTTGTTTCACACATACACTTTTTTTTGGCAATGTTTATATGCACTTTCAGCAAATATAAATTTATTTTTATTGCTGTTATACATTTACACATATTTATATCTATTTATGCAATTTGGTGCTTAGGAACAGAGAAGATTTATTTATCCGATCATCTTGTTTCACTCAAGGCACTTCAATTTAGTTGCGGTTACACACACACACACACACTATCCATTTGAATTTTCTTTCAACAAGTTTTATTTATTTACAAAATTATGGTTATATTCAATAATATTTTATGCTTCACAAGCATCAAATTTATTTTAATACTATATAAACACTTCATGTACTTCTTCTTTTAAATTTTTATGTGATTATTTGTGTTACTCATGTTATTTTACATTTTAACAAACACATTAATTTAACACAGATATTTCTCAATACTTTTCACATGCTTACACAAATGAATGGTTTATATGTTTGCAGATTTTACATTTTATGGTATATATAGATTTGGTATTTGTGAATATATTCATTATTTTTGTACTTCATGGTGTATTACCAACTAACCAAAATTTTTACACACACATTTGTTGATATACCACTTATACAATTTTCTTTAAATAACCATCTTTCAAAAAGTTACAATAATGATCACCACAGATCATAATTTCACACTTATCTTTTTTCAGTGAAAAAGGACTATTGTGTAAAAAAAAAAAAAAAAAAAAAAAAAAAAAAAAAAACTTTTGATGATTTAAGAGGATTCTCTGTGTAATTGTTTTATGTTGTAGTATTTATAGGTTAGATTTGGAAAGGTTTCTCGTTTTTCACAAATTTTATAAACACACTCACACAATTATTTCCCGTTTACACATTATACACAACATTAAAAAAAAAAAAAAAAAAAAAAAAAAAAAAAAAAGAAAATATTTACCTTACAATTATTTTAGGTAAATGATTAATCAATCATATATATGATTGATTTGCCTTGTCCAGTAACTGTAAAAAAATACTTACTTCGAACATTTACGCATGAGATAACTTTTTTAAAATCGAATTACAGTTCACGCTATACACATTTTCATATTACTTTCACTTTTTAAACTTGTTTGCCCAATTTTTGTCAAAGAACCTTCATAACTATAAAAGGTATATATTACATATTTAAATCTTTGTCACAAAAATTTGGACATTACATGACAGTTTTTCATCTTATTTTGTTAATTAAAAATAAATATGTTATTACAATTATAACACACTTACACATTTACACTTCATACATAATAATTAATTTATTTCAATAAATGATAACAGGAGTAAATACTTTTTAATGATAATTTTGGACACATTATGATTACATTTTTTACAAATCAAAAGTTTTAATAATCGTTACAGATTCACACTTTTTTTAATTGCCCATAATATTTTTTATTTAGTGCAATTGTATTTTTGTGATATTTATAGGTTTCAATAAGGCTTCCTTTTCACACATTCACACACATATTTTCATGTTTACACATTTTTTACACGTAACATAAAATTTACTTAACCTTCGTTGGTAAATTGTTGATCAATCATTTTGAATGATTGATTTGCCTTAGCTTGAAACTGTAAAAATATTCACTCTAGACTCTTGCACAGATGATTAATATTTTCCCTCGATTACAATTACAGTATGAACATTCTCATTTTAAATATTGTAAATTATATTATTATTAAAAGTATACTTAACACTTTTATACATGTTAAAAAAAAAAATCATTTATTATAAGTATAAAAAAAAAAAAGAAAGAAAAAATAATAATAGTGAGAATTTTTACATTACACTACAGAGATTTAACATGCACATTGTTTTTATATTATATGTGACTTTATTTTATCAACATTATGATATTTTATTAAATATTCATTGTCTCTCACCTATGCAAACACCAACAACCAACAATTTATCAAAAAAAAAAAAAAAAAAAAAAAAAAAAAAAAAAAAAACTTTTATGTCAATTCTTATCTAATACAGTCATGCCTAATTATTATTAACACAATTATTTAATAATGCTTACATGTGACTATTATATATATTATGTGTTTTTATATCATGCTTTGCAAATGTATGCGAAAAGGTTATATAACAAAATTATATATGTATGTGTAATGAGCTCATAATTAAGCATATTATTGTCAGATAAGCTGACTTGTGACCTGTTTTGTTGGACCCAATGTTGAATAAATGCATATGCTTGTTTTATTAATAAATAATATATATATATATATATATATATATATACAGGTCATTTAAATTTACCAAATATGGGTAAATATGATACGGACTATTATATATGTCCAGATAATTTTTAATAATATGCTACAGCTGTTTGTTTTTCTTATGCAAAATATTATGCATAATTTGATGTGGATCCTTTTGTTTTATGTCATGACTATATTATTTTATTTTTGTATGGGATGTGTGCCCCGTGTAATATTCATTGAAGTTCTTTATATTTTTACATTTTTAGAGAAAATTACACTGATATAACAGTAATATCATCTAGTATTATAATAAATATTTTACTCATGTAACAGCAAGAACATATAAAAAAATTTCTCTCTTCATAAAATTTTTTCTGGGTGAAGGGGAGAAATATGTGATGTAGAAATCACATATATTTTAAAAATTCTCTATTTAATTTTAATTCAAATCTATTTTATCGCTTTATATAATAATTCACTCATGTATTCAATATTAATCTTTAGTAACTGCCGAATTCTTCCTCTATCAGTAAAAAACAAAAAAATGTAAAAGATAATCAATCTCCTAGCATATTCTCATAATGATTTCCTATCATAAAAAATAAGACATGGCCCATTTTATTTATGTTCCTCCTAAATCACAGTAGCCTTATTCCTAACGTAATTTATTCAGTTAGACAAAATATCCTTGAACGCAATTCAATTAAAGCTATATTGCGGTTTACTTTTCTCAGAATGAATCTCTGGCGAAATTTGTGATTTTTGATAGGGTTATCATATTATGGCAATCCTACTCTGTATTCAAAATTGTTAGCTTAATTTCAGTGTAAAGTATCTTTAAAAAACCACTTTTTATGTGTTCTTGCTGGCGATAAAATTAAATGCCAATATGTAACAATAATTTGAATTTGGCTGAAACTAAATCATTCTTCTCTGATCGCTCCTGCTTAGAAGATAGGGATGTAGTTCCTAAAATATTTATACGTTAGGGGCACCTTCCCTCCTTATTTTATGCAGCAAGTCAATAAAGAAAACTGTGCACATTTTTGTCAAATCTTTATTGATCTCTGAATTTCATTTTTTTAACACCTCTGGATCGAATCTTGGTTATTTAATGGAAGAATTGTAAATAATATTTCTAGCGGCAATCAACGCAAGTAGATTTCACCTATACGAAAATATGGCCTAATGGAGACCATCGAACTGGAAACTTCTATTAACATTTTATCTACCTGCCACTAACTAAAAAAAATCTTCTCTACATACCTGAATTATCCTACGAAATATTATCTTACCTACTGTACAAGAATATCTACGTTACAGCATCACTATGTGATACAGATTTAGGATGCCGAGTTTAGACTTCCTGCTACAACTTGCTATTGAGATATGCTAATAACAAGCACAAAGACACACGCACAGACCTATCGCTAAAATCATTATTTTCAGATTTAGGAGACCTCAAAACATAGTAAGAAAAAAAGATAAAAAATAAAAATGTAACTTAATTTCTAAAATTTTAATTCAAAACAGCACTTTCTGTATCTTATATATGTGTAAGAGAATGTAAAAAGATACAGTGAGTGTATAAAAACAAACCTAACAAAAAATGTTTTATTGGTAATAAACACTTGTTAAAGATCACTTTTTTTTTTCGGTAAAGTACTATACAAGAAGAGCATCATTTATTATTCAGCAGGTGCTTATATATATTATATAATTTTTATTATTGGTACATTATTTTGCTATGTACTGAAGAGTAAAATGTTCTAGTTAGAGAACGTTTTTCGTAATAAAAAAGAGAAAAAAACTGATATATAACAATTGTTTATTATAAATGTAAATTTGTTATTGGTTGTTTTGTTTTCATGTACCCCTGTAAGATGATCTTTCTCCACGAATCCCGATGTGCTTGAGAATTTTAGGGGAGGAATATAATGTTCTTTGGATGTTTTACATACTAAATAATTGTTTAAAGTCACACACACACAAACACATATATACGGGTGTTGCACAAAATAATGTGTATACTTTTGCTCGACTCCCGACTTGCCCGAGTTCGACTCCCGGTCCAGGCATTATTTTCACCCAGTCGGAAAGATAAAGTTTCAATAAATATGATTTTCTTCCACAGTTGATTGTGTGATTTTAATAAAAATTGTATTTCTTTCTCCCATTCTTTAATGGTGTTTTTTCCTGCGGCTTATTTCTGTTGGGCTATCTACATGATAGACGAGAGATGTTTCTGCCTAAAGGTTGTCTGAGTGAGTAATGTTGACTGGGTGTCGGCCTGGATAGCACAATTGGTAGAGCCTTGACTTTGTAAGTCAAAGATCCGGAGTTCGACTCCCGGTCCAGGCATTATTTTCACTCAGTCGGAAAAATAAAATTTCATACTTTTGCTTGTTTACGTTTTGTCAAATATCTTGAAAAGTACATAAGCGTTGTTCTTTAATTTTAGAAATAAGGAAAACATATCTTTCCTCATATTTTTCAGCAAAGATTTTCTCACGAAGGCCCTTAGGGGACGTTAATATTTATAACATACCTAAAATTTGAAGACCATTTGAAGCTTTTCCATATACAGGGTTATCACACATACTTTTTTATTTTATTGGATTCGTTGTGGTTCCCCTAAAGGATTTCGTAAAAAAATCTTTGCTGAAAAATATGAGGAAGGACATGTTTTCTTTATTCCCAAAATTCAAGAACAACATCGTAAGTATTTTTAAGATATTTGACAAAACTTAAAAAAGCGAAAGTGTTCACATTATTTTGTCCATCACCTGTATATATATATATATATAGGTAACTTTTGTAACGAATTTATGAGTTTAAAGATAAGAAAAACATACATTGAGGGGCCTCCCTGATGAAGACCTCATTGTTTTTTGGGGTTTTATTTTATTTTATTCATTGATAATTTATTTTATTCTCTAATAATCTATTCCTATATATATATATATATATACATATATATATATCGATTATAACTGTTACCGTACCACAAAAGTCAAGTAAACATCATTATATACTCTTCATAGGAAGGATGTCGCTTGTTCCGTAGTAATGACCAACATATTTTTCACACTCTTGTGGAGAAAAAACGCTTAACATTAAATTTGAACTGTTACAGGTGAGGGTCGTTTTTT
This sequence comes from Salticus scenicus, assembly GCA_963930645.1. Taxonomy (NCBI): domain Eukaryota; kingdom Metazoa; phylum Arthropoda; class Arachnida; order Araneae; family Salticidae; genus Salticus; species Salticus scenicus. The sequence continues at coordinate 244,843,983 of OZ005652.1, forward strand.
TCATAGTCTCGGGCATAATTTGACAAAGTTTCGGAACTATTTGGAGAGAAATACATAAAACATATTCCGTGGAAAAAAAAGCAGAAAAATTTCTCAGATTTTTGTAACCTTTAACTAGCATTTGTAAACAAAATTGGTCGCTAAATAGTAAAATTTATTGTAAAAACACTTTGTTTGCCGCCAGGTATGTTCTCTCTAGATATAAACTGAGCGGGCGTATTTTCTCCTTCATATCAAACTACCTTTTCCACAACAGCAGTTAAAATGCAGAAAAAATGTTTTTGATTTTTGTAAAAATATCATGATTTAAATTGAATTAGCCTTAAACAGATGAATTTGACCTTAACTGAAAGATTCTGTATGTCAAAAAATTATTTTACTTAGTGTACCGCTTTCCCAAGGGAGAAATCATATGTGCTTAAAATGCTAATGTGTTGAACGTTTATAGTAATAAATAATAAAAATGATTCAATGCAACATAAATAAATTTTCATTTTATAATGCGACATTTATGATGCTAATTTTCTTTTATCCTAATTTACACATTGAATACCTACTATTTTAATTTCGCAGAAAACTGTTTATAGATAAATTTTTAGGTTAAGAATTTAAAAATAAGATTATACTCTAATATAAATTATGATAACCTAAACTTCTGTTTTAACTTTGTATATAGACTACATCTGGAAGGAAAGTTCCAATCCACGGAATTTAATAATAAGATCTATATGAATTTCTTCTCCATTTAAGATGCTTAAAAAAGTAATAAATCAGAAAATTATTTGTTTTCGTCCCTAACTCATTAAATAACCATTAAGTGTTTGAAATTAGGGTTCTCCAGTGGTTGTTTAAAAGAAAATGTATTTCTCCAGCGGTTTCACTTTAAATTTAAATCCTTAAAATTTTCTCAATCGTAATTTAATTTTACGGCAAATGAAAATATTCATAAATTGGAAATCCCTTGATATTAACTGAATCCTGGGAAAATGCTGTGTTCCGTAAGAAAGAAACATTAAAATTTCATTTTCAAAAACAACGCAAGCTCAGGATTGTTATTTATTTCAAGCTGTCATTGAATTCCCTATACTTTACAAATAATGAAAGTTATAAAGAAAAATATTTAACGGGAAATGGAAAATTAAAACTCTACCTGTCCATTTGACCATTTTATTGTATTTAATTGAATCATGATTACTTACTTCTGAATTCAGCTTTTTACAGATAATTTAAAATACTGTCAGTTATTGATTTATGAAATATAATAAATCGCTTTTGACAGGAATTACTTGAAATTTGAATACACTCTAGAAGAAAGAAAAAAAAAATGCAGCAAGGAGTACTACAAATTAGGCACAAATTAATACTAATACAGGTTTCCACAGAAAATGCAAAAATTTTAAATTTGCCAGCCAATAAATAACACGTGACGCTGCAGCAGATATGCGCAACTACGGAAGGGTATAAAAGAGAAGAAATTTCGATTCCATGTCAGAAATTCTTTGAAATCTTCATTCCGTGTACTCGGATAGGTGGTAAATATGCCTCGTATACAGGTTTGCGCGAACAGTATGCACAGATGTCAGAATTTGAGAGAGGAATTTTAATTGGGCTCAAAGAAGCCGGTTGTTCTAATCAGCGACTCGCTCAACATTTGAATAGGAATGATGTCTCTATTAGACGATGTTGGCAAAAATGGATGAACCTTGGTTGAACACAACGTCAATAAGGAAGGGGTTAGTCTAGAGAGACGAGAGAAAGTAAGGAGCGCATTTGACCTGGAATGAAACTGACCTGCGTAGAATTTTCTTCAATGATGAGTCCCGCTCCAATTTGAACCCCTATCACCAGTGAAGACGTGACTGGAGACGCCTCGGAGAAAGAGGGGATCCGCCAATCATACGGCCCGTAAACCAGGAGTGATGATCTGGGGTGCCATTTCATTTCATGGCATAACCCCTTTGGTTGTCATCCGCGGCATCTTTACAGCACAGTTGTACGTGGACGAAATTCTACAACCCATTGTGTTACCCTTCATATCACGCTATCCTGAGCGTATATTTCAGCATGATAATGTCCGCCTACGCCCGAAAATAGTTTCTCATGCTTGTTTTCTTGCTTGTCCAACATTACACTGGTCAGCGAATTCGTCGGATCTCTCCCCACTGGGGACATTTGGAGCATTATGAAAAAGGGTCCTTGAACCAGCTCGGGAGTTCGCAAATCTAACGCACCAACTGTACAGAAACTGACCCGATATCTGTTACCCGAAAAATACATCTGCCAATTCTATCAATCAATTCCAAATCGAATAACTGCTTACACAAGAGCCAGAGGTAGACAAACGCGTTATTAACTTATTCACTTTGTGAAACTCTATCTCTTTGTTGAATCATTTAATTTTTCTGAAAACGTTATCATTTGTTTTTCTTTGTACATATTTACCAATTTTAGCCCCATTTAAATAAATCACTCTTGGTGCGTTTTTTTTTCTTAGAATGTATTAAAAGAGAAAAGTTCCGTTTGGGAAATTTATGTAACTGTATAAATTCGTGTGTAATATTCGAAAAATTATCCATTTAATCGAAATAAAAAATATATAAATCTATACATTAAATCTATAAAAATTATAATTTTTTTTCTGCTTCTAGTTAGGAAGAAAAAATAAACATTTAAGCTTTGATTATATACGATTTTCTTAATTATCATATCTAATTAACTACTATACTTCCCTTTTCTTACATGGTAGAGAGAATATCGTTTTGGGGCGAAATTTTAAAAATGACTTACTATAATTACAGTTTTGAGGTAACCATGAATCTGAAAATCAGGTTTCTAAATGGTTGCTCGTGTATGTAACTGTATGTGAGCGTACCTCTGCTAATAGCATACTTTAAAACAAATACTAGCAGGAATTTCTAATTCGGCATCCTAAATCTCTATAATATGGGAATATTCATATGAGTCTATACATGATAACACAAAGAAATTCAAATACTTCTGTGAGCTAGATTTCTTATTGGTATATTTTGGAATCTTTAGACCCCTAAACTAAAGGAAATGAAGTTGATTTTTTTAAAAACGTGCATATACATGTTTCACAAAGAATAAGCATAATGTCTCTGTTCTGTGACTAAATATTTTTGAGTTAAGGGACATACAAACATGCATGCAGGCATCACAAAAAAAAAAAAAAAAAATTGTATGCGAATAATTTAAATTATAACAATTCGGAATGAAACGAGCGTATTATTTTTATGTATTTGACGAAACTAACAATTAAGGTTTTGCCAAAACTATTTGAGACGCGGATATGAAAATTTCGGAGCTTATCGCTTTTATAACGAAAGCGTCATTCAAGAAGCAATTTCTAAGGAAGGTAGTTGAGGACGTTTTTTTACACGCATTTATTTACAGAATAATATAACAGTCAGATCCTGTGTAAACTTCTTTGGTAAATATATGCACTACGCTGTCAAAGATAAAAGGCTGAGGAACACCATCGACACCCTTTTTTAGATTATTTTGTAAAAACAAAATATATGATGTTAGCAGGGCCCGAAATTTCATTTCAAATTACACTCGCCGAAACTTAAGTTTTACTCGCCACAAAATAGGGTTGTCATTTTTCTTTCTTTCTTTCTTTTCTTTTCTTTTCTTTTTTTTTTTCTTTTTTTTTTCTTTTTTTTTTCTTTTTTTTTTTTAACGCATTTTGGGTTTTTTTAATTTTTTCTAACTATTTGGAAGGCTTTTACAAATATGCCTAAAAATAAAATTATGTATTCTAAAATTGTGTCGCATATCATCATGTCTCATAATCATCTCTAATCAAAAATCATTATAATGTATTGTATTTGAGATATGAAAAAATATTAAAATATCTATTAACATAAATGCAAAGAATCATTAAAGAAAAAAATAAGAAAAAAAGACTCTTTGTCAAACAATATCCTGTGAAAATCTTTTTATTCTGAAAGATTAAACTTCCTTATTTACTTATTTATTTACTTAACTTTTTACATCAAAAATGTCTTTTTCGTCCGTTTTATTTTTGTAATCAGACGGAATGTCGATGTGTATAACTTGTTCATTGTTGTCATTTGAAATAGCCATTTCGGAATAACTTTTTCGATAAAATCGTTGCTTACAAATCATTACAAGTGCAAATCATTGGCGTTTCAGTAAAAAAAAAAAAAAAAAAAAAAAAAAAAATTGGAAAATATGAACTGTTTTATCATTATTAAACAAAATAAACATAGGCAGTATCTTTAAAAGGGCTCAGGCTCATGACAATATCGCATAGGCAAACTCTCGCATATCTCTTTTCCGGGATACTGGGCGACGGACAAAGAGGCTCACTGCTCATCTATTCTCACTCTGCTTGGAGAAATAACAGTAAGAGAAACGAAATAACCGAAGAGCTCAAAACTTTTATGAATGCACTACGTATTTTTCCTTTCCCAGACTGGGGCGATCTCGGGCCGCACATACACAGACTCGGCTCTCCGAGAACCTAAAAAGGAGAGGTTATATGTGAGGTTAAAAGATGGCAAGATTTTGCCATATTTAAATCTATTTAAACATATAAAAAGAATGTTTTCTGTCACCGTAACGTGTAAGAATTCTATCTCTAAGTAGACCAAATTTTTACTCGCCACAGTAAAAATTCCACTTGCCAATGGCGAGCTGAAATTTCGCGCCCTGATGTTAGTATAATGTAAAATCCTCAGATTAAACAAAAAATAATATTTAAAAATTATTATTATGAACAGCATTTAGAGGAATAATTCAATATGATTAAGCACAACTGGAGCTGATAAAACAACATATAGTTTCATGAAAGAGACTGAAAAGAGAAATTAAACTAATTTTAAGGATATATAATAAAAAATGTATATAATATACGAATTTGTGAGATAAAACTCATGTAAGATGAAACATATATTCAGTAGTAATGTTCTATGAAGCGCACTAAATAAGAAAAAACCAAAATATGAGAAATTAATCAATTTACCTATGCATAAATTATAGTGGAAACTTATTAAAATGAATAGGTACAACTTATCTAGAATAATAATCTGAAAGTAAATATAAATGTTTTTATTCTAATCAAATGTTTGATATTGACATTCATATTAACAATGCTGGTGCATTAGCGCATATAATTTGACTGTTTTAAATATTTTATTAACAAGTATTTATTGTATTCTTTGTTTTAAAGGTTTAAAGATTTGATTTTTTTTAAAGAAATTTATATTATAAATCAAAATTTTATAAATGTTTTAACTAATTAATTAATTATTCATTTGTGTAAATAGTAAGAAAATAAATATCTTTTGATTATTTTAGGTGTTGAATGTCTGTAAGTGTGCTCGAGAGAGAGGAAGATTAGTTATAAGTAACCAGACATTTAAGAGTAACAATACCTTAAGGAAATGACAGTGAAATAATTCAGTCTGCAATTTCCTTAGGAGAAAAAAAAAATAAGTCATTTAATCTAGACCAAAATAGGAAAAAGGAACTAGTAGAAGGTAATTTTAAAAATATTAAGAAATATTTTTCTTGTTATTTTATTCAATTCAACACATTTTTAAATATTAACAATCGTCGAATGATGATATTTTCTAAGACCACTGTCCACTTAATTGATGTAAAAAATATTGTTTAACTCGCAAGAATGTTCTGAAATCTTAAATGTCAAACCGAATACAACAACGTTGACAGTTTTATGAAACAGGTGCAATTTCACATCTCAAAAATAAATTTAATTTCCCATGCCTGCATTTACAAAATAGTTTCAAGACACGATTATGACGTTATATTTTGTTTAGACATAATAAAACATTTTCGAAAGCTCTTTTATTTCCTTGTTTCAAAGTGCAATTTCTGACATATCCCCGTGCCAAGACAATATTCTTCTGACACGTGAAATAAAAAAATAAATTACATCCTTTAAACACTTTGACAGGAGACGGAAATTTCTGTTTTCATTTAATAATCAAAATATTCCGTTTCTGTAATTTTGTTACTTCAATAAACTAATCTTTATGCTGTAGTTTCTCCTTCTTATATACCAGAAAATATTATCAAAATAATAATGATAATAATAATAATAATAATAATAATAATGCACACTTCTATTTTCCTTGTGTTTAAGTTTTTCGAATATGTTTGCATATGCACTTGGGTAATTTACAAAACGATATATTTACCATCTTTTTAAAATTTAAATGAAATGAATAATTTAATAAATCGTTTAAATTTATCATGTAAGAGGCTTTTAAAATACGTATAATATCGGGTGCGAAATTTTCCCATAAGACGGGCTTTATTTTTGCAATATTTCCTCAGTTGGTCACACTATGCTAAATTGTTTTAAAAGACGCGGTAAAAACGATTAAATAATTTTTGTAAAACTTATAAATTTAAATTTTCATATGGTTACAAGGTTTCTACAGTTTTATTTAGTAATATATATATATATATATATATATATATATATATATATATATATATATATATATATATATATATATTCGTAATACATTATGAAAAAACTATATTTTTATCATTATAGTTGTTAGATGATTTCATCTTAAAATTCAAATTTACATTTCAGAATCGAATACATGATGAAGAGGAGAAAAATGAAATTAAACAGAGAAAAAGCTAGAAAAACAAAAATAAATAAATAAATATTTCTTAAAAAATCTTAATGGCTGAAATAAAATAATTCTGTCATTTTTAAGCATAGATCTATGTTTGTTTTTTTTTCTTCTTTCCATGCTAGAGTATCAAGAATATTCAAAATATAACTACAAGGACCTGGGAAAACATATTAAAAATTAGATTTTGTATTTTACAAAACTTATTTTGTGTATTTTTTGGAACATGAAATCGTTACGTATTTCACTTAAAACATTTTTACACTTGGATGAATGTACTTTTGATAAACGTTTAAGAAAATAAAAGCCATTCTATGACAACACTTTGCATCCTGCATGAAGTATGCACTTTAGTCCCGAATGAATCCATAAAATAATATAGAACTTAAATTACGATAATGTTTCAAATTTGATGGCAAAGAATTAGTTAAGTAATAGCTTTAGTTTAGTTCATTTAGTTCAAGTTTTGATTATACAATTTTCATGTCGGTGGCTTTAAATAAATAGGCAGGGAATAAATGACTCTCGTGTCGTTTTATAAATGGCCTATAAACGGAAGCATTTTTGAAATGCACTTCTAAATGGGGTAATCTCGGACGGTTGTTTCTCGGTTACAGTTTTCGATATGAATAAATTAATTTTTCAAAATATTTATAGGGAAAATGGATAATATTTAAAGATTATTGCCCCCGAAATGACTATGAAACTTTAAATTTGAACTCAAATTAGTTCTGTCATTGTTTAATTGCTCATTATTTCAAAGATTGTATTGATTTACTGAATAATGAAATACTTTTTGTTTTCTGGAAATAAGAAATAATAGATGTTTATATTGAAATTAGAACAACTTTAAAATATATTTTTGTGAAGAATGATTTTATGGTTAGTTGTGCACAGATATTTTATACTTTAAACACCATATCTTTTTTTTTTTTTTTTTTTTTTTTTTTTTTTTGAATTCTATTTAAGGTGATTAGAAGACTGAGATAAAATGAGTTGCATTTATATTTTACATCAGTTGGTTATCCAGCTAAAGCTATCCGCACTAAAAAAAAAAAGTGGCTGTTCATTTTTAGAAAGCATAAATTTTTTTTTCTAAAAGTAAAATTTGATTTAAAAACAAAACAAAACAAAAATAAATAAAATAAAATAAATAAAGTAGACGTTCTGAATAAGTTATTATTTAAGTAGAAAAAGCTAATAATAAAGAAAAAAAACTCACCTATTTATATAATTTAAATTATATGACATTAATATGAACACTGTTTGTTTTCCTATCAGACACAGATCAGTGCTATTACGCATGCGTCGAGTCTGCTGTAACTTTTTATCAAAATGAAGACGAGAGAAGAGAATAGACTTTTACGTCTAATCGTTAGTAGCAACGTAACTTAAGAGTAACTTTTTTTTAATAGAATAGGCCCTGATTGTTTAAAATTGACTGCGAAAAATGAACAGTGAAAGTTAGTAATAAACTACTTTATGACATTGAATGCTAAGCATTATTAAGGCTATTAATTACTGAATTTTATGATTCCAACTCTTAATTGACAGCAGAGGTAAAATTATTTCTAAAATGCCACACACTGTAAAAAGAAAATTGTGTAAGAATACACAACATTATTGAGGCAACTTACTTTCCACAACTAAGTTGCAAATGTTGTCAACTATAGCTGTGTAACAGAGGCATGTTACGCAATTACAACTGGTAACATTTCTCTACATGGTTGTGGAAAGTAAGCTGCCGCAATATTGAATCACAGTGATCATATTTCATAAAAATATGATCATATTAAACGTATTAAATATTTTTGTAAAAAACAAACAGTGATAATATATTTGTAATAAGTCAATATTTGTATTTTTGTAACAAGCCTCAATATTGAAGCAGCTTAATTGCCACAACCATGTAGAGAAATGTTACCAGTTATAATTGCATAACATGCCTCTGTTACACAGCCATAGCTGATAACATTTCTCAACATGGTTGTGGAAAGTAAGTTGCCTCAATAATGTTGTGTATTCTTACACATTTTTTTTTTCGGTGCATTTACACGCTGGCTCATAGAATAAAAAAATAGACGACCAGAACGAAGCGGAGCTCTCATTGTGTGTGGGAAAAGCTATGCTCTGATTGACTATATTCCATTGTTTGTAGTTTAATTTAAGACTCTTATAGGTTAAATGAAAGAAAATCGTCATCCAGACGTCGGAAAACTTCAGAGAGTCATGTCTTTCATTAACCGGAGTAAGAAAAATGATTAAGAATATGCACCATTTTTGTATGAGATTATATTATTATAGCTGAATCTATTTTTTTAAATGGTACCATTATAAACTTTATTTTATATGCACTAGGGTACTCTGCCTATTTTCGCTCCACTCGCTAACCCCCAAGGGAGGCTTTGCCTCTCCTCGACTCACTGCACTTATTAACGCTTGCAATGCTCTGCCCTACAATTCGCTTCTTTGCCTTTCACTAAATATGAATAGGGCATAACACAAGAAAAACAAGACAAAAGCAAAACATGTTATAGAAATCCCCAAATTCAATGTCCAAAAGGAAAAAAAAAAAAGAAATAGCGTGCCAAAAATCAGTAATTTTTTTCAGAATGGAAAGAGATTCGCAATATGAGACCATTTTGCGTTACAGCTTTATTATATGAACCCTTTGGCGACTTTTAAATTTTTGTCACTACTTGTCGATACATTTTTTGGTGAAATTGCTTCTTAAAAAAAAAAAAAAAAAGGAGGTCTAGTACCTAGTTTTTTTACTTTTACTATTGAATTTTTTAGTTAATTTAAGGCTTTTAATACTTTCTATATAGTTTTACAATTTATTATAATGTACAGCTAGATAACAATTTTACACATTCTAAAATATGTGAAAAGAAAAAAGTTTATTATTATTATTATATTAATTTGGAACTCCTAAAGCTTCAATTTGCATTTATTTTCTATTTATTTCTTAAAATAACGAAGAATAAAATGTACTTAATTGTTTATGAGAGTTTCAGATGATGAACTTTTTTCTTGTCATAATTAGAAATATGAAATCTATCATAGAAATGTCTAATTCTGTAATGATTAAAAATTATCAATGCTAAATTAGAAGATATCAATTATAATTGAATGAGTTTGAATTTGAATTTGAATCTAAAATATCTATTTATATCAAAATATATTCGAAGTATTTTAAAATATGTTCATAAATAAAAAAGGTAAATATACATTAAAGAAAAAAAAAGCAGTTAATTATACAGACACGGCATTATTTTTTTAGTTACACACACACACGCAAAATAAATAAAATAAAATAAATAAAAATAAAATAATAATAAATTAATAAATAAACACACACACACACCAATATATATATATATATATATATATATATACAACATAAGAAATTACCAGTAAGAAAATTAGAAAAAAAAATGGACATTTATTTTATTTTATTTTTACACTATTTTTTCACCAGAATCTCTATACTTCATGCGACAGTGACCTACACTACGCATATAAGTCTTCAACTCAATCGGATAAGGCATTTACACGCTAATGATTTCAGTCCATAGGCCATAGTGATAAAGATGTTTTCGTTATGTCCCTGTAAAAATCTATAAGTACTAGATTCACCAATACACGATTTGACCGAATCTAGAAAACGTCTGCCTGTATTTTTGTCTGCCTGCATCTGAAAAAAAAAAGTAGCTCTATTTCATGAAGTGTAGCAGAGAATTTTTATATAGATTTATATGTTGTTGGTGTTTCACGTAAGTTAATAGCTATCAAATTTTGGTGAACATCGACAAATATGTGGCATTGTCTGCCCTTTTTTTTTTTTTTTTTTTTTTTTTTTTTTTTAATTATTATTATAATTTTTATTAAAGCAGTATGGGACAAAATTTCCCACGAATGTGTGCAATGAAAATTATTTTTAATGAATCATTGTAAGTTTAAAAAAGACTTTTTTTATATTAGTAATAGTTTTTCTCTTTTTCTTTCTTGTGTATGATGGAATATCACTTTTTTCCCTAAAGTTGCTGAAAACAATAATTATCCCTCAGAGAGTGTATATTTTCAATATGAGGATTTTTCAAAAGATTTCGTCAATACCTATAAAATGAATAATTGAACGATAGATGTGTGATATCTTAAATCAAAGTTATCGAGTTTTTTCACTTTTAAAGAAAAAAGATATTATCTCAGATATCATCTAAAGCCCATAAAACTGACTTTCTTCACACGTTAGGTGCTATAGTTCTCTGAGATGAAATTATCAGCATTCATCAGAGAAAACAATCGTAATGTTTAATCTTTACTGCCACAATTCAAATAGGAAAATACAGAAAAATGTTTTGTGATGCGCACAGCATAATAATACTTCCACCATACTTAGCACTCTATTGTTAAGACGTACTATTAGATTTCCGCTGAATTTATATAGATATATGAGATACGCTCAGGGAATTAAAAGACTAGTATGTTATGGTCATCAAAAAACTTTCTTTTATATTTTCCTACACAGAAGCAAACAAGGTGCATTATTTATTAAAATAATTATGATATTCCCTACACATCATATTTTTATTTATTTATTATTTATTTATTTATTTTATTTTATTTATTTATTTATTTTTTGTAATGGAAATAAAATGTTTAACTTTATTTTAAATTATCAAAGATTTCTGTTTCAACGACTCATTTTAAAGGCATTAAGAAGTTCCTTAGAAAATAATTTTATTGAAATTTCACCCCCCCCCCCTTCGACAGATGGAAGTGATGATATTCCTACATTTACAAATATATCTATATATATATTTATCTGTATATCTATATCTGTCTTACTAGCTATCTATATATAATATAACGATGTAGTAATCTTAAATATCGAAAACATGGGAACAGTTCCGTTCAAGAAAACGTGACCATTAGCTAATTTAACAATTTTAATTAAGTTATTAAACTGGATAAAAATATATTTACATAGTATGTGCAGATTGAAAGATATTTCTAGCCACAAGACAATGAACGTCTTTTATCACTTAATCACTCATCCAAAAGTTCTGAAAGCGAATTCGTCGGAAACATCATAAAAGAAAAAAAGGCAAATCACACTTTTGACACCAAACATATATATATATATATATATATATATATATATATATATATAATGGGTGTCCGATGTGAAGGATTTTTTTTCCCCCTTGGGGTAAAGAAAAAAATAAGTTAAATTTGTCGTTGATAGAGGGCACTGTACGTGAGCAAAGCGCACATTCCAATGCAAAACTATATATGTTTGCATATAAATGTTTACAGATGTATAAATCCAATTCTATGTGTCCGCCATCACCACACATTGTAGTTTACAAACGAGTAACAACACCACAAACTGAAGTTTAAGTCGGCGGTTCGTACCTGAAGGGAAACATCTTCACAAATAACTCTTTATTCAACAAATGAGAATCGCAATTAAAATTTCATGTATGCGCAAGTAGAAGACGAAATGGGAAATAAGCTGTGTTAATTGTAAAATCGTGAAATTTATAATACTCTGATTTACGTATTTCTCGTTACGCATCCGTAAAGCGTCCTCTATCGACTAAAACTGTAACTTTTTTCTCTTTACAAAAAGAAAAAAAATTCTCTTTTCACGAGAATAATGTCTTCGGAAACTGTGTTAATTTTTACCAATTCCTAGATTTTTTATGAATTTTTAAAATGTCTACAGACTTATGGGACACCCGATATATATATATATATATATATATATATCCTGGTTGCTTTCACTATTATATATATATATATATATATATATACACTATAATTTCGCAATAATTGGTTGAATATAATCTTTATTCTGTATCGTATGATGCTTCCACTTTAAAAATTATGAAAATACGGAATGATAGCACCCCTTCATGTTGAGTGATATGCAGAAAAAAGTATTCACAAATGCAATTTATGACAAGATTCAACTAAATATACACTTTTAAGCAATTATTGGTATTAGTTCTTGCTTTTCACAAAATTTTTCTCAGACACATAAACAGACATTTTCTGAAAATGATGAAAACATGTTCCGAACCACTTTAAACATGTAAAGCCATTGAAAATCTTTAGTGTATAATATTTTCCTCCCTTTGATATAAAAGAAAATAAAAATTCATCCCAAAATTACACCAGGTGACATTTTGCATGAAAAAATGGAAAATATACCAAAAGAAAAGACTTTATAGAATGAATAAAAAATTTAAAAACGGATTCAATATTTTTTGATTTTGTTTGAGTTATTTGGTTGGTTGAAGTTACATTTTATCCTGCAAAGAGCCATGTAATGAACATTTTTTGAACTTAAAATATTTTTCTTATGAATTTCTACCTATGAAATTTGATAGAAATCCACTCGAACGGCTTAGTTGAAGAATGCTGTTCAAAGCAGAAGTTTAATTATAATTGCAATGATGTGTATGAGATCAATCGTTATGAAATGCACTAACGGTAAAATTTTTAAGGACATTTGTATATATTTAATGGTATTAAATAAATAACGCTATTAATAAATAAGGAATAAAATAAAATTTATTTAACGTTAAAATTATATTTAAGTACATTCAGTTATTTTTAAATACAAAGTGCAACGAATCATTCTCATTATCCCGAGAACAAAATATTTCTTTCTTTTGAGGCAATGGAAAGCAGAAGAATTGATTTTATTCCTTTTCATAAATGAAGAATTTATTTTCTAAGTCATTTTTTATTCCATACAAATTTTTTTTTATAAAAACGTTAACAATTCCCTCTTACATATTAGGTCTACATATAAGTTGAATTTAAAAAAATAAAATCAAATAAAACTTAATAAAGATGTATAGTAAATTTACCGTAAAAACATACTCAGCAGTTTTCCGCATTTTATCTCTAAAAAGAAAAAAAGTCATTGACACGTAAAAAAAAGCCCTACTATTCTATATTTATAAAAGTAAGTTTTTTGTAATACTAGGCCTTTACTGGATGATAAAAGTGGGACAAAAAGTATGATGAAACTGCATTTATTAAAAGCTAAATAATAATAATAATAATAATAATAATAATAATAATAATAAATCAATAAATAATATTTTATGCAATATTTCATACACTTTATTAAGTGTGACAAAATAAGAGTTATAGATAGGACCATAGATAGAACTATATAAATTATAGATAGGATATTACGATGTACCATTTGTTTTACTCATTATTATCAGGTCGTCAACGATGCAACTTGGTGAAAAAAAGGTGAAGTTGGTTGATGACGTATAATTATAAGGAATTATTTTATTCATTAAAGTATGCAACTATATTGCATGCACTGCATTGCTTTTGTCATTTAAGTGTATAGACAGTATGGGTCTATACACTTAAACTCATAGCCTTGTGTTAACACTCACTCATAGTTAATACAAGGCTAAGAGTTAGAAGGAAATAGTATGTATATACACATATATACAGATTGCTATAGACAGACAGATACAACGGGGGATTGAGACTAGCCCCCATCAGAAACGTATTTGTTTATGTAGCGAATTAATCATACACACACACATACACATACATATATATATATATATAAATATATATATATACACATGCATGTGTGTAGTTTAAATAATATGGAATAAATAAAAATGACCAACTGAATAATGAATGATGCAAATAGGGCATTGACGCACCTGATTTGCCGATACACTAGTTTAATTTATAATTATTTTACTGAAAGAAATGAAATGAAGCATTATAAGCATAATCCAGATTTAAAACTAACAAAACATATTTTTGATAATTATGAAATAATTCATTATAAGCATAATCTACAGTAAATTTGACGAAATTTATTTATTAATCTATAAGATAGAAATATATGTGTATGTATAATGCAGTAATACTTATGATGATGAAATATTGTTTGAATTAAGGATATTGTTAATAGGAATATTGTTAAGAAGAATAAATATAGAAAATTGAATCAAACTATAAAGTGAGTAATAAGAACATATTTTTTCATATAAATATTACCAACGACTCACCCATCTAACAAAAAAGTTTGTTTCATATATTCCTTTAAATAAGTAAGCATGCATTAAAAATTAGAATTGAAAAGAAATTTTACTAGAAAATTAGGATAATAATGAAGTTTAGTTTGCAGATATACAGGTTTTGCGTTTTTACTTCTACATTTACGTGAGTTAAGATATTTAATCTTACACAAGAAATTAGTTAAAATATTTTTATAAGCAATTTCATATAAACAAGATTTAAAATGTGATATTAAGCTAACTTTATATGGAAATTCTTTTCTTTTATCAAAAATACCGTACATTTTCTTTATCAGTATTGATTTTTATATCTGAGAAGTTAATTTCTATTTTTATCATAACATTTTTAGTAAAGATAAAATTAGGAGGATTATTAACGAATAAACAGTTAATAGTAGTATCTTTAAAATTGAAAAACTATAATATTATTTTTATACCTTAATTATTGATAGTTGAAAAAGTATGATACCTAAAGAAAAAAAAAAAAAAACTTTATTGAAACCATCTATGAACATCATTAAAAAACTATAATATCATCTAAATATCTGAAGTATATTAGATCATTACGTAATGAGAAATTCTTTTCATAATTTCTTTTAATACTTTCATATATATGATTGTTGCATGAAATATAATTGGGATATAAAATGAAATTTAGCAAAGCTATTTTTTTTTTTTTTATTATTATTTTGATGCTCTTTAATTTGCATGTTTATGCAAATGCGGATCATCAACTATACTAATGTAATAATCAACTATACTAATCAACAAGTATATAACGAACTATACTAATAACATATAAATTATGATTTAAAATAATTATTGTATTTATATTTCAAATTTATTTAAACTAAATCAAACATATATATTTTAAAATATTATCCACTGTGTACATCTATACTTAATGATGACATATCCTAATCATAAAATACTACAAAAAGTAATTGAAATAAGTATAGGATCATCCGTAACCAAGCAGCATGATAACAGTGTTATATATATATATATATTTATAATTCATTATTACATCAGTTACATAAACCGGTTCCGCTTGCTTTTAAATCGAACTCAATTATTCGTCACTATATATATTATATAATGACGTTATCATATATATTTTATAGATACATATATATATATATATATATATATATATATATATATATATATATATATATAATAGCAACTAGCAGGCTACGCCCGCTTCGCTGGCCACTATATTTAAATGAATCTCCAAAAGAATTGGATCATTATTTATTTTTCACATCACATTCTCTTTCCTATGTATTTCAATATGGGTATTTATTGACGATAGGTGGGTCTGCCATTATTTAAGAACTACGATTTTAAAGATAACTGTATCTTAGCGTCTATTAAATATTTTAGTTTTTGAACCAAGTATTTTATTGCTCTTGCTATTTACACTGTATTACAATTTGATTCCGACCAATATAATGAAATAAAATAAAAAGTAGATTTTCTTTTAGAAGGAATTAAATACATAAAAAAACAAATAAATTCCAATCGGAATCAGTTTAATCCTCTCTACTATATACTACCATTATTTTCTGACAAATACTATAAATTAGAAAAAAAAAAAAACTTTTAAAGAAATTAAATTAACAAATGAAAAATAATTGTTGTTATACTACAAAAATTATACATAAACATAACTGTTATAAATACGTTTTTAAATTTTAAATTTAATATATTTAATTTTTTCTACTGCATTACCATTTTATTTTCAATAAATATAATAAATTAAAAAGAGAAAAAAGATTCGCCCTCAAATAAATATATTAAATAAAAAAGAAATTGCATAATATAGCCGTTGCTAAGATACGCAGACGATTACAATCGAAGAATAAATTCATGAAAATTGAAACATAAAAGCCAATGTTTAAAATCGAAAAAACATTAATTTAAAAAATTCAAATTCGAAATTCGAAAAAATCTCGATGAGGTGCACATCTGCAGGGTCCCAGGTACCTATATGCCAAATTTGGAAGCTCTGCGATTAGTAGTGTGTAGTATTGTTCATGTTTAGATAAATGCATTTATTTTCCTGTTGAAAAAAAAAAAAAAAAAACTCGTATATTTTTTTTTTTTCTTTTTTGGCAACAATTAAATTATGGATTAAATTTAAATGGCTAATTTTTTGCTATTATTAGCTTATTATTTTCATATTTTTATTAATTAAAAGAAAACTAAACAGAAATTCGAAATTCTGATTTCGATGTGCACAATGATTCTTCGGGGGGCACCTTTGTGTTAAATCTCGTGACTGTCCGAGCTACCGTTTTCGAGAACAGTGAAATATACAAATATTGCTCACTTAATAGTATAAGAATATATAATACCTTTTATATATATACAGTCGAACCTCGTCAACGTGAACCTGTTAACGTGAATTACTTTTAACATGAACTGCTTCCACAATCCGCGTCAAAATGAAGATTAGTTCAGTTATATGAAGATTACTATATTCAGTTCTATGAAGATTATTTATCCCCTTGGAGATTCACGTTAACAAGGTTCGACTGTATATATATATATATATATATATATATATATATTGAAATTCAGAGTTTACAGTTGTAATATAAAGATTAATAAATATTGCCAGCAATTCCAACAATTAATATGATCAGTATCAAAGACTACCCATATTCAAACCAAAAATGAAAAATGAAAAAAAAGTCAAATCAAAATTAAATAATACAAATTGGACTTAGATAATAGCGTGCTTGCATTCTAACGTCATCATGGGCCTGATAGAACACAAACATGCAAAGTGAATGTTTTTCTGTTGTATAGATAGCAAAAGCTAAATATTCTTTAACCACATTTCTTGCGACCATGGAAGCCTCTGCGCAAGTGCGGATTGAACGAGTCTAGTGTTAAAATAGGGGTGACTGAGGGAAAATAAGCGAAAAGGGAACACCGAATAACTGGATGTTTGCCAAATAACTATCTCTCGGCCAATTTTGCATCCCTCGAAACTTTTGGACTCGGCCTCACTGCTAGTCGTAGGAAACGTGGTCGCACAATATTTCTTTCCGCTGGGCCCAAAACATTCACCACAGACAAAACAAGAAAGAAATTGACATCAAAGTTAACTCACCAACAAAATGAGAAAAACCTACGCATAAATAGAAGATATTGGAATAGTTAAACTCCCAATTTAATAAATAAGAAAAAAAAATTTGCATAAACTGAAAAGAAACATAGATTGGGAACATGAACTTTATCACACATCACATGTAAAAATTAAGTAACAGTAAGTAGTTAAAAGTACAGTTAATGGTCCAGAATCATGAACCAATTTAAATATGAAATAATCCAAAATCCTAAATTAGGACCAAGAATCCTAAAGGAGGGTTTAAGAATATTTCTAGAAAAATAACATGAATAATGCTGCCATCTACAATTGTACTATGAAAATAATTTTAATAACTATATCTAATATAATTTTTGTATTCATTACCTCATTTTAAATGTTACATTGGTTGTAACTAATATATATTTAATTGTGATGTTCCATTGGATTAATCAAACTGTATATATTACAACACTACATTTAACATCAAAAAATTTAATTTCTAGATTTAAGATAAACATTATTTAAAGAATAAAAATCTATTTAAATTTTTTTAAATTAAATTATCGGGGTATCCATTTGTCAATGCTAGTTTTTTTTTTTTTTAATCGAAATTGTCTGTTTTTATAATTATCAGACACTAAATATTTTATAGGTAGATTAAAATTAAGAAGAATATTAACAAAAACTGATTTATGTAAACATGTTTTAAAATAAGTAAAAAAATTTACTTTAAAGATGAAATCTTTACGTCTATCACGTAAGTCAAATTCCAGTTGCAAATTATGATTAAGAATAATTTTTAAATCTAAGAAATTCATTACATTAGATGTTAAATCAGTATTACTAAGAGAAAGAGTATCAGGATAATCAACCGGTAAATCTTGATAATTGTTATATTTACCCATATATATTATAATTATGTTATCAATATATCGTAGTAATCTAAAATTAGTACATTCAGTGTCACGCTCATAATAATATAAATATAGATCAGCTAACATACTAGATGCATTTTCCCCTTGTGGCAACCCTAAATGTTGTTTATATATAAAGAATTATTCAATAAAATATAGTTATGATATAGGATAAACCTAGTCAGAGTTTTAAAAGCCGAAGGAGTTATGTTATTATTTAGATTTAGAAACTATAAATTTTCATCAAAAAGTTCATTTATAATTTCAAAAATATCCTTAATAACTATAAAAAGATATAAAAGAATTATTTATTAAAAAGATATAAAAGATATATTATTAAAAAGATCATTGAAATCAAATGTTTTAATAGTAATATTAGTAAGATTTTCGATTTTATTTCTGAGTTAGAAACTATTTTTTATGCAAAAATTATTCTTATTAAGTACAATATAACAGTATAGATTTTTAAGTATATTTAACAACACAATATTTACATTAGAAGTATATGAATTACAGGCAACAGTAACAGTGCGAAATTTGATAGGATTTTTGTGAAATTTTGGAATTACAACTAAGTGAGGATAATTATTTTTAATATTCTTAGTATTTATTAATTTGTAGTAATTAAAGATATGCCTATTTTTAAACACTATATTATCAGTAAGCTTAACAAAAATATTACTAGTATCCATTATATATGTATGCATGTATGTGTATATATGTGTGTACATAATGGCTAATATATATGTAATATATATATATATGTAATATATCTGTATATATATATAAATTACGTGTCACGATGTTTGTCCGGGGTAAACTCCTAAACTAAGGAACCGATTTTAATGAAATTTTGCACACTGTGTGCAGTTTGGTCCAACTTGAGAGATAGGATAGTTTTTATCTCAATTTATTGTCACAATATTGTTTTATTGCAATTATTTGTTAATTATAGACCTTTACTAAAGTTGCTCCAAAATATCTGTGAGTTCCATTAATTTAATTGTTGCCAAAAAAAAAAAAAAAAATACGAGTTCATTTTCTTTCGACATAAAAATAAATACATTTAATCAAACGTGAACGTTAAAAAATTATAAAAAGTTAAATTATGTATCTCACGAAAATTGACGTCATAATCAATTTAAAGATTTTATACACATTGATAAAGTGCTAATGTAGTTCTATCATAGATATAGTAATATATATAGATCTCTCGTCCCCATGTTATCGTACAAAGATTTTTGATGCCGAAAAAAAATAAAAATAATAAAAGCTTTGGAAACAGCCATTAAGTGGTATTGAAAAAAAAAAAAGAAAAAAAAAGAAAAAAAGAAAGAAATATGAATTTGAAACTGTATCTGGAGTCTTCCATTCCCCTTTAGCAAATAAATTATTCATAAATTTTATTTGCTAAAATATTAGTATGTATTCCCGTGTGTATTCACTTGGGGAAAGACGGCCATATTTTGGTAAAAACGTCGTCTTTTCCCAAATGAAAAGGAATAACTTTTTTCTCCCCAATGATCACTCTATTCTATATATGCTATACTATATCTATGAGTTCTATACGCAAGCGAAGTGTGACTCACTGACCGTCTGTGCAGCCAAGAAAAAGATTTCCTATGTTAATTGCCCACTGGATTTTTTGTAAGAAATTATTAAAAATCGAGGAAATTTATTTCCCGATTTTAATCCTTATATTTGGGTATAGATATGTATCAGTTATCGCGGGTGTTAGATTGAATTATTTTGCTGTCAAATTGACAAAATTTTAATTTTAAATTTCAAAACTCTGTCGCCCTTGGCTTTTATTATTATTATTATTATTATTTGGCGATCAAAAGCGTAACACGAAAATATACATGCCAGATGTATGCATTGTACGAAATGTAATATGTATTATTTATTGTTCGTATGTATGACATGTAATATGTATTGTACGAAATATTGTTTCATATTATTCATTACTCTTTTAATATAAGTTGTTAAAATAACCATGATTTTTGAAAGGAATTAAATATTTTCGCCAGATAATTTGGCGATATTCTTTTTTTTTCGCCAAGGATGACAGAAATGAAATCTATTCCGCTGCAAAATATTAGTATCTTACATCAGATATTTTATTTAGACATTTGAAAACAAATTTGACTTCAAACTATGATGGAATATTTATCATTTTCCTTTTAATTAGTATATTATTAGTATATTAAAATTTAAAAGCATGGTATATAAAAAGTTTTTTTTTTTTTTTAATCTTTTAATTATTCTTATCTTAATCCTCAATGTTTCCCATCTTTATTAACTTGAATTTACTATTAAAATTTTAACATACTCAAAAACTTCTCATCACTTCGTTAAAATACACTAAAATTTTCCAAAATCTTTTTCTATTTAAAATGATACATGTATTTACTTTAAATGTCCAATATTTCATAAGATTTCCAATTTTAAAGTTTTAAAATATTTATCAAATTTACTTTTTTTTCTGGTTTAGCCTTATTGTTTTCCTTTTTGTAACTACAGCTGTTGCCCGCTTTAAAATATTTAAAATGATGAGGTCATTTTATAGTAAAATTATCCATTATAGCATATATTATATTTCACTCCTCCATAAAAATTGATTTTAAAATCGTCTGTTTCTTTTATACTTTTATTTTAATAGAATTTTAATAGAATTTAATTTATATATTAGTCATTTTAGCAATTTTATCCAAAGTAGCATTAGAAATAATATATATCACTTCTCCATTAAAATTTATAGGACCCTACAATAAAATTAATTTGTGCTTAATATCAACACTACGAAAATTTTTATCAATCGCTTCCAAATTTTGACCTAAGTTTCAAATCTCAACCCTGTGGGTTTTTACATCGGCTACAACGTTTTCGTCTTTGTTCGTAAATAATAATTTGACTGTACTAAATAGTTTACAGCCGTATAATTCAACGTATAACTTAGTCACAGCAACGCGTGGCCGGGTCTGCTAGTATATATATATAATATATATATATACACTACCGCTCAAAAGTATTTGCCCACCATCCAAATAATGCTGTAAGACGATTTAATAATAATTTATTGTGACAATTCATAATAATTTATATTTTATTCAAAAATACAGATGTAAGTAAACTGAAAGATAAACAAAATAAATATTTAAATCATATTTTTGATTCATCAATATGGTTTCCTTTATTTCTTATTAATGCAGCACATATTCTTGGCATTCTCTTGATTAGTTTTTCCAAGCATTCCTTGCCGATTTTCTTCCATTCTCTTTGCAAAAGGCTCCACAAATGGGTAATTGATGTCGGGCATGATTTTCTGACTTTTCTGTCTAATTCATCCCACATCAATTCGATCGGATTTAGATCGGGAGACTGTGGAGGCCACTGCATTACTTTTAAGACATTCTTTCGTTCTTGTGTTTCCAAATACGCTTTGCATAGCTTTGAAGAATGTTTTGGGTCATTGTCATGCATAAAAATGAATTCCTTTCCAATTAATTTTTTCCCTGATGGAATAGCATTCTTTTGAAGAATTCTCTTGTACCCCTCTTTCTTCAATATTCCATCTATTTTAACCAGATCTCGAACAGAACCACCTCCAAAACATCCCCATACCATTACGGAACCACCGCCGAACTTTACTGAAGGTACTACGCATTGATCTAATATTTTTTCTCCAGCTGATCTGCGAACAAATATTCTTCTCTTAGATCCGAAAATCTCGAATTTAGATTCATCACTCCATAATACTTTTTCCCATTCTTTGGTTGTCCAGTCTTTATGTATTTTGGCCCATTGGAGTCCCTTTTTCTTATTTACAGCTCGTAACAAAGGTTTCCTTACAGCAATACGACCATGAAGACCAGCAGCTTGAAGTCTTCGTTTAACTGTAGAAACGCTAATGGGTACATCTCTATTTAAATTTACGTGGGCAGTGATTTCAGGTGCCGTGAGTCTACGGTTACGTTTAGATGTTGTAACTAAATATCTATCATCAGTAGAAGTTGTATTGCGGGGCCTTCCACTGCGTTTTTTATTAGCAAAACTATTTGATACTTGAAATTTTTTTACATTATAATCTACAGTTCGGCGTGGAATTCGTAAATCTTTCGCAATTTGGCGATTAGATTTACCACTCTGATGTAGACCAATAATCATAACTCGTTTCTGAGTAGAAAGTTCCTTTCTTTTTGGCATAATTTCAATTTCTACTTGTATTAATTGAACACTGTTAATTTACTCAATTATTAATGGATTAAAGCACAAATATGGCGATAACCTATAAAACAAAATATATATGTCAGACACATAGTATATTATTATCATTATTAAATAATAAAATAGTTAATTAAGATCTCCAAATTAAAAATATAAGCCAAAAACAACGTCTATGAAATTTTCATTTTCATTGGTGTTTTTAATAAAATCAATTTACTTCTTGAAAAATAATTATATCTTAATTAATTTATAATATTTAGTAATGATTAGATGTGTATTTTATTAATTAATAAAAATTATATGTCTAAAAAATAATATGGTAAAAATATTAAAAAAAAACAAGGTGGACAAATACTTTTGAGCGGTAGTGTATATATACACAGTCGAACTCAGTTATAATGTCACACACGGCACCAAACATTTCTGACGTTATAGACGAATGACGTAATGACAGAGTGAGATTCAAAAGCAAAATAAATTGCTCTGTGTAATTGGCATAATAATGAAGTATAAAATTTTATTTGCCTATAGGTGTGGAAATATAAAAGTGGATATATAAAAGTGGAAAATTTTATTTGCCTATAATTTCTTTAATATTGAAAATAGTAAAAAACTTCAAATCAGGCGAATTACCGCCTTACCCTAAAGAACAACTTTTCTATTTAAACTTTTTCGATAACTTCAATTTTAAAAGTTACAAGTTAAAAAGTGATTTTTCGTCAATTGTAATGAAGCCGACTTTTTCTTTAGCTTTAATTGCTTAAATTTATAATCTGATGCTTACGTCACGTGCAAACGATAATAAAAAAGATAGTTGAAAATATAAAAACCATGGTAACAGCTTTAATTAATCATTTAAAAATATAAAATTAAAATAATACGTTAATCTGGATAAAAATATTGTTTGTGGTGAATAGTTTAGAACACCGGTTTACGAAAGAATTTAAATTTACGATTGAAATTTAGAGTAATACGTTACAGCTTCTTTTGACTTTTTATCTTGTGGAAACAAGATTTTGGCCTGTGAAGAGATATGAGGTTTTTCCGTGGGAAGAAAATATAATGAAGCCAAAGCTGCCATTTTTCCTCGCCAAGCTCGCCAAATTTTTTCATCAAATAACTAATTCCGTTGCCAAGTCAAAAATTCCGTCGTCAACTATCAAATTTTGCCGCCAAATCACAAATTTCATTGCTAAGTCACAAGTTTTATCACCAAATTTTATATCTTTATTTGTTGAATGATTACGAGCTTGGATTAAAAAAAAAACATTTACTGACCAATAAATCTAGCCTAAAATTTTAAGTAGAATGAATAGTAGTAGTTGATAATTAAATTTCTTAAAAATAGAAGAGCGACGTAAATAATGCAATTTATGGGAACAAAGCCAATGGCTAAGTATGCATGTTAATGCATATGAAATTGCTCTTTACTTTTGTAACATTAACGTAAAGGAATCTACCTTTGCTTTAAGCTTGTCGAAAAGGGATTTTTTTTTTATATATATTTATGTGTAAAGTGCGATTTTGCACCCCTCAAACTTTCGTTAATTGTTTGATTTCTATGCACAATAAAACTATAATATTATCGAAAACACACATAAAGTTATTACTTTACAAAATATATGACATATCAGAATTTGTGTAGTCCTGTAAAGTAATTATTAATTTTATTGACACAATTTTTAGACCGTGGGCCATAAGCTAAAAATGTCATTTAAAAACAAGTTCGTTTCAACTTTTTGGGGGCAACCCGAAAATGTTGCTAATATATTCTTTTTAAGATAGCTAATGAAAATATCAAATGTTCTGGAAGTAAACTTTGCACATAAATTTGGAAAATTGATTTCAATTTGAAGGAATTGAGTTTACATTAGGATGCTGGTTTAAAGCAGTGTGCAATATATTTCTGATGATACTGTGATTCGTTGAATAAATTTTAAAATATCTTGCACACAAGTGCTAAAATCATACTCCTGAGAAAAAGTACTAAGAAAGGAAAAAATATTAATATTTAGTGGATCTGCAGATCAGGAGTCTCAACGTCCTATTTTCATGACTCATTACTCATTAGATCATTGACAGTTTTTTTTAATTCCATATTTATATCTACCATTATCATCATAAATTTCAGCCTTTATCAATCCACTGCAGGATAAAGGCCCCTTCTACGTGATTCCAATCTGTCCTGTTTTCTGCAATTCTTCTCCCTTCTCTCTTCCAAACTTCACAATTTTATCTCTTCAACAACACACTGGTCTCTTTCTCGGTCTTTTGTTTTATCTCGATATCCAAAATAGGAGTGGTGGTCAATCTATCATCATTTCTTCTGGAAGTGCCCAGTCCAGCTCCATTTTAACTTTATTCTAGAAATAACATCAGTAACATTGGTTTGCTCCCTAATCTAATACAAATGTTTCGTTTTCTGTCTCTTCGGGTGAGTCCTAACATGCATCTCTCTCTCTTTATTATATATATGTATACATATATATGACGACTTACTACATAAACAGATACATTTCTAACGGGGGCTACCACCCCCCCCATCAACTTTCTGCTGTATATCTCTGTCTATATATATATATATTTACATATTTCCCTAATAACAGCTTTCTGTTAATTTCTTACATAAATAGAAGGCTATTAGATTATTTTATTCATAATCTTGTTCCAAACTATGATTTGGTACAAGTATTTAAATCATAAATACATGTACCAAATTTCATGCAAAAAGATTACCCTGTGTAACCCTGTAAACTAATTATCAATTCTATGCCCACAGTTTCCACAGAAAAACATGCTTTTAAACATTATAATAACATTTCATAATGGTTAATGTAAGCATGTTAAAATACATTTTTAATACATACTGTGTATAGACCATAATGGCACGATATTCTTTTGTGTGTCCCTGTTATTACATACGCCAATAGAAATAGTACACCTAATTAATTATAACTTACTTATATTTCAACCTGTTGACATCATTTGAATGATTACAGAACGTTATCGGAATTCTTTTGTATGGTCCTGTAAATAAATTTAGCTTATACACCTTTTTTTTTTTTTTTTTTTTTTTTTTTTTTTTTTTTAAAGAGAGAGATAGAGAAAACATGTTTTTAAGTATGTTTATAATGTATGTTAATTCTACTAAATGCAGCATAAACGCGTTAAAATGCGCTTAGATAATTTGCCCATAAGTTCTAATGTTATGAAATTCTTTTGCTTTTCTCTGTAAAAGAACACCAGTAAAAACATTTCAACTTATTCTATGTGTTTCAAAAATAATTGTTCGAAATTTGACAAAATTTGAATGATTACATGACATTGTAGGAATACTTTTGTAAGGTCCTGTACATTAATTATGAGCACACATATTTAATTTCTATAGAGAACATCAATTTAAGCATCTCAATAATGTATGCTGATTTCATTTCCTTGAATGCAGAGTAACGAAGTTCAAATTCGCTTAAACGAAACTCACCCCATAGTCGGTAATGATAAGAAAAACTTTGTCGTGTCCCTGTACACGATCCCTAAATAATCTAGACATAAAAAATACACAGCTATTTCTAAATAGAGCCTGAACATGTATACGAATTTGCAAGTCAATCGGGAGATTTTTGCGGCCGCTATCGCGGTACATACGAATTCTCTCCATAGGCCGTAATGATAAAAAAAAACTTTGGTGTGTCCCTGTACAGGAACTACAAATGGAATACATAGCTAGAACTATACAGCTAATTCCGTGTGGTTCATGAACATGTTCAGCAAATTGCAAGTCAATTCAATATAGCGTGGTTTTTGCGGCCGCTAACACACAAGAAACAGACACGCAAACAGAACCCAAAATCTTTTTGTGTCTCCACATGGGGGCCTCCATTGACGTTTCAGCAATAATTTATCTGCATTTCAGAATAAAACTTACTGTAACACTTTTTATGGTAACCTATGCGGTTGTCTAAAGGCAGCTTGGACTGTTTATTAATTGGAAGAAGCAAATCGGTAGATATTTCTCTTTCACGAACATTTAAAGCATTCCACTGATCAGCACACAATCTGACATTAGCCCTGCTTATTTAAGAAAAACACATCACTTTTGAATGTATCTCATCCCCGATGTGCAAACAAAAAGTAATTTCTCCTGATATTATATTACCTGTAAAAAATTCTACTTCAAAATATAGGAAAAAACAGAGATAACAGAATTCGATCAAAATGTTAATAATACGCAGGATAATAATGTCGAGAGAAACTTTAGATCTTATTTGAGAAAAATACTACATTTTTGAATTTATTTCATTCCCGATATGCAAACAATATGTCATTCTTTTTCTCACATTATATTAAATCTAAAGATTACTTTAAAATATACGAAAAGAAAGCAAGAATAGAATTGGATGAAAATGACAACAATACTGAAGATAATGTAAACATAAATAAACGTAAACAAAACATATCAAATGCTAGCGCGCGCTTTAACAGCAGCTGTCATTGGGCTAAAAATAACAGCGGAAAGAAAATTACTGTTCTGATTGGAGGATAAGCGAAGGAATGAGTATAGAAGTTGACTATCTCTAAGTGTTAAGTAAAATAGCAGGACCGCAGAAATGTCAAATTTGTAAAATTTATTTAATCAATTTTAAAATAATGTGCACATCTTCAGACCAGAACATTGCGAATTTGTGGATAATAGAATATTCTTTTAATTTTAACATTAATTTGAAATTGCCCCTCCATGATTGAAACGGACTTGAACGATATCAAGCTATGGCCCACGGCCTATTTCTATAGAAAGCGACATTTTACGATTCTTAATATAGTATGTTATTATTATTACACAGAACTTAATAAAACGATGTTAAAATACAATTAAAATAAATTTCATCTACAGACTGTAATACATATTTTTACTTTCTCTTATTACTTTCTCTTACCCATAAGGTAGAGAAAGTATTGTTTTTGGGTCAAATTTTCGGACGCGAGATTTTGTTATATTTACACGCTTTGAGGTCTCCTGAATACGAAAATCATGTTTTTAGAAAATGGTCTGTGTGTATGTCTGTGCGTCTGTGTTTGTGTGTGTGTCTGTGTGTGTGTCTGTCTGTGTGTCTGTCTGTTATCAGCATATCTCAAAAACAAATTATGGCAGAAAGTTCAAACTTGGTATTCTTAATGTGTATCATATACGGATGCTACAGTAAGCTTTTCGTTAAGATCAATCAAATGGTTCGTGTACAGGGACAATCAAGAGAATTCTAATACATTACGTATATGGGGGAATTGCAGGTAAGTAGAGTTTAACGTCTATAGACTGCACTAAACCAAATGAAACGAATATATATATTTTGTAATAGAGATAGTAAACTGGGAAAAAAATTTTGTGTATGTAGGAGCCTTGCCTCCCCCCTCGGAGAGAAGTCCTCCCTCGAGGGGAGTAAATTTTCCTGATGGGTATCTTTCAAAAGAGCTCGCCAATACCTTTAAAACGAATGGTCGAACCATCGATCTGCGATAATTTAAAACAAAGTTATCGATTTTTTTTACTTTTAACGAAAAAAAAAAAAAACTTAGAAAAAAATCGTATTTTTTGAAGTGAAAACTTCTTTAGGCGCGTTGAGCACTTTTGGGTGAACAAAAATCATTGAACACCCGTCATCGTCAGCTAACGCTTTCCATCCTTGTATGATACAAATAATGTATCATACAATTAACTTGCTAATGTGAAGTGTTAATAATTAAATACTGTATATTGTTTTAAAATCTGGTGCGGCTCTACACGACTTCTCTCATCTCCGGGCACTGTCTCTATTGCAGTTAGACCTCACAAAACCGTGAGAAAGGCCAAAGCCGCAATTTTTCTCACGTTTTTACAATCTTTTGTGGCTCTACACGACTTCTTTCCACTCCGGATACTGTCTCTATTGCAGTTAGACCTCACAAAACAGTCAGAAAGGCCAAAGCCACAATTTTTCTCACGTTTTTACAATCGGGTGCGGTTCTACACGACTTCTCTCCTCTCCGGACACTGTCTCTATTGCAGTTAGACCTTACAAAACAGTGAGAAAGGCTAAAGCCGCCATTTTTCTCACGTTTTTACAATCGGGTGTGGCTCTACACGACTTCACTCATCTCCGGAAACTGTCTCTTAAAGATTGCAGCCGGAAACGTTGCAGTTAGACTTCACAGAACCGTGAGAAAGACGAAAGCCGCCATTTTTCTCAAGTTTTTAAAATCGGGTGCGGCTCTACATGAATTTCTCATCTCCGGACACTGTCTCTTAAAGATTGCAGCCGGAAACGTTGCAGTTAGACTTCACAGAACCATGAGAAATACCAAAGCCGCCATTTTTCTCAAGTTTTTAAAATCTCGTGCGGCTCTACACGAATTCTTTCATCTCCGGACACTGTCTCTTAAAGATTGCAGCCGGAAACGTTACAGTTAGACCTCACAAAACCGTGAGAAAGGCCAAAGCCGCCATTTTTCTCACGTTTTTACAATTTGGTGCGGCTCTACACGAATTCTCTCATCTCCGGACACTGTCTCTATTGCTGTTAGACCTCACAAAACCGTGAGAAAGGCCAAAGCCGCCATTTTTCTCACGTTTTTACAATCTGGTGCGGCTCTACACGACCTCTCTCATCTCCGAACACTGTCTATATTGCAGTTAGCGCATTAAATAAAATTGTAATATAATTTTTGTAGTAGTAGTTTATATTGATGAATTAAAAAAAAAAACAACACTTCATTTAAAAGTATTTCCTACACAATAAAATATTTCCTGACGATTCAAGAAATACACACGTAATTGTTCACGTTTTCACTTCTGTCGGCACTCCCGAAGTGCAACTGTTTTTTTTTTTTTTTTTTTTTTTTTTTTTTTTAAATATTGAGAATAAAATGGACTTTTTTTTTTTTTTGGATATTTAGTGTTATTTTACTTCTCTAATATGGAAATCGTCTGCATTATCATAAAAAATAATTTTTTTAAAGTAATAATTCTAATAAATTATTTTTTAAATACAGAATTATTTTTTGATAAGCGAATTAAATTTTATATAAATCTAGGTGCATTAATGAAACGGGGGGTTGAGGGGGGCGGTAGCCCCCCTCACACAGAATTAATTGTCATATAAAACTCTTCCAAAGCCTAATTTGAATTGTTTAACATAGGTTTACATAACATCGTTATCTTACCTCTTAATCTCCAATCTGCATTTATAGTATTAAATTTCAGAGTAAGAGAAAGTCATGTGAGTGACACACCAGATTAATTTAAAAATGCATTCTTGTACAAGAGCCACAATCACAATCAAACACTTTATACCCAATTCCTTGTAACAGATTTTCATATCAAATTTAAAGCTTATCGGATGATTTTTATATGTAGACAACAAAAGTGTCCTGATTTTCGGCAGGGAGGTCTTGACTAAGTTTGTACAATAAATAAAAAGTGTCATACAGTTCAAAGTAAAAATTCAAAATTTATTAATATATTAATTTCAAATATTATTTTTTTAATAAAACACCATATCATATTGTATAATTTCTCCATAGCTTGTTAAAAAATATTATAAAAGCGTTATCGATATGGAATTAAAGCATCAAAGCTTCATGTTCAAATAATCAAGTATTAAAACAGATGTGCAATACAAAAGTGTAATACAAAACCTTTCTAATATATATTAAGGATTAAATCTGAATGCAGAATTGTTAGTAACACTTTATTCAATTAGTATGCATGGCGAGCAAAAAAAAAAAAAAAAAGATACTGCTTCAACAAATTATGTTTTTAAAATGTTTGGTCGTTGTTAATTTTAACTCATTCTTTCTGATTATAAATTCTCAGTGAGGTACAAAAATGATAAGCAAGTGTTAAGGAACAAGATATATTTATAAATGCTTTGTGTGCTCTGGTTTTCAATGAGTTCAAATTCGGGGAAATAACTTTCCAAAGATCATATTATTCAATTTATCGAACAGAAAATCGGAGAAAATAATCATTTTCACTTTTGTATTATCCGATAACAATGAGCCAAGAATAAATAATACAAAAGAAACCAAAGCTGGAAATGAAATGTAAAAGTTTTTGAACGTGATGAGCATAGAATATAATTATTCATATTATCTCAGAATCAACTATATTTTAATAAACTATTATTAGATAGAATCCAAAAGTTTATCATTGGGGAACAGTTAAAAATTAACAAAATGTTCCTATTTAAAGGCGTGATATTAAAGTTCGGACCTGTGAAATGCAGTTTCTTTTTCCATTAAATGCTTGATCAATATACACTCTAAGAGAAGAATCCTTACGAAAAGCTTTATATTTTTCAGACTATAAAATAACAATGTATTGGCACTGTATTCAGAAGATAAATAGAATTAATTTAAAGAAGAAAGAAACATATTACAAAAATTAAGTTATTATCAAATGTTTTCATGAATAATTTATGCGTATTTTAAGCATTTTTATTTAAAGAATAATTTATTTAGAAATTTATACTGTTGCATTTAGACATATTATTAAAACACAAAAAAAGATATTTAATTTGAAAGTCGGTCGTGTACCTTAATAATAAACTTAAGAGTTTGAAACCTTTCCCCCCCCCCCTTCCCTTGACTGTAAAGAGGATATGCATAAATTGTTGTGGTAGAACAGGTAATTGTTGGATTATATTTGCTCTTTAGAGAAACTCCAGTTTCTAAAGCATTATTGCATTATTATCCAGCAATGATTATTGCTTTCAGGAAGCTATATTAACGTCGTCACTAGCCATTTGGAGTAAAGTAGCATGAAAACATTTTCCCAACTCAGACTATAATCAAAAGCATCAGAATATAAAACACTCTCTTAGTTCAAATTATGTAATTCTAATACTTTGTGGCTTTATATAATAAATATTTTATTTTTTGAAATGCCCTTCCGTACACTTTTGTTCATGACCATTGCACATCATTATCTAATAATTCATATAATGGTACAAAATTTTAATTGCATTAGGCCAGAAAGATCTGTAATAGAATAACAATCAAAAACAGGAACGCAACTGAAAAACATTCATAGGTGAGGGAGTTTTAACAATTGTAGCAACTATTCCAGGAATTGATTAAATTCCATCTTTCGTAATTTAATGGATTAAATAACAAACTTATGACAAACTAAATTTTTCCTTACTTAATTTAATTGTATTTTCAGAAAAATTATTTTAGAATATACAGGATTCTTTCCGAGTATTCATGTTCAGATTCGCACTTATAATAACATCATCGGAAAAAAAAAAAAAAAAAAAAAACCTAACAAAATCATTTTTTTTTTTTTCAAAAATACTTTAAATAAATCAGGTGCAAATTTTTAAACTCAAAAAATAAACTAGATGCATATCATTAACCTTTATGAAAATGAATTTTTAATAATTTACTAATTTCGAAATCAACATGATGTTGCAAATAAGCATCTTTTAAATCAAAAATAGTGAAAAAATTAGCATACGGTGTTTGACGAAGGGTTCTTCTGTTCTCGGTAATTCTTCGTGCGCAGATTTTTTATTCTATGTGAATGAACTGTGAAATCAAATAAGAACTAATATTTGTGACAATTACATGAGCACAATTATTTAATTAGCACTTAATATCTACATATGTACAAATATTAAAAGATAACATACTAGTCATATTTTCCAAGGGGGTTGACACCATAGTCAACTTAAACAACGAAGGTGATCCATATCACCTGTACAACGAATATATGTTACACTCATGACGAATAACAATACACTACTGGTAAAAGCGGAAAGACAATCTAAACCGGAGATGCACGCCAAGATTGGCACATTACCACGATGAGAGGCAACATACTGGCCCACCTAAGCTTGAAACATTGTTTAAAAAAATCAAAGTCCCATATACAATGACTACAATTAATTATACAAAAAAATTACAATAAAATAAAATTTGAGAATTAAAAGCTTATACAATAAATATTAATAGCATTGCAAACAACAACAAATATTATAATGAAGTAAAGAATAAACATATTCAGTTTTACTAATTAAACAATATCCATTTTTCAAAACAATTTTTCTTTTTGTTTATTTTTGTAAATTCACAAGAGTGATTTTGGAAATGGGCCGTTTGTAAATTCCATTTTTTGTTTTTACGCTACGAACTTTTTTTTTTTTTTTTATCATTTTCAACGAAGATTTCTACTATCTTACCCAAAATCCAACTATGTATGGGCAAGTTTTCTCTTTTAATAGCACCACATCTCCAATTTTAACATTACCTTTTTAAATCCTCCATTTACCTCTTTGTTGTAAAGTATTCAAATAATGGTTTTGCCAATTTTTCCATATCATTTGAACTATTTTTGTTAATTTTTGCCAGATATCTAATCTGTTATCTGGAATGCCATAGGACTCAGGTTCAATCACCGCATTAATGGGTTGGCCAACCAAAATATGGCCGATGGGAGGGGGGGGGGGGTAGTAAAAACTTCCAAATCTTTAATATCATCTGAAAAGGTGGGGGGGGGGGGAGGTAACTGGTCGAGATTTCAGGATTCCTTCAATTTGACAAACAGTCAAAAATTCTAGGTTAATGTAGCCTTACCTACTGCGCGTTTCAAATAATACTTTTACGATTTTACTCCCAACTCTCATAGTCCTACAACATTTAGGGCACGGGGTGGAAGACATTTCCAATGAATACCTTCTAAATTAAAAAAACAACAACAAAAAATCATGGAGTACGCATGCCTTATCAACACTTTCCAACTGTACGTACTTTGTATCGTATATATTTCAATATTCTTTGCCTATGTTATCACGCAGCAGAAATATAGAAGGATTGAAAAGTATATAGCTTGATTAATTGAATTTAAAACCACTCTTAGACATTTTTGGGAAGTGTTAAAGAGTCTCAAGAGACCTCTCCACTTATCGTCCACAGAAGACAGAGCCAATGTTATTCTATAGAGAATTTCGCCCATTATAACTTATTAACTAATGTATATTTTTAAATTCCGTTTTATCATTCAGAAACTTCCCAACTATTAAAGAATTTATCACTTTCTAAATTTTTAATTTTTAGGTAATAAAATGCGAATTTTCACAATGTGAAATTTTTAATATTTGACCATAAAAATGAAATCTTAAAAATAAATAAATAAATAAATGTTTAGAAAGCGACAAATTATTTGACAGTTGTGAAGTTTCGGAAAGTAAAAACGAAATTTAAAGATATGTGTTAGTTAATGAATTATAATGGGGCAAAATTTCCCATAGAATAACATTGGCTTCGGCTTTCAGAGTCCCCTTAACGCAAAAGAAAATCCAGCTGTTAGATTATAATTGCAGACCTTAATGTATTTAAATATTTCAGTGTAGCCCTGTAAATCTGAAGGTTAATCATATCATATTCTATACAAAACGTTATTTTAGAATATCAACAATACATGTCAATTTCTTTATGATTTTTACTGTTGAAAGTTATTTAAATGTGATTTTTAAAAATGTCTGTCTTAAATGCAATGAATTTTTTTTTTTTACTTTTCCGTAAATAAACTAGTTGTACAGGACCTATTTATGCCATTTTAAATAGGGAAAATTCCATAGTTAACTTCATTAATATGTATCATTTTTTAAAAATTCTGAAATACGCACAGAAAAAATATTAAAATCATATTCACACTTAAAAATTGTCCGAAAGTCTTAAAAACACTTAATGTAAACGAAAATGCAATTCCAGCAAATTTTTATTAATAGATCTTAATGAAAGTGATTATTTTTATGTGCCTCTGTAAGCCTAATAGTAATCATACTATATTCTATAGAAAGCATTTTTTATGCATATGAATAACATATTTCAATTTCATTAAGCTTTTTGGAAAGTGAAGTTACTAAAATTTGGTTTGTATAAATACCTCTCATAGAATGTAAAGCTTTAGAACACTTTCAAGTATCCCTGTACACAAACCAGTGATAGTTTTATTAAAATATGATTTATGGAAGTACCTGCCATTGAACACAATGCTTTGGAATATTTTCAGGTGTCCCTGTACACAAATCAGTAAAGGTATTCCCTCCATTTTCAATAGGGAACATCCGATAGGGAATTTGAATAACATATAGCAGTTTCAAAGTATTACATAAATATTACGGGAGTCAGAGCGAGGCAAGAAGACAGACAGATAGACAGACGAACAGAAAGACAGATACACAAATTGAAATCATATTCACCCTTAAAAATTGTTATAAAGTGTTAAAAACACTTAATGTAATCGGAAGTATAATTTCAGCAAACTTTTATTAATAGCTCTTAATGTAACTGAATATTTTTGTGTGGCCCGTAAACCTAATACAAATCGTACTATATTCTATAGAAAGCAGTCGTTTGTGAATATGAATTATATATTTCAATTTCATTAAGCTTTGTCCAAAGTAAAGTTATTAAAATTTGTTTGTAGAATCTTTCATATAACGCAACGCTTTGGAATACTTTCAAGTATCCAAAGTACTTTCAAGTACTTTAGTATATCAAGTACTTTCAAGTACACAAACCAGTGATAGTAATTAATATATTTTTAAAAAGAAATATTCGATATTGAAACTGAATATCATATTTGAATTTTGTTAAGATTTGTGTACAGCAAAGTTATTAAAATATGTTTTATGGAAATACCTCTCATAGAACATAATGCTTTGGAATACTTTCGGGTATCCCTGTATACAAACCAGTAGAGGAAATCACTCCATTTTCAATAGACAATTTCCAATAGTAAGCTTGAATAACATATATCGGTTTCAAGATATTCCATAAATATTTATAGGAGTTGATGTGCGGATTGACAGACAGATGGACAGACGAACAGACAGACAAATACACAAATTGAAATTTTATTCAGACTTAAAAAATGTTAGAAAGTGTTAAAAGCGCTTGATGTAAAAGAAAGTGCAAATTAAGCAAATTTTTATTAATAGCTCTTAATGTAACTGAATATTTTTGTGTGGCTCTTTGAATCTAATGCTGATATAATGCTGATTAACTATATTCTGTAAAAAGCATTCTTTTGTGCATATGAATAACGTATTTAAATTTCATTAAGCTTTGTGCAAATTAAAATTCTTAAAATTTGGTTTACAGAAATACTTCTCTTAGAACGCAATGCCTTGGAATACTTTCGAGTGTCCCTGTACACAATCCAGTGATGGTATTTACTCAATTTTACATATGAAAAATTCGATTGTGAACTTGAATAACATACTTAAATTTCGTTAAGATTTTGTAAAGTAAATGTATCAAAATATAGTTTACAGAAATACCTCTCATAGATCACATTGCTTTAGAATACTTTCGGTTGTCCCTGTACACAAACCAGTAGAAATATTTACTCCGTTTTCAATAGGGAATACCCGATAGTAAACTTGAATAACATATATCAGTTTCAAGAAATTCAATAAATATTTACGGGAGTTAGAACACGGACAGACAAACAGACGGACAGACCGAGAAACCAAAGTCATTAACACTTTTCAACCTCGTTGGAAAGTGTTAAAAATAAGAAGGTTGTCGTTAGACTGAGAAGTTAATTTATGCAGTCCTTTCAATTTATTATTTGAGCTAACAAAATTCGTGGCATTGTCACTGAACTTTGTTTGGGCTTTGCCTCGCCTCACAAAAAATCTTTTTAAAGTTGCGATATAAGCTTCTGAAGATAAATCGCTAACTACTTCTAAATGTACGGCTATAGTAGGCGTAAAAATAAAAATAAAAACAAAGGTTTTGTTATAAATTCCTTTCCTTTCACACCGATATTTAATCAAACTAGTTGGCATAGGTGGACTCTGCTCAGTTCCCCATCATATTTATGTTCTCATAAATTTCTAGTGCGAGACATATTATAATCATGTTAAAAGAAATGAATTTGATCAAAGCTTGATGCAGTAACAGAATGAAATCCCCGCCTAATAGGCTATCCACCGTTCACTTCGATATATTTATCTTATTCTAATCTATTAATTTATTTTATCAGGGTCAATACCGTTGTTTAGTTTTCATGCTACTATTTCCAATGCAATAATCCTCAAAATTCATATTTATATGAAAAATTTACAATTTCGCTATGTTGATAAAATCGTAAATTACGAATAATTTACAAAATTTTCCTATTAGAATATTTGTATTCAATCATGTTCAAACAAATATCATAAATGTAATTTTGAAGTTGTCTAATGTATTTATGATCCTCAAAATGGAACTTTATGCTCAATTTTGCCTTATTCTGACATGTTAAGTAAATCGTAAATTCCAAATAACTTACGAATTTTTTAAATAGGAAAAACCATAGTCTATGATATTCGTGCCAGTATCCTAAATAATATCTAGAAAGTGGTTTGAAATTTTTACGATGAAAATATCCTTCAAGATTGACGTTTATGTGAAATTTTGCTCTATTCTGCCATGTTAAGAAATTCGTAAATTTCCAATAACTTACGAAATTTTTATATTGGAAAATTCATAGTCATTAATATTCATACCAGTGTCCTAAATAATATTTCAAAAGTAGTCTGACATCTTTACGATGAAAATATCTCTGAAAATTGACGTTTATGTGAAATTTTGCCCTATACTGCCATAGAAATTCGTAAATTTCCAATAACTTGCGAAATTTTCAAAGTAACATATTTGTAGTTACTGATGTTCATTCCGGCATCAAAACGGATATTTTAAAACTAGTATGACATTTTTACAGTAAAAGGTTTCCATTTAATGCACGTTTAAGTGAATTTTTGTCCTATTCTCCCATGTTAAGAAAATCGTAAATTTCTAATAATTTACGAAGTTTTTAAATTCGAATGTTGCAAATGAATAGGGTTCTTGCCAGTGTCGAAAGTAATATTTTAAAACTGATTTGACTTCTATGCGACAATTTGTTCTTGTGATGTCGTTTACACAGACTAACAAACTAACGGACTAACACAATAACACAGTAACAGATACCCTACAGACATACACCTTACAAATTTTGTCATTTTCGGATTCCTTACAACTGAAAACGTGTAAAAAAGTCAAAAAACCGAGGTAGAAAATTTTCACGATTACGTAAGTTCCCCATTCATATAGTATTGATGGGGAACTAAAATTTTCACGATTACCTAAGTTCCCCATACCTATAGTATGATGGGGAACTAAAAAGTAGGGCCACAGAAATTTAAACCAGTACAAAAAAAAAAAAAAAAAAAAAAAAAAAAGCGTCACATTGATTCTTTCAATTGGCAAATCTCCCAATAATTTAATCGATTGTTAAAGATTTAAGTTTGTGCTACAATGTAACAGAAAATTATACAAAAGTAAATTAGATAATGTGAATTGTATTTGAAAAAAATATTTAAAATGTCTTTTTTAAAGTAAAATTTGTAATTTAACTGATATAAAAAGACACTAATTTTTTTGGGGGTTTGGAATGAAAATATATTTATCAACTTGGAAAGAAATATTTTTGACCTTAAGCGAAATTTCCCAGGAGAATTCAAAGAGTGGCTATTTTCCACATCAAATAAAATAGAAATCTCCAGAACAGGCAAAAGATTGAGAAAAAAAGAAAAATATTTTTTTTTTCTTTTTTTTAACGTTATCGAAGAAAAAAAAACTTTAAGTATATTTTTCTTCAATTTTTAAGCCAAAATTTATTTATATTAGAATGAACGGTTTTCTATTTGTCTTGTTTTGCGTTGGCAGGTACACAGATAAAAAAGAAAATAACCTATTAAAGTCTTTTTTTTTTTTTTTTTTTTTTAATTAAGATCCTAAATTTCCGACCATGAAAACTTAAATTGAAGTTTCACGATTTAGGCCTTCTGTGTGTAATATAAATATATATTAATTCCCCATCATACTATAGGTAAGGGGAACTTAACTAATCGGGGAAATTTTCGACCTCGACTTTTTTACACGTTTTCAGGTGTGAGGAATCCGAAAATGACAATTTTTTTTTTTATGGTGCCCATTTGTAGGGTGTCTGTTAGTTTGTTCGTCCGTCAGTGTGTTAGTCCGTTAGTTCATTAGCCTGTTTTCACGATATCTCAAGAACAAATTGTCGCAGAGAACTCAGATTAGTTTTAAAATATTACTTTCGACACTGGCAAGGACCCTATTCATTTCCAACATTCGAAATAAAAAACTTCGTAAGTTATTAGAAATTTACAATTTTCTTAACATGAGAGAATAGGGCAAAATTTCACATAAACTTCAATTTTGAGGGATATTTTCATCGTAAAGATGTCAGACCACTTTTTAGTTCCCTATCGTATTATAGGTATGGGGAACTTAGGTAATCGTGAAAATCAGGTTCCCATCATACTATAGGTATGAGGATCTTAGGTAATCGTGAAAATTTTCGACCTCGTTTTTTTTACTTTTTTAGACGTTTTTCAGATGTGAAGAATAGAAAAATATCAAAATGGGTATGGTGTTCATCTGTAGGGTGTCTGTTAGTTTGTCAGCCCGTTAGTCCTTTAGTGTGTTAGTGTACACGATATGTCACGAACAAATGATCGCGAAGAGGTCGGACCAGGTTCAAAGTATTAGTTATGACACTGGCAAGAACCCTATTCATTGACAACTTTCTAATTAAAAACTTCAGAAGTTACAATTTCCTTAACAAGGGAGAATAGTGCAAAATTCCACTTAAACGTGCATGAAAAGAAATATTTTTTTTCGTAAAGATGTAAAAACAGCTTTTAAGTATTACTTTTGATGCCGGGATGAACATCATTAACCAGAATTATGCTACTTT
Source organism: Salticus scenicus (assembly GCA_963930645.1). Taxonomy (NCBI): domain Eukaryota; kingdom Metazoa; phylum Arthropoda; class Arachnida; order Araneae; family Salticidae; genus Salticus; species Salticus scenicus. The sequence goes on from OZ005652.1 coordinate 244,883,762, forward strand.
AAAAATTTCGTAAATTATTCGAAATTTACGAATTTCTTAACATGGCAGAATACAACAAAATTTCGCATAAATGTCTCTTTTGAGGGATATTTTCCTCGTAAAGGTGCCAGACTACTTTTAAAATATTATATAAGATGCTAGTTTTAACATCCTTGACTATGAATTTTCCCTTTTAAAAATTTCGTAAGTCACTGAAAATTTACGATTTACTTAACATGGTGGAATAGGGCAAAATTTCGCATAAACGTCCACTTTGAGGGATATTTTCATCGTAAAGATGTCAGACCACTTTTTAGTTCCCTATCGTATTATAGGTATGGGGAACTTAAGTAATCGTGAAAATCAGGTTCCCATCATACTATAGGTATGAGGATCTTAGGTAATCGTGAAAATTTTCGACCTCGTTTTTTTTACTTTTTTAGACGTTTTTCAGATGTGAAGAATCGAAAAATATCAAAATGGGTATGGTGTTCATCTGTAGGGTGTCTGTTAGTTTGTCAGCCCGTTAGTCCTTTAGTGTGTTAGTGTACACGATATGTCACGAACAAATGATCGCAAAGAGGTCGGACCAGGTTCAAAGTATTAGTTATGACACTGGCAAGAACCCTATTCATTGACAACTTTCTAATTAAAAACTTCAGAAGTTACAATTACCTTAACAAGGGAGAATAGTGCAAAATTCCACTTAAACGTGCATGAAAAGAAATATTTTTTTTTCGTAAAGATGTAAAAACAGCTTTTAAGTATTACTTTTGATGCCGGGATGAACATCATTAACCAGAATTATGCTACTTTAAAAATTTCGTAAATTATTCGAAATTTACGAATTTCTTAACATGGCAGAATACAACAAAATTTCGCATAAATGTCTCTTTTGAGGGATATTTTCCTCGTAAAGGTGCCAGACTACTTTTAAAATATTATATAAGATGCTAGTTTTAACATCCTTGACTATGAATTTTCCCTTTTAAAAATTTCGTAAGTCACTGAAAATTTACGATTTACTTAACATGGTGGAATAGGGCAAAATTTCGCATAAACGTCCACTTTGAGGGATATTTTCATTGTAAAGATCTCAGAACACTTTTAAAATATCATTTAAGATACTGGAATGAACATCCCAGACTATGAACTTTTTAATTTAAAATTTTCGTAAGTTAATTGGAATTTACAATTGACTTAACATGGCAGAATAGGGGAAAATTGAGCATAAACGTCCATTTTGAGGACCATAAATACAGTAGCGGCCAAAATTATATTATATTTGAGTTTTCGGACGATATCTGTTTTCAAACTAATTTCTGCTATCTGAAATGTTTTCTACAATTAAATTAAGGAGAATTCTATAAGAAATACATCCTGAATTGTAGAAGTATTTAATATTCAATAAAACAATAATAATAAGCACATTAATAATAGCTAAAATTACTTCAAAAAACAAACAAAATATAATATAATTTTGGCCGCTGCTGTATATCAGACAACTTAAAAATAACAATTATGACACCTGTTTGAACATGATTGACTACAAATTTTCTAATAGGGAAATTTCGTAAGTTTTTCGAAATTTAAAATTTTATCAACATAGTAAAATAGGCGATATTTCGTATAAATATGAATTTTGAGGATTATTGCACTGGAAATAGTAGCAACATAAATATAATATGTTCTGCACTAGAAATTCATGCGAACATACATATGATGGGGAACTCAGTTGAGTCGACCTATGCCAACTAGTTCTTGTTAAATATTATTTAGGATACTGGCATGAATACCATTGACTATGAATTTTCCAATTTAACAAATTCTTAAGTTATTTGGAATTTACGATTTACTTAAAAGGGCAGAATAGAGCAAAATTGAGCATAAACGTCCCTTTTGAGGATCATATATATATCAGACAACTTCAAATATTATTTACGATACTTCTCTAAACATGATTGGCTACAAATACTCTAATAGGAAAATTTCGTAAGTTATTCGTTGTTTAAGATTTAACCGACGATGCAAAATTGAAAATGTTCCATATAAATATGCATTTTGAGGATTGTTGCATTGGAAATATTAGCATGAAAATTAAACTATGAAATTTACTCGAATAAAATAAATTAATAGATTAGAATAAGATCAGTCGAAGTGAACAGTGGATAGCCTATTAGGTGGGAATTTCATTCTGTCACTGCATCAAACGTTTCGTCAAATTTATTTCTCTTAACATGATAATCATGTTAAGAGAAGTCCTGTACTAGAAATTTATGAGAACATATATAGGATAGGGAACTGAGCAGAGTCCGCCTATGCCAATTAGTTTGTTTTAGTTTTTGTTGAAATAAACAATATGAACGTTTCCATTTAAACTTGATAATACCTTCAGATAGAGTAAATTGCATGTGACCACTAATATATCTTTAAAATAATAAAATTTCATTGTGGAAGCAATTTTAGTTTCCTTCCATTTGATTTATTACTTGGGATATTAAATGCAGTATCTTCTAATTTCAAAGTAAGCATTATTATTGTTAGTGCTTGTTAAAAAAAAAAAAAAGGAAAGGATAATCTTTTCTTCTGATTTTTCACATACCATTTCTATTCACATATGCTTAATTTATTTATTTATTTTTTTTTTTTTAATATTTTGTGCAAAATTAAAATATATTTTACCATTAAAAGAAAAACAAAAACAAAAAAACCTGGAGTGACTCCTCTCGACTTTCTTAACGTTACCGCTTGTTTAAACAGATTAAAGTAAGAGAATTCATTAAAGAAACAAAAGAGGAAATTGTAAGAAACAAAGGAGAAAATTATAATAAGGTGTTTGAGTATTTTTCTTCAAATAGTATAATTGCTTGAATATTTTCCCCCAAAACACTGTCGAGATACGGTGTTAAGGCTGAAAGACTACGACATCCCAATTAACCCCGTTAAAAGGAAACTTCACCTAACGTTGACGCAGCATTATCCCGTGTTATACTACGCAGCCTTATCCCATGTTATACTATGTAATGAACACTACTATCCAAATGTCACGTATTTAGCTTCAGTGGTTTGGACTGGGCATTGATAGATGAATCATTGGTTGGATGAATCACAGGTATTTCATGTTTATATATACAGATTGAATGATTATATAACAACATAAAAAGGATTAATCCGCCTAGTCCAACTATTTTCCGTGTTTAATGACAGCTATGCAGTTTTAAAATTAAAACATCAACTATTTGTTTTAAACTTTTGAGGCACAGAACTAATAACTTGGATATTTGTGGTGATTATTGGTTAAGTTAAACATAATACACCAACAAGACATTAATTGCATATATATATATATAAAAAAAAAAAAAAAAAAAAAAAAAAAAATCATTTTCATACATTAAATGTGATTTTTTTTTTCAAAAGTTAGAACTGGTAGCTTCATGTGAAGCCACTATGCTTTAAAGGGTTAAGAGTTAAACAAACAACAAGAAAAAAAAATATTCATCTTGACTTTAAAAATAACCAGTATGTTGTGGGTATTACAAAACTTTCTTGTACTGGGTGAATTTAAATAGAAGAATATAGATTTTCCTACACAAATTCACCCAGTACAAATAATTTATTAAAATTATTTTCCATAATGAATGCAGATATTTTTACCATAGAAATGTAACATTAAATATCCAAAGAAAATCGATTTTATGCTCTACTAACGTTATTTTAATAAAAGAAACTTTCTCTTCTAAGTTTTTTCTTTCATTTTTTCGTTACAAATGAAAAAAATGAATCGAAAAAATGAATTAAAATGAAAAAATGAATTAAAAAATGAAAAAAAAAAAGAAATTTGGCTTAAATTATCACAGATCTATGGTTCATTTATTCATTTTACAGGTACTGACGAGATATTTTGATAGATACCAATAATGAAAATTTGCTCCACTCGGAGGGGGGAAGGTAGGAGCATTGCTCTTACGTGTCCAAATTTTTTCCCTAGTTGACAGTTACTAATATACATAATTTTTTTATATTTCATAATTATCTGTTAAAAATAATCCTCATTGTGCATATTTATAGGAAATTTTGTTCTGCACTAACATGCTACAAATTTAGAAAAAATGGTATGGCAACGCCACTATTTGGGGGGTTTTCGCCAAAAGTTGACAGTAATTATGCTAGGTCAAGTTGCAACTATATATCTATTTGTATGAAATGCTGTGAGAAATTTCTGAGATACAATTGCCACAAAAATTTAGTCACAAACACATATATACAGACACATATTTTCTAAAAATGGTCAAATCATGTTCTAGACCTCTAAAAATGCTTAAATCCATCGAAATACGCAAGTCTAAAATTTTTATGAAACCGACATTTTCTTGTATAGAATATAGAAGAACGTAATAAATAAGAATTGGCGGAAAAAAAACGAGCATTTTTAAAACAAACTTCTCAGAAATGAGTAGAATATTCTCATTTTTGAGAAGTTTCATTTTTTATAATAGTTCCGAGTAAGAACTTCTCATTTTTAAGAATTTTTTTTCTCATTTAATTATTTATTTGAAATTTTACATTACTTTATATACAGTTGATGAATTACTTATTGTACAATTTTCGAATTCTAGAACAGAATATTCTAGAATTAATGTTAAAAATTGCAGCATAGCGAATGTATGCCAATGTATTCTGGTCGAACGTATGCCAAATGTTGATCAGTACCAACTTATATCAAAGTCCCACCAATATATAGTTTTATGTAATTCTATGTACTATTTTGTAAATTGCAGCGACGACAATATTTTCGTAACATAAAGACACATAAAAATTTTCTAGAAATTGTCAAATGGTGTTCAGGACATTTCTAAAAGCACAAATTCTTCAAAAATTTTCATGAATCCAATACTATCTTATTTTATATGAAAGAATTTAAAAAGGAAAAGAGAAATTTAAATAATAGAGAAAGAAAATAAGGTTTAAATTTCATTTTGAATGTATACACCTCCTCGTCTTTCTCTAATCATCCTTGATCCTCTATCACTCAGTAACATAAAATCGGTAAATGGGAAGTACTGGATTCGAACCCAGGTCGCGCTCATCGATTTAGCCGTTCGATGTTTTATGTGGTTTTCTTCGAAGCTTGCGTAAATGCGGGTTAGGACCCTTAGAAAGAAATCCCACTGAGGACACTCCATATATAGATCTAGGACCTTAGTGTAGTCTGCTTTAAATCACACAATCACAATCAATTTCAGTCGGTATTCTTTTCTAAAATCAGTTAGCCTATCTATTCATCTAAAGTACAATTTTTAGAAAAATATGTTAATTCTAGTTTAGATTTTATCCTCTATGTCAAAATAACACATAATCATTTTAAAACAAACATGCCATATGAATTTTCTTTCTTTAAAACTCATTTACAAAAGAAGAAATATGTAAATAAATAAATAAAAAGAATGAAAATAAAAGACAAAAGGACGTTGCCTAATTTTTAGAGGCCAGTGCATAAATCTCAAGTCATTAAAAATAACATTTAAAAGACCTAGCATGAAGAAACCTTTATAATACAACAGGTAAAGAAAAATAACACTAATTTTACTCTCGGTTCGAAATAAAAAGACATTTATCAACTTAGAAAGTGAAATTCCTGACCTTAAGCGAAATTTCCCAGGAGAATGACAAAGTGGCTATTTTCCACATCAAATAAAACAGGAATCTCCAGATAGGCAGGAGATTCAAAAGAAAAGAAACGGATTTTTTTTTTTTTTTTTTCTGTTTTAACATTGTCAATATAGAAGAAAGAAAAAAAAATTAGGGATGAGTTTGCGTATTTTTTATGTCACTGTTTATTTCTATTAAGATGAATGGATTTCCATTTGTCTTGTTTTAAAGTTCTGAGGAATAGAGATTAAGATGAAAATAACCCAAAGTGTTTTATTTTAATCAAGATCATAAATTACTGAAAATGAAAAGTTAAATTGAAGTTTTACGATTTTTATTTAGCAAAATGAAAATAATTTAAATTACTTTTTCTGATAAAGAGTACAAACGATTAACTTTAAAATAGTGAAAGTTGTGAATGTTATGGCACATCAAATATATCTTTACAATAACAAATTTCATTTTCACAGATATTTTAATTTTCTTCTTAATTACTTATGTATTTAAAAAAAAACCCAACAATAATCAATATATTCAAATTTAAATTTAATTTAAATATTGTCACATAGTGGTTTCTTCTTAAAGAGCCGTCCTAAAAAAAAATGAAGTAAAAAATGAGATTTTAATCATAATGAAAGGAAAAAAAAATATTTACATTTAAAAATTTTAAACATCATATAAGATTTACATTTTAAAAATATGTGCATCCGCATATGAGGGTTGCCTTTTATGATTTTACAAACGACCAAAAAAAGGCGTTGCTGAAATTTGTCTTCAGGATATTTGTAAAATTCACATTTTTGTATCTTGGATTCAGTGGCATCTCAGAAATCGTCTGCCTATTTTGTTTACATAGTCCAGTCAAAATAGGAAAAATAGAAAAAAAAAATCGTGTAGTTTTGAAATTTTGCATACTCATAGCCGGAAGGGTCCTGAACAACATACTAAAAGTCCCCGCCCGTGGTGGGTGAGTGGGGGGTAGGGGGGCATTTAAGGGGGGGACTTTTCAGTTTTTATTAAATATCTTTAAAAATATCACATTTAGAGAAAAAATGTCAATTAAAAAATTAATTTACGTAAAATTTCCTACAAAAATGTATATTACATTTTGTTTGTATGATCAATAGTTTAGAAGATATAGGGGGCTGAAATAACACATTTTCTTGAAAAATTCTTTTTTGCAATAGTAAAATCAACTGAAGTGTGAAATTAAAAGGGTTCTTGTCAAATATTTTCTGATGTACAAAACAAATATGTACATAGGTAATATGCAAGGATAACACAGCATGTTTTGTAAATTTTAAGGTTTGAGTAAAAATCCAGATAACGAAAACCCAAAACCGATCAACATAAAAAAAAAAATCGTGTCGTTTGAAATTTTGCACACTCATAGCCAAGAGGGTCCTGAACAACATACTAAAAGTCCCCGCCCGTGGTGGGTGAGCGGGGGGCAGGGGGCGCATTTAAAGGGGAACTTTTCAGTTTTTATTACATATCTTAAAAACTATCGCATTTGGAGAAAAAATGTCAATTACAAAATTAATCTACGCAAAATTTCCTACAAAACTGTATATTACATTTTGCTTGTATGATCAATAGTTTAGAAGATATAGGGGGATGAAATAACACATTTTCTTGAAAAATTCTTTTTGTAATAGTAAAATCACCTAAAGTATGTAATTAAATGGGTTCTGATCAAATATTTTCTAATGTACAAAATAAATACATGCATAGGGAATATGTAAGGATAATACAGCATGTTTTGTTCATATTAAATAATTTTAAGGTTAGTAGGCGGAAGTGGTGGTTTAGGTAAAAATCCAGATAACGAAGACCCAAAACCGATCAACATAAAAAAAAAAAAAAAAAATCGTGTAGCTTTGAAATTGAGCACAGTTATAAAGTTAAGTGTCCCGAACAACATACGAAAAGTTCCCAACCATGGGGGGTGAGCGGGGTGCAGGGGGGCAGGGGGCACATTTCATCTTTTATTACGTATATTGAAAACTATCGCATTTAGAGAAAAAATGTCAATAACAAAATTAAACTACGTAAAATTTCCCATGAAAATGCCTATTACATTTGTTAGTATGATCAATAGTTAAGAAAATATAAAGGCTGCTTTGTATCTTACGAATATCTTACAGAAAAGTGGAGTTTTTCGATTTGTATATTTAGACTTCCACTCTTTGAACTTGGCGCATTGCGCACACATATGCACATATAGATATTTATTTGCATGAATAGGAAATATTTAACCCGAATCCTTTTAATTAGGAACTATAGTTTATGTTACTATTGTAAATAACATAAAAACTAAAAAAAAAAAAAAAAAAGCACAGAATAGATTTGCCTATAAAACGAGTAGTTATGATTTCAAATACTGATTTCATATGACAATTTTTCATTTTTATATGTTGACATAGTTTTAGAATATTTCCTTTGCAGTGTTTGAAATTTCTGAAAATTAATTATTTTTAATAATAAAAAAGTTTTTTTTATGAATCAAAAGCATTTCTCTTGCACTGCCTAAAATGACTCCCCAGGACAAAAAAAAAAAAAAAAAAAAAAAAAGTTAAAATGAAATGACTACAAGACAAACAAAGACTTCAAATTTATAACACCCCTCTTTTAAGTCAGGGATTAAAAGGCGATTTCACCTAAACCACAACTTGTAACTACTAACCTTAAAATTATTTAAAATGTACAAAACATGCTGTATTATCCTTACATATACCCTATGCATATATTTGTTTTGTGCATTAGAAAATATTTAACCATAACCCTTTTAATTACACATTTTAATTGATTTTACTATTGCAAAAAAGAATTTTTCAAGAAAATGTGTTATTTCGTTCCCCTATATCGTCTAAACTATTGATCATACAAACAGAATGCAATGTGCATTTTTGTAGAAAATTTCACGTAGAATTATTTTGTAATTGACATTTTTTTCTCAAAATGCGATAGTTTTCAATATACGTAATAAAAGCTGAAATGTGCCATCTTTAAATGCCCCCTGACCCCGCTCACCCCCCATGGTTGGGGACTTTTAGTATGTTGTTCGGAACACTTAACTTTATAACTGTGCTCAATTTCAAAGTTACATGATTTTTTTTTTTTTTTTTATGTTGATCGGTTTTGGGTCTTCGTTATCTGGATTTTTACCCGCATACTAACCTTTAAATTATTTAAAATGTACAAAACATGCTGTATTATTCTTACATATTCCCTATCTATATATATTTGTTTTGTACATTAGAAAATATTTGACCAGAACCCATTTAATTACACACTTTAGTTGATTTTACTATTGAAAAAAGAATCTTTCAAGAAAATGTGTTTTTTCGTTCCCCTATATCTTCTAAAATATTGACCATAAAAACAAAATGTACGGTACATTTTTGTAGGAAATTTTACGTAGATTAATTTTGTAATTGTCATTTTTTTTCTAAATGCGATAGGTTTTAAGATATTTAATAAAAACTGAAAAGTGCCCCCTTAAATGCCCCCCTGCCCCCCGCTCACCCACCATGGGCAGGGACTTTTAGTACGTTCTTCAGAACCCTCTTGGCTATGAGTATGCAAAATTTCAAAACTACACGATTTTTTTTTATGTTGATCGGTTTTGGGTCTTCGTTATCTGGATTTTTACTCAAACCGCCACTTGCGCCTACTAGCCTTAAAACTACTTAAAACTTACAAAACATGCTTTATTATCCTTGCATATTACCTATGTACATATTTGTTTTGTACATTAGAAAATATTTGACAAGAACCCTTTTAATTGCACACTTCAGTTGATTTTACTATTGCAAAAAAGAATTTTTCAAGAAAATGTGTTATTTCAGCCCCCTATATCTTCTAAACTATTGCTCATACAAACAAAATGTAACATACATTTTTGTAGGAAATTTTACGTAGATTAATTTTTTAATTGACATTTTTTCTCTAAATGTGATATTTTTAAAGATATTTAATAAAAACTGAAAAGTGCCCCTCCTAAATGCCCCCCCCCCTGCCCCCGCTCACCCACCACGGGCGGGGACTTTTAGTATGTTGTTCAGGACCCTCTCGACTACGAGTATGCAAAATTTCAAAACTACACGATTTTTTTTTCTATTCGTGAAATTTTGGCCTTCGTTGCCTGGACTAACAGTGAGTGTTCAAAAGAAGCAAGTGAGTGAAAAAAATGGAAGTAACTCGTGAAGGTTCCCTTTGGAGGATTTTTTATGATTTTAAGAAAGGCCTCACTCTACGAGAATGCATAGTATTGCTTCGTGAAACTTTTGGTAATGAAGTATCACCAGAAAAGACTTTTTACAATTTGTTTGCAGAATTTCGTCATGGTCGTGCTTCCGTCAGTGATGAATCTCGTGAAGGATGACGAAAATCGGTAATTCCAAACAACATCGATGCTGTGCGTAAGATGATTGAAGAAGATCGGCATGTCACGTACCGTGAGATAGAAGCATCCCTTGGCATATCACAAACTGCAATACATTTGATTTTGCACGAACATTTAGCTGTTAAAAAGATTTGTTCCAGATGGATTCCACACAATTTGACAGAAGCTCAAAAAGAGGCTCGTGTAAAATAGTGAAAGGAAATGCTAAAAAATTCAAATTGGGACAACAAAATCCGTACACAACATCGTTGCAGATGACGAAACTTGGATAGATTCGTATGAGCCGGAAACTAAACAACAATCCACTGTTTGGGCGTTTCCGGATGAACCGAATCCTCGGAAAGTTGTTCGTTCACGAAGATTTTCCAAGAACATGATTGCTTGTTTCTCTCAGTCTTACAGGACATATCATAACCAACCATTACTTTAGAGGATCGGGAAACTGTTAACACTAAACGGTATACAGAAATTTGCTTGCCAAACGTCATCAACAAAATCAGGAAAAACAACAAAAATCGCCGCATCATTCTTCATCACGGCAACGCCAGCTACCACAAAGCACGTGAAATAATTGGTTATTTGAAGGATAAAAATATCGAATTAATATCTCATTGCCCATATTCTCCTGATTTGTCGATTAACCACTTTTTCTTGTTCCCTTATGTCAAACAAAAAATGTGTGGGCAGCGATTTTCATCACCTCAAGATGCCTTCCAAAAACATGTGTCTGAGATATCAACTTCAGAGTGGAAAAACTGTTTCAAGAATTGGTTTGAACGGATGGAAAAGTGTATAAATTTTAAAGGCGAATATTTTGAAAAGCAATAAAACAGTTTGTTGCCCCCAAAAAATATTTTTCTTCCTACTTTTTGTAAAAACTTAAAAGGCAACCCTCGTATATTTGTAATACATTCTAAAAATCATGTGGCATTTTGTCCTTTTCATAAAATATTTCAATTTTTTCTTTTAAAAATGCATATGTTTAATAATAATAATAATAATAATAATAATAATAATAATAATAATACGAAAAAAATCATATTAATTTCCCGTTTATATGTTCAATAGTTTAAAAATTGTTTGAAAAAAAAATGTAAGTAGTTTAACACATTTAAAATATTTTTAAAAAAATTTCCTTTCTAATTTTAAAACAATTATCCCCCCCTTTTTCCCGTACAGGTGTTATTTATAATATCCCTTGTAAATCTTGTAGTTCTGTTTATATTGGTCAAACTGGCCGTTCTCTTCATACTCGAATTAAGGAACATAAAACAAATTTCAAAAACCGTGATATACGTTCGAAAATTGTACAGCATGCTATAGAAACTGACCATTTACCTGATTTCAACAGTACTAAAATAATCATATCTAACTGTTTAAATTATCATTCTAGAATTTTCCTGGACGGCTGGTACACAAATCAACATTTTTCACCCCTTAATGAGGCATGCGCAGTTCCCGATGAATACGTTGTACTCACTTAATGAAAGTCTGTTGTTCTTCTCTGAATTTACATTTGATGTTTTTTACTGATGAAGAGCCTGTAAAAGGCTCGAAACGTTTAAATTTGTGTTTTGTGTTTTGTGTTTTGTGTTTTTTTTTTTTAATTGTATATTCTTAGTGCATATTGTCTGTCTCAGCTTTTAATGTGATTAAAATTTAGTTTAACACAGTTTTTGAAAATCAACGTATAAGTGTTAATTTTGGAAAAGCAACGTTTAATGCGTCAAACATAAAACAAAATTTATAATTTAAGTGATAAAGCGAAATATTACTAATTTTACCCGCACTTTAGAGTGAAAATACATTTATTAACTGAGAAAATAAAATTTCTGACTTTAAGAGGCCATAATAACTGTCTTTGCCGATAGCCAAAGTCCATATTATCAATGGAAAATTTGTTATCAAAATTACTCATCACCTAATGCATTTTTTTAAATTCCGTTTTCAAATTCAGAAAACTCACATTTGTAAAATTAGTACTCGTTTCCTGAAACTTTTGAAATTTTTAATACTTAATTTTACAGTTAAAAAATGCGAAAAATGGACTTAGTTAATGTTTGCTTTTTTAAACTCATAAATAAAATATTAAAAAATCCCTTTTCGGCAAGCTTAAAGGCAAAGGTAGATTCCTTTACGTTAATGTTACAATTGTAAAGAAATTTTACATATGCATTAATACCTAGCCATTGGCTTTTTTTCCCACACATTGCATTATTTACGTCGCTATTCTGTTTTCTAGAAATTTAATTTTCAACTACAAAAGGGTTTTATTCATTCTACTTAAAATTTTAGGCTAAATTTATTCGTTTGTAAATGTTTCAATTTTTAAAAATTCAAGCTCATAATCATTCAACAAATAAAAACCTTAAAGATATACAATCCCAGCAATGGTGAATCCCGGAGGGGCTATTGGGCTACACCCCCCTCCCCACCTAAGCTTAATTAAAATTATATTTTTTATTTAAAATCCATATAACTGTTGTTCAATATCTTTCTTTTAAAAGAAAAAGTCATAGAAACGTGAAAATGCACTTGTGGTCTTACTATTTCTGGTAAGCCTGGCGTTGCTATGGTCAAGTCAAACACAGATAAGTGGTAGCGGTTTTTGGATAATTATTTCATTGTAATTTTTGTTGAATTATTGAAAGTTTTGTATTGTGTTTTTGTGATTCTTATTGTCAGATGAGTAAAAATTGTAAAGTGAAACTGTTTTGGTTCACATAAGCTGGAACATTAATATTAACATTAGTTAACATTTGACCGTTTGACACCGCTGAATTTCAATGTTAATTGTTATGAATTTAGTAAATTCTATGATTTGGCGAGATTTTGGTGACAAAACGTCCGACTTAGCAATGAAATTTGTGATTTGGCGGCAAAAGTTGATAGTTGACGACGAAATTTTTGACTTAGCGACAAAATTTGGCGAGCTTGGAGATGGAGAAAGGCAGCTTTGGCGTCATTATATTTTCTTTCCACGCGACAACCTCATGTCTCTTCACAGACCAATATCTTGTTTCGACAAGATAAAAAGTCAAAAGAAGCTGTAACGTATTACTCTCAATCGTAAATTTTAAATTATTGCCTAAACTGACGTTCTAAACTATTCACCACAAACGATATTTGTATTAAGATTGACGTACTATTTTAATTTTATATTTTTAAATGATTAATTAAAGCGTTTAACAAGGTTTTTAATTAGCGCACTTTTATTAACTTGATATGATGCAACTATTAATGAATGTAACGGAATTTTGCAATTCAATTTTCGGCAACTTCATGTCGTCCAAAGGACCTGAAATTTTGCACACGACTTCAGAATCAATGACAATACTAGATAAAAGCGTTTTAGGCAATTTTCCCATCAGGGGCAGGTTCCAAGGGCAAACAAAAAATCTATACTTATACAAAACTATCGTATGTGACACAGGATTTGGATGTATTTGTATAATGTCGAATGGCAACAATTAATTTTTTTTTTTTTTTTTAATAAAGATTTAAAAGTATGCAATAGTTTTCTAAAACCTTTATTAGTTCATTTTTCAATAAAAGAGTGGTCTTTATTTATTTTTTTTTTTATTGTATAATTTTATTTATCAAAATAAGGGAATTCGAGTAATCAAATACTTTAATTTAAATTTAAATTTTCATGAAAATAAACTTCAACGGAAAATTCATTAAAATCGTCCCTAGTTCATTTGTTAAAGGGATACCTAAATGTCCCCAAATTTATTACCATTTATACCCGTTACATCAAGGAAAATAGATTGCTTTTGGAAAAAAATATTTCAGTTTATTCAAAGTTCTATCGGAAGTAGATTTTTAACTGAAGATGAACAAATATTAGTTTCAAATCATCTGATTAATTCTTTACTTCCATTAGACGAAGCAACTGAAATTTTAAATTTGCCATTTGGAAATAAATGGAAGCTTAATTCTGGATTTCTTGATCATTTGGAGTTACACTGTAGCACACAACAGTATGTGTTATCTTTTTTACCAGATTTATTCATTTTTAATCAATAAATATATGTGAAACTAAACATCGGCTAGCAATGGCGGCTTGATGGAATTCGAATTAAAGCATGTTTATTGTAATTTCACCTTAACCCACCAGAGGGCGAGCATTTCATTACAATCGCGGATAGCATCTATGTCATAAAGCAAAGTCTAAATCTGCTTAGCCCTGTTGATTTTATTTACCAATTTTTTTTATTAACTTTTATTTTATTTGTTTAAAATCACGGATAAAATTTCATTTCATTTTTCTCAGTACATTGTTGTAATTGTGACGTCATATTTTCTGTTAAATTAAACTTTTTCTTTTTTTTAATCAGATTATTATATTGTTTAAAAACATGATTAAAATTTTATTATATTTTCAGTGATCTTTTTTATTATCATTTGCACGTGACATAAGCATCAGATTATAAATTTTTGCAATGAAAGCTATAGAAAATGTCGGCTTCATCACAAGAAAAATCACTTTTTAACTTGTAACTTTTAAGCAATTGAAGTTATCGAAAATGTTTAAATACAAAAGTTGTTCTTTAGGGTAAGGCGGTAATTCGCCCGATTTGAAGTATTTTTCTATTTTCAATATTAAAGAAATTATGGGCAAATGAAAATTTCACCCCCCATCATTTCCACCCCCTTTGAGCAGGATACCCCATCTACGAACTCGACCGAGATTTTCACTGTCCTGACAACATATCCCGAGCTGGTTAAATTTAAATAAAAACTACTCCAGTTATCGTGTTCACAACTTAACATGGGAAAAAGCGTTATACATATATATATATACCTATATATATATATATATATATATATATATATATATATATATATAAACTTTTGAACGGAGGGTGGTTTTGGGTTCTAGGGGTCATGATCGGTGAAGATATGAAGAAATTTTCCGGAAGTCGTGTCATGAGAACCATTGCAATAGGTAGATTTCCTATAAGGAATCTACCTAAAAAAAAAAAAAAAAAAATCAATTTTCAGAAAACGGGTACTAATTTTATGTGTGTGAATTTTTTGAAGGTTAAAACGGTATTAAAAATATGCATTTAAGCAACAAATTTTTCTATAGAATATCATGAACTTCGGCTATCAACGAAGATAGGTATTTTAGCCTCTAAAGCAAAATTTCTCAGGCAAAACACCGAGTGGTTATTTTCTGAATCAAATAAAACAGGAAACTATACATATGCAGGGTGCATAGGAAAGTACCTTTAACCTGAAAATACTTGCGAACGGAGAGTGCTACAGCCACACAAGTGAGGTAACGGTATAGTAAAGTGACTATGCCCGACCTAATGCAAACGACAGCAGCGCCTCTAGTGGCAAAATTTGGAACTTAGCCATTGCAAATCGAAAACGAAAAGAGATAGAGCAAAATTTCCAATTAGAAAGTTTTAGAGCATCAATTAATTAGTACGAAACGATATTAGGTTCACACGGATAAGATAAATTGGCACCTGTATACCCAAAAATGTCCGTAATCTATGCGCGACTGTTCAACTCTATACATATTCACATTTCGGAAATGTAGCAGTGTGAAAATGCAGTTTGTGACTTTGTACTGCACTGTAATGCCTGAAAACTTTAATTTCCAATGCATTTAAAATTTTAGTTTAAAAGGTGTTGGCGCTCGCTTGATACAAACAACATAATCTCATAGCATAAAATTATTGATGGCAGACGATAATTTTATTCCTAATGTGCGAGCGCTTTCATGTTAAAAATTTTATTTTCTGTGTTGTGGCAATTTTAATCGTTGCCTAGCGACGGGTAGAAAACATGTGTTCTTTTTTGAAAGTGACAAAACAAATGGAATTTTGAATGTTCCTAAATGAATGAGATCCTACAAAAGATACATTTCTTAAAAATAAACGTTTGGATTTAGAATTTTGGAGCTGTGTGAGAATGTCAAGCTTCACTAACTTTCAATATTGTGAGATGGTGCTTATTTATGGCGAATGTCAACGAAACGCAACGCATGCTGCACGGGAGTATGCCGTTCGTTTTCCAGGTGGGCCACATCCAAGTGCAGTTACCATCGCAAATGTAGTGCGACGGCTCATGGAGACAGGAAGTACTAAAAGTCGTCCGTGTTCTGGCAGACCAGTGAGTGCAGGTATGCGTATACCGCCAGAGAGTATTTTGGCATATGCACTAGCCCATCCACACAGCAGTACAAGAGAAATCAGCATGGCTTGTGGCTTAACACGGGCCCGAGTATGGCAAATGCTGCATAGTCAACATGCACATCCCTATCATGTCACTCTGCAGCAAGAACTGTTGGCATGGGATAATGAGCGTCGATTTGATTGGTGCAACTGGGCATTAAATAATGTTGAAGATAAATCAGATTTTTTGTCCAACATTGTTTGGTCGGACGAGGCACTGTTTCAGCGTACCGGAGTACTAAACCGACATAATGCCCACTACTGGGCGCTGGAAAATCCCTCGTGGGGACTATCCACACAACACCAAGTGCGCTGGTCCATTAATGTGTGGGGCGGTATCTGGAAGGATCGCTTACTGGGATCTGTGTTCTACGAAGGCACATTAAACGGACAGAGGTACCTCCAACTATTACAGGATATCATACCCGACTTTTTGGATGATATTCCCCTGTCCGCATTACGGGACATGTGGTTCCAACATGACGGTGCTCCTGCACACCAGCCAGCTGGAGTGCGAAGCTTTCTAAAAGATTGCTTTGGACAACAAATTATTGGGTATGGTAGTAGTATTGAATGGCCTCCACGATCGCCGGACCTGACTCCGATGGATTTCTTCCTGTGGGGTTACATAAAAGATCAGGTTTATGCAACTCCACATACAAGTCTGCTGGATCTACGTCGTCGTATTACAGATGCTTTCAATAGTGTAACACCTTCCATGCTGAGAAATGTGCATGCAGAATTACTCACACGAATACAAACGTGTATTGTGAGCAATGGCGAACTTTTCGAACATTCTCAACATTAACTTTTTATCACTATGAGACTTAGAGTTTAGTTTACCTATTTTGTTTTTGTGTGTGATGTTATCAAAATGTATTGATGTAAGTAAATAGTATTTATTCATTAAATTGTGCATATTTCTTCTTTCCTCTGGCTATTCCTTTCAAATATTTACACAAAATGGAGAGCATCGATTTTGGATATTTTTTGGGTATACAGGCGCCAATTTATCTTATCCGTGTAAACCAAATATCGTTTCGTACTAATTAATTGATGCTCTAAAACTTTCTAATTGGAAATTTTGCTCTATCTCTTTTCGTTTTCGATTTGCAATGGCTAACTTCCAAATTTCGCCACTAGGGGCGCTGCTGTCGTTTGCATTATGTCGGGCATAGTCACTTTACTATACCGTTACCTCACTTGCGTGGCTGTAGCACTCTCCGTTCGCAAGTATTTTCAGGTTAAAGGGACTTTCCTATGCACCCTGTATATATATATATTAACATTGTCAGCACAGGGAAAAAAAAAAAGAGATGTGTCTTTTTTAAGTCTTTATTTATATTAAGATAAACGGATTTTTGTCTTGTTTAAAGTTGTGAAGTACATAGATAAAGGATGAAAATAATCATTTAAAATGTTTAATTTTAATTATGGTCTTAAACTGCTGACATCGGAAAGTTAAATTGAAGTTTCACGATTATTCAGCTTCGTGAAAAATGTATATATATATATATAAAATTCCAATGAATATTACGAACGTTTTATGTTAAAGTAAATTCCCAATAGAATGATGGCCCACCAGCAGTCAAGCGGTGATCCGCTCATAGCTGGCACACGTGAGGTTCTGGGCTCGATCCCAGGTCGCGCTCATCGACTTAGCTGTCCGGGTTTGGTTTTCTCCGAAACTTGAAAGACCCCCATGCAGGGCTCTTCCCTCAGGCCTAGGACCCTAGTGCACAGTTAATCGGCCTTAATCCCACAACCTAACCCAACCCAACCCGACAGAGTGAACTTCGTGGAACCACTAATATATCTTCGCAATAATAAAATTTCAACTTGACAGAAATTAGAATTTCTTTTCTTTTATTTGATTTAATTTTTCGAATATTAATTAAAGGCAAAATACTCTAATTTAAAATCAAATTTATACAAGTAGTTCTTCTTAAACTGTCACCCTAAAGTAAATAAAAAAAATTCTGGTATAAAACAACCACACGACTTTCATTACCCACTATAATATGCACTTTTTTGTGATCATGCGATCAGAAGACATAAAAATGACGTAACAAATTTGATACCTGGCAGTTTTTCTTCAAGAGAGAGCTGATACGTGTGTGAAGACATATAAAACAGAGTTTTCACAACAAGTTTTAAAAAAATGTAGAGCTGTTTTTGAAACAGTAATTTCCGAGATCTAAATCTGACAAAACAACTTAATGAAGATAACTGTTAATTTTTCTGCAATAATCCCGTAATACAGGAGAAAAGATATCTAAAAGGGGTTTAAGTAGCAATTTTCAAGAAAATCATTAGAACAGTTTTGGAGATACTAGCTTTCGCCAAAACTTAGCATACTCAATTGTTAACGTGAAAAAAACAATTACATACGGAATATTATCTAAAAGGGAATTGATATGGCGAGTATTTTTTTTTCTTTGTGAGCGTAATCTAAGGAAAATTAAATCAATATCAGTTAGGAAATTGCTCCCAAAGTAAAAGTTATAAAAAAAAGAAGAAAAAAAAGAAAGAAAGAAAGACTGAAATTTTTATATTTCCATAAATTTATGTGCTTGTCTCATGCAAATGAATACAGATACTGACAGGAAGCCGCTTAATTATATGCTATAGCCAGAACACTTTTCAAGTATTACCTTTTATAGAGTGACAACAAACATTTTTTCTCTTTAATTTGTTGCCAGTCCCCTTTTCCTTTTCGGAAAAAAAAACGTCTGCTAATTATATGAGGTGCATGTTTTCTTATATGCCGATATTTTCAGGATAATATGTCAAGAATTTTTCTAGATATGTGATAAACGTCTGAAATTGAAAGTGTGAAGCCATTTATGGAAAAGCAGAGTATATTAATATAACTGGAAAATTTAGAATAATACGGTTAATAATGAACGATGTCGATTTACCAAAGTACATAAGCATGACTAGAATTATTTTAGACTGTATTTTGTGTTTAAGTTACTTATTTAAAATTAGGCCTAAGGTAGAATTTTCCATCCCAACAGTAACAATCATTTTAAGGCAACCATACCGTTAAGTAACTACGAAGAATTTGCACACCTTCCATGTTCATCATTAAATATTTGAGTAAAAAATTTAAGTAAGGGCAGGCTTTTTTTTTTTTTTTTCATTTTGAATCTTGATTATATGTTTCTGATAGTTTTACAATCATACCGTATCTTAAAAACATAGGAGAATGCTTTTCAGTAAAGCAACTATTTTACTCTGTTTAAATATTACTTGTTGACAACACTAAATACCAGTTTTTTTTTTTTTTTTTCATTTTGAGTTTTGATTATGTTTTTCTGATAGTTTTATAATTAATTACACCGTATCTTAAAAACATAGGAGGATACATTTCAGTAAAGCAACTTTTTTACTCTGTTTAAATATTACTAGTTGACAACACTAAATAACAGTTTTTTTTTTTCATTTTGAGTCTTGATTATGTTTTTCTGATAGTTTTATAATTACACCGTATCTTAAAAACATAGGAGGATACATTTCAGTAAAGCAACTTTTCTACTCTGTTTAAATATTACTAGTTGACAACACTAAATAACAGTTTTTTTTTTTTTTCATTTTGAGTCTTGATTATGTTTTTCTGATAGTTTTATAATTACACCGTATCTTAAAAACATAGGAGGATACATTTCAGTAAAGCAACTTTTTTACTCTGTTTAAATATTACTAGTTGACAACACTAAATAACAGTTTTTTTTCATTTTTTTTTTTCATTTTGAGTATTGATTATGTTTTTCTGATAGTTTTATAATTACACCGTATCTTAAAAACATAGGAGGATACATTTCAGTAAAGCAACTATTTTACTCTGTTTAAATATTGCTAGTTGACAACACTAAATAACAGTTTTTTTTTTTTTTTTCATTTTGAGTCTTGATTATGTTTTTCTGATAGTTTTATAATTACACCGTATCTTAAAAACATAGGAGGATACATTTCATTAAAGCAACTATTTTACTCTGTTTAAATATTACTAGTTGACAACACTAAATAACAGTTTTTTTTCTTTTTTTTTTTCATTTTGAGTATTGATTATGTTTTTCTGATAGTTTTATAATTACACCGTATCTTAAAAACATAGGAGGATACATTTCTTTAAAGCAACTTTTTTACTCTGTTTAAATATTACTAGTTGACAACACTAAATAACAGTTTTTTTTTTTTTTTTTTTTTTTTTTTCATTTTGAGTCTTGATTATGTTTTTCTGATAGTTTTATAATTACACCGTATCTTAAAAACATAGGAGGATACATTTCATTAAAGCAACTATTTTACTCTGTTTAAATATTACTAGTTGACAACACTAAATAACAGTTTTTTTTTTTTTTTTTTTTTTTTTTCATTTTGAGTCTTGATTATGTTTTTCTGATAGTTTTATAATTACACCGTATCTTAAAAACATAGGAGGATACATTTCATTAAAGCAACTATTTTACTCTGTTTAAATATTACTAGTTGACAACACTAAATAACAGTTTTTTTTCTTTTTTTTTTTTCATTTTGAGTATTGATTATGTTTTTCTGATAGTTTTATAATTACACCGTATCTTAAAAACATAGGAGGATACATTTCATTAAAGCAACTTTTTTACTCTGTTTAAATATTACTAGTTGACAACACTAAATAACAGTTTTTTTTCTTTTTTTTTTTTCATTTTGAGTATTGATTATGTTTTTCTGATAGTTTTATAATTACACCGTATCTTAAAACCATAGGAGGATACATTTCAGTAAAGCAACTTTTTTACTCTGTTTAAATATTACTAGTTGACAACACTAAAAACAGTTTTTTTTCTTTTTTTTTTTTTTTCATTTTGAGTATTGATTATGTTTTTCTGATAGTTTTATAATTACACCGTATCTTAAAAACATAGGAGGATACATTTCAGTAAAGCAACTATTTTACTCTGTTTAAATATTACTAGTTGACAACACTAAATAACAGTTTTATTTCTTTTTTTTTTTTTCATTTTGAGTATTGATTATGTTTTTCTGATAGTTTTATAATTACACCGTATCTTAAAAACATAGGAGGATACATTTCATCAAAGCAACTTTTTTACTCTGTTTAAATATTACTAGTTGACAACACTAAATAACAGTTTTTTTTCTTTTTTTTTTCATTTTGAGTATTGATTATGTTTTTCTGATAGGTTTATAATTACACCGTATCTTAAAAACATAGGAGGATACATTTCAGTAAAGCAACTTTTTTACTCTGTTTAAATATTACTAGTTGACAACACTAAATAACAGTTTTTTTTCTTTTTTTTTTTTTTCATTTTGAGTATTGATTATGTTTTTCTGATAGTTTTATAATTACACCGTATCTTAAAAACATAGGAGGATACATTTCATTAAAGCAACTTTTTTACTCTGTTTAAATATTACTAGTTGACAACACTAAATAACAGTTTTTTTTCTTTTTTTTTTTCATTTTGAGTATTGATTATGTTTTTCTGATAGTTTTATAATTACACCGTATCTTAAAAACATAGGAGGATACATTTCAGTAAAGCAACTTTTTTACTCTGTTTAAATATTACTAGTTGACAACACTAAATAACAGTTTTTTTTTTTTCATTTTGAGTCTTGATTATGTTTTTCTGATAGTTTTATAATTACACCGTATCTTAAAAACATAGGAGGATACATTTCAGTAAAGCAACTTTTCTACTCTGTTTAAATATTACTAGTTGACAACACTAAATAACAGTTTTTTTTTTTTTTTCATTTTGAGTCTTGATTATGTTTTTCTGATAGTTTTATAATTACACCGTATCTTAAAAACATAGGAGGATACATTTCAGTAAAGCAACTATTTTACTCTGTTTAAATATTACTAGTTGGCGACACTAAATAACAGTTTTTTTTTTTCATTTTGAGTCTTGATTATGTTTTTTTGATAGTTTTATAATTACACCGTATCTTAAAAACATAGGAGGATACATTTCATTAAAGCAACTATTTTACTCTGTTTAAATATTACTAGTTGACAACACTAAATAACAGTTTTTTTTTTCATTTTGAGTCTTGATTATGTTTTTCTGATAGTTTTATAATTACACCGTATCTTAAAAACATAGGAGGATACATTTCAGTAAAGCAACTTTTCTACTCTGTTTAAATATTACTAGTTGACAACACTAAATAACAGTTTTTTTTTTTTTTTTCATTTTGAGTCTTGATTATGTTTTTCTGATAGTTTTATAATTACACCGTATCTTAAAAACATAGGAGGATACATTTCATTAAAGCAACTATTTTACTCTGTTTAAATATTACTAGTTGACAACACTAAATAACAGTTTTTTTTTTTTTCATTTTGAGTCTTGATTATGTTTTTCTGATAGTTTTATAATTACACCGTATCTTAAAAACATAGGAGGATACATTTCAGTAAAGCAACTATTTTACTCTGTTTAAATATTACTAGTTGGCGACACTAAATAACAGTTTTTTTTTTTTCATTTTGAGTCTTGATTATGTTTTTTTGATAGTTTTATAATTACACCGTATCTTAAAAACATAGGAGGATACATTTCATTAAAGCAACTATTTTACTCTGTTTAAATATTACTAGTTGACAACACTAAATAACAGTTTTTTTTTTCATTTTGAGTCTTGATTATGTTTTTCTGATAGTTTTATAATTACACCGTATCTTAAAAACATAGGAGGATACATTTCAGTAAAGCAACTTTTCTACTCTGTTTAAATATTACTAGTTGACAACACTAAATAACAGTTTTTTTTTTTTTTTCATTTTGAGTCTTGATTATGTTTTTCTGATAGTTTTATAATTACACCGTATCTTAAAAACATAGGAGGATACATTTCATTAAAGCAACTATTTTACTCTGTTTAAATATTACTAGTTGACAACACTAAATAACAGTTTTTTTTTTTTTCATTTTGAGTATTGATTATGTTTTTCTGATAGTTTTATAATTACACCGTATCTTAAAAACATAGGAGGATACATTTCAGTAAAGCAACTTTTTTACTCTGTTTAAATAATACTAGTTGACAACACTAAATAACAGTTTTTTTTTTCATTTTGAGTCTTGATTATGTTTTTCTGATAGTTTTATAATTACACCGTATCTTAAAAACATAGGAGGATACATTTCAGTAAAGCAACTTTTTTACTCTGTTTAAATATTACTAGTTGACAACACTAAACAACAGTTTTTTTTCTTTTTTTTTTTTTCATTTTGAGTATTGATTATGTTTTTCTGATAGTTTTATAATTACACCGTATCTTAAAAACATAGGAGGATACATTTCATTAAAGCAACTATTTTACTCTGTTTAAATATTACTAGTTGACAACACTAAATAACAGTTTTTTTTTTTTCATTTTGAGTCTTGATTATGTTTTTCTGATAGTTTTATAATTACACCGTATCTTAAAAACATAGGAGGATACATTTCATTAAAGCAACTATTTTACTCTGTTTAAATATTACTAGTTGACAACACTAAATAACAGTTTTTTTTTTTTTCATTTTAAGTCTTGATTATGTTTTTCTGATAGTTTTATAATTACACCGTATCTTAAAAACATAGGAGGATACATTTCGGTAAAGCAACTATTTTACTCTGTTTAAATATTACTAGTTGACAACACTAAATAACAGTTTTTTTTCTTTTTTTTTTTTTTTTTTTTCATTTTGAGTTTTGATTATGTTTTTCTGATAGTTTTATAATTACACCGTATCTTAAAAACATAGGAGGATACATTTCATTAAAGCAACTATTTTACTCTGTTTAAATATTACTAGTTGACAACACTAAATAACAGTTTTTTTCCTTTTCTTTTTTCTTTTTTTTTTTTTTTCATTTTGAGTCTTGATTATGTTTTTCTGATAGGTTTATAATTACACCGTATCTTAAAAACATAGGAGGATACATTTCATTAAAGCAACTATTTTACTCTGTTTAAATATTACTAGTTGACAACACTAAATAACAGTTTTTTTTTTCATTTTGAGTCTTGATTATGTTTTTCTGATAGTTTTATAATTACACCGTATCTTAAAAACATAGGAGGATACATTTCAGTAAAGCAACTTTTTTACTCTGTTTAAATATTACTAGTTGACAACACTAAATAACAGTTTTTTTTTTTCATTTTGAGTCTTGATTATGTTTTTCTGATAGTTTTATAATTACACCGTATCTTAAAAACATAGGAGGATACATTTCATTAAAGCAACTATTTTACTCTGTTTAAATATTACTAGTTGACAACACTAAATAACAGTTTTTTTTTTTTTTTTTCATTTTGAGTCTTGATTATGTTTTTCTGATAGTTTTATAATTACACCGTATCTTAAAAACATAGGAGGATACATTTCGGTAAAGCAACTATTTTACTCTGTTTAAATATTACTAGTTGACAACATTAAATAACAGGTTTTTTTTTTTTTTTTTTTTTTTCATTTTGAGTCTTGATTATGTTTTTCTGATAGTTTTATAATTACACCGTATCTTAAAAACATAGGAGGATACATTTCATTAAAGCAACTATTTTACTCTGTTTAAATATTACTAGTTGACAACACTAAATAACAGTTTTTTTTTTTTTTCATTTTGAGTCTTGATTATGTTTTTCTGATAGTTTTATAATTACACCGTATCTTAAAAACATAGGAGGATACATTTCGGTAAAGCAACTATTTTACTCTGTTTAAATATTACTAGTTGACAACACTAAATAAAAGTTTTTTTTCTTTTTTTTTTTTCATTTTGAGTATTGATTATGTTTTTCTGATAGTTTTATAATTACACCGTATCTTAAAAACATAGGAGGATACATTTCATTAAAGAAACTATTTTACTCTGTTTAAATATTACTAGTTGACAACACTAAATACCAGTTTTTTTTTTTCTTTTTTTTTTTTCATTTTGAGTTTTGATTATGTTTTTCTGATAGTTTTATAATTAATTACACCGTATCTTAAAAACCTAGGAGGATACATTTCAGTAAAGCAACTTTTTTACTCTGTTTAAATATTACTAGTTGACAACACTAAATAACAGTTTTTTTTTTTTCATTTTGAGTCTTGATTATGTTTTTCTGATAGTTTTATAATTACACCGTATCTTAAAAACATAGGAGGATACATTTCAGTAAAGCAATTTTTCTACTCTGTTTAAATATTACTAGTTGACAACACTAAATAACAGTTTTTTTTTTCATTTTGAGTCTTGATTATGTTTTTCTGATAGTTTTATAATTACACCGTATCTTAAAAACATAGGAGGATACATTTCAGTAAAGCAACTTTTTTACTCTGTTTAAATATTACTAGTTGACAACACTAAATAACAGTTTTTTTTTTGCATTTTGAGTCTTGATTATGTTTTTCTGATAGTTTTATAATTACACCGTATCTTAAAAACATAGGAGGATACATTTCAGTAAAGCAACTTTTCTACTCTGTTTAAATATTACTAGTTGACAACACTAAATAACAGTTTTTTTTTTCATTTTGAGTCTTGATTATGTTTTTCTGATAGTTTTATAATTACACCGTATCTTAAAAACATAGGAGGATACATTTCAGTAAAGTAACTTTTTTACTCTGTTTAAATATTACTAGTTGACAACACTAAATAACAGTTTTTTTTTTTTCATTTTGAGTCTTGATTATGTTTTTCTGATAGTTTTATAATTACACCGTATCTTAAAAACATAGGAGGATACATTTCAGTAAAGCAACTTTTTTACTCTGTTTAAATATTACTAGTTGACAACACTAAATAACAGTTTTTTTTTTTTTCATTTTGAGTCTTGATTATGTTTTTCTGATAGTTTTATAATTACACCGTATCTTAAAAACATAGGAGGATACATTTCAGTAAAGCAACTTTTTTACTCTGTTTAAATATTACTAGTTGACAACACTAAATAACAGTTTTTTTTTTTTTTTTCATTTTGAGTCTTGATTATGTTTTTCTGATAGTTTTATAATTACACCGTATCTTAAAAACATAGGAGGATACATTTCAGTAAAGCAACTTTTTTACTCTGTTTAAATATTACTAGTTGACAACACTAAATAACAGTTTTTTTTTTTTTTTTTTTTTCATTTTGAGTCTTGATTATGTTTTTCTGATAGGTTTATAATTACACCGTATCTTAAAAACATAGGAGGATACATTTCATTAAAGCAACTATTTTACTCTGTTTAAATATTACTAGTTGACAACACTAAATAACAGTTTTTTTTTTTCATTTTGAGTCTTGATTATGTTTTTCTGATAGTTTTATAATTACACCGTATCTTAAAAACATAGGAGGATACATTTCAGTAAAGCAACTTTTTTACTCTGTTTAAATATTACTAGTTGACAACACTAAATAACAGTTTTTTTTTTCATTTTGAGTCTTGATTATGTTTTTCTGATAGTTTTATAATTACACCGTATCTTAAAAACATAGGAGGATACATTTCATTAAAGCAACTATTTTACTCTGTTTAAATATTACTAGTTGACAACACTAAATAACAGTTTTTTTTTTTTTTTTTTTTCATTTTGAGTCTTGATTATGTTTTTCTGATAGTTTTATAATTACACCGTATCTTAAAAAAATAGGAGGATACATTTCGGTAAAGCAACTATTTTACTCTGTTTAAATATTACTAGTTGACAACACTAAATAACAGTTTTTTTTTTTTTTTTTTTTTTTTTTTTTTTTTTTTTTCATTTTGAGTCTTGATTATGTTTTTCTGATAGTTTTATAATTACACCGTATCTTAAAAACATAGGAGGATACATTTCATTAAAGCAACTATTTTACTCTGTTTAAATATTACTAGTTGACAACACTAAATAACAGTTTTTTTTTTTTTTTCATTTTGAGTCTTGATTATGTTTTTCTGATAGTTTTATAATTACACCGTATCTTAAAAACATAGGAGGATACATTTCGGTAAAGCAACTATTTTACTCTGTTTAAATATTACTAGTTGACAACACTAAATAACAGTTTTTTTTCTTTTTTTTTTTTCATTTTGAGTATTGATTATGTTTTTCTGATAGTTTTATAATTACACCGTATCTTAAAAACATAGGAGGATACATTTCATTAAAGCAACTATTTTACTCTGTTTAAATATTACTAGTTGACAACACTAAATACCAGTTTTTTTTTTCTTTTTTTTTTCATTTTGAGTTTTGATTATGTTTTTCTGATAGTTTTATAATTAATTACACCGTATCTTAAAAACCTAGGAGGATACATTTCAGTAAAGCAACTTTTTTACTCTGTTTAAATATTACTAGTTGACAACACTAAATAACAGTTTTTTTTTTTCATTTTGAGTCTTGATTATGTTTTTCTGATAGTTTTATAATTACACCGTATCTTAAAAACATAGGAGGATACATTTCAGTAAAGCAATTTTTCTACTCTGTTTAAATATTACTAGTTGACAACACTAAATAACAGTTTTTTTTTTTTTCATTTTGAGTCTTGATTATGTTTTTCTGATAGTTTTATAATTACACCGTATCTTAAAAACATAGGAGGATACATTTCAGTAAAGCAACTTTTTTACTCTGTTTAAATATTACTAGTTGACAACACTAAATAACAGTTTTTTTTTTTTTCATTTTGAGTCTTGATTATGTTTTTCTGATAGTTTTATAATTACACCGTATCTTAAAAACATAGGAGGATACATTTCAGTAAAGCAACTTTTTTACTCTGTTTAAATATTACTAGTTGACAACACTAAATAACAGTTTTTTTTTTTTTTCATTTTGAGTCTTGATTATGTTTTTCTGATAGTTTTATAATTACACCGTATCTTAAAAACGTAGGAGGATACATTTCAGTAAAGCAACTTTTTTACTCTGTTTAAATATTACTAGTTGACAACACTAAATAACAGTTTTTTTTCTTTTTTTTTTTTTTTTTTTTTACATTTTGAGTCTTGATTATGTTTTTCTGATAGGTTTATAATTACACCGTATCTTAAAAACGTAGGAGGATACATTTCATTAAAGCAACTATTTTACTCTGTTTAAATATTACTAGTTGACAACACTAAATAACAGTTTTTTTTTTTTTTTTTTTCATTTTGAGTCTTGATTATGTTTTTCTGATAGTTTTATAATTACACCGTATCTGAAAAACATAGGAGGATACATTTCAGTAAAGCAACTTTTTTACTCTGTTTAAATATTACTAGTTGACAACACTAAATAACAGTTTTTTTTTTTCATTTTGAGTCTTGATTATGTTTTTCTGATAGTTTTATAATTACACCGTATCTTAAAAACATAGGAGGATACATTTCAGTAAAGCAACTTTTTTACTCTGTTTAAATATTACTAGTTGACAACACTAAATAACAGTTTTTTTTTTCATTTTGAGTCTTGATTATGTTTTTCTGATAGTTTTATAATTACACCGTATCTTAAAAACATAGGAGTATACATTTCATTAAAGCAACTATTTTACTCTGTTTAAATATTACTAGTTGACAACACTAAATAACAGTTTTTTTTTTTTTTTTTCATTTTGAGTCTTGATTATGTTTTTCTGATAGTTTTATAATTACACCGTATCTTAAAAACATAGGAGGATACATTTCGGTAAAGCAACTATTTTACTCTGTTTAAATATTACTAGTTGACAACACTAAATAACAGTTTTTTTTTTTTTTTTTTTTCATTTTGAGTATTGATTATGTTTTTCTGATAGTTTTATAATTACACCGTATCTTAAAAACATAGGAGGATACATTTCATTAAAGCAACTATTTTACTCTGTTTAAATATTACTAGTTGACAACACTAAATAACAGTTTTTTTTTTTTTTCATTTTGAGTCTTGATTATGTTTTTCTGATAGTTTTATAATTACACCGTATCTTAAAAACATAGGAGGGTACATTTCGGTAATGCAACTATTTTACTCTGTTTAAATATTACTAGTTGACAACACTAAATAACAGTTTTTTTTCTTTTTTTTTTTTTTCATTTTGAGTATTGATTATGTTTTTCTGATAGTTTTATAATTACACCGTATCTTAAAAACATAGGAGGATACATTTCATTAAAGCAACTATTTTACTCTGTTTAAATATTACTAGTTGACAACACTAAATACCAGTATTTTTTTTCTTTTTTTTTTCATTTTGAGTTTTGATTATGTTTTTCTGATAGTTTTATAATTAATTACACCGTATCTTAAAAACCTAGGAGGATACATTTCAGTAAAGCAACTTTTCTACTCTGTTTAAATATTACTAGTTGACAACACTAAATAACAGTTTTTTTTTTCATTTTGAGTCTTGATTATGTTTTTCTGATAGTTTTATAATTACACCGTATCTTAAAAACATAGGAGGATACATTTCAGTAAAGCAACTTTTTTACTCTGTTTAAATATTACTAGTTGACAACACTAAATAACAGTTTTTTTTTTTCATTTTGAGTCTTGATTATGTTTTTCTGATAGTTTTATAATTACACCGTATCTTAAAAACATAGGAGGATACATTTCAGTAAAGCAACTTTTTTACTCTGTTTAAATATTACTAGTTGACAACACTAAATAACAGTTTTTTTTTTTTTTCATTTTGAGTCTTGATTATGTTTTTCTGATAGTTTTATAATTACACCGTATCTTAAAAACATAGGAGGATACATTTCAGTAAAGCAACTTTTTTACTCTGTTTAAATATTACTAGTTGACAACACTAAATAACAGTTTTTTTTTTTTCATTTTGAGTCTTGATTATGTTTTTCTGATAGTTTTATAATTACACCGTATCTTAAAAACGTAGGAGGATACATTTCAGTAAAGCAACTTTTTTACTCTGTTTAAATATTACTAGTTGACAACACTAAATAACAGTTTTTTTTCTTTTTTTTTTTTTTTTTTTTTTCATTTTGAGTCTTGATTATGTTTTTCTGATAGGTTTATAATTACACCGTATCTTAAAAACGTAGGAGGATACATTTCATTAAAGCAACTATTTTACTCTGTTTAAATATTACTAGTTGACAACACTAAATAACAGTTTTTTTTTTTTTTTTTCATTTTGAGTCTTGATTATGTTTTTCTGATAGTTTTATAATTACACCGTATCTGAAAAACATAGGAGGATACATTTCAGTAAAGCAACTTTTTTACTCTGTTTAAATATTACTAGTTGACAACACTAAATAACAGTTTTTTTTTTTTCATTTTGAGTCTTGATTATGTTTTTCTGATAGTTTTATAATTACACCGTATCTTAAAAACATAGGAGGATACATTTCAGTAAAGCAACTTTTTTACTCTGTTTAAATATTACTAGTTGACAACACTAAATAACAGTTTTTTTTTTTCATTTTGAGTCTTGATTATGTTTTTCTGATAGTTTTATAATTACACCGTATCTTAAAAACATAGGAGTATACATTTCATTAAAGCAACTATTTTACTCTGTTTAAATATTACTAGTTGACAACACTAAATAACAGTTTTTTTTTTTTTTTTTTCATTTTGAGTCTTGATTATGTTTTTCTGATAGTTTTATAATTACACCGTATCTTAAAAACATAGGAGGATACATTTCGGTAAAGCAACTATTTTACTCTGTTTAAATATTACTAGTTGACAACACTAAATAACAGTTTTTTTTTTTTTTTTTTTTTTCATTTTGAGTATTGATTATGTTTTTCTGATAGTTTTATAATTACACCGTATCTTAAAAACATAGGAGGATACATTTCATTAAAGCAACTATTTTACTCTGTTTAAATATTACTAGTTGACAACACTAAATAACAGTTTTTTTTTTTTTTCATTTTGAGTCTTGATTATGTTTTTCTGATAGTTTTATAATTACACCGTATCTTAAAAACATAGGAGGGTACATTTCGGTAATGCAACTATTTTACTCTGTTTAAATATTACTAGTTGACAACACTAAATAACAGTTTTTTTTCTTTTTTTTTTTTTTTCATTTTGAGTATTGATTATGTTTTTCTGATAGTTTTATAATTACACCGTATCTTAAAAACATAGGAGGATACATTTCATTAAAGCAACTATTTTACTCTGTTTAAATATTACTAGTTGACAACACTAAATACCAGTATTTTTTTTCTTTTTTTTTTCATTTTGAGTTTTGATTATGTTTTTCTGATAGTTTTATAATTAATTACACCGTATCTTAAAAACCTAGGAGGATACATTTCAGTAAAGCAACTTTTTTACTCTGTTTAAATATTACTAGTTGACAACACTAAATAACAGTTTTTTTTTTTCATTTTGAGTCTTGATTATGTTTTTCTGATAGTTTTATAATTACACCGTATCTTAAAAACATAGGAGGATACATTTCAGTAAAGCAATTTTTCTACTCTGTTTAAATATTACTAGTTGACAACACTAAATAACAGTTTTTTTTTTCATTTTGAGTCTTGATTATGTTTTTCTGATAGTTTTATAATTACACCGTATCTTAAAAACATAGGAGGATACATTTCAGTAAAGCAACTTTTCTACTCTGTTTAAATATTACTAGTTGACAACACTAAATAACAGTTTTTTTTTTCATTTTGAGTCTTGATTATGTTTTTCTGATAGTTTTATAATTACACCGTATCTTAAAAACATAGGAGGATACATTTCAGTAAAGCAACTTTTTTACTCTGTTTAAATATTACTAGTTGACAACACTAAATAACAGTTTTTTTTTTTTTCATTTTGAGTCTTGATTATGTTTTTCTGATAGTTTTATAATTACACCGTATCTTAAAAACATAGGAGGATACATTTCAGTAAAGCAACTTTTTTACTCTGTTTAAATATTACTAGTTGACAACACTAAATAACAGTTTTTTTTTTTTTCATTTTGAGTCTTGATTATGTTTTTCTGATAGTTTTATAATTACACCGTATCTTAAAAACATAGGAGGATACATTTCAGTAAAGCAACTTTTTTACTCTGTTTAAATATTACTAGTTGACAACACTAAATAACAGTTTTTTTTTTTTTTTTTCATTTTGAGTCTTGATTATGTTTTTCTGATAGTTTTATAATTACACCGTATCTGAAAAACATAGGAGGATACATTTCAGTAAAGCAACTTTTTTACTCTGTTTAAATATTACTAGTTGACAACACTAAACAAGAGTTTTTTTTTTTTTTTTTTTTTTTCATTTTGAGTCTTGATTATGTTTTTCTGATAGTTTTATAATTGCACCGTATCTTAAAAACATAGGATGATACATTTCGGTAAAGCAACTATTTTACTCTGTTTAAATATTACTAGTTGAAAACACTAAATAACAGTTTTTTTTCATTTTTTTTTTTTTCATTTTGAGTATTGATTATGTTTTTCTGATAGTTTTATAATTACACCGTATCTTAAAAACATAGGAGGATACATTTCATTAAAGCAACTATTTTACTCTGTTTAAATATTACTAGTTGACAACACTAAATAACAGTTTTTTTTTTTTTTTCATTTTGAGTCTTGATTATGTTTTTCTGATAGTTTTATAATTACACCGTATCTTAAAAACATAGGAGGATACATTTCATTAAAGCAACTATTTTACTCTGTTTAAATATTACTAGTTGACAACACTAAATAACAGTTTTTTTTTTTTTCATTTTGAGTCTTGATTATGTTTTTCTGATAGTTTTATAATTACACCGTATCTTAAAAACATAGGAGGATACATTTCGGTAAAGCAACTATTTTACTCTGTTTAAATATTACTAGTTGACAACACTAAATAACAGTTTTTTTTTTTTTTTTTTTTTTTTTCATTTTGAGTCTTGATTATGTTTTTCTGATAGTTTTATAATTACACCGTATCTTAAAAACATAGGAGGATACATTTCATTAAAGCAACTATTTTACTCTGTTTAAATATTACTAGTTGACAACACTAAATACCAGTTTTTTTTTTTTTCATTTTGAGTCTTGATTATGTTTTTCTGATAGTTTTATAATTAATTACACCGTATCTTAAAAACATAGGAGGATACATTTCAGTAAAGCAACTTTTTTACTCTGTTTAAATATTACTAGTTGACAACACTAAATAACAGTTTTTTTTTTTCATTTTGAGTCTTGATTATGTTTTTCTGATAGTTTTATAATTACACCGTATCTTAAAAACATAGGAGGATACATTTCAGTAAAGCAACTTTTCTACTCTGTTTAAATATTACTAGTTGACAACACTAAATAACAGTTTTTTTTTTCATTTTGAGTCTTGATTATGTTTTTCTGATAGTTTTATAATTACACCGTATCTTAAAAACATAGGAGGATACATTTCAGTAAAGCAACTTTTTTACTCTGTTTAAATATTACTAGTTGACAACACTAAATAACAGTTTTTTTTTTTCATTTTGAGTCTTGATTATGTTTTTCTGATAGTTTTATAATTACACCGTATCTTAAAAACATAGGAGGATACATTTCAGTAAAGCAACTTTTTTACTCTGTTTAAATATTACTAGTTGACAACACTAAATAACAGTTTTTTTTTTTTCATTTTGAGTCTTGATTATGTTTTTCTGATAGTTTTATAATTACACCGTATCTTAAAAACATAGGAGGATACATTTCAGTAAAGCAACTTTTTTACTCTGTTTAAATATTACTAGTTGACAACACTAAATAACAGTTTTTTTTTTTTTTCATTTTGAGTCTTGATTATGTTTTTCTGATAGTTTTATAATTACACCGTATCTGAAAAACATAGGAGGATACATTTCAGTAAAGCAACTTTTTTACTCTGTTTAAATATTACTAGTTGACAACACTAAACAAGAGTTTTTTTTTTTTTTTTTTTTTTTTTTTTTCATTTTGAGTCTTGATTATGTTTTTCTGATAGTTTTATAATTACACCGTATCTTAAAAACATAGGATGATACATTTCGGTAAAGCAACTATTTTACTCTGTTTAAATATTACTAGTTGAAAACACTAAATAACAGTTTTTTTTCATTTTTTTTTTTCATTTTGAGTATTGATTATGTTTTTCTGATAGTTTTATAATTACACCGTATCTTAAAAACATAGGAGGATACATTTCATTAAAGCAACTATTTTACTCTGTTTAAATATTACTAGTTGACAACACTAAATAACAGTTTTTTTTTTTTTTTCATTTTGAGTCTTGATTATGTTTTTCTGATAGTTTTATAATTACACCGTATCTTAAAAACATAGGAGAATACATTTCAGTAAAGCAACTTTTTTACTCTGTTTAAATATTACTAGTTTACAACACTAAATAAAAGTTTTTTTTTTCATTTTGAGTCTTGATTATCTTTTCTGATAGTTTTATAATTACACTGTATCTTAAAAACATAGGAGGGTACATTTCAGTAAAGCTACTTTTTTACTCTGTTTAAATATTACTAGTTGACAACACTAAATAACAGTTTTTTTTTTTTTCATTTTGAGTCTTGATTATGTTTTTCTGATAGTTTTATAATTACACCGTATCTTAAAAACATAGGAGGATACATTTCAGTAAAGCAACTTTTTTACTCTGTTTAAATATTACTAGTTGACAACACTAAATAACAGTTTTTTTTTTTTTTCATTTTGAGTCTTG
The DNA here is from genome assembly GCA_963930645.1 of Salticus scenicus. Taxonomy (NCBI): domain Eukaryota; kingdom Metazoa; phylum Arthropoda; class Arachnida; order Araneae; family Salticidae; genus Salticus; species Salticus scenicus. Next base: position 244,918,634 of record OZ005652.1, read on the forward strand.
ATTATGTTTTTCTGATAGTTTTATAATTACACCGTATCTTAAAAACATAGGAGGATACATTTCAGTAAAGCAACTTTTTTACTCTGTTTAAATATTACTAGTTGACAACACTAAATAACAGTTTTTTTTTTTTTTTTTTCATTTTGAGTCTTGATTATGTTTTTCTGATAGTTTTATAATTACACCGTATCTTAAAAACATAGGAGGATACATTTCAGTAAAGCAACTTTTTTACTCTGTTTAAATATTACTAGTTGACAACACTAAATAACAGTTTTTTTTCTTTTTTTTTTTTTTTTTCATTTTGAGTCTTGATTATGTTTTTCTGATAGGTTTATAATTACACCGTATCTTAAAAACATAGGAGGATACATTTCATTAAAGCAACTATTTTACTCTGTTTAAATATTACTAGTTGACAACACTAAATAACAGTTTTTTTTTTTTCATTTTGAGTCTTGATTATGTTTTTCTGGTAGTTTTATAATTACACCGTATCTTAAAAACATAGGAGGATACATTTCAGTAAAGCAACTTTTTTACTCTGTTTAAATATTACTAGTTGGCGACACTAAATAACAGTTTTTTTTTTTTTTTTTTCATTTTGAGTCTTGATTATGTTTTTCTGATAGTTTTATAATTACACCGTATCTTAAAAACATAGGAGGATACATTTCAGTAAAGCAACTTTTTTACTCTGTTTAAATATTACTAGTTGACAACACTAAATAACAGTTTTTTTTTTTTTCATTTTGAGTCTTGATTATGTTTTTCTGATAGTTTTATAATTACACCGTATCTTAAAAACGTAGGAGGATACATTTCAGTAAAGCAACTTTTTTACTCTGTTTAAATATTACTAGTTGACAACACTAAATAACAGTTTTTTTTCTTTTTTTTTTTTTTTTTTTTTTTTCATTTTGAGTCTTGATTATGTTTTTCTGATAGGTTTATAATTACACCGTATCTTAAAAACATAGGAGGATACATTTCATTAAAGCAACTATTTTACTCTGTTTAAATATTACTAGTTGACAACACTAAATAACAGTTTTTTTTTTTTTTTTTTTTCATTTTGAGTCTTGATTATGTTTTTCTGATAGTTTTATAATTACACCGTATCTTAAAAACATAGGAGGATACATTTCGGTAAAGCAACTATTTTACTCTGTTTAAATATTACTAGTTGACAACACTAAATAACAGTTTTTTTTTTTTTTTTTTTTTTTTTTTTTTTTTCATTTTGAGTCTTGATTATGTTTTTCTGATAGTTTTATAATTACACCGTATCTTAAAAACATAGGAGGATACATTTCATTAAAGCAACTATTTTACTCTGTTTAAATATTACTAGTTGACAACACTAAATAACAGTTTTTTTTTTTTTTTCATTTTGAGTCTTGATTATGTTTTTCTGATAGTTTTATAATTACACCGTATCTTAAAAACATAGGAGGATACATTTCATTAAAGCAACTATTTTACTCTGTTTAAATATTACTAGTTGACAACACTAAATACCAGTTTTTTTTTCTTTTTTTTTTCATTTTGAGTTTTGATTATGTTTTTCTGATAGTTTTATAATTAATTACACCGTATCTTAAAAACCTAGGAGGATACATTTCAGTAAAGCAACTTTTTTACTCTGTTTAAATATTACTAGTTGACAACACTAAATAACAGTTTTTTTTTTTCATTTTGAGTCTTAATTATGTTTTTCTGATAGTTTTATAATTACACCGTATCTTAAAAACATAGGAGGATACATTTCAGTAAAGCAATTTTTCTACTCTGTTTAAATATTACTAGTTGACAACACTAAATAACAGTTTTTTTTTCATTTTGAGTCTTGATTATGTTTTTCTGATAGTTTTATAATTACACCGTATCTTAAAAACATAGGAGGATACATTTCAGTAAAGCAACTTTTTTACTCTGTTTAAATATTACTAGTTGACAACACTAAATAACAGTTTTTTTTTCATTTTGAGTCTTGATTATGTTTTTCTGATAGTTTTATAATTACACCGTATCTTAAAAACATAGGAGGATACATTTCAGTAAAGCAACTTTTCTACTCTGTTTAAATATTACTAGTTGACAACACTAAATAACAGTTTTTTTTTTCATTTTGAGTCTTGATTATGTTTTTCTGATAGTTTTATAATTACACCGTATCTTAAAAACATAGGAGGATACATTTCAGTAAAGCAACTTTTTTACTCTGTTTAAATAATACTAGTTGACAACACTAAATAACAGTTTTTTTTTTTTCATTTTGAGTCTTGATTATGTTTTTCTGATAGTTTTATAATTACACCGTATCTTAAAAACATAGGAGGATACATTTCAGTAAAGCAACTTTTTTACTCTGTTTAAATATTACTAGTTGACAACACTAAATAACATTTTTTTTTTTTTTTCATTTTGAGTCTTGATTATGTTTTTCTGATAGTTTTATAATTACACCGTATCTTAAAAACATAGGAGGATACATTTCAGTAAAGCAACTTTTTTACTCTGTTTAAATATTACTAGTTGACAACACTAAATAACAGTTTTTTTTCTTTTTTTTTTTTTTTTTTTTTTCATTTTGAGTCTTGATTATGTTTTTCTGATAGGTTTATAATTACACCGTATCTTAAAAACATAGGAGGATACATTTCATTAAAGCAACTATTTTACTCTGTTTAAATATTACTAGTTGACAACACTAAATAACAGTTTTTTTTTCATTTTGAGTCTTGATTATGTTTTTCTGATAGTTTTATAATTACACCGTATCTTAAAAACATAGGAGGATACATTTCAGTAAAGCAACTTTTTTACTCTGTTTAAATATTACTAGTTGACAACACTAAATAACAGTTTTTTTTTTTTTTCATTTTGAGTTTTGATTATGTTTTTCTGATAGTTTTATAATTATACCGTATCTTAAAAACATAGGAGGATACATTTCATTAAAGCAACTATTTTACTCTGTTTAAATATTACTAGTTGACAACACTAAATAACAGTTTTTTTTTTTTTTTTCATTTTGAGTCTTGATTATGTTTTTCTGATAGTTTTATAATTACACCGTATCTTAAAAACATAGGAGGATACATTTCGGTAAAGCAACTATTTTACTCTGTTTAAATATTACTAGTTGACAACACTAAATAACAGTTTTTTTTTTTTTTTTTTTTTTTTTTTTTTTTTTTTTTGTCATTTTGAGTCTTGATTATGTTTTTCTGATAGTTTTATAATTACACCGTATCTTAAAAACATAGGAGGATACATTTCATTAAAGCAACTATTTTACTCTGTTTAAATATTACTAGTTGACAACACTAAATAACAGTTTTTTTTTTTTTTTTTTCATTTTGAGTCTTGATTATGTTTTTCTGATAGTTTTATAATTACACCGTATCTGAAAAACATAGGAGGATACATTTCAGTAAAGCAACTTTTTTACTCTGTTTAAATATTACTAGTTGACAACACTAAACAAGAGTTTTTTTTTTTTTTTTTTTTTTTTTTCATTTTGAGTCTTGATTATGTTTTTCTGATAGTTTTATAATTACACCGTATCTTAAAAACATAGGATGATACATTTCGGTAAAGCAACTATTTTACTCTGTTTAAATATTACTAGTTGAAAACACTAAATAACAGTTTTTTTTTCATTTTTTTTTTTTTTCATTTTGAGTATTGATTATGTTTTTCTGATAGTTTTATAATTACACCGTATCTTAAAAACATAGGAGGATACATTTCATTAAAGCAACTATTTTACTCTGTTTAAATATTACTAGTTGACAACACTAAATAACAGTTTTTTTTTTTTTTCATTTTGAGTCTTGATTATGTTTTTCTGATAGTTTTATAATTACACCGTATCTTAAAAACATAGGAGGATACATTTCATTAAAGCAACTATTTTACTCTGTTTAAATATTACTAGTTTACAACACTAAATAAAAGTTTTTTTTTTCATTTTGAGTCTTGATTATGTTTTTCTGATAGTTTTATAATTACACCGTATCTTAAAAACATAGGAGGATACATTTCATTAAAGCAACTATTTTACTCTGTTTAAATATTACTAGTTGACAACACTAAATAACAGTTTTTTTTTTTTTTTTTTCATTTTGAGTCTTGATTATGTTTTTCTGATAGTTTTATAATTACACCGTATCTGAAAAACATAGGAGGATACATTTCAGTAAAGCAACTTTTTTACTCTGTTTAAATATTACTAGTTGACAACACTAAACAAGAGTTTTTTTTTTTTTTTTTTTTTTTTTTCATTTTGAGTCTTGATTATGTTTTTCTGATAGTTTTATAATTACACCGTATCTTAAAAACATAGGATGATACATTTCGGTAAAGCAACTATTTTACTCTGTTTAAATATTACTAGTTGAAAACACTAAATAACAGTTTTTTTTTCATTTTTTTTTTTTTCATTTTGAGTATTGATTATGTTTTTCTGATAGTTTTATAATTACACCGTATCTTAAAAACATAGGAGGATACATTTCATTAAAGCAACTATTTTACTCTGTTTAAATATTACTAGTTGACAACACTAAATAACAGTTTTTTTTTTTTTTCATTTTGAGTCTTGATTATGTTTTTCTGATAGTTTTATAATTACACCGTATCTTAAAAACATAGGAGGATACATTTCGGTAAAGCAACTATTTTACTCTGTTTAAATATTACTAGTTGACAACACTAAATAAAAGTTTTTTTCTTTTTTTTTTTTTCATTTTGAGTATTGATTATGTTTTTCTGATAGTTTTATAATTACACCGTATCTTAAAAACATAGGAGGATACATTTCATTAAAGAAACTATTTTACTCTGTTTAAATATTACTAGTTGACAACACTAAATACCAGTTTTTTTTTTTCTTTTTTTTTTTTTCATTTTGAGTTTTGATTATGTTTTTCTGATAGTTTTATAATTAATTACACCGTATCTTAAAAACCTAGGAGGATACATTTCAGTAAAGCAACTTTTTTACTCTGTTTAAATATTACTAGTTGACAACACTAAATAACAGTTTTTTTTTTTCATTTTGAGTCTTGATTATGTTTTTCTGATAGTTTTATAATTACACCGTATCTTAAAAACATAGGAGGATACATTTCAGTAAAGCAATTTTTCTACTCTGTTTAAATATTACTAGTTGACAACACTAAATAACAGTTTTTTTTTTCATTTTGAGTCTTGATTATGTTTTTCTGATAGTTTTATAATTACACCGTATCTTAAAAACATAGGAGGATACATTTCAGTAAAGCAACTTTTTTACTCTGTTTAAATATTACTAGTTGACAACACTAAATAACAGTTTTTTTTTTTGCATTTTGAGTCTTGATTATGTTTTTCTGATAGTTTTATAATTACACCGTATCTTAAAAACATAGGAGGATACATTTCAGTAAAGCAACTTTTCTACTCTGTTTAAATATTACTAGTTGACAACACTAAATAACATTTTTTTTTTCATTTTGAGTCTTGATTATGTTTTTCTGATAGTTTTATAATTACACCGTATCTTAAAAACATAGGAGGATACATTTCAGTAAAGTAACTTTTTTACTCTGTTTAAATATTACTAGTTGACAACACTAAATAACAGTTTTTTTTTTTCATTTTGAGTCTTGATTATGTTTTTCTGATAGTTTTATAATTACACCGTATCTTAAAAACATAGGAGGATACATTTCAGTAAAGCAACTTTTTTACTCTGTTTAAATATTACTAGTTGACAACACTAAATAACAGTTTTTTTTTTTTTCATTTTGAGTCTTGATTATGTTTTTCTGATAGTTTTATAATTACACCGTATCTTAAAAACATAGGAGGATACATTTCAGTAAAGCAACTTTTTTACTCTGTTTAAATATTACTAGTTGACAACACTAAATAACAGTTTTTTTTTTTTTTTCATTTTGAGTCTTGATTATGTTTTTCTGATAGTTTTATAATTACACCGTATCTTAAAAACATAGGAGGATACATTTCAGTAAAGCAACTTTTTTACTCTGTTTAAATATTACTAGTTGACAACACTAAATAACAGTTTTTTTTTTTTTTTTTTTTCATTTTGAGTCTTGATTATGTTTTTCTGATAGGTTTATAATTACACCGTATCTTAAAAACATAGGAGGATACATTTCATTAAAGCAACTATTTTACTCTGTTTAAATATTACTAGTTGACAACACTAAATAACAGTTTTTTTTTTTTCATTTTGAGTCTTGATTATGTTTTTCTGATAGTTTTATAATTACACCGTATCTTAAAAACATAGGAGGATACATTTCAGTAAAGCAACTTTTTTACTCTGTTTAAATATTACTAGTTGACAACACTAAATAACAGTTTTTTTTTTCATTTTGAGTCTTGATTATGTTTTTCTGATAGTTTTATAATTACACCGTATCTTAAAAACATAGGAGGATACATTTCATTAAAGCAACTATTTTACTCTGTTTAAATATTACTAGTTGACAACACTAAATAACAGTTTTTTTTTTTTTTTTTTTTCATTTTGAGTCTTGATTATGTTTTTCTGATAGTTTTATAATTACACCGTATCTTAAAAAAATAGGAGGATACATTTCGGTAAAGCAACTATTTTACTCTGTTTAAATATTACTAGTTGACAACACTAAATAACAGTTTTTTTTTTTTTTTTTTTTTTTTTTTCATTTTGAGTCTTGATTATGTTTTTCTGATAGTTTTATAATTACACCGTATCTTAAAAACATAGGAGGATACATTTCATTAAAGCAACTATTTTACTCTGTTTAAATATTACTAGTTGACAACACTAAATAACAGTTTTTTTTTTTTTTTCATTTTGAGTCTTGATTATGTTTTTCTGATAGTTTTATAATTACACCGTATCTTAAAAACATAGGAGGATACATTTCGGTAAAGCAACTATTTTACTCTGTTTAAATATTACTAGTTGACAACACTAAATAACAGTTTTTTTTCTTTTTTTTTTTTCATTTTGAGTATTGATTATGTTTTTCTGATAGTTTTATAATTACACCGTATCTTAAAAACATAGGAGGATACATTTCATTAAAGCAACTATTTTACTCTGTTTAAATATTACTAGTTGACAACACTAAATACCAGTTTTTTTTTTCTTTTTTTTTTTCATTTTGAGTTTTGATTATGTTTTTCTGATAGTTTTATAATTAATTACACCGTATCTTAAAAACCTAGGAGGATACATTTCAGTAAAGCAACTTTTTTACTCTGTTTAAATATTACTAGTTGACAACACTAAATAACAGTTTTTTTTTTTCATTTTGAGTCTTGATTATGTTTTTCTGATAGTTTTATAATTACACCGTATCTTAAAAACATAGGAGGATACATTTCAGTAAAGCAATTTTTCTACTCTGTTTAAATATTACTAGTTGACAACACTAAATAACAGTTTTTTTTTTTCATTTTGAGTCTTGATTATGTTTTTCTGATAGTTTTATAATTACACCGTATCTTAAAAACATAGGAGGATACATTTCAGTAAAGCAACTTTTTTACTCTGTTTAAATATTACTAGTTGACAACACTAAATAACAGTTTTTTTTTTCATTTTGAGTCTTGATTATGTTTTTCTGATAGTTTTATAATTACACCGTATCTTAAAAACATAGGAGGATACATTTCAGTAAAGCAACTTTTCTACTCTGTTTAAATATTACTAGTTGACAACACTAAATAACAGTTTTTTTTTTCATTTTGAGTCTTGATTATGTTTTTCTGATAGTTTTATAATTACACCGTATCTTAAAAACATAGGAGGATACATTTCAGTAAAGCAACTTTTTTACTCTGTTTAAATATTACTAGTTGACAACACTAAATAACAGTTTTTTTTTTTTTTCATTTTGAGTCTTGATTATGTTTTTCTGATAGTTTTATAATTACACCGTATCTTAAAAACATAGGAGGATACATTTCAGTAAAGCAACTTTTTTACTCTGTTTAAATATTACTAGTTGACAACACTAAATAACAGTTTTTTTTTTTTTTTCATTTTGAGTCTTGATTATGTTTTTCTGATAGTTTTATAATTACACCGTATCTTAAAAACATAGGAGGATACATTTCAGTAAAGCAACTTTTTTACTCTGTTTAAATATTACTAGTTGACAACACTAAATAACAGTTTTTTTTTTTTTCATTTTGAGTCTTGATTATGTTTTTCTGATAGTTTTATAATTACACCGTATCTTAAAAACGTAGGAGGATACATTTCAGTAAAGCAACTTTTTTACTCTGTTTAAATATTACTAGTTGACAACACTAAATAACAGTTTTTTTTCTTTTTTTTTTTTTTTTTTTTACATTTTGAGTCTTGATTATGTTTTTCTGATAGGTTTATAATTACACCGTATCTTAAAAACGTAGGAGGATACATTTCATTAAAGCAACTATTTTACTCTGTTTAAATATTACTAGTTGACAACACTAAATAACAGTTTTTTTTTTTTTTTTTCATTTTGAGTCTTGATTATGTTTTTCTGATAGTTTTATAATTACACCGTATCTGAAAAACATAGGAGGATACATTTCAGTAAAGCAACTTTTTTACTCTGTTTAAATATTACTAGTTGACAACACTAAATAACAGTTTTTTTTTTTCATTTTGAGTCTTGATTATGTTTTTCTGATAGTTTTATAATTACACCGTATCTTAAAAACATAGGAGGATACATTTCAGTAAAGCAACTTTTTTACTCTGTTTAAATATTACTAGTTGACAACACTAAATAACAGTTTTTTTTTTCATTTTGAGTCTTGATTATGTTTTTCTGATAGTTTTATAATTACACCGTATCTTAAAAACATAGGAGTATACATTTCATTAAAGCAACTATTTTACTCTGTTTAAATATTACTAGTTGACAACACTAAATAACAGTTTTTTTTTTTTTTTTTCATTTTGAGTCTTGATTATGTTTTTCTGATAGTTTTATAATTACACCGTATCTTAAAAACATAGGAGGATACATTTCGGTAAAGCAACTATTTTACTCTGTTTAAATATTACTAGTTGACAACACTAAATAACAGTTTTTTTTTTTTTTTTTTTTTTTCATTTTGAGTATTGATTATGTTTTTCTGATAGTTTTATAATTACACCGTATCTTAAAAACATAGGAGGATACATTTCATTAAAGCAACTATTTTACTCTGTTTAAATATTACTAGTTGACAACACTAAATAACAGTTTTTTTTTTTTTCATTTTGAGTCTTGATTATGTTTTTCTGATAGTTTTATAATTACACCGTATCTTAAAAACATAGGAGGGTACATTTCGGTAATGCAACTATTTTACTCTGTTTAAATATTACTAGTTGACAACACTAAATAACAGTTTTTTTTTCTTTTTTTTTTTTTTTCATTTTGAGTATTGATTATGTTTTTCTGATAGTTTTATAATTACACCGTATCTTAAAAACATAGGAGGATACATTTCATTAAAGCAACTATTTTACTCTGTTTAAATATTACTAGTTGACAACACTAAATACCAGTATTTTTTTTCTTTTTTTTTTCATTTTGAGTTTTGATTATGTTTTTCTGATAGTTTTATAATTAATTACACCGTATCTTAAAAACCTAGGAGGATACATTTCAGTAAAGCAACTTTTCTACTCTGTTTAAATATTACTAGTTGACAACACTAAATAACAGTTTTTTTTTTCATTTTGAGTCTTGATTATGTTTTTCTGATAGTTTTATAATTACACCGTATCTTAAAAACATAGGAGGATACATTTCAGTAAAGCAACTTTTTTACTCTGTTTAAATATTACTAGTTGACAACACTAAATAACAGTTTTTTTTTTTTCATTTTGAGTCTTGATTATGTTTTTCTGATAGTTTTATAATTACACCGTATCTTAAAAACATAGGAGGATACATTTCAGTAAAGCAACTTTTTTACTCTGTTTAAATATTACTAGTTGACAACACTAAATAACAGTTTTTTTTTTTTTTCATTTTGAGTCTTGATTATGTTTTTCTGATAGTTTTATAATTACACCGTATCTTAAAAACATAGGAGGATACATTTCAGTAAAGCAACTTTTTTACTCTGTTTAAATATTACTAGTTGACAACACTAAATAACAGTTTTTTTTTTTCATTTTGAGTCTTGATTATGTTTTTCTGATAGTTTTATAATTACACCGTATCTTAAAAACGTAGGAGGATACATTTCAGTAAAGCAACTTTTTTACTCTGTTTAAATATTACTAGTTGACAACACTAAATAACAGTTTTTTTTCTTTTTTTTTTTTTTTTTTTTTCATTTTGAGTCTTGATTATGTTTTTCTGATAGGTTTATAATTACACCGTATCTTAAAAACGTAGGAGGATACATTTCATTAAAGCAACTATTTTACTCTGTTTAAATATTACTAGTTGACAACACTAAATAACAGTTTTTTTTTTTTTTTTTCATTTTGAGTCTTGATTATGTTTTTCTGATAGTTTTATAATTACACCGTATCTGAAAAACATAGGAGGATACATTTCAGTAAAGCAACTTTTTTACTCTGTTTAAATATTACTAGTTGACAACACTAAATAACAGTTTTTTTTTTTCATTTTGAGTCTTGATTATGTTTTTCTGATAGTTTTATAATTACACCGTATCTTAAAAACATAGGAGGATACATTTCAGTAAAGCAACTTTTTTACTCTGTTTAAATATTACTAGTTGACAACACTAAATAACAGTTTTTTTTTTCATTTTGAGTCTTGATTATGTTTTTCTGATAGTTTTATAATTACACCGTATCTTAAAAACATAGGAGTATACATTTCATTAAAGCAACTATTTTACTCTGTTTAAATATTACTAGTTGACAACACTAAATAACAGTTTTTTTTTTTTTTTTTCATTTTGAGTCTTGATTATGTTTTTCTGATAGTTTTATAATTACACCGTATCTTAAAAACATAGGAGGATACATTTCAGTAAAGCAACTTTTTTACTCTGTTTAAATATTACTAGTTGACAACACTAAATAACAGTTTTTTTTTTTCATTTTGAGTCTTGATTATGTTTTTCTGATAGTTTTATAATTACACCGTATCTTAAAAACGTAGGAGGATACATTTCAGTAAAGCAACTTTTTTACTCTGTTTAAATATTACTAGTTGACAACACTAAATAACAGTTTTTTTTCTTTTTTTTTTTTTTTTTTTTTCATTTTGAGTCTTGATTATGTTTTTCTGATAGGTTTATAATTACACCGTATCTTAAAAACGTAGGAGGATACATTTCATTAAAGCAACTATTTTACTCTGTTTAAATATTACTAGTTGACAACACTAAATAACAGTTTTTTTTTTTTTTTTTCATTTTGAGTCTTGATTATGTTTTTCTGATAGTTTTATAATTACACCGTATCTGAAAAACATAGGAGGATACATTTCAGTAAAGCAACTTTTTTACTCTGTTTAAATATTACTAGTTGACAACACTAAATAACAGTTTTTTTTTTTCATTTTGAGTCTTGATTATGTTTTTCTGATAGTTTTATAATTACACCGTATCTTAAAAACATAGGAGGATACATTTCAGTAAAGCAACTTTTTTACTCTGTTTAAATATTACTAGTTGACAACACTAAATAACAGTTTTTTTTTTCATTTTGAGTCTTGATTATGTTTTTCTGATAGTTTTATAATTACACCGTATCTTAAAAACATAGGAGTATACATTTCATTAAAGCAACTATTTTACTCTGTTTAAATATTACTAGTTGACAACACTAAATAACAGTTTTTTTTTTTTTTTTTTCATTTTGAGTCTTGATTATGTTTTTCTGATAGTTTTATAATTACACCGTATCTTAAAAACATAGGAGGATACATTTCGGTAAAGCAACTATTTTACTCTGTTTAAATATTACTAGTTGACAACACTAAATAACAGTTTTTTTTTTTTTTTTTTTTCATTTTGAGTATTGATTATGTTTTTCTGATAGTTTTATAATTACACCGTATCTTAAAAACATAGGAGGATACATTTCAGTAAAGCAACTTTTTTACTCTGTTTAAATATTACTAGTTGACAACACTAAATAACAGTTTTTTTTTTTCATTTTGAGTCTTGATTATGTTTTTCTGATAGTTTTATAATTACACCGTATCTTAAAAACATAGGAGGATACATTTCAGTAAAGCAACTTTTTTACTCTGTTTAAATATTACTAGTTGACAACACTAAATAACAGTTTTTTTTTTCATTTTGAGTCTTGATTATGTTTTTCTGATAGTTTTATAATTACACCGTATCTTAAAAACATAGGAGTATACATTTCATTAAAGCAACTATTTTACTCTGTTTAAATATTACTAGTTGACAACACTAAATAACAGTTTTTTTTTTTTTTTTTCATTTTGAGTCTTGATTATGTTTTTCTGATAGTTTTATAATTACACCGTATCTTAAAAACATAGGAGGATACATTTCAGTAAAGCAACTTTTTTACTCTGTTTAAATATTACTAGTTGACAACACTAAATAACAGTTTTTTTTTTTCATTTTGAGTCTTGATTATGTTTTTCTGATAGTTTTATAATTACACCGTATCTTAAAAACGTAGGAGGATACATTTCAGTAAAGCAACTTTTTTACTCTGTTTAAATATTACTAGTTGACAACACTAAATAACAGTTTTTTTTCTTTTTTTTTTTTTTTTTTTTTCATTTTGAGTCTTGATTATGTTTTTCTGATAGGTTTATAATTACACCGTATCTTAAAAACGTAGGAGGATACATTTCATTAAAGCAACTATTTTACTCTGTTTAAATATTACTAGTTGACAACACTAAATAACAGTTTTTTTTTTTTTTTTTCATTTTGAGTCTTGATTATGTTTTTCTGATAGTTTTATAATTACACCGTATCTGAAAAACATAGGAGGATACATTTCAGTAAAGCAACTTTTTTACTCTGTTTAAATATTACTAGTTGACAACACTAAATAACAGTTTTTTTTTTTCATTTTGAGTCTTGATTATGTTTTTCTGATAGTTTTATAATTACACCGTATCTTAAAAACATAGGAGGATACATTTCAGTAAAGCAACTTTTTTACTCTGTTTAAATATTACTAGTTGACAACACTAAATAACAGTTTTTTTTTTCATTTTGAGTCTTGATTATGTTTTTCTGATAGTTTTATAATTACACCGTATCTTAAAAACATAGGAGTATACATTTCATTAAAGCAACTATTTTACTCTGTTTAAATATTACTAGTTGACAACACTAAATAACAGTTTTTTTTTTTTTTTTTTCATTTTGAGTCTTGATTATGTTTTTCTGATAGTTTTATAATTACACCGTATCTTAAAAACATAGGAGGATACATTTCGGTAAAGCAACTATTTTACTCTGTTTAAATATTACTAGTTGACAACACTAAATAACAGTTTTTTTTTTTTTTTTTTTTCATTTTGAGTATTGATTATGTTTTTCTGATAGTTTTATAATTACACCGTATCTTAAAAACATAGGAGGATACATTTCATTAAAGCAACTATTTTACTCTGTTTAAATATTACTAGTTGACAACACTAAATAACAGTTTTTTTTTTTTTTCATTTTGAGTCTTGATTATGTTTTTCTGATAGTTTTATAATTACACCGTATCTTAAAAACATAGGAGGGTACATTTCGGTAATGCAACTATTTTACTCTGTTTAAATATTACTAGTTGACAACACTAAATAACAGTTTTTTTTCTTTTTTTTTTTTTTTCATTTTGAGTATTGATTATGTTTTTCTGATAGTTTTATAATTACACCGTATCTTAAAAACATAGGAGGATACATTTCATTAAAGCAACTATTTTACTCTGTTTAAATATTACTAGTTGACAACACTAAATACCAGTATTTTTTTTCTTTTTTTTTTCATTTTGAGTTTTGATTATGTTTTTCTGATAGTTTTATAATTAATTACACCGTATCTTAAAAACCTAGGAGGATACATTTCAGTAAAGCAACTTTTTTACTCTGTTTAAATATTACTAGTTGACAACACTAAATAACAGTTTTTTTTTTTCATTTTGAGTCTTGATTATGTTTTTCTGATAGTTTTATAATTACACCGTATCTTAAAAACATAGGAGGATACATTTCAGTAAAGCAATTTTTCTACTCTGTTTAAATATTACTAGTTGACAACACTAAATAACAGTTTTTTTTTCATTTTGAGTCTTGATTATGTTTTTCTGATAGTTTTATAATTACACCGTATCTTAAAAACATAGGAGGATACATTTCAGTAAAGCAACTTTTTTACTCTGTTTAAATATTACTAGTTGACAACACTAAATAACAGTTTTTTTTTCATTTTGAGTCTTGATTATGTTTTTCTGATAGTTTTATAATTACACCGTATCTTAAAAACATAGGAGGATACATTTCAGTAAAGCAACTTTTCTACTCTGTTTAAATATTACTAGTTGACAACACTAAATAACAGTTTTTTTTTTCATTTTGAGTCTTGATTATGTTTTTCTGATAGTTTTATAATTACACCGTATCTTAAAAACATAGGAGGATACATTTCAGTAAAGCAACTTTTTTACTCTGTTTAAATATTACTAGTTGACAACACTAAATAACAGTTTTTTTTTTTTTCATTTTGAGTCTTGATTATGTTTTTCTGATAGTTTTATAATTACACCGTATCTTAAAAACATAGGAGGATACATTTCAGTAAAGCAACTTTTTTACTCTGTTTAAATATTACTAGTTGACAACACTAAATAACATTTTTTTTTTTTTTCATTTTGAGTCTTGATTATGTTTTTCTGATAGTTTTATAATTACACCGTATCTTAAAAACATAGGAGGATACATTTCAGTAAAGCAACTTTTTTACTCTGTTTAAATATTACTAGTTGACAACACTAAATAACAGTTTTTTTTCTTTTTTTTTTTTTTTTTTTTTCATTTTGAGTCTTGATTATGTTTTTCTGATAGGTTTATAATTACACCGTATCTTAAAAACATAGGAGGATACATTTCATTAAAGCAACTATTTTACTCTGTTTAAATATTACTAGTTGACAACACTAAATAACAGTTTTTTTTTTCATTTTGAGTCTTGATTATGTTTTTCTGATAGTTTTATAATTACACCGTATCTTAAAAACATAGGAGGATACATTTCAGTAAAGCAACTTTTTTACTCTGTTTAAATATTACTAGTTGACAACACTAAATAACAGTTTTTTTTTTTTCATTTTGAGTTTTGATTATGTTTTTCTGATAGTTTTATAATTATACCGTATCTTAAAAACATAGGAGGATACATTTCATTAAAGCAACTATTTTACTCTGTTTAAATATTACTAGTTGACAACACTAAATAACAGTTTTTTTTTTTTTTTTCATTTTGAGTCTTGATTATGTTTTTCTGATAGTTTTATAATTACACCGTATCTTAAAAACATAGGAGGATACATTTCGGTAAAGCAACTATTTTACTCTGTTTAAATATTACTAGTTGACAACACTAAATAACAGTTTTTTTTTTTTTTTTTTTTTTTTTTTTTTTTGTCATTTTGAGTCTTGATTATGTTTTTCTGATAGTTTTATAATTACACCGTATCTTAAAAACATAGGAGGATACATTTCATTAAAGCAACTATTTTACTCTGTTTAAATATTACTAGTTGACAACACTAAATAACAGTTTTTTTTTTTTTTTTTTCATTTTGAGTCTTGATTATGTTTTTCTGATAGTTTTATAATTACACCGTATCTGAAAAACATAGGAGGATACATTTCAGTAAAGCAACTTTTTTACTCTGTTTAAATATTACTAGTTGACAACACTAAACAAGAGTTTTTTTTTTTTTTTTTTTTTTTCATTTTGAGTCTTGATTATGTTTTTCTGATAGTTTTATAATTACACCGTATCTTAAAAACATAGGATGATACATTTCGGTAAAGCAACTATTTTACTCTGTTTAAATATTACTAGTTGAAAACACTAAATAACAGTTTTTTTTTCATTTTTTTTTTTTTCATTTTGAGTATTGATTATGTTTTTCTGATAGTTTTATAATTACACCGTATCTTAAAAACATAGGAGGATACATTTCATTAAAGCAACTATTTTACTCTGTTTAAATATTACTAGTTGACAACACTAAATAACAGTTTTTTTTTTTTTTTCATTTTGAGTCTTGATTATGTTTTTCTGATAGTTTTATAATTACACCGTATCTTAAAAACATAGGAGGATACATTTCATTAAAGCAACTATTTTACTCTGTTTAAATATTACTAGTTTACAACACTAAATAAAAGTTTTTTTTTTCATTTTGAGTCTTGATTATGTTTTTCTGATAGTTTTATAATTACACCGTATCTTAAAAACATAGGAGGATACATTTCATTAAAGCAACTATTTTACTCTGTTTAAATATTACTAGTTGACAACACTAAATAACAGTTTTTTTTTTTTTTTTTCATTTTGAGTCTTGATTATGTTTTTCTGATAGTTTTATAATTACACCGTATCTGAAAAACATAGGAGGATACATTTCAGTAAAGCAACTTTTTTACTCTGTTTAAATATTACTAGTTGACAACACTAAACAAGAGTTTTTTTTTTTTTTTTTTTTTTTTTCATTTTGAGTCTTGATTATGTTTTTCTGATAGTTTTATAATTACACCGTATCTTAAAAACATAGGATGATACATTTCGGTAAAGCAACTATTTTACTCTGTTTAAATATTACTAGTTGAAAACACTAAATAACAGTTTTTTTTTCATTTTTTTTTTTTCATTTTGAGTATTGATTATGTTTTTCTGATAGTTTTATAATTACACCGTATCTTAAAAACATAGGAGGATACATTTCATTAAAGCAACTATTTTACTCTGTTTAAATATTACTAGTTGACAACACTAAATAACAGTTTTTTTTTTTTTTTCATTTTGAGTCTTGATTATGTTTTTCTGATAGTTTTATAATTACACCGTATCTTAAAAACATAGGAGGATACATTTCGGTAAAGCAACTATTTTACTCTGTTTAAATATTACTAGTTGACAACACTAAATAAAAGTTTTTTTTCTTTTTTTTTTTTTCATTTTGAGTATTGATTATGTTTTTCTGATAGTTTTATAATTACACCGTATCTTAAAAACATAGGAGGATACATTTCATTAAAGAAACTATTTTACTCTGTTTAAATATTACTAGTTGACAACACTAAATACCAGTTTTTTTTTTCTTTTTTTTTTTTTCATTTTGAGTTTTGATTATGTTTTTCTGATAGTTTTATAATTAATTACACCGTATCTTAAAAACCTAGGAGGATACATTTCAGTAAAGCAACTTTTTTACTCTGTTTAAATATTACTAGTTGACAACACTAAATAACAGTTTTTTTTTTTCATTTTGAGTCTTGATTATGTTTTTCTGATAGTTTTATAATTACACCGTATCTTAAAAACATAGGAGGATACATTTCAGTAAAGCAATTTTTCTACTCTGTTTAAATATTACTAGTTGACAACACTAAATAACAGTTTTTTTTTTCATTTTGAGTCTTGATTATGTTTTTCTGATAGTTTTATAATTACACCGTATCTTAAAAACATAGGAGGATACATTTCAGTAAAGCAACTTTTTTACTCTGTTTAAATATTACTAGTTGACAACACTAAATAACAGTTTTTTTTTTGCATTTTGAGTCTTGATTATGTTTTTCTGATAGTTTTATAATTACACCGTATCTTAAAAACATAGGAGGATACATTTCAGTAAAGCAACTTTTCTACTCTGTTTAAATATTACTAGTTGACAACACTAAATAACAGTTTTTTTTTTCATTTTGAGTCTTGATTATGTTTTTCTGATAGTTTTATAATTACACCGTATCTTAAAAACATAGGAGGATACATTTCAGTAAAGTAACTTTTTTACTCTGTTTAAATATTACTAGTTGACAACACTAAATAACAGTTTTTTTTTTTTCATTTTGAGTCTTGATTATGTTTTTCTGATAGTTTTATAATTACACCGTATCTTAAAAACATAGGAGGATACATTTCAGTAAAGCAACTTTTTTACTCTGTTTAAATATTACTAGTTGACAACACTAAATAACAGTTTTTTTTTTTCATTTTGAGTCTTGATTATGTTTTTCTGATAGTTTTATAATTACACCGTATCTTAAAAACATAGGAGGATACATTTCAGTAAAGCAACTTTTTTACTCTGTTTAAATATTACTAGTTGACAACACTAAATAACAGTTTTTTTTTTTTTTTCATTTTGAGTCTTGATTATGTTTTTCTGATAGTTTTATAATTACACCGTATCTTAAAAACATAGGAGGATACATTTCAGTAAAGCAACTTTTTTACTCTGTTTAAATATTACTAGTTGACAACACTAAATAACAGTTTTTTTTTTTTTTTTTTTTTTCATTTTGAGTCTTGATTATGTTTTTCTGATAGGTTTATAATTACACCGTATCTTAAAAACATAGGAGGATACATTTCATTAAAGCAACTATTTTACTCTGTTTAAATATTACTAGTTGACAACACTAAATAACAGTTTTTTTTTTTTCATTTTGAGTCTTGATTATGTTTTTCTGATAGTTTTATAATTACACCGTATCTTAAAAACATAGGAGGATACATTTCAGTAAAGCAACTTTTTTACTCTGTTTAAATATTACTAGTTGACAACACTAAATAACAGTTTTTTTTTTCATTTTGAGTCTTGATTATGTTTTTCTGATAGTTTTATAATTACACCGTATCTTAAAAACATAGGAGGATACATTTCATTAAAGCAACTATTTTACTCTGTTTAAATATTACTAGTTGACAACACTAAATAACAGTTTTTTTTTTTTTTTTTTTTCATTTTGAGTCTTGATTATGTTTTTCTGATAGTTTTATAATTACACCGTATCTTAAAAAAATAGGAGGATACATTTCGGTAAAGCAACTATTTTACTCTGTTTAAATATTACTAGTTGACAACACTAAATAACAGTTTTTTTTTTTTTTTTCATTTTGAGTCTTGATTATGTTTTTCTGATAGTTTTATAATTACACCGTATCTTAAAAACATAGGAGGATACATTTCATTAAAGCAACTATTTTACTCTGTTTAAATATTACTAGTTGACAACACTAAATAACAGTTTTTTTTTTTTTTTCATTTTGAGTCTTGATTATGTTTTTCTGATAGTTTTATAATTACACCGTATCTTAAAAACATAGGAGGATACATTTCGGTAAAGCAACTATTTTACTCTGTTTAAATATTACTAGTTGACAACACTAAATAACAGTTTTTTTTCTTTTTTTTTTTCATTTTGAGTATTGATTATGTTTTTCTGATAGTTTTATAATTACACCGTATCTTAAAAACATAGGAGGATACATTTCATTAAAGCAACTATTTTACTCTGTTTAAATATTACTAGTTGACAACACTAAATACCAGTTTTTTTTTCTTTTTTTTTTTCATTTTGAGTTTTGATTATGTTTTTCTGATAGTTTTATAATTAATTACACCGTATCTTAAAAACCTAGGAGGATACATTTCAGTAAAGCAACTTTTTTACTCTGTTTAAATATTACTAGTTGACAACACTAAATAACAGTTTTTTTTTTTCATTTTGAGTCTTGATTATGTTTTTCTGATAGTTTTATAATTACACCGTATCTTAAAAACATAGGAGGATACATTTCAGTAAAGCAATTTTTCTACTCTGTTTAAATATTACTAGTTGACAACACTAAATAACAGTTTTTTTTTTTCATTTTGAGTCTTGATTATGTTTTTCTGATAGTTTTATAATTACACCGTATCTTAAAAACATAGGAGGATACATTTCAGTAAAGCAACTTTTTTACTCTGTTTAAATATTACTAGTTGACAACACTAAATAACAGTTTTTTTTTTCATTTTGAGTCTTGATTATGTTTTTCTGATAGTTTTATAATTACACCGTATCTTAAAAACATAGGAGGATACATTTCAGTAAAGCAACTTTTCTACTCTGTTTAAATATTACTAGTTGACAACACTAAATAACAGTTTTTTTTTTCATTTTGAGTCTTGATTATGTTTTTCTGATAGTTTTATAATTACACCGTATCTTAAAAACATAGGAGGATACATTTCAGTAAAGCAACTTTTTTACTCTGTTTAAATATTACTAGTTGACAACACTAAATAACAGTTTTTTTTTTTTTCATTTTGAGTCTTGATTATGTTTTTCTGATAGTTTTATAATTACACCGTATCTTAAAAACATAGGAGGATACATTTCAGTAAAGCAACTTTTTTACTCTGTTTAAATATTACTAGTTGACAACACTAAATAACAGTTTTTTTTTTTTTTTCATTTTGAGTCTTGATTATGTTTTTCTGATAGTTTTATAATTACACCGTATCTTAAAAACATAGGAGGATACATTTCAGTAAAGCAACTTTTTTACTCTGTTTAAATATTACTAGTTGACAACACTAAATAACAGTTTTTTTTTTTTTCATTTTGAGTCTTGATTATGTTTTTCTGATAGTTTTATAATTACACCGTATCTTAAAAACGTAGGAGGATACATTTCAGTAAAGCAACTTTTTTACTCTGTTTAAATATTACTAGTTGACAACACTAAATAACAGTTTTTTTTCTTTTTTTTTTTTTTTTTTTTACATTTTGAGTCTTGATTATGTTTTTCTGATAGGTTTATAATTACACCGTATCTTAAAAACGTAGGAGGATACATTTCATTAAAGCAACTATTTTACTCTGTTTAAATATTACTAGTTGACAACACTAAATAACAGTTTTTTTTTTTTTTTTTCATTTTGAGTCTTGATTATGTTTTTCTGATAGTTTTATAATTACACCGTATCTGAAAAACATAGGAGGATACATTTCAGTAAAGCAACTTTTTTACTCTGTTTAAATATTACTAGTTGACAACACTAAATAACAGTTTTTTTTTTTCATTTTGAGTCTTGATTATGTTTTTCTGATAGTTTTATAATTACACCGTATCTTAAAAACATAGGAGGATACATTTCAGTAAAGCAACTTTTTTACTCTGTTTAAATATTACTAGTTGACAACACTAAATAACAGTTTTTTTTTTCATTTTGAGTCTTGATTATGTTTTTCTGATAGTTTTATAATTACACCGTATCTTAAAAACATAGGAGTATACATTTCATTAAAGCAACTATTTTACTCTGTTTAAATATTACTAGTTGACAACACTAAATAACAGTTTTTTTTTTTTTTTTTCATTTTGAGTCTTGATTATGTTTTTCTGATAGTTTTATAATTACACCGTATCTTAAAAACATAGGAGGATACATTTCGGTAAAGCAACTATTTTACTCTGTTTAAATATTACTAGTTGACAACACTAAATAACAGTTTTTTTTTTTTTTTTTTTTTTTCATTTTGAGTATTGATTATGTTTTTCTGATAGTTTTATAATTACACCGTATCTTAAAAACATAGGAGGATACATTTCATTAAAGCAACTATTTTACTCTGTTTAAATATTACTAGTTGACAACACTAAATAACAGTTTTTTTTTTTTTTTCATTTTGAGTCTTGATTATGTTTTTCTGATAGTTTTATAATTACACCGTATCTTAAAAACATAGGAGGGTACATTTCGGTAATGCAACTATTTTACTCTGTTTAAATATTACTAGTTGACAACACTAAATAACAGTTTTTTTTCTTTTTTTTTTTTTTTCATTTTGAGTATTGATTATGTTTTTCTGATAGTTTTATAATTACACCGTATCTTAAAAACATAGGAGGATACATTTCATTAAAGCAACTATTTTACTCTGTTTAAATATTACTAGTTGACAACACTAAATACCAGTATTTTTTTTCTTTTTTTTTTCATTTTGAGTTTTGATTATGTTTTTCTGATAGTTTTATAATTAATTACACCGTATCTTAAAAACCTAGGAGGATACATTTCAGTAAAGCAACTTTTCTACTCTGTTTAAATATTACTAGTTGACAACACTAAATAACAGTTTTTTTTTTCATTTTGAGTCTTGATTATGTTTTTCTGATAGTTTTATAATTACACCGTATCTTAAAAACATAGGAGGATACATTTCAGTAAAGCAACTTTTTTACTCTGTTTAAATATTACTAGTTGACAACACTAAATAACAGTTTTTTTTTTTTCATTTTGAGTCTTGATTATGTTTTTCTGATAGTTTTATAATTACACCGTATCTTAAAAACATAGGAGGATACATTTCAGTAAAGCAACTTTTTTACTCTGTTTAAATATTACTAGTTGACAACACTAAATAACAGTTTTTTTTTTTTTTCATTTTGAGTCTTGATTATGTTTTTCTGATAGTTTTATAATTACACCGTATCTTAAAAACATAGGAGGATACATTTCAGTAAAGCAACTTTTTTACTCTGTTTAAATATTACTAGTTGACAACACTAAATAACAGTTTTTTTTTTTTCATTTTGAGTCTTGATTATGTTTTTCTGATAGTTTTATAATTACACCGTATCTTAAAAACGTAGGAGGATACATTTCAGTAAAGCAACTTTTTTACTCTGTTTAAATATTACTAGTTGACAACACTAAATAACAGTTTTTTTTTTTTTTTTTTTTCATTTTGAGTCTTGATTATGTTTTTCTGATAGGTTTATAATTACACCGTATCTTAAAAACGTAGGAGGATACATTTCATTAAAGCAACTATTTTACTCTGTTTAAATATTACTAGTTGACAACACTAAATAACAGTTTTTTTTTTTTTTTTTCATTTTGAGTCTTGATTATGTTTTTCTGATAGTTTTATAATTACACCGTATCTGAAAAACATAGGAGGATACATTTCAGTAAAGCAACTTTTTTACTCTGTTTAAATATTACTAGTTGACAACACTAAATAACAGTTTTTTTTTTTCATTTTGAGTCTTGATTATGTTTTTCTGATAGTTTTATAATTACACCGTATCTTAAAAACATAGGAGGATACATTTCAGTAAAGCAACTTTTTTACTCTGTTTAAATATTACTAGTTGACAACACTAAATAACAGTTTTTTTTTTTCATTTTGAGTCTTGATTATGTTTTTCTGATAGTTTTATAATTACACCGTATCTTAAAAACATAGGAGTATACATTTCATTAAAGCAACTATTTTACTCTGTTTAAATATTACTAGTTGACAACACTAAATAACAGTTTTTTTTTTTTTTTTTTCATTTTGAGTCTTGATTATGTTTTTCTGATAGTTTTATAATTACACCGTATCTTAAAAACATAGGAGGATACATTTCGGTAAAGCAACTATTTTACTCTGTTTAAATATTACTAGTTGACAACACTAAATAACAGTTTTTTTTTTTTTTTTTTTTCATTTTGAGTATTGATTATGTTTTTCTGATAGTTTTATAATTACACCGTATCTTAAAAACATAGGAGGATACATTTCATTAAAGCAACTATTTTACTCTGTTTAAATATTACTAGTTGACAACACTAAATAACAGTTTTTTTTTTTTTTCATTTTGAGTCTTGATTATGTTTTTCTGATAGTTTTATAATTACACCGTATCTTAAAAACATAGGAGGGTACATTTCGGTAATGCAACTATTTTACTCTGTTTAAATATTACTAGTTGACAACACTAAATAACAGTTTTTTTTCTTTTTTTTTTTTTTTCATTTTGAGTATTGATTATGTTTTTCTGATAGTTTTATAATTACACCGTATCTTAAAAACATAGGAGGATACATTTCATTAAAGCAACTATTTTACTCTGTTTAAATATTACTAGTTGACAACACTAAATACCAGTATTTTTTTTCTTTTTTTTTTCATTTTGAGTTTTGATTATGTTTTTCTGATAGTTTTATAATTAATTACACCGTATCTTAAAAACCTAGGAGGATACATTTCAGTAAAGCAACTTTTTTACTCTGTTTAAATATTACTAGTTGACAACACTAAATAACAGTTTTTTTTTTTCATTTTGAGTCTTGATTATGTTTTTCTGATAGTTTTATAATTACACCGTATCTTAAAAACATAGGAGGATACATTTCAGTAAAGCAATTTTTCTACTCTGTTTAAATATTACTAGTTGACAACACTAAATAACAGTTTTTTTTTTCATTTTGAGTCTTGATTATGTTTTTCTGATAGTTTTATAATTACACCGTATCTTAAAAACATAGGAGGATACATTTCAGTAAAGCAACTTTTCTACTCTGTTTAAATATTACTAGTTGACAACACTAAATAACAGTTTTTTTTTTCATTTTGAGTCTTGATTATGTTTTTCTGATAGTTTTATAATTACACCGTATCTTAAAAACATAGGAGGATACATTTCAGTAAAGCAACTTTTTTACTCTGTTTAAATATTACTAGTTGACAACACTAAATAACAGTTTTTTTTTTTTCATTTTGAGTCTTGATTATGTTTTTCTGATAGTTTTATAATTACACCGTATCTTAAAAACATAGGAGGATACATTTCAGTAAAGCAACTTTTTTACTCTGTTTAAATATTACTAGTTGACAACACTAAATAACAGTTTTTTTTTTTTTCATTTTGAGTCTTGATTATGTTTTTCTGATAGTTTTATAATTACACCGTATCTTAAAAACATAGGAGGATACATTTCAGTAAAGCAACTTTTTTACTCTGTTTAAATATTACTAGTTGACAACACTAAATAACAGTTTTTTTTTTTTTTTTCATTTTGAGTCTTGATTATGTTTTTCTGATAGTTTTATAATTACACCGTATCTGAAAAACATAGGAGGATACATTTCAGTAAAGCAACTTTTTTACTCTGTTTAAATATTACTAGTTGACAACACTAAACAAGAGTTTTTTTTTTTTTTTTTTTTCATTTTGAGTCTTGATTATGTTTTTCTGATAGTTTTATAATTGCACCGTATCTTAAAAACATAGGATGATACATTTCGGTAAAGCAACTATTTTACTCTGTTTAAATATTACTAGTTGAAAACACTAAATAACAGTTTTTTTTCATTTTTTTTTTTTTTTCATTTTGAGTATTGATTATGTTTTTCTGATAGTTTTATAATTACACCGTATCTTAAAAACATAGGAGGATACATTTCATTAAAGCAACTATTTTACTCTGTTTAAATATTACTAGTTGACAACACTAAATAACAGTTTTTTTTTTTTTTCATTTTGAGTCTTGATTATGTTTTTCTGATAGTTTTATAATTACACCGTATCTTAAAAACATAGGAGGATACATTTCATTAAAGCAACTATTTTACTCTGTTTAAATATTACTAGTTGACAACACTAAATAACAGTTTTTTTTTTTTTCATTTTGAGTCTTGATTATGTTTTTCTGATAGTTTTATAATTACACCGTATCTTAAAAACATAGGAGGATACATTTCGGTAAAGCAACTATTTTACTCTGTTTAAATATTACTAGTTGACAACACTAAATAACAGTTTTTTTTTTTTTTTTTTTTTTTTTTCATTTTGAGTCTTGATTATGTTTTTCTGATAGTTTTATAATTACACCGTATCTTAAAAACATAGGAGGATACATTTCATTAAAGCAACTATTTTACTCTGTTTAAATATTACTAGTTGACAACACTAAATACCAGTTTTTTTTTTTTTTCATTTTGAGTCTTGATTATGTTTTTCTGATAGTTTTATAATTAATTACACCGTATCTTAAAAACATAGGAGGATACATTTCAGTAAAGCAACTTTTTTACTCTGTTTAAATATTACTAGTTGACAACACTAAATAACAGTTTTTTTTTTTCATTTTGAGTCTTGATTATGTTTTTCTGATAGTTTTATAATTACACCGTATCTTAAAAACATAGGAGGATACATTTCAGTAAAGCAACTTTTCTACTCTGTTTAAATATTACTAGTTGACAACACTAAATAACAGTTTTTTTTTTCATTTTGAGTCTTGATTATGTTTTTCTGATAGTTTTATAATTACACCGTATCTTAAAAACATAGGAGGATACATTTCAGTAAAGCAACTTTTTTACTCTGTTTAAATATTACTAGTTGACAACACTAAATAACAGTTTTTTTTTTTCATTTTGAGTCTTGATTATGTTTTTCTGATAGTTTTATAATTACACCGTATCTTAAAAACATAGGAGGATACATTTCAGTAAAGCAACTTTTTTACTCTGTTTAAATATTACTAGTTGACAACACTAAATAACAGTTTTTTTTTTTTTCATTTTGAGTCTTGATTATGTTTTTCTGATAGTTTTATAATTACACCGTATCTTAAAAACATAGGAGGATACATTTCAGTAAAGCAACTTTTTTACTCTGTTTAAATATTACTAGTTGACAACACTAAATAACAGTTTCTTTTTTTTTTCATTTTGAGTCTTGATTATGTTTTTCTGATAGTTTTATAATTACACCGTATCTGAAAAACATAGGAGGATACATTTCAGTAAAGCAACTTTTTTACTCTGTTTAAATATTACTAGTTGACAACACTAAACAAGAGTTTTTTTTTTTTTTTTTTTTTTTTTTTTCATTTTGAGTCTTGATTATGTTTTTCTGATAGTTTTATAATTACACCGTATCTTAAAAACATAGGATGATACATTTCGGTAAAGCAACTATTTTACTCTGTTTAAATATTACTAGTTGAAAACACTAAATAACAGTTTTTTTTCATTTTTTTTTTTCATTTTGAGTATTGATTATGTTTTTCTGATAGTTTTATAATTACACCGTATCTTAAAAACATAGGAGGATACATTTCATTAAAGCAACTATTTTACTCTGTTTAAATATTACTAGTTGACAACACTAAATAACAGTTTTTTTTTTTTTTTCATTTTGAGTCTTGATTATGTTTTTCTGATAGTTTTATAATTACACCGTATCTTAAAAACATAGGAGAATACATTTCAGTAAAGCAACTTTTTTACTCTGTTTAAATATTACTAGTTTACAACACTAAATAAAAGTTTTTTTTTTCATTTTGAGTCTTGATTATCTTTTCTGATAGTTTTATAATTACACTGTATCTTAAAAACATAGGAGGGTACATTTCAGTAAAGCTACTTTTTTACTCTGTTTAAATATTACTAGTTGACAACACTAAATAACAGTTTTTTTTTTTTTCATTTTGAGTCTTGATTATGTTTTTCTGATAGTTTTATAATTACACCGTATCTTAAAAACATAGGAGGATACATTTCAGTAAAGCAACTTTTTTACTCTGTTTAAATATTACTAGTTGACAACACTAAATAACAGTTTTTTTTTTTTTTTCATTTTGAGTCTTGATTATGTTTTTCTGATAGTTTTATAATTACACCGTATCTTAAAAACATAGGAGGATACATTTCAGTAAAGCAACTTTTTTACTCTGTTTAAATATTACTAGTTGACAACACTAAATAACAGTTTTTTTTTTTTTTTTTTCATTTTGAGTCTTGATTATGTTTTTCTGATAGTTTTATAATTACACCGTATCTTAAAAACATAGGAGGATACATTTCAGTAAAGCAACTTTTTTACTCTGTTTAAATATTACTAGTTGACAACACTAAATAACAGTTTTTTTTCTTTTTTTTTTTTTTTTTCATTTTGAGTCTTGATTATGTTTTTCTGATAGGTTTATAATTACACCGTATCTTAAAAACATAGGAGGATACATTTCATTAAAGCAACTATTTTACTCTGTTTAAATATTACTAGTTGACAACACTAAATAACAGTTTTTTTTTTTTCATTTTGAGTCTTGATTATGTTTTTCTGATAGTTTTATAATTACACCGTATCTTAAAAACATAGGAGGATACATTTCAGTAAAGCAACTTTTTTACTCTGTTTAAATATTACTAGTTGGCGACACTAAATAACAGTTTTTTTTTTTTTTTTTCATTTTGAGTCTTGATTATGTTTTTCTGATAGTTTTATAATTACACCGTATCTTAAAAACATAGGAGGATACATTTCAGTAAAGCAACTTTTTTACTCTGTTTAAATATTACTAGTTGACAACACTAAATAACAGTTTTTTTTTTTTTTTCATTTTGAGTCTTGATTATGTTTTTCTGATAGTTTTATAATTACACCGTATCTTAAAAACGTAGGAGGATACATTTCAGTAAAGCAACTTTTTTACTCTGTTTAAATATTACTAGTTGACAACACTAAATAACAGTTTTTTTTCTTTTTTTTTTTTTTTTTTTTTTTTCATTTTGAGTCTTGATTATGTTTTTCTGATAGGTTTATAATTACACCGTATCTTAAAAACATAGGAGGATACATTTCATTAAAGCAACTATTTTACTCTGTTTAAATATTACTAGTTGACAACACTAAATAACAGTTTTTTTTTTTTTTTTTTTTCATTTTGAGTCTTGATTATGTTTTTCTGATAGTTTTATAATTACACCGTATCTTAAAAACATAGGAGGATACATTTCGGTAAAGCAACTATTTTACTCTGTTTAAATATTACTAGTTGACAACACTAAATAACAGTTTTTTTTTTTTTTTTTTTTTTTTTTTTTTCATTTTGAGTCTTGATTATGTTTTTCTGATAGTTTTATAATTACACCGTATCTTAAAAACATAGGAGGATACATTTCATTAAAGCAACTATTTTACTCTGTTTAAATATTACTAGTTGACAACACTAAATAACAGTTTTTTTTTTTTTCATTTTGAGTCTTGATTATGTTTTTCTGATAGTTTTATAATTACACCGTATCTTAAAAACATAGGAGGATACATTTCATTAAAGCAACTATTTTACTCTGTTTAAATATTACTAGTTGACAACACTAAATACCAGTTTTTTTTTTCTTTTTTTTTTCATTTTGAGTTTTGATTATGTTTTTCTGATAGTTTTATAATTAATTACACCGTATCTTAAAAACCTAGGAGGATACATTTCAGTAAAGCAACTTTTTTACTCTGTTTAAATATTACTAGTTGACAACACTAAATAACAGTTTTTTTTTTTCATTTTGAGTCTTGATTATGTTTTTCTGATAGTTTTATAATTACACCGTATCTTAAAAACATAGGAGGATACATTTCAGTAAAGCAATTTTTCTACTCTGTTTAAATATTACTAGTTGACAACACTAAATAACAGTTTTTTTTTCATTTTGAGTCTTGATTATGTTTTTCTGATAGTTTTATAATTACACCGTATCTTAAAAACATAGGAGGATACATTTCAGTAAAGCAACTTTTTTACTCTGTTTAAATATTACTAGTTGACAACACTAAATAACAGTTTTTTTTTCATTTTGAGTCTTGATTATGTTTTTCTGATAGTTTTATAATTACACCGTATCTTAAAAACATAGGAGGATACATTTCAGTAAAGCAACTTTTCTACTCTGTTTAAATATTACTAGTTGACAACACTAAATAACAGTTTTTTTTTTCATTTTGAGTCTTGATTATGTTTTTCTGATAGTTTTATAATTACACCGTATCTTAAAAACATAGGAGGATACATTTCAGTAAAGCAACTTTTTTACTCTGTTTAAATATTACTAGTTGACAACACTAAATAACAGTTTTTTTTTTTTTTCATTTTGAGTCTTGATTATGTTTTTCTGATAGTTTTATAATTACACCGTATCTTAAAAACATAGGAGGATACATTTCAGTAAAGCAACTTTTTTACTCTGTTTAAATATTACTAGTTGACAACACTAAATAACATTTTTTTTTTTTTTCATTTTGAGTCTTGATTATGTTTTTCTGATAGTTTTATAATTACACCGTATCTTAAAAACATAGGAGGATACATTTCAGTAAAGCAACTTTTTTACTCTGTTTAAATATTACTAGTTGACAACACTAAATAACAGTTTTTTTTCTTTTTTTTTTTTTTTTTTTCATTTTGAGTCTTGATTATGTTTTTCTGATAGGTTTATAATTACACCGTATCTTAAAAACATAGGAGGATACATTTCATTAAAGCAACTATTTTACTCTGTTTAAATATTACTAGTTGACAACACTAAATAACAGTTTTTTTTTTCATTTTGAGTCTTGATTATGTTTTTCTGATAGTTTTATAATTACACCGTATCTTAAAAACATAGGAGGATACATTTCAGTAAAGCAACTTTTTTACTCTGTTTAAATATTACTAGTTGACAACACTAAATAACAGTTTTTTTTTTTTTCATTTTGAGTTTTGATTATGTTTTTCTGATAGTTTTATAATTATACCGTATCTTAAAAACATAGGAGGATACATTTCATTAAAGCAACTATTTTACTCTGTTTAAATATTACTAGTTGACAACACTAAATAACAGTTTTTTTTTTTTTTTCATTTTGAGTCTTGATTATGTTTTTCTGATAGTTTTATAATTACACCGTATCTTAAAAACATAGGAGGATACATTTCGGTAAAGCAACTATTTTACTCTGTTTAAATATTACTAGTTGACAACACTAAATAACAGTTTTTTTTTTTTTTTTTTTTTTTTTTTTTTTTTTTGTCATTTTGAGTCTTGATTATGTTTTTCTGATAGTTTTATAATTACACCGTATCTTAAAAACATAGGAGGATACATTTCATTAAAGCAACTATTTTACTCTGTTTAAATATTACTAGTTGACAACACTAAATAACAGTTTTTTTTTTTTTTTTCATTTTGAGTCTTGATTATGTTTTTCTGATAGTTTTATAATTACACCGTATCTGAAAAACATAGGAGGATACATTTCAGTAAAGCAACTTTTTTACTCTGTTTAAATATTACTAGTTGACAACACTAAACAAGAGTTTTTTTTTTTTTTTTTTTTTTTTCATTTTGAGTCTTGATTATGTTTTTCTGATAGTTTTATAATTACACCGTATCTTAAAAACATAGGATGATACATTTCGGTAAAGCAACTATTTTACTCTGTTTAAATATTACTAGTTGAAAACACTAAATAACAGTTTTTTTTTCATTTTTTTTTTTTTCATTTTGAGTATTGATTATGTTTTTCTGATAGTTTTATAATTACACCGTATCTTAAAAACATAGGAGGATACATTTCATTAAAGCAACTATTTTACTCTGTTTAAATATTACTAGTTGACAACACTAAATAACAGTTTTTTTTTTTTTTTTCATTTTGAGTCTTGATTATGTTTTTCTGATAGTTTTATAATTACACCGTATCTTAAAAACATAGGAGGATACATTTCATTAAAGCAACTATTTTACTCTGTTTAAATATTACTAGTTGACAACACTAAATAACAGTTTTTTTTTTTTTTTCATTTTGAGTCTTGATTATGTTTTTCTGATAGTTTTATAATTACACCGTATCTTAAAAACATAGGAGGATACATTTCGGTAAAGCAACTATTTTACTCTGTTTAAATATTACTAGTTGACAACACTAAATAACAGTTTTTTTTCTTTTTTTTTTTTTTTTTTTCATTTTGAGTTTTGATTATGTTTTTCTGATAGTTTTATAATTACACCGTATCTTAAAAACATAGGAGGATACATTTCATTAAAGCAACTATTTTACTCTGTTTAAATATTACTAGTTGACAACACTAAATAACAGTTTTTTTTCTTTTTTTTTTTTTTTTTTTTTTTTTTCATTTTGAGTCTTGATTATGTTTTTCTGATAGGTTTATAATTACACCGTATCTTAAAAACATAGGAGGATACATTTCATTAAAGCAACTATTTTACTCTGTTTAAATATTACTAGTTGACAACACTAAATAACAGTTTTTTTTTTTTCATTTTGAGTCTTGATTATGTTTTTCTGATAGTTTTATAATTACACCGTATCTTAAAAACATAGGAGGATACATTTCAGTAAAGCAACTTTTTTACTCTGTTTAAATATTACTAGTTGACAACACTAAATAACAGTTTTTTTTTTTTTCATTTTGAGTCTTGATTATGTTTTTCTGATAGTTTTATAATTACACCGTATCTTAAAAACATAGGAGGATACATTTCATTAAAGCAACTATTTTACTCTGTTTAAATATTACTAGTTGACAACACTAAATAACAGTTTTTTTTTTTTTTTTTTTTTTCATTTTGAGTCTTGATTATGTTTTTCTGATGGTTTTATAATTACACCGTATCTTAAAAACATAGGAGGATACATTTCGGTAAAGCAACTATTTTACTCTGTTTAAATATTACTAGTTGACAACACTAAATACCAGTTTTTTTTTTTTTTTTTTTTTTTTTTTTCATTTTGAGTCTTGATTATGTTTTTCTGATAGTTTTATAATTACACCGTATCTTAAAAACATAGGAGGATACATTTCATTAAAGCAACTATTTTACTCTGTTTAAATATTACTAGTTGACAACACTAAATACCAGTTTTTTTTTTTTTTTCATTTTGAGTCTTGATTATGTTTTTCTGATAGTTTTATAATTAATTACACCGTATCTTAAAAACATAGGAGGATACATTTCAGTAAAGCAACTTTTTTACTCTGTTTAAATATTACTAGTTGACAACACTAAATAACAGTTTTTTTTTTTTCATTTTGAGTCTTGATTATGTTTTTCTGATAGTTTTATAATTACACCGTATCTTAAAAACATAGGAGGATACATTTCATTAAAGCAACTATTTTACTCTGTTTAAATATTACTAGTTGACAACACTAAATAACAGTTTTTTTTTTTTTTTTTTTTTCATTTTGAGTCTTGATTATGTTTTTCTGATAGTTTTATAATTACACCGTATCTTAAAAACATAGGAGGATACATTTCGGTAAAGCAACTATTTTACTCTGTTTAAATATTACTAGTTGACAACACTAAATACCAGTTTTTTTTTTTTTTTTTTTTTTTTTTTTCATTTTGAGTCTTGATTATGTTTTTCTGATAGTTTTATAATTACACCGTATCTTAAAAACATAGGAGGATACATTTCATTAAAGCAACTATTTTACTCTGTTTAAATATTACTAGTTGACAACACTAAATACCAGTTTTTTTTTTTTTTCATTTTGAGTCTTGATTATGTTTTTCTGATAGTTTTATAATTAATTACACCGTATCTTAAAAACATAGGAGGATACATTTCAGTAAAGCAACTTTTTTACTCTGTTTAAATATTACTAGTTGACAACACTAAATAACAGTTTTTTTTTTTCATTTTGAGTCTTGATTATGTTTTTCTGATAGTTTTATAATTACACCGTATCTTAAAAACATAGGAGGATACATTTCAGTAAAGCAACTTTTCTACTCTGTTTAAATATTACTAGTTGACAACACTAAATAACAGTTTTTTTTTTCATTTTGAGTCTTGATTATGTTTTTCTGATAGTTTTATAATTACACCGTATCTTAAAAAATAGGAGGATACATTTCAGTAAAGCAACTTTTTTACTCTGTTTAAATATTACTAGTTGACAACACTAAATAACAGTTTTTTTTTTCATTTTGAGTCTTGATTATGTTTTTCTGATGGTTTTATAATTACACCGTATCTTAAAAACATAGGAGGATACATTTCAGTAAAGCAACTTTTCTACTCTGTTTAAATATTACTAGTTGACAACACTAAATAACAGTTTTTTTTTTCATTTTGTGTCTTGATTATGTTTTTCTGATAGTTTTATAATTACACCGTATCTTAAAAACATAGGAGGATACATTTCAGTAAAGCAACTTTTTTACTCTGTTTAAATATTACTAGTTGACAACACTAAATAACAGTTTTTTTTTTTCATTTTGAGTCTTGATTATGTTTTTCTGATAGTTTTAAAATTACACCGTATCTTAAAAACATAGGAGGATACATTTCAGTAAAGCAACTTTTTTACTCTGTTTAAATATTACTAGTTGACAACACTAAATAACAGTTTTTTTTTTTTTTTCATTTTGAGTCTTGATTATGTTTTTCTGATAGTTTTATAATTACACCGTATCTTAAAAACATAGGAGGATACATTTCAGTAAAGCAACTTTTTTACTCTGTTTAAATATTACTAGTTGACAACACTAAATAACAGTTTTTTTTTTTTTTCATTTTGAGTCTTGATTATGTTTTTCTGATAGTTTTATAATTACACCGTATCTGAAAAACATAGGAGGATACATTTCGGTAAAGCAACTATTTTACTCTGTTTAAATATTACTAGTTGACAACACTAAATACCAGTTTTTTTTTTTTTTTTTTTTTTTTTTCATTTTGAGTCTTGATTATGTTTTTCTGATAGTTTTATAATTACACCGTATCTTAAAAACATAGGAGGATACATTTCATTAAAGCAACTATTTTACTCTGTTTAAATATTACTAGTTGACAACACTAAATACCAGTTTTTTTTTTTTTTCATTTTGAGTCTGGATTATGTTTTTCTGATAGTTTTATAATTAATTACACCGTATCTTAAAAACATAGGAGGATACATTTCAGTAAAGCAACTTTTTTACTCTGTTTAAATATTACTAGTTGACAACACTAAATAACAGTTTTTTTTTTTCATTTTGAGTCTTGATTATGTTTTTCTGATAGTTTTATAATTACACCGTATCTTAAAAACATAGGAGGATACATTTCAGTAAAGCAACTTTTCTACTCTGTTTAAATATTACTAGTTGACAACACTAAATAACAGTTTTTTTTTTCATTTTGAGTCTTGATTATGTTTTTCTGATAGTTTTATAATTACACCGTATCTTAAAAACATAGGAGGATACATTTCAGTAAAGCAACTTTTTTACTCTGTTTAAATATTACTAGTTGACAACACTAAATAACAGTTTTTTTTTTCATTTTGAGTCTTGATTATGTTTTTCTGATAGTTTTATAATTACACCGTATCTTAAAAACATAGGAGGATACATTTCAGTAAAGCAACTTTTCTACTCTGTTTAAATATTACTAGTTGACAACACTAAATAACAGTTTTTTTTTTCATTTTGTGTCTTGATTATGTTTTTCTGATAGTTTTATAATTACACCGTATCTTAAAAACATAGGAGGATACATTTCAGTAAAGCAACTTTTTTACTCTGTTTAAATATTACTAGTTGACAACACTAAATAACAGTTTTTTTTTTTTCATTTTGAGTCTTGATTATGTTTTTCTGATAGTTTTAAAATTACACCGTATCTTAAAAACATAGGAGGATACATTTCAGTAAAGCAACTTTTTTACTCTGTTTAAATATTACTAGTTGACAACACTAAATAACAGTTTTTTTTTTTTTTTCATTTTGAGTCTTGATTATGTTTTTCTGATAGTTTTATAATTACACCGTATCTTAAAAACATAGGAGGATACATTTCAGTAAAGCAACTTTTTTACTCTGTTTAAATATTACTAGTTGACAACACTAAATAACAGTTTTTTTTTTTTTTCATTTTGAGTCTTGATTATGTTTTTCTGATAGTTTTATAATTACACCGTATCTGAAAAACATAGGAGGATACATTTCAGTAAAGCAACTTTTTTACTCTGTTTAAATATTACTAGTTGACAACACTAAACAAGAGTTTTTTTTTTTTTTTTTTTTTTCATTTTGAGTCTTGATTATGTTTTTCTGATAGTTTTATAATTACACCGTATCTTAAAAACATAGGATGATACATTTCGGTAAAGCAACTATTTTACTCTGTTTAAATATTACTAGTTGAAAACACTAAATAACAGTTTTTTTTCATTTTTTTTTTTTCATTTTGAGTATTGATTATGTTTTTCTGATAGTTTTATAATTACACCGTATCTTAAAAACATAGGAGGATACATTTCATTAAAGCAACTATTTTACTCTGTTTAAATATTACTAGTTGACAACACGAAATAACAGTTTTTTTTTTTTTTTTCATTTTGAGTCTTGATTATGTTTTTCTGATAGTTTTATAATTACACCG
The DNA here is from genome assembly GCA_963930645.1 of Salticus scenicus. Classification (NCBI taxonomy): domain Eukaryota; kingdom Metazoa; phylum Arthropoda; class Arachnida; order Araneae; family Salticidae; genus Salticus; species Salticus scenicus. The sequence continues at coordinate 244,954,622 of OZ005652.1, forward strand.
TATCTTAAAAACATAGGAGAATACATTTCAGTAAAGCAACTTTTTTACTCTGTTTAAATATTACTAGTTTACAACACTAAATAAAAGTTTTTTTTTTTCATTTTGAGTCTTGATTACCTTTTCTGATAGTTTTATAATTACACTGTATCTTAAAAACATAGGAGGGTACATTTCAGTAAAGCTACTTTTTTACTCTGTTTAAATATTACTAGTTGACAACACTAAATAACAGTTTTTTTTTTCATTTTGAGTCTTGATTATGTTTTTCTGATAGTTTTATAATTACACCGTATCTTAAAAACATAGGAGGATACATTTCAGTAAAGCAACTTTTCTACTCTGTTTAAATATTACTAGTTGACAACACTAAATAACAGTTTTTTTTTTCATTTTGAGTCTTGATTATGTTTTTCTGATAGTTTTATAATTACACCGTATCTTAAAAACATAGGAGGATACATTTCAGTAAAGCAACTTTTTTACTCTGTTTAAATATTACTAGTTGACAACACTAAATAACAGTTTTTTTTTTTTTTCATTTTGAGTCTTGATTATGTTTTTCTGATAGTTTTATAATTACACCGTATCTTAAAAACATAGGAGGATACATTTCAGTAAAGCAACTTTTTTACTCTGTTTAAATATTACTAGTTGACAACACTAAATAACAGTTTTTTTTTTTTTTTCATTTTGAGTCTTGATTATGTTTTTCTGATAGTTTTATAATTACACCGTATCTTAAAAACATAGGAGGATACATTTCAGTAAAGCAACTTTTTTACTCTGTTTAAATATTACTAGTTGACAACACTAAATAACAGTTTTTTTTTTTTTTCATTTTGAGTCTTGATTATGTTTTTCTGATAGTTTTATAATTACACCGTATCTGAAAAACATAGGAGGATACATTTCAGTAAAGCAACTTTTTTACTCTGTTTAAATATTACTAGTTGACAACACTAAACAAGAGTTTTTTTTTTTTTTTTTTTTTTTTTTTTTCATTTTGAGTCTTGATTATGTTTTTCTGATAGTTTTATAATTACACCGTATCTTAAAAACATAGGATGATACATTTCGGTAAAGCAACTATTTTACTCTGTTTAAATATTACTAGTTGAAAACACTAAATAACAGTTTTTTTTCATTTTTTTTTTTTTCATTTTGAGTATTGATTATGTTTTTCTGATAGTTTTATAATTACACCGTATCTTAAAAACATAGGAGGATACATTTCATTAAAGCAACTATTTTACTCTGTTTAAATATTACTAGTTGACAACACTAAATAACAGTTTTTTTTTTTTTTTCATTTTGAGTCTTGATTATGTTTTTCTGATAGTTTTATAATTACACCGTATCTTAAAAACATAGGAGAATACATTTCAGTAAAGCAACTTTTTTACTCTGTTTAAATATTACTAGTTTACAACACTAAATAAAAGTTTTTTTTTTCATTTTGAGTCTTGATTATCTTTTCTGATAGTTTTATAATTACACTGTATCTTAAAAACATAGGAGGGTACATTTCAGTAAAGCTACTTTTTTACTCTGTTTAAATATTACTAGTTGACAACACTAAATAACAGTTTTTTTTTTTTTTTTTCATTTTGAGTCTTGATTATGTTTTTCTGATAGTTTTATAATTACACCGTATCTTAAAACCATAGGAGTATACATTTCAGTAAAGCAACTATTTTACTTTGTTTAAATATTACTAATTGACAACAATAAATACCAGTTTTTTTTTCATTTTCAGTCTTGATTATGTTTTTTTGATAGTTTTATAATTACACCGTATCTTAAATACATAGGAGGATACATTTCAGTAAAGCAAATTTTACTCTGTTTAAATATTACTAGTTGACAACACTAAATAACAGTTTTTTTTTTTTCGTTTTGTGTCTTGATTATGTTTTTCTGATAGTTTTATAATTACACCGTATCTTAAAAATATAGGAGGATACATTTCAGTAAAGCAACTATTTTACCCTGTTTAAATATTACTTGTTGACAACACTAAATAACAGTATTTTTTTTTTCATTTTGAGTCTTGATTATGTTTTTCAGATAGTTTTATAATTACACCGTATCTTAAAAACATAGGAGGATACATTTCAGTAAAGCTACTATTTTACTCTGTTTAAATATTACTAGTTGACAACACTAAATAACAGTTTTTTTTTTTTTTTCATTTTGAGTCTTGATTATGTTTTCCTGATAGTTTTATAATTACACCGTATCTTAAAAACATAGGAGGATACATTTCAGTAATGCAACTTTTTTACTCTGTTTAAATATTACTATTTGGAAACATTAAATAACTATATGTAGAATTATTGAAAAAATGATTTACAAACATTAAAATTTTTTATTTTTATTATTAAATACATAAAATGTAGGATAACATATGACTCACAGAAAGTCACTGCTTTGAATTCTAAAGTTATAGGGCTTTATTGAGTACTTTGTTTAAATGATTGCATATATAGTGATATATATATATATACACTAAGCGCCAAAAATGAGCCGAACTTGGATATTTTTCTTTTCACCTTCTACAATCGCCAATTTTATCGTTTAAAAAGCAAATTTTTGAACAGATTTTATTATGTTGTCCTCCACACACACTTTAGCAATTAGTCCGGTGTTAAAAAAAAATGCAATTGTCAGAAAAACTGTAATTTTAGAAATTATTTCAAAAATGGTAAAAATAAGGCAGTTAACGAGGCAACAAAAAATATTAGTTTTTGAATGAAAAAAAAAAAAAAAAAAATCTGGTGTGAAACAACCACACGACTTCCATTACCCACTATCAAACGTATATTGCACGCGTTTTTGAGAGATAATGTGATCAGAAAACGTAAAAGTGACCTAAAGAAGTAGAAACTTAAAATTTTTCCGGTAAGAGAAACTTATAAAGACACATAAAACGAAGCTTACATATAGCGAGGTAAAAAATAAGAGAAAAAAATGGTACAGTTATTTTTTGAAACATAAATTTCCGAAATTTGAAGATGACCTACCTGAGCAGGAAGGCTGTTAATTTTCCTCGAATAACCACGTAATACACGAGAAAGAAATGAATTTATATAACAATTTTCAAGAAAATCGTTAGAGCCGTTTTTGAGATACCAACTTTTACAAAAAATCAATTATTGAGCGGAAAACAATAATTACATACAAAAGCATATTTAAACGTGAGTTAAAATAGCGAGTTTGAAAAAAATCCGTACAGCTGTTTTTAAAGGAACGCCCTTGGGAGACCTGAAATTAGCTATTTATACAGGACGCCTATCAATTTTCCTGAACTAACAAACTATATCATTCGAAAGGACATCTAATAGAGTGTTTATATAGCAAATTTGAAGAAAATCGTTAGAGCCGTTTTTGAGATACGGACTTACGGTCCCACTTCCGGTTAAACTCAATTATTGACAGGAAAACAATAATTACATACAAAAGCATATTTAAAAGTGAGTTAAAATGGCGAGTTTGAAAAAAATCCGTACAACCGTTTTTAAGGGAACGCCTTTGCGAGGCCTGAAATTGAGCTATTTATACAGGACGCCTATCAATTTTCCTGAACTAACCAACTATATCATTCGAAAGAACATCTAATAAAGTGTTCATATAGCAAGTTTGAAGAAAATCGTTAGAGCCGTTTTTGAGATACGGACTTACGGTCCCACTTCCGGTTTCCGAAGTCCCATTTCCGGTTTTTCAATTTTCACCAAAATTTGGAAATTTCATCAGTACACCAGACGTATTTCAATTCTAAAGTTTTGTAGCTCTTTCTTTATTAGTTTCTGAGCTATAATAGCCAGAAAATTCTCCACATACATACACACACACACATACATACACACTGACCAATTGCCAAAAACCACTTTTTTGGACTCAGGGGACCTTAAAACGTGTAAATAAGGTGAAAACACGATATCGAATTTTCAGACCGAATACAATACTTCCATTACCTACGGTAGTAGGGTAATGGAAGTAAAAACTAAACTGGGAAGTCGTTGGGGACTGCCGATAGAAGTGAAAACTAAGTAACTTGTGAATTCTATCGTTAAGCTATTAGTTTATTATTTTTGAATTATTTTTGGTTTGTAAAGAAGTGTTAATATTGTAAGATGACTAAAATAATTTTCTTTTTTTTTTAAATTATTTGTTTGAAAATTTATATTGAAAGCGAAAAGAAGAATATAACAGTCTATATAAAAACACGTGCTTGTACTTTGTGCACTATGTATATACTGTGGAAAAAGTACATACATACATAGAGTATAGAACTAGAAAGAGACAGATGCCAGTAGCCAGTATACTACTCGTATTAGTATACATTTTATACATATATATATATATATATATATATATATATATATGAAGCTTTCCGCGCCGTGCGCTACATATATGGACATATATGTCTTTGTATATATATATAATGTATACTAATAACGCACGGAGGTATATTCATATACATATATACACAGTATGCATATAGCTCATGGAAAGCGTTCGATGACGATGACGCGAGTTCCATGATTTTTATTCACTCAAAAGTGCTCAACGCGCCTAAAGAAGTTTTCACTTCAAAAATATTTTAATACGTGAGATGGTAAAATAGTTAAATATTAACGAAATATTTGTAAAATGGTTTGTAGCAAGATATAAAATTGTTTGACCGTTTAAACTGGAAATTTGGCTTTAAACGACCATGTTGTTCATCCAAGCGAGATGACCGTAAGTCAAAAAGTCATTGCTTATAAAATCGGTTTGTATTACATTTAGAACATAAAAGAGATTCAGAAAAGGTGTTTAGCAGCATAATTTCTTTAACTACAATGCAGCAACTATTAAACAAAGCAGGTTTAAATGTCAGAAAATTTGAAAAAATTCCATTCTTAGTAAAGAGAATTAGGAAAGCAAGACCTCAGATGTCTGAAAAAAATTAGAAAATGATTAGTTGATTATTGGGCTGAACTGGTTCTCTCTAATGAGTCAAGTTTAACTTATTTCGAGATGATGAAAACAAGCAGATCTGACAAAAAAATATCACCGACTTAATGAAAATCGTACCTTTAAAAAAGTGACACATTCTCCGTACATTATGGTACGGAGGTGCATAACTTTTCAAACAGTCGGGTAAATTTTTATGCTCAAGGTATCAATTAACTCGAAACAAAACACAGTCTTTATAAAAGTGGTGCCTGACCGTCTATTTTGGAGGTATTTTGGACATTTACGCAAACAGCATTTCAAGATGATAATGCACCTCACTACATGGTGTCTGTGGTAAGCTTATTCACTTCAAATTGTCAAAATTTCCTAGCCATTCCCATGAGAACCTATAATTCTGTAAGTAATCATACCTTTTATCACTTTAAGTTAAATCCCACAAAGAATATAGTAGAATTTCTTCTTTACCAGACATGGAAATAGCCTTAATCGCGATCCGCTCGAAAATGTTTCGTCTATATAAAGGCGGGTGAGAGGGGAGATGATTCGAAATGTGCAGCCTATAACTCTGCCAGAACTAGAAAAATTTATTTGTGATATTTGGCACATTGAAATTTCTGAGATTCATATTAAAACACTGTATAATACTATGCTATTGTGCATTAAAGGAGTAATTCCATATAAAGGTGGAATTAACCCAATACAGAATACATATTTTTAATAAAAAATTGTTCAGATCTAACGAATAAATAGTTTTATTTCATATATTAAAATGTAACTTGTTTATTTCATATAATAAATCATAATAGAATACAAAGTGTTTGGTTATTGCATTATGTTTAAAACGAAAGTGTTATGCAGATTCTTATAAAGTACTTCGTAGAGTGTAATAAAGCGAATTACTATATCGAAAATGTACATAGGTATCCTTTCATCCCGATGGTATTATGCAAAGAAAAAAAAAAAGTTTTATTTGTTTTAACCCTTAATTTTAAAGTTATTACAAATAAAAAAAGTACAAGTCATTTCTTCTGCGGTGCGGCTTTTTTTTTTTTTTTTTTTTTTTTTTTTTGTCGCTTAGTATGTATATATATATATATATTATTTCCTCTTTCTCATGTATGATTAGAGAATGTATAATTTTGAGGTAAAACTTTCAAAGACTGTGATTTGTTATAATTGCATGTTTTGGTGACCCCTGAATTCGAAAATCATGTTTTTAGCGGCGGGTTTGTCTATCTGTCGGCAGCTTAGTTAAAAAACAGGTATTAGCAAGAAGCTTAAGTTCAGTATTTTTAATCTGTATCATAGGATGATACTTGAAATCTTTCACTGAGATAGAACAAATGGTCCGTGTTCAGGAACATACAGAAGAATCCAAATACATGGGCGTAATTTAATCAATTATGCTACATTAATGTACACTGTACTTTCATTAATTTAAGATAATGAAATTAAAATGTATTTTTCTATTTATAGAAATACATTTTCCAAATAAAATACTTTATGAAAAAGGTTCATTATTCATTTACAAGGATAAACAATAAAATTAGCATACATAAGGCGCTAAGTTTTAAAATGACATAAAAAAAACATTTCAAACTTTTTTTTAAAGTGCAAAATTTAAATTCAGTAATTTTTAAATAATATGGAGTGCTACCAAAAATGAGTAGAATTCATTCTGTCTGTTCTGTTTATTATAATGCACTGTAAAAAATTTTGTGTAACTTTAATCAACAATGTTGAGGCAGCTTACTTGCCACAACTATATTGAGAAACATTACCAACTGTAGTTGCGTAATCTTTGCAGACAGGGAAGAAAATGTATACACTCGCAAAGGGGAACTTTACACAAGTTTTTGTGGAATGTGTATATTCAGAACAGTAGATAAAGTTCCACTCCCGCAAATGGTAACTTTACACAACATTGTAGTGTAACGTATGCATATTAAAAGGTAAGGTTCCACTCTTCCAAACGGTAATTTTACGCAGTATAATTGTGTAATGTATGCAGATCAAAAGATAAGGTTCCACATTTGCAAACGATAACTTTAGACAATATTGTTGTGTATTGTATGCTGAACAGTAGGTAAGATTCCACTCTGACAAACGGTAACTTTAGATTAGTAGGTATGCGAAGCAGGACACTTTGGTCCCGCCGTTTTGGTCCCGCCACTTTAGTCCTGTCGTTTTGGTCCCGAGGAAATTTCGGTCCCTGGCCATTTTGGTCCCGAGACATTTTTTGCTATTTTTTAAATATATATTAGTTTTTTAATATGATAGCCTTGTTGATATGGGAAAACTGAAGTGCTCTTAGAATATCTTTAATTAAGGAATATCTTATAGGTGAATACATAAATTTTCGACATTGTGATTGCTTCCTAGCCATTGATATTCGAAGAATTTTGTTCTGATTTTTTACGAACATTTAATATATATGTAAACATTTTTTTTTTAAACGCAATTGCACTCTCTCTCTCTCTCTCTCTCTCTCTTTTTTTTTTTTTTAATTGAGATTTTTTTTTTTTTTTTTTTTTTTTTTCGATTTAACTTACTTTAATTGTAATTTGATTTTTAATTTACTATTAGTGACAAAATTTTGTGATTTTAAAAGTATTGCTAACAATAACAACAGTACCTTCTTATTAAAAAAGAATCCCCATTTGAGTATATTTATTGATAACGTCTGAATTAATTTAAAAATAATAAAATACAGAAAAATTTTGTTTAAAAAAAAGGGAAAAAGAAAGAAAGAAAACCTTAAGATATTAAATATAATTTGCTTTTAGTGACAAAATTCGGTTTCTTTCAAAGAACTAATTATTGACCTGCTCCCATCATAGACTCTTCTTCATAAGCATAAGATTGTGATCATTTATTAAGTTTTTGAATTTACATATGAATTTATATATATATATATATATATATATATATATATATATATATATATAGGGTAAATGCACCAATGACTGACACTTTTAGAGCAATCTCTGATGTTTTTAATGTTCTAGTCATCAGAAAATAATTTTAGAAATCTTAAGTTAGTACATATGGTATGAAAGACATACAGAACCACATATATGTTAAAATATATACATTTGATAACAATTATTTTTTTTATGAATTTTCATTTGACATTCACTCAATGTTCCAGTAATTGACACTGCCAGTTTTTCATTTTATCAGTAATTGGCCCCCTATGTTTCAGTGTTTGACACTGTTAGTTATTCATTTTACCAGTTATTAGCACTCTATGCTTCAGTGTTTGACATAAAATGTTAAAATTCTTATATGTAAAATATATGATTTTATTATTTTTATTATTTATTAATTATTTCGGGATAGATGTCAATTACTGGAGCATGCCAATCACTGGAGCACCTACCCTATATATATATATATATATATATGTGTGTGTGTGTGTGTGTGTGTGTGTGTGTGTGCGTGCGAGAGAGAGATACGTTTCATTCGATTTGATTGTGATTTAATTTTTATCATTAATCTAAGAGGAATTTATTTCAAAATCTATGTTATATTAATAATAATTAAAAATGCATGTTTGTTAGTCCATGATATTTAATTATGTTAACCATGTATATATGTATATAAATTACTTTCCTTTCAATTACAATGATTTTATTTTTAAAATGAAAAAAATGTAAGTAGGCCAATATTTAATCAACTGTGCGCATTGGAAGCATCAAGGTTTGGAAAACGTTGATACACAATATTTTATCTTTTTAGTTTAATCTTATGTTATAAATAATAATAATAATAACAATACATAAATATATCTGTCTGATATGACTCTGTGACTAAAAACAATGACCAAATTAAAATCTCTGAAGCACTTTGAAATTCGTTTCACACCTGTTTCTCCAACAGACAATTAAAAGGAATTTCACTCTTTTGTTTCAGCGCATTTGAAAAAAAAAAAAAAAGAGGGGGGGGGGGTCACTTCTAATTGAAAATTTCTTAAGCAATATTCTAAGGGATTATAAGGAAGGAAAAATGCTTTTACAATTCTGTGTGATGTATAACTATTTTCTGTGTTTGACAAATGTATCTCGATTGACAGAGAAGAAAATGACTCAAGTTCAGCTGATCTGTACAAATTAAATCCCAAGATCATTATTTAGATTCCTCGCATCTTCTTTCATTATTAAACTCTAACATTTAGAGAATGCTTGGACAAAGCATCGGTTTCCTATAAATATTGTATTCGAACACTCTAAATTTGAATGTGATATTTAAGAGCCGCATTACAGTTTTTCATTTTAAAAACCTTGTATTTTATTTAAACTAAAATTTTCAGGACTTTGATAAATTAACAATGCTTAGATCTTCGCTGATATCTAATACCTTTATCATTAAAAATTGACTCCGAAATAATAAATTTTCTGTTCAATGTGTCCTATAGTTACACCATTTTCAACAAAGGTTGTAGATATTTAACTCTCCAGTTATAAAAATTCATCTAAGTTCTCTTTTGCCCGGACTTCCATCATGTATTTGCTGTCCTTTTTCCTTTATCGTACAAAGAAAAAATCGAAATCTCAAATTTTTAGAAATTTTTTTCAGTTTTATTTGTTACTACAACTTTTTGTTTCGAAATAATAATAATAATAATAATAATAATAATGATGATAATAATTTTGACTTTTCCTACCTCCTTGTTTTCAAGTCAAATAACAAGAATTAGAAATATGAGAAAAGAATTTCGCTTTTTTCTGTAATACTTTGATAAGTCCTGATATCGGGACCAAAACGGCGGGACCAAAACGGCGGGACCAAAACGGCAGGACCAAAACAGCGGGACCAAAATTTCCTCTGGACCAAAGTGGCGAGACCAATTCGGCGGGACCAAAGTGGCGGGACCAAAATGGCGAGACCAAAGTGTCATGTACCCGTAGGTATGATTCCAATTTGGCAAACGGAAACTTTACACAACATTGTTGTGAAACGCATGCAGATCAATAGGTAAGATTCCTCGCTCGCAAACGGTAACTTTACACAACATTGTTGTGTTACGTATGTAGATCAGTAAGTAAGGTTTCTCTCTCGCAAATGGTAACTTTACACAACATTGTTGTGTAACGATGGAGATCAGTAGGTAAGGTTTCACTCCGGGAAACAGTAACTTTGCACAACAGTCTTGTGTAAAGTTACTCTGCATACGTTACACAACAGTTTGTGTAACGTATACAGATTAGTAGGCAAGATTAAATTTTGGCAAATGGTAACTTTTAACAATATTATTGAGTAACATATGCAGATCAGTAGGTAAGGTTCCTCTCTCGCAAACATCAACTTTACACATCGTTGTAAGGTTACGTTGGAAGATCAGTTGGTATGATATCAAAACGGTAACTTCACGCAATGATGTTATGAGACCTAAACAGATCAATGTGTTTGGGGACTTAATACAAGTTTGTTCTATCATTATACAACAGACTATCATTAAATAGAGTATAGTATCATTAAATAGAGTTCCACATTTATTTCCTTAATTTTACACAACTTTGTTATTTAAAGTATGCAGGTGAATAAGAAATATTTTAATCTAGTAATCTAGTACTATACTTAAATTTGCTCCGATATACAATCAATAGGTAAAGTCTCATTTTTCATTCAGTGACTTTATGTGATTTTATTGTGTTCTGTAGGTAGAACAGTAAGTTTTATTTTAGAAATATTGAAAATTTTTCCTTTATTATTTTAAATGATGATGGACGTCATAAATGTTTAGTAAATTACTGTGTTACAGTTATAAATATTTGCATACATTTCAATTACATGTATCTATATATTAAAAATTCTCAAAAGTTATTTAAATAAAAAAAAAAAAAAAAAAACAATAATAATGCAAAATTAGTATTAATTTTTCACTTCAATTATACATTATTATATTAAAACAGGAATAAACTACTACGTCAGAAACGCCAAAGAAAAATTATTGAGGTGCATACAGCTGTTTCGGTAGCCTAAAGCGTACCGTCTTCAGTGCAAAAAGAATTCTGAATCTGGAGAAGTGCTCGTATATATAGGAGAGGGACCGGATTTAGTTCAACCAATAGGATTACGGGAGAGAGTGTGGCCAATAGGAATTTAGGAATCTGTAGCTGTGTAAACAGTAGAAAAATTAAGAAAATGTGGACTGAATGTAAAATTTCCAACAATCAGACAATTAGGGAACAGCGAAATTACAATTTACAAGGTTTTTAAAATTTTTATAAATATGAAAAGCTTCAAAGAAATCGAGTTCATGAATGGATTTAGGTCTGCAAATTATTTTAGCTGAATTAAATTTAAAATTATGATTTTCCTCCCAGCAATGTTTAGAAATAGCCGATTTATTGGTTTCTTGTTTGCGGACGTAATTCATATGTTCTTTTAGACGAAATTTAAGACTGCGTTTGGTTTGGCCAATATATGATAAACCACACTGACAGGAAATACTATAAATGCCCCAAGAATTATGCATACCAATAGGATCTTTCAACTGAGAAAAGGTGAGTTTATTGGAAGGCGAAAATATTATTTTAAAATCATATTGTTTTAGAATTTTAGCTATGGTTTGACTGGTTTTAGAAAAATAGGGTAAAACAATACTGATATTAGATGTGACTGATTTAGTAGACGAAATACGAGGGAGTTGTAATTTTTGGATAGCTTTGTCTATAATGGAAGGGTCATAACCTCTGTCAATTGCGATGGCTTTCAGGTACTTAATTTCAGATTTCAATAAAATAGGATTTGAACAAATATTAAGGGCACGGTTTACAAAAGTATAGAAAGCAGCCATTTTTTGGTTAGGTGGGTGACATGAACGCGCATGGGGAGGAAGGGAGACTGCAAAATTTTTACGATAGACAGTGGTTGAAAATCCATTTACAGTGCGAGAGACGAGGGTATCAAGAAATGGAAGGGAGCCATTATTTTCTATTTCATATGTAAATTGGATATTACTTTCAATTGAATTTAAGGTTTCTAAGACATGGTCAATATTGTGGTGAGATATGTAGATAAGCGTGAAGGTGTCGTCAGCGTAACGTGTCCAAAAATGAAAAGATATTTTCTTAAAAAGCTTGCTTTCGAAATAGTGCATGTAAATGTCTGCGAGAATTGGGGAGAGAGGGGAACCCATGGCTAAACCTTCAGACTGACGATAGAATTTATTTTGGAAAGAAAAAGCGGTTTGTGATAAACAAATGCGCGTAAGAGAAATTAATTCTTGTATTTCAAACGATGTGAAATGTACCTCTTTTAATCTATTTTCGAGACAGCAGAGGGTGCCACTTATTGGAACATTAGTGAAAAGAGATTTTACATCAAAAGAAACCATAGTGAGATTAGTGTGAGGGCAGTTTTGAATATTTTTTGCAAAATTTATGGAATTCTTAACAGTATAACTATTAGCATCAAGAAGTGGAACAAAAATTGTGGTGAGAAATTTAGCGAAATTATAGGAAGCAGTACCTATATTAGAGACTATTGGACGAAATGGAATATTGGGTTTGTGAACCTTTGGTAAAGCATGGCACAATTAGCAATAGAAGGGATAAGATGGGATTTAGTCGAGTTCAATAACAAGGGGCAAGATTTTATCGCAGATTTAATTTTATTTAATTCTTGAGGAGAGGGGTCACGGGGAAGAGGAATGTATGGGCCATCATTAATTAGTTCGGTAACACTTTCGATGTATTGTTTTTTATCCAAAATAACAATCTGACCACCTTTATCAGCTTTAGTAATGATGATATTTTTATTAGATTTTTTATTAGATATCATCATTACTTATTATATTATCATTAACACTTATGATATCATCATTACTTATTATATTATCATTAACACTTATGATATCATCATTATCACTTTCGATGTATTGTTTTTTATCCAAAATAACAATCTGAACACCTTTATCAGCTTTAATAATGATGATATTTTCATTAGATTTTTTATTAGATATTATCATTACTAAAGCTGATAAAGGTGGTCAGATTGTTATTTTGGATAAAAAACAATACATCGAAAGTGTTACCGAACTAATTAATGATGGCCCATACATTCCTTTTCCCCGTGACCCCTCTCCTCAAGAATTAAATAAAATTAAATCGGCTATAAAATCTTGCCCCTTGTTATTGAACTCGACTAAATCTCATCTTATCCCTTCTATTGCTAATTGTGCCAGATTTTATGCTTTACCAAAGGTTCACAAACCCAATATTCCATTTCGTCCAATAGTCTCTAATATCGGCACTGCTTCCTATAATTTAGCTAAATTTCTCACCACAATTTTTGCTCCACTTCTTGCTGCTAATAGTTATACTATTAAGAATTCCATAAATTTTGCAAAAAATATTCAAAACTGCCCTCACACTAATCTCACTATGGTTTCTTTTGATGTAAAATCTCTTTTCACTAATGTTCCAATAAGTGGCGCCCTCTGCTGTCTCGAAAATAGATTAAAAGAGTTTCATTTCACATCGTTTGAAATACAAGAATTAATTTCTCTTACCCGCATTTGTTTATCACAAACCACTTTTTCCTTCCAAAATAAATTCTATCGTCAGTCTGAAAGTTTAGTCATGGGTTCCCCTCTCTCCCCAATTCTCGCAGACATTTACATGCACTATTTCGAAAGCAAGCTTTTTAAGAAAATATCTTTTCCTTTTTGGACCCGTTACGTTGACGACACCTTCACGCTTATCGACATATCTCACCACAATATTGACCATGTCTTAGAAACCTTAAATTCAATTGACAGTAATATCCAATTTACATATGAAATAGAAAATAATGGCTCCCTTCCATTTCTTGATACCCTCGTTTCTCGCACTGTAAACGGATTTTCTACCACTGTCTATCGTAAAAATTTTGCAGTCTCCCTTCCTCCCCATGCGCGTTCATGTCACCCACCTAACCAAAAAATGGCTGCTTTCTATACTTTTGTAAACCGTGCCCTTAATATTTGTTCAAATCCTATTTTATTGAAATCTGAAATTAAATACCTGAAAGCCATCGAAATTGACAGAGGTTATGACCCTTCCATTATAGACAAAGCTATCCAAAAATTACAACTCCCTCGTATTTCGTCTACTAAATCAGTCATCAAAAATTAATTCAAAAACTGGCGTACAGACAATAGCAAGAAATTAAAACTTCTTCACACACCATAAATTTTAAATCAGCACAACCGGTTTCGAAAGGACGTAGCCTTTCTTCATCAGGTGGAAACACGTGCAACTGTCTTGGAGGCAAAAGCAAGACTGAAAGCAGGACAAAATCCAGAGGGGGAGGAGCAACACAATCAACCAATAGGAAGCAACATGCAGGGCAGGACCAACCAGAGAGGAACACACGTACACACACACCACAAAAAGAGGAGGGAGGAAAGGAGTAAACAATTAATTTTTTTTTTCAATAATATTAAACTAATAAGTAAATTTAATAAAATTTATCCATTAATTATTATTATTTTTATTTTTATTAGAATTATTTTATTATAACTAATATGATGTTATAAACATAATGAAGGAAATTATTTAATAGAATTAAACAAATTTTTCCAGGCTGTAGACAGCAAAGTGGAATCAGATTTTTCATTGACAATTTTATCACGATTAAGGTAAATAGCTAAATTTTCCAAAAAATCCAGTTCGGAAACGCGTTTGGCATGAAAGATAATTTTGGCACTCTTAAAATTAAAACTATGATCAAATTCCCAACTGTGCTTCGCAATAGAAGATTTAGAAATTTCTTGATTAACAACATACCGAGAATGTTCACGTAAACGACATTCAAGATTTCTTTTAGTTTGACCAATATAAGATAAATCACAGTTATTACAAGGGACATTATAGATACCCCATTTTTGAAGCTCAGGAACAGGGGATTTGGTTGAAGGGAATTGGAATTTATTGACAGGTTTAAAAATAATGTGAAAATTGAAACGCTTCAAAACTTTGGCTAATTTAAAACATAAGGGGGGGATAAAAAAGGTAAGACAACAAGATTATCAGGTTTAATTTTATCATCAATGGAAAGAGTAGAATTATAAGTTGGCCTACTGAACTTTTTGAGAGCTTTATCAATTATAGAGGGTCTAAAACCTCTTTTAATAGCAACAGACTTTAAATAATTCAGTTCTTCTTTAAGAGAAGAAGTATCAGAACAAATTTTAAGGGCACGATACACGTAAGTGTAAAAGGTGCCTATTTCCTGTACACAGAGGTTTTAAAAGAGGAAGGTAAACTGAATATGGGGATCAATAGCATTAGCAATATTAATAATGGCAGAAACATCAAACGGATTTTCAACAAGAATGAAAGTGTCATCTACGTAACGTAACCAGCATTTTAAATTTAACATCTTTAATAATTTTTCCTCAAAATAATGCATATAAATATCGGCAAGAATAGGAGATAAAGGATTACCCATATTTAAACCATCACACTGTTTATAAAATTTGTTATTAAATTCAAAAGTAGTTTGGGAAACACAGAGTTTAGTTAGATTGACAAATTCTTTGATTTCAATGTCAGAATAATGAAAATCGCGTAACCTTTTTTCTAAACAATTAAGCGCGCCTTCAGTGGGGACGTTAGTAAATAAAGACTTCACATCAAGAGATAACATTGAGCAATTTACAGGATTCAAATTATTTAACTTCATA
Source organism: Salticus scenicus (assembly GCA_963930645.1). Classification (NCBI taxonomy): domain Eukaryota; kingdom Metazoa; phylum Arthropoda; class Arachnida; order Araneae; family Salticidae; genus Salticus; species Salticus scenicus. The sequence goes on from OZ005652.1 coordinate 244,970,259, forward strand.
ACAAAATCATAGGAATTTTTTATAGTATGACTATTAGTGCTGCATAAAGGAGAAAAAATAGAAGCTAAAAATTTAGAGAGGGGATAAGTAGCAGTACCAATATTCGAAACAATAGGTCTGAGGGGAACATTATTTTTATGAACTTTAGGTAAAGCATAAAAACTAGCACAAATTGCTGAAGAAGGGGAAACCGAGAATTTGGTGTTGTCATGAAGAACGGTGGAATTTTTAACAGCTTTTTGAACAGAGCTTAGAAGAGATTTAGTTTAGTCTTTTTTAATTTCAGTATAAGGTCCTTCAGATAAAAGGGAATTAACTTTATCAACATAATCAGTTTTGTCCATGAGAACAATCTGGCCACCTTTATCTGCTTTAGTAATGACAAGATTTTGATTAGATTTAAGTTCCTTAATCCCATCTTATCCCTTCCTTTCCTTTTCATTCGTAAATTTATACACTACTTTTCCTTAAATGGCCGGATACTTACGATTTCAGACGCTTTGTCAAATATCTAGAAAAATTCTTGATGAATTGTCCTAAAACTCTCGGAGTGTAAAGAATACCCAGCAAAACTTATACTGATGGGCTCGTTCTGGCCTACAGCTGGCATCTTGCACTTGCCATCAGCTGCAGGTTGCCACATGTAGCTGAAGCAGTGGGCCGCTTACGGCTGCCAGCATTGAAGCCAGCCTACAGTGAAAAGGCCGGTGGCTCAGAAGCGGCATAATAACAGCTGGCCTTTTGCAGGGTACCAGCACACGGCCAACATTATGTTTGCCATATTGCGGCCACGATTTATAAGGCCGGTACCGGACCATCACTTGCAATTCGAATGAATAGAGGGCGCTGCGATTCACCTGCTGTTGATTTGAAATTCCCTCTCATTTCGCTTCGCCATTTCGTGCCAAGTCTGCGGCGTACAAGATACTAAAAGGTTAAATGATTTCATAAAAAGTGTAAGAGTAAGTGATTCATTTTTTAATTTGGTTTTGTGTTTTTTATTTAATCATTTTTAGAAGCGTTTGATTTTAGAATTATTATTAAAATATTAGGATTTCTAGAAAAGTACAGCAAATATCTCGTTGGTCCGTTTAAAATGAGCTATGATAGTCATTAATTTTCTAATTATATTCTTATTATTTCTTCTTATTATTATTTTAATAGCGCTAATAAGTTTATGGATCCAAATTTATATTTGCATAATATAACTGTGGGAAAGTTATTAGGACAATTATAAATTTGTAACCTTTTTATTTTTACTTTGTTCTGCATGTATAAGAAAGAAGTATTTGATACGTAAAAATTTTCGACTCCCGTTTTTCGGTTGTTTTACACGTTTTGATATGTTCTAAACACGATTTGACTTCATTAAAAAACTATCTGTCTATCTTTGTGTGTATCAGTAAATTTTTGAACGCTGTATTCTATGAACAATTTAATACAATTTAACTTAACTAGATATTTAGTTGGACTTTGACTTAAATTGGTGCTAATTACATTTGAGGATCAATCCTTCAAAATATGCCGCTTTCATCCCATTTTTTCCCCAGTTTTTAACATGGCAGTATGAGAGGAAAATTTGCATAAATGCACATAATGAGAATTAAGTTTTAGATGTGAAATAAAATAAATAAATGTTTATGTTAATAACAGTCAGCCAAGAATTTTTTTTTTCTTTTTAATCCAGAGCCACGTAAAATTTCTTCTATATTTTCCTATACAAATTCACTCAGTAACAATATTGAAAAAAAAAAAAAAAAAAAAGAAAGAAAAAAAAAATCCAGAGCCACGTCGTTTGAAAAAAAAATAAATAAACAAATCTTAAAAATTATCCCTTCTATATATATTTGACTAGATCCTTATATATATAAAGTATTTAAAAAAATGTACTTGTAAAATAGTAAACAGCATTTAAAAATTCCCATATGTTAGAAATATAAATAGAAAATGAAGTATTGCCATAAATTAATTAAAAGAGAAATAGCAAAAAGTATAATCAAAATAAGTATTAGACTTTCTAATTATATCCCAAAGAAACGTCGCCCAAGCAAAGAAAGAGTTCTGCTTTTTCTGCCAAAAGTGTTTCAATAGAGAAATTTGTATCATATTTCTTATATTATTTCTGTGATTTTATAGAGCAAAAAATTTTTATGGAAATTAGTGGTGGCAAAAAAGCGGAACTCTTTCATTCCTGACCACCAGTATGATTCAAAAAGTCAAGAATCGTGAAGATGGTCCTAAATCTGAATCAATTTATTCATATTTCATGAATAACAAGTGCATTATTACCTTTTAAATTCCGAAATTATTATTATTAACACAGATAACACTCACAAACTAATAAAGTTTTCGCCGCATAAAGATGTGAGACAAAATAAATAAAAAACAAATAAATAAAAATAAATTCAATTAAATAAATAAAGACCAGAAGATAAAATAAAAAAAAATTATTTCGATTAGAATAATTTTCTCTCAAATATTATATACTTATCACAGACGTTAATCTTTGAACTGCATTATTATTATGACTATACTTCATCATAAAATTATATATCCTGTTTATATTTGTAATTTAAATGATCACTTTTGACTGCTAAACTTTAAGTGAGTAAGACACACTGAGTAAACTTTAAATGAATATGACTATAAATTTTTTAAAATGTTTATCCAGTGTCTCTGTAATTCTAAAATGGTTTTCAACTAAAAGTAAATAATCGAAATTCTTTACCTTCATCCCGTATTTTTATTTTTTCAAATTGTTTTATTTCTCAACAAATAATAATAATAGTACAGGAAAATTAAGGTTTCTTTAGAAGGAAATATAAATCATTGATGTACACCCACTACTAAATAATTAAAATAATAGTCATTCTCATTAAATCTGTGTATAAAACAGATTTTTTAATATCCTGTTTCATTTTCGCTATGTAAGATTTGAAATAAGTAATTCCCTATAGTTATGATGAAATCTTTCAGAACAACTGAAAACGTCTTACGTCTTTATTTAATAAATTCATTTTAAAGTAAACCAAACCAACGTCTATCAATCAGTGCAGTACGAATGTGTTAGTTTTGAATTGGAATATTTTTCTTAGTCAGCAATTATAACCAGATGGCCCCAAATGCTTTCTGTCTAAGCATCTTTGAAGGTTAGCAACAGCGCTTATCAGTTCAAAAAATGTCGAAATGCATTAAGTAATTTTTACTTTCTTCTATATTCGATAGAAAAAAGTATTGGATTCGTAAAAATTTTCGACCTCGGGTTTTTGATGGATTTACACGTTTTGAGAGATGTAAAACACGATTTGACCATTTTTAGAAAATGTCTGTCTGTATGTGTGTGTGTGGGTGTGACAAAATTTTGTAACAACTGTATCTCCGGAACTACTGCACAGAATTTCATACAAATTGGTATGTTGTTGTACCTTGACATAAATTAGTGCCTATCAACTTTTGGTAAAAATCGTCTCACAGGTTGCGTTGCCATCCCGCTTTTTCTAAATTTTTAACATGGTGATATAGGGCAAAATTTTGTATAAATGTGCATAAGGATAATTATTTTTTAGTAATCATTATGAAATTTACAAAAATTATTTATAATAGAGATAGTCAACTGGGAAAAATTTTTTGCATGTGTAGGAGCCTCGTGAACCCCCCTGGGGGGGGAAGTCCCCCCTCGAAGGGAGTAAATTTTCAAGATGGGTTTCTTTCGAAAGGTCTCGTTAATACCTTTAAAACGAATGGTTGAACTATAAATCTGTGATAATTTAAAACAAAGTTATCGATTTTTTTTACTTTTTACGGAAAAAAAAAAAAAAAAAAAAAAGCAAAAAAAAAAAAAATCTTTTTTTTTTTTCTTTTCTTCTTTTTTTAACTAAATTTAACCAAACTTGGTATTTAGTTGGCTCCTGACATAAACTGGTGCTGATTAGATTTGGGGATCAATCGCACAACAGGAGGCGCTGTGACCGTATTTCGTCTAAATTTTTAACATGGTAGTATAGGACAAAATTTCGTATAAATGTACATAATGAGAGTTATTCTTAACCTATGATTGTAAAATTAATAAGAATTATTGCTAATAGTAGTAGTTAACTAGGAAAAAAATTTGTGCATGTGGGGGCATCGCTCCCCCCCCCTGGGGGGAAGTACCCCCCGGAGTGGTGTAAATTTTGAAGATGGGTATCTTTCGAAAGGTCTCGTCAATACCTTTAAAACGAATGGTTGAACTATAAATATATGATAATTTAAAACAAAGATATCGAATTTTTTTTTACTTTTAACAAAAAAAATAAAAACTTGGATTTTTTTTTTTTTTTTTTTCAATATTGTTACTGAGTGAATTTGTATAGGAAAATATAGAAGAAAGTCCTGTGGTGGCCACAACATACTAGTTTAAATGTGAATTTGAATCTCAAATCGTAATCTGCGCTTTAAATAATAAACTTGGCAGTTAGTTTGTTTTCTGATTAAAAAAAGTAATCCATAACTATAGATGAATTAGTTATTTAAATAAATTGATAAGAAAAAAAAAAAAAAAAAAAAAAAAAAAAAGAAAGAAAAAGAAATGGTTTTCAATTGGTTTCCAGGATCATGCATGCATGTTTAATTTAAATTTTTATGACAGCAAATATATGCAAACAAAAAAAAAAAAAAGAAATGCGTACTTACATAATTTAATTGTAAAAAAATAAAAATAATTAAAATTAAAATTAAATTTAAAAAAAATAAATAAATAAAAATAATTTTTTTTAACGCACATATTTATTACAGTAATAAATGCACCAAAGAACCGGTATTAATAATAAAAATCTTTGTAAAGAAACGCAATAATTGAATTAAAAAAAACTGGCAACATTTGTTTCTGGTGATACACGGCTCTTCATTTGGTGAACAAAGTAGGCACGAGTGTAGCAAAACACTTCTGTTACACTCGTGTCCACTTTTGTTCGCCTGACTAAGGATAATAGTGGTGACATCTGTTGCATTTTTATTTTATTTTAATATCTTATTATTTATTTATTTATTTTTACAGTAATAAACGATTCAAAGAACCGTTATTAATAATAAAAATCTTTGTAAGAAAACCCATTAATTAAAAAAAAAAAATACTAGCAACATTTGTTTCGAGTGGAAATAATACCATGGCTCTTCACTGGGTGAACAAAGTAGGCACGAGTGCGGCAAAGTGCATTTGCTACACTAGTGTCCACTTTTGTTCGCCTGACTAAGGGTCACTGTTGCTTTTTTTCCCGATTTATGGTAACTTATTATTTTATTCTTCAGAGTCAGAACTCCGTACTTTAGTAGTTTTTAAATCCCTTTTAAGGGGATGACGAAATTGAAAATCGTACTTTGAAATTAGCGTCTTAGATTTCTTAAAGTTTACATACATATGCTTTGAAATGTATCAATACTAAGCATATTAAAATTTCTGGAAAACTATTTAAATATGTTTAAAAAAAAATCAAATAAAAAATTTTCAAAAGATTTTAAGTGTTGTATGCGATTAATATTTTTAATAAATTCTCCCCTTACCCTGATTTCATTGTATTGTAATGTATCAATATATTCAAAATAAATTAGGTTTTTACTTTGTGCATTGGTTGGTGAGTTTTTTTTTTTTTTTTTTTTTTTTTTTTTGTTAAAAATACTTTTATGTTTGGGTCTAAAATTTAGCACACAAGTACAAAATACTTTTCAAAAAGTAACTTCTCAATCAATCCACAAAGTTATACCCAAATATGTTTAGAAATTTTGATAAATTACAATGATGTAAAATCGAGTGTAAAATTTAAAAATTATGTTGCATGGAATATTTATTTATTTATTTTATTTCAATAGTTTATGAGAAATTTTAATGTACTTAATACTGATACATTTCAATACTTATGTATTAAATCACGACATTAAGGAAGAAATTTCAAAGAACGATTTTCAATAATCTCCTTAACTCTGATTTAAATATTTTTTTATTGAATGTTCTCTATATTGCATACTTAAATCAGAAACTTTTTATTTCAATATTTTATCTAGTCACTTGCAACGTTACATTTATTTATTAAAAAAAAAAAAATTAACACAGTTAAATAAACGTTTTGAAATTTAACATTTTGAAACAAAATTTACAAAGAATATAATATTACATAGAACAAAATATATATTTATCTTATCAAAATCTTATATTTGCATAGAACAAAAGTAATAAAAAGCTTATCATAGATTTATTTTTAATGAAAACGGATCGGCTGAGTGTTTCTAACGCTGTACTAGAAATCCTAAATTTATAAACATAGTCTAAGAATCAAATGCTTGTAAAAATTTAATTGAACTATAAATACAGTGGGTAATCAATTATTATTATTATTATAATTATTTTAAAACAAATACTGGATGAAATGGTCTTGAACTTCTAATATGCAAAGAACATTTTAAAACTCATATTTTCCACTATCGATTTAGTCAAGAGTGCAATTAAAGAAGCAACCACAAATTGGAGAAAAGCACAAATACTTTGGATCACCCTATATCATGAAAAGCTACCGATGACTTGTAACCTTAACACGCTGCATATATTATAAACAATATGTATATATATATATATATTTTTTTTTTTTGGCAAGGGGGGGTGGGGGCAAGTTTCTTTTCTTTCTTTCTTTCTTTTTTTTTTTTTTTTTTTTTTTTCTTATGGCAAGAATGGAATTCAATAAAATTTTACAAAACTTACAGAAAAATTGACAAAATTTTAACAAAATACAAAACACAAGAAATATATTATTCTAAAGCACACATTTATACGTGCAATATTCGGTGAGATATGAGCATTTATAATAAATATTTTATTTACTGCTTTTGTGGGAAAGATAAAAATTTTCATCACATTAGTTAAAAGCTAGATATATTGGGCAGTTTATATCGAAAGTTCATTTCAATAAAGGAAAAATTAAGCAAGTTGTTGCGAAAAAATGGGGCAGATTTTAGGTATATACAGGTTTGAAATTTCATAAGGGGTTTTTCACATGCCAAGCATTTAATTGGAAGATTAAATTTTTTCAACCATGTTTCAAAATTTCTTCTTTGTGAAAAAATCCTTCTGGACTTGTAACTCTAACATACTTTTATTTATTTAGTACGATCTGTGAGCTCATAAGGTGATTTTCACAAAAATGACGTTTTGTAACATGGTTTAATATATCTAAAATCTGGCTCGTTCTTTTACCAATAATTTACTTAATTTTTATTCCATTGAAATAAACTTTTGTAAAAGTTACACAAGATATCTGGTTTTCGACTTACGTAATAAAAAAATTTCTATCTTACGCGCACGCTCAGAAAAAAATAAATAAATAAATAAATAAAAATTAATGTAAATGCTCAAATCTCCTCGAAAATTACACATACAGGGATGAAAGTTTTCCGACTTTTGGCGGAACTCTTCCACCAGAAATTTTTTACAATAATTTATATCCTATTTAATCAAAGGATATTAGAGCAAAAATACGCTCATCTTTTCTAAATAAAAATAGTGGTGCCGAAACGATAACCACTTTCATCCCTGCACATATGAATTTTATGTTTCAGAATAATGTTTCTTTAATGTTTTATCCATTTTTCTGCAAGTTTTGTAAAATTTTGTGAAAATTCTTTCTTGTTATAAGCAAAAAAATTGCCAAAAATGTAATAATAATAATAATAATAATAATATATATACATATATATATATATATATATGCCTAAAAAATTGTGTATTTCCCATACAAAAAACTTACAAACATTGTATATAGTAAGAGCAATAATGTATTCAAGTTACAAGTCATTTGAAGCTTTTTATGACACAGGGTGATCCAAAATATTTGTGCTTTTCTTTAATTTATAGCTGGTCCCTTAATTGAACTTTGGACTAAATCGATAGTAGAAAATGTGAGTTCTTAAACGTTTTTATATGTCTGCATTTCAAAATCATTTAGTCAAGCATTTTTTTTTTTTTTTTTTTTTTTTTTTTTTTAAAATCAAGATAAAAAAAGTGTAAAAAAAAAAAAAAATAATAATAATAGTTTGATCACCCTCTGTTGCTACAAAACCAAATTAAATATTGGATGCATAGAAATTAGCATTAATAAAATGTAAGGTATCACAATAAATAAATAAATAAATAAAATAAAATAATAGTCATAACCAAATCACTATTGGCCCATTAAGGGCCCTCTTCACTCACCGCCGCTGGAAACCGAAGCTAATGTTATTCTATGGGAAAATTTTCTTTACAAATAACTTATTAACTAATACATATTTTTTAATTCTGTTTTCATATTCTGAAAATTTCAAGCTGTTAAATTGACGGACCTTTTTAAAAAAAATTATTTAATTTTTTATATTTTATTTTGAAGCTGCAAAATACGAATTTTCGATAAGTGAAATTTTTTCATTTTGCAATTTCAAAATAAAATATTAAAAATTAAAAAATACATTTTTAAAAAAGGTCGGTCAATTTAACAGTTGGGAATTTTTTGAATGTGAAAACAGAATTTAAAAATATGTATTAGTTAATGAGTTATTTGTAAAGAAAATTTCCCCATAGAATAACATTGGCTCGGGCTTCCGGCGACGGTAAATGAAGAGGGCCGTTAATGGGAAAATATAAAGGGCCAACAAAGACACCCGGAGTAATATAATTATTTATGTTTGCCACAACTGGCCCACTGAAGGCTTCCAGCAACAATACGAAAAAATTATGTTTGCTATCAGGTGGCCCGACACTGGCCCACTAACGATTTTTAACCTATTGTTGGTTGCCATCAGTGGCCCACAGCCTTTTTTTAACCGATAGCTCGCTGCCAGCAATGACCCATCAGTGGCCCACTGACTTATTCCGATCGCACTGCAGGCTGCCAGCAGTGGATCGGCCGAATGCGGCCATCTGATGGCCGGCGTAACATATTCCCTTCGGAACCTTAACTTTTGCCACCAACGGGCCAGCAGCTGTTACTGTTGGCAGCCAACACTTGGCCTCGTGTTGGCCATCATCCCAGGTTTTGCTGGGTATGCTAATTTCATATATATTTCAGCAAAAAAGTTTTCGCAAAAGCAACAAAGGGAGTGGTAAAAAATTAAAGAAAAAAACAAAATGTTTGGGATTATCCTGTAAAAAGTAATGCTTTAGATACGGTCAGGCAGTAATATGTCATTATGATACTGCCTGCTGGGCGATTTACTGTAAATATAATCAGCACGAATTCATATGAAAATTTAAAGTTTTTCTGAATTCCACCCATTATTAAACGAGCTACAGCGCCCCAAAATTTTTATAAACCATGCACGACACGCAGACAGGTATGCACTTTTAAAAATGGTCAAATTGTTGTCATGATATTTCAAAACGTGTAAATGCATCGAAAACCAGAAGTCAAAAATTTTCTTGATTGTAATATTTTCTTCCTGCGAATAGAAAAAATAATAAAAATAATTGTTTTTATCAACTTCAGAATTTATAGAAAGTAATCTAACCTCTTGCCAATTCATTTTATATTTGCGATAATCTTAAAAAAATATTTTTTATAAATTTTATTTCCTTTTTCAACTTTAAATAAGAAAATTATTTCTGTCTGTAATGTAATTTTGCGGAATGGAAAAAGAAAAATGTAGGACTATTTAACGCTAAAATTTTTCTTTATTTTATTTCCTTGCAGAGAATATATATATATATATATATATATATATTTTTTTTAAGATCAATACACTAAACTAAAACATATCTCAACGTTTTTCAAAGATGAAATCATGATTGTGGTAATTATTTTACTAAAAACAGTCGGCAGCAAAAGTATCCGAGCACTAGCAAAAATTCTTGCATAAAAAATGTGCATGTAATACTGTTTTGTTAAATAAATCCTTGTCGAATCATATTCCTAGACTGGTTAAGAACAGGATTCGATAAGGTTTTATTTAACAAAACTGTATCAAGTGTACTTTTTTTATATAGGAATTTTTGCTAGTGCTCGAATACCTTTGCTGCCGACTGCATTTTTTTTTTTTTTTTGTACATCTATAACTAACATCTATAGAATTTATGCGAATGTTTTGGTTTGCGAATTAAAGGGACATCTCAGTTAAAGGGACCTTACTTCTTTCTTTCCCCATTGAAAACCGGTTCTCACCCTCTCCATCCTTATTCCGAGATAGATAGTTGTAAACGGACAAAAAAAAAAAGGGGGTGGGGATTAAAAGAAGCATCGTTAAAATGCGGGTTGATTTTAAGCGAGGTTGTAAACGGAGCCTTACAGACTTCTTACTTCCCCTTCCTTAGTGTGTGAGTTCGAAGTTTTTCAAAATCCCACTAATGTACATAATGCGTACACATAATCAATATCCACACACCAAAATTCGCCATTCTAAGATAATTCAAAGCGAATTCAAACGGCAAAACATGTTTTTACACGTGTTTATTGCCCTCCGACTTCGAGAAGGGGGGGGGGGGAATCGAATTTCGTGAAATCCAGTTACAATAAGTGCCGGATGCATAGAAACAATTTACGCACCTAATTTCGTGACCACAGAAGTCTTTAATAGAAAATATTATAAATAAATAAATACAAAAAGCACTGCTTTAGTATGGGGACCTTTGGTGACTTTAAATATTTTAAGCCATTTTTGCGATGAACTGAATTGGCTATCTCAATTGTGCAATTAAAGATCTTGGCGAAAAACGTCCGAGCTACTTCGGTGCCGAATTTCAAATTTTGCCAAAGGGATCCAATACTAAAGCTGTTCCATACACAAAATAAATAAATAAATAAATTAAAATAATAAAATAAAATAAAAACTCTTTTCTGATATTTATAAAATAAAAATAAAAAATCTTAATAAAATCCAAATTATAATCATTTACAATTAAGGGGAGAACATAAAGAACCTCATAAGGTACATAATAACAACAAAAAATTTTGTTTTACTGCAGGAAAGAAAAGTACTGCTTAATTAAATAAAAATTTTAAACTAATGCCAAATATCTCTATGAAAATATTTATCCACGTGCAAATTCCTGATTAAAAAAAAAAAAAAAATCACCAACTTTTGTAGGTATTTTTCTCTGTAATTTTTATTATTATTCACTTGAAATTAAAAATATTTCATTTTATTTCTGGAAAATAAAAAATATATATAAATGCGTATAAAGATCCAAGATCTTTAATATATATAAAAATGAATGCTTGTCTGTATGTCCTTTATAAAATCGTAAACGGCTTGACCGATTTCGATCATTCTTTTTTTGTTCTTTTCCTTATAGGTCAGGGATAGTTTAGGAAATAAAATTGAAAAAATTCGCCCCCCAAGGGGGGGGGGGGGGCAAAACGTGAATTCAAAAAATATTTCATATCTCAAACAAAAAAACAGATATCCGTAAAATTTTTGCTTTAAAATATAGCTAATATAAATGTCTAAAAACCAATTTCTGGAATTTTCGAAATTCGGTCCCCAAGGGGGGGGGGGGCAAAACGGGAATTCACATGCGTAAAACGCGATTTCGAATAATCCTATATATCTCAAACAAAAAAAAACAGATATACGTGAAATTTTTGCTATAAAATATAGCTAATACAAATATCTAAAAACCAATTTCTGGAATTTTAAAAATTCAGCCCCCAGGTGGGGCAGCAGGGGCAAAAACAATTAGAAATACAGTTAGGCCTTTCAAAATTGGTACAGATAGGTTTCAATAGCCTGCAAGTCGAATGGGGATATTTTCGAAAGTGTAAAGTTATTAGGGGGGGGGGGGGGCAAAAAAAATAAAAATAGAGTTAGATCGTTCACATTTGGTATATAGAGGTTTTCGATACTTACAAATCGATTGCGGATATTTTCGAATAGCGGTAAGGGGGGGGGGGTGCTATGGGCAAAAACAAATAGAAATACAGTTAGGGCATTCAAAATTGGTACAGTTAGGTTTTAGAGGCCTGCAAGTCGAATGGGGATATTTTCGAAAGTGTAAAGTTATTAGGGGGGGGGGGGGGCAAAAAAAATAAAAATAGAGTTAGATCGTTCACATTTGGTATATAGATGTTTTCGATACTTACAAATCGATTGCGGATATTTTCGAATAGCGGTAAGGGGGGGGGTGCTATGGGCAAAAACAAATAGAAATACAGTTAGGGCATTCAAAATTGGTACAGTTAGGTTTTAGAGGCCTGCAAGTCGAATGGGGATATTTTCGAAAGTGTAAAGTTATTAGGAGGGGCTAGAAGGGGGAAGGGATGGGGGGGGCAAAAAAATAAAAATAGAGTTAGATCGTTCAAAATTGGTACACAAATGGTTTTCGATACTTAAAATCGAATGCGGATATTTTTGAATTTGTAAAATTATTAGGAGGGGCGGTAAGGGGGGCTATAGGCAAAAACAAATAGAAATGCAGTTAGGCCGTTCAAAATTGGCACAGATTGGTTTTAGAGGCCTGCAAGTCGAATTGGGATATTTTCAAAAGTGTAACGTTATTAGGAGGGGCAAAAAAGAAAAAAAAAATATAGTTAGATCATTCAAAGTGGTACATAGAGGTTTTCGATACTTACAAATCGATTGCATATATTTTCGAATTTTTAAAATTATTGGGAAGGTGGGGGGAGAGTGGTGGGCAAAAAAATAAAAATAGAGATAGATCGTTCAAAACTGGTGCATAGAGGTTTTTGATATTTACAAATCGATTGCGGATATTTTCGAATTTGTAAAATTATTAGGATAGACGGGAGGGGGGGGGGGCGTAGGGGGAAAATAACAGAAATAAGAGTTAGAGCATTTTGGCAATTTTTTCCGAAGGCAGTGAGAACCCGGTGCGACATTTTTCCTAATCAGATTTTGTTTCGCTTTTTTTTTTCACGTGATAAAAATTAATGCAATTTTGAGAATTCAGTAATTATAGTGATTCACTTAAAAATAGGGTCCAGCGAAGCGGGCGAAGCCTGCTAGTATAAATATAAAACCTTCTACCGAATCTGGGTTGAAAACGGAAAAAGGGTAAAATAAATTAGAAATATCATACCTATATTTATAAATTTGATACCAAATGAAAGGGGCGATTCTTCTGAATCCAAGGGTGCAAACAGCTTTTCGATGCGACAATTAGATTTTTAAAAAATAACTAAAGTATGAAATTTAAGTGTCAACGGAAAAACGGAAAAAGGAAAAAATAAATTAGAAATGTCCAACCTATCGTTACAAATTCAGTACCAAATGAAAGGGGTGATTTTTCTGAATCCTGGGATGTAAACAGTTTTTCAACACGACAATTAGATTTTTTTAAATTAACTAAAGTATGATACTTAGATGGCAACACTTCATTTCAATCTTTTCATAATTTGTAGTGCAAATCACGCGAATAAAACAGTCTTTAACTTAAAATTTTATTTTTATATTTTATTTTTCCATTCAAAGCGTTTTAGTGAAAAAATATTTATGGCGCATGCGCAAGCGTTTTTTACCCACAATTTAAACACCAATCACAATTTTGAATGTTTGTATAGATATAATTTTAAGTTGGGTGAAGACCTAAGTTTCTGCCAAGCGCTGTTGAATTCCGCCAACCGTTCTTAAGTGATGCCAGGACAAAAAAAGCGACGTACAGAGACGATGACACACGCATACACACACACACAGACAAAATTTTCTGAAGTCATTTTCGGCTTTCATGGGATGTGAAACATGGAGATATCGCAAAATTTTTTGATTCCGACAAATTTACAGACAAAAGTCTGATTCTATTAATATATTATATTCTATTAATATAATATATTATTAATAATTCCCAAACATGTATTTCAAACATGTTTGGGTTATGCATCATGAATTCATTGATAAATTAATTTTTTTAAATTATCTTTGTTTGAATACAGAAATGTCATACAAATTTTGGCATTCAAATAAAATATTTTAAAATTTTATCAATATATCAACAAAGTAATAACCAAATTTGTTTAAATATGCTGTTTAACTAAACTAATAGTAATGTAACATGCTGCTTAACTAATGCTGTTTGACTAATACACTCCTTCTCATAATTATAAGGACACCCGTTTTTCTATATTAATTAAACATGAACACTATTATTTAAACAAATATATTTTTAATTAATTTGAATTTGATCAATAGACGATATTTAAAAAGTTTTATCGTTTTTCTATCTTAAAAAACATTAAATATGGTAAAAAGATGATTTTTCAGGTGTTCACAATTATAAGGACAGCTCAAATTTTAGTAATTTTTTTTCCGTTATTCTTTAAATTAATATTTTTTTGGGTCTCCTTTTAGGGTTAAACAGTCAGACATTCTCTGTGGTATATATATATACATTCTTTTTTAAATATTCAGTTTCAATACCATTTCATATAGCATATATGATATTCTTAATACATTTAAACTATTTAAAATTGCTTTCCACTTGCATGCACTTTTCTAATATCATAAGTTAAGGTTTTTTCAACTTTTAGGCCACGGGAAAGGCAATAATATAGAAGTTTCTTTCTTCAAACTATTTCCTATTGCTCTAAAAGTACAGCAAAAATGCAAGTCTTGTTGAAAAAAATATTATTACCCCCCAAAATCTAACAAAAATCTGATAATTCACGTTTAAAATTTGCGGATATTCTCTTGATGTTCGTAATAATAGAAAAAATTACTAAATTCATTCTGCCTTCAATAGAAACAACCTCTCCAGAGCACCATAGATCCACCTTTAAAATGCCCGATTCATATCTGCCTTTAAAAAATCTGCTCTGTCTTTCGCTATCTTGAGATCGTGCCAGCAACTGTTAAAACCATTTGGTTAATCAAGAATAAAATGTTTTTCATCCGAAAATGAAACATTATACCATTTAATATTGTCTTTATTCAACTTTAACACAGACGTTCTTTCCCCCATTAAATGCTGATTGATTATTACAGGTTTTTTATTCATTTTAACATATTATTAATTATTTTAAACATGCATAAATGTGGACCCTTACCTTTCGTTAAAAATTACAAGCAACGTCAGCAGCAGTCATTATGAGTAGAACAATAAGAGGAATTATGAGTCTTCGATCTCTGTAAAACAACTCTGATTTTGCATCAGATCTCTCTCCTATCGAACCAACAGTTCAACGTTTGATCACATTTCCTTCAGCAATTTTAGACCTTCGAATTTCATTAGAAATTCGGCGGATTGAAATTATCCTTCCACTTAAAAAACACATTTATCATACTTCACTACTTGAACGTTCTTTTTTTCGAAGAATTATCAATAATGTCCGTCCAAGAAAAATTGAATGCTTATATATGAATTAATCTAGCCCAGTAGTTAACAAATTCGCATGTCAACTGCAATTTATCCGCTAGTAAGTTAAATAAAACGAAAAAATCTGGATTGTTCCTATAATTATGAACATCTAAAAACTTGGAGAAAAACACATTTTGCATTATTTTTTATTAATTTTGTTTTATATTAAAAAAATTATAACAGTTTTGGTTTTTAGAATACTAGATATATTAAGTGCACTTAGTATAATCTTGTTTACATTAGTTATTTCAAAATATAAAGTGTCCTTATAAATATGAGAAGGAGTGTAGTAATGTAAAATCGAGGCGGAATTTTAAAACTAGTTCTCTCTGAAATATGAAGAGTGAGATCTCACTCTAAAAGAGTGGTATATCACTCTTTGAACATGCCAAAATGGAGCCAACCTCTAAAGAATGAAAAGTCTCTTTTCGAAAGAGTGAGATTTATCACTCTTTATTAAGAGTGAGATTATTCGCAGCAATTTAAAGAATATGACTAATTATTTTTCTTTAAAAAATTGCGTACACTAGACGATATCGTTTCATTTCGCCTTGCGAATGAACTCCAGTTCAACGGTGGAAATAATGCAGTTTGGATTCGTCGGGAATCGAACCCAGGCCGTCCTCGTAGCAACCGAGTGTCTTACCACTGAACCACTGAGCACATACACTTGCTGCTTATTTTACATTATTAAATCATTCTGATACGTGATCAATCATATTTTATTTTTTACTTCGTTTATCAACAGTATAAAATTACAGAATTCTAATGGATATTTAAAAATTATAATTATTTTGAAATTGCTAAAATTAGAATTTTTTAAAAAGAAAATGTGTACTTGAAAACAAATTTCCTAATACAAGCATTCATTTAAAGTAGCTTTTAAGGAAAAGAAGTTACTCAAGTGTACATATTTAAAATAAATAAATAAATAAATTTTCGCATACAAATCTATAGAGTTTCCTGGAAAGCTCTTCCGTTCAGTAGTATAAAACTCGCTGTTGATTTTAAATATTAGTAAAGAATTATACCCATTTCTTTTAATATTTTACATATGTTAGCTGTCAATGAATATAATAAAAATATGAGTAATTATAGATTTTAAAGCGTTGTGCATTAAATATTTGCACTGATATTTTCTCTTATACTTTATATATTTCTGAATAAAACTATTTTTCGATTTTTTCGATTCTTCACTAATAATATTACTTCGATTTTGTCAATCGCAAAGAAAAATATATTTGCCGAATTATTTTGTAACATAATTATTTTCCTTTTTTTTTTATTCATCAGAAATTTAGTTATAAGGAATAAGTTCTGTTAAACAAATGCATGCATCAGATCGTTCAGAAATTGTCCATTTTTCATTCGAATTATGATTAACAGATGGCGGCAGCTATTTCTCACTCCACAAAAGTTTGATCTTGCAATACATGATGACCTCACTCTTTGTGGCAGAGTGACTATACGTCACCCTTTCACAAAAAGTGAGAAATGCCACATTTTCAAGAGTGATAATAGTGTTTTCTCACCTTTATTGGTGTCAAAATAGGGGTCACTTTTTTAAGGAGAGAGATTCTCACTCCAGAAATTTTAGAGAGTTTACACGCAGCATTTTTTTTTTTAATTTTTTTAATTTTAGTTTTATTTATTTATTTATTTATTGAGAAGTTTTTATCTATTTCTGATAATTGCATTATGAATATTTAATTTCTTAATTGTGAAAAACAGTAATAATAATAATAATTAAAATATCTGTAATGTGCATAATCTCATAAAAAATGGAAATATCGCCAAATACATTCATGTTTTTATGATCATTTAAAAAAATACTTAATAATTCGTAAACAAATCTTAAAAATTCTAATTTTTTATGCGATAACTTAATGATGTTTAATTATAATTAGTGTTCCTGCCGGCATGGTGATAAAGCGACAGTTGTCACCCATTTACTAACAAATGTCGGCTGTATGACTCATATGCATATGGAAGACAAATTTATCTGCTAAAATATCTTTACTAAAATCTATTTCGATATTAATAAGCTTCTAACAGTAATTTTTGATGCTTGTATGGTATAAATCATTAATTTCTTTATTGTCGATTTGAAGATTTTCTCTACATTCACATTTCTGTTATTAGATATGATAGATTCCTGCTAAATTTAATTCTTACGGTGCTGTTGAATAATAGGTTCATCGTATCACAACGTTTATTTAATTTCTATAAACTTCTTTTAAATTAGAATTTTATGTCAGGCCTTTTGGCTTTTTTTTTCTTTTCTTTTTTTTTAAGAGAGAGAGAAGAGTCTAATCATTTTACAAGGTTATGCAAATCGTGTTGACGATGAATTCACTTTTTTACGTTTTCTTTCGTACTGCTTATAGTGACTACATTTTTTCCTCATGAAGAATCATGCTTAATTATTTCGATGCGAAACAACTACTGTTTATCAGTTTATGTGCATTGCCAACTTTACGTGCACTTCATTGCAAGTTGTAAAAAATGTGTATTGCTTAATTTATATAATTAAATAATTTTTTTAATTAAAGTTTTAAAAATTTAAAGGAAATATTAGTAAAATAGAAACTCCCAAAATGCGTTATTTTGCCATTAATTTAAAGCAACTTTAGAAGCACAAAAATGATAATGGTTAATTCAGCGTATTAACATACAGAAGAAACATTTCTAAATATAAATTATATAAAGCATGCTTTTTTGGAAAATTTTTCAATTGTCTGTTGCTTGAAACCGGTAACTTGTTTACTTTTTGTAGGAAATTTTAAATAAAGAAATGTGAAAGTGGGGATGTAATTCAGAGATGGTAAAAAAAAAAAAAAAAAAAAAAACGCTCACTGGTTACTTCTGAAAAACTTAATCCCTTATGATAAAAATAACTGAAATTTATAGTAGAGTATTACAAGACAAAAAATAAATAAATAAAATAAAATAAAATAAAATAAACCAATAAAGCTGCAAAGAAACTAAACCAATAATAATACATCTTGTTTTCAAACTTTTTTAAACATTTGATGCAAATTAAATATGTAAAATAAAAATTTATACTTTCAAAGTCAATATTAAGTACATGAGATTCTAGAACTTTCTAAATTTTTATTGAAAAAAGATGTAGTAAAATTTCTTATTAAGAAAATACTTTTCACCTGTATTAAAATAAAAATGAAGCTTTTTCACAAATTATTAAACTATCAAAAATGTAAAAAAAAAAAAAAAAAAAAAAAAAAAGTAATAAATGCAATTAAGAAGTTTATAAGTAATTAACTGATGACATGAATTATTGCTTGAAAATAATGCTCATCTCTGCCCTAAAGTGTAGGGTTGTCCATATTGAAGATCTTAATTGATTCATTAATTCATTTACATTAAGTTTTGATCCCACATCAATTTGTGTGTCCATTGCAATTTTCAGAGTTTGCCATTGGTTTTCTGTTACCTGAAAAAGAAAAATATATAATTAAAAGTAGTATTAACGATTTCTTTTAATAATTAAAAAAAGCCATTAATTAATTTTAGAGGTTTTTTTTTGGGGGGGGGGGAGGTGTGTGTGGTGTTAATACTGATTGACTCCCCGAAGGTCCTAGTTCTGAGGGGGTGTGCTCACCATGAGGGTCTTTCTAAGGATCCTAACCGGTATTTATGCGTATTTCGGAGAAAACCTCGGGAAAATTTGAACGACAACGTCGATAACCGTGAACCTGGGAATGAACCAGACACTTCTCGTCTACAAACTTTCAGCACAGAATCGCTCAGCCACTGGTGGGCTCATTAATTTTTAAGAAGTTTTATCTCTGTACCACAGATATGGAAATAGCTACTCAACATGTGGTTACTAAATAAAATATTGTGGCAACTCATCACATTTTTAATTCTCCTACAATCTTCAAAAGTATAAACTGAATCCCTGACAGTTCCATACATACAGTAGAAATTCGTTAACGTAAACACTGTTAACGTGAATTACTTTTAACATGAACTGTTTCCACAATCCTCGTCAAAATGAAGATTAGTTTAGTTATATGAAGATTAGTTACTGATAGTATGAACTACTGATAACATGATTTTTTTTTTTTTTCTCCCTTGAGATTCACGTTAACGAGGTTCGACTATATATATTTTTGTGAGTTAAAAGTTATATTTATAATTTACTTTTCAGTTAAATTTTTATTATAATTAATACAGTGAAACCTCTCAAGTTGGACACCCCTATAAGTTGGACACCCCTCTAAGTTGGACGCCTTTTCTCGGAACGGAATGTATCCATTAACATTATGTCTAACCCCTATAAGTTGGACACCTCTCTAAGTTGGACACTTTTTTTTGGAACCGTAGGTGTCCAACTTAGAGAGGTTTTACTGTAATAGTCCAGTTTTTTAAAATAAGTGAAAAATTTAAAACCATTTTTCTTTCTTTCTTTTTTTTTTTTTTTAATGGGAGAGGAGAGAATAGAATTATAAAAGTACCATATATTTTTCATTGGATATGTTAAAGCATTTATTTGCGATCATTAAAATAACTAAATAAATAAATAAACCAAGAGTTTAGTTTAGATTTAAGAGTTTAGATATAACTTTTTATATAATATTTTTTAAAGTTTTTAACATTAGGGAATTTTTAGTAAAAATACCAGCTCATCCTGAGTGTCTTAAAAATACCAAATGATGCAATATCACATTATTTTGAAAGTCTATAACTTTAAAACTTTTTAAAATAGAAAGAAAAAAAAGGTAAACGGTTTTTTATAAACATAAAGAAGAGAGATCTGTGAAGTTCTATAAAAATCTGTGATGGTGGGTGTTGGGGCCTGTTCAACAAATTGACATACAATGACCCTTGTTTGAACAATGTTATATAATTTTTTTAAACAATTTTCGCGTATAGTATTACAGTTTTAATGCTCGCTGGTGTCAATTCTACAAAGTTATGCGTGCTCAAATGTCAAATCTCTCCAATAATTTCATCCTAATACTATGTGTATTTTAATTTTTTTGTATTTAATCCGCTGTCAAAATAACATAACACCGCCTTTTATCAAATCATAACAGGTAAAAGCTACATCACAGCTTTTATGCTGCACTTGTCTTTGACACTAAATTTTTCTTAAAAAAAAAAAAAAAAAAAAAAAAAAAACTTTACATTTCATATTTTTTGTAACTTTTTTGCATGAAACCAGAACATTCATTTATTTTTTCAATCAGTTTTAAGTAGTTCAATATTGCTGTCTTTGTCATTTTGAAAAGTGAAATATTTAACAGAATGTGCCTGTTTTTCTTTCTACACTTATAAAATTGTATTACAGAAAAATAATTTTTCTGCATTTATAAACCTGCTATTTTAATGCTGGTGACTTTGCAATAATAAAACAAATAATTCATTTTATTAATTTCGGTATATAATTTCCTTTTATTTATAAATTTCATAATTTCAAAGCTTTGCTTTTTTATTTGTCTTTAACTAAAAATTCAATATTAAAGAAAAGAGAAATTATTTTATCAATTTAAATATATGTTTATATTTAAGTAATTTTATTTTACGAAAGTATTTCTCTGTATATGAATAATATACATACACACACTGTACAATTTTAATGCACAACTACATATTTTGAGCAATAAGGCAAGCAATAAGGCTGGAAGCAGCTTGAAAATGGGGTTTAATATGTCCTTTCCAACGGCTGCTTGTAAAATAACTTTTTGATAAGATTCTCGATATGTATGTATATATATGTATACATATATACATTTTTTTTTTTTTTTTTTTTTTTTTTTTGTGGGGGGGGGGGGGGGGGGGTTAAATTTTATTTTTAGTTTAATGCTCTTATTTTTTCGTGAATATGAAAAATGACTTTTCTGTTATCTAAATTTCTCTTTTTGCGTGTGAATTCCTTGTACAATTAATTTCATTTGATTATGGAATCAATAAATGTATTTCCTTTTATGAAATGTTTGTTAAAACAAATCAACACTCTGAATTTTACAGTTTTTTGTAATTAAAATTTGCTTTAATATAAATATATAACAATGTGCATTATATAAATTAATTTTTTATGGTGTACGTCAGAACTGTATACAAAATTCTTACAAAATTTATTGTAGACTTGCTACTAATTCCAAAATTATTACGTATATATGTATCTATTTCTTCAAATACGTTTTCTTGAAAGACTGTATTCATATTTATATACTTTCATTATGCATTTAGCAGTTTGAGAAATAATCCATAAAAAATTTTTAGAAAATATAACTGATTTAATTAAGGATGCGTCAAGATCTCATTCATACTTAACGATAGTTAAATCATTTCCAATTTCTAATATGTGTACTTCTAGTTTCGTTTTCCCTGTCGCAAAAGGTATGCTTGCTGTTGCTAACAGAATTGGGTCGATCTCGATTTCGATCACTTTCGCTTCCGACAATGACCTCAGATGGGAAGTAATCGTGGCTAACAAAAATACGAAGTATTTTTCGTTAGCCTCGGGAAGTAATGCAACCTAATTGGTCAGCTTTTTAGCAGATGTCTTCCTCTGCAAGTCCTATAATTGGCTTCACTCGATTTCTCCTTGCCTAGAGTGTCTGGATTATTAAGGCACCATTCTCGGCACCCTATCCTTGCCTTATAATGTTTCTCAAACAAGATGTATAAAGTTGTTCAAAAGAACAGTGTATTACAAAATCTTAACACATTCCAAACGCATATTGAAGAAATTTATACAATGTTCTTGGGGAACATTCGTAACATTTTTTACATTGTGAGAATTAAAAAAAAAAAAAAGAGAATACTTATTTAAAAAATATTTTGCTTCTTATTAAGAAGAGACCTTTAAAAACACGAAGCATTGAATTTATTTAAAATATAAACTTACTGTAAAATTATTTTTTTTTCACAATCTTAAATGGTAAAGCATCAATAAAGCTCGTGCTTTGTTTTGGTTTCATTTTTTTAATGGTAGCTACGAACTATCTATAATTAGTGCAATAAAACATTTTTCTTACTACCACTCAAACATGAATAATTCAAAATAAGTTCTTTTCTTACAACTCAGGGTTGATTTAAATAACGATCTTGATTAAAATACAATTACATTCCCGTATCCAAAGTTTGGTAAAAAAGAAAAACTACATTTCTGTTTAGAAAGTTGATTATCAGATTGATAGTTAAAAAAAATTGAAAATTCGAAAAGAAGAAAAATAATAATAATAATAATAATAAAATCCATACATCGAGTAGATTTTTTTTTAGAAAAAAGAAGAAAATTAATCTAAAAATGAAGAAAAATAAGCTTTGTGTTTTTAGTAAATTAATTTTATATAACTGTTGTTTCATTCAACTTTGATAAACATTGTTAGAAATACAAACACATTATTAAATTAAAAACCTGAACTACTATTTTTTTTCTGAAGATAAACAAGCAAAGTTGCAGAATGTAGAAATATCATAAAGATGGAAGTTAAATAATTACAAGGTAAAAAGAACTTTTTATATACCATGTTTTTAAATTTTTTGTTGAATCATATAAATGCTACCGAAGGCTGTGTGGACCAGAAATAATTGACTAAAAGTATTAAAAATGTAGATTGACACCGTGTTCAGAGCTATTCTGAAAGTTTCAAATGTCTAGCTAGTTGGGAAGTTATATGATTGTTAAATCATATAAATGCTACCGAAGGCAGAGGGGACCCGAAACAATTGGCTAAAAGTATTTTAAAAATGCATTTTCATCGTGTTCTTCTAAAAGTTTCAAATGTCTAGCTAGTCGAGAAATTATATGATTGTTGAATCATATAAATGCTACCAAAGGCAGCGGGGACCCGAAATAATTGTCTGGAACTATTAAAAAAATGCAGTGTTATCGTGTTTTGAGCTATTCTAAAAGTTTTAATTGTCTAGCTAGTTGAGAATTAGTTAAATAAATTTTCTGTTGAATCATATACACCCTACCGAAGGCAGCGGAGACCCGAAACTATTAGCTAAAACTATTTTAAAAAATCCCTTTTCGGCAAGCTTAAAGGCAAAGGTAGATTCCTTTACTTTAATATTACAAATGTAAAGAAATTTTACATATGGATTAATACTTAACCAATGGCTTTGTTCTCACACATTGTATTATTTAAGCCGCTATTCTGTTTTCAAGAAATTTAATTTTCAACTACAAAAGGGATTCAATCTACTTAAAATCTTAGGCTAGATTTATTGGTCTGTAAATGTTTCAATTTTTTAGAACTCAAGCTCATAGTCATTCAATAAATAGAAGTCTTAAAGATATACAATCCCAGCACTGGTGAATCCCTCCCTACCCAAGCTTAATCAAAATTATAATTTTTATTTAAAACCCATATAACTGTTGTTCAATATCTTTCTTTTAAAGAAAAAATAGAAACGTGAAAATGCACTTGTGACCTCACTATGGTCAAGCACTGGTAAGCCTGGCGTTGCTATGGTCAAGTCAAATACAGTTAAGTGGGAGCGGTTTTTGGATAGTTATTTCATTGTAATTTTTATTGAATTATTGAGAGTTTTGTATTGTGTTTTTGTGATTCTTATTGTCAGATGAATTAAATTTGTAGAGTGAAACTGTTTTGGTTGATATAAGCTGGAACATTAGCATTAGTTAACATTGGACCATTTGGCCCCGCTGAATTTCAATGTTAATTGTTATGAATTTAGTAAATTGTATGATTTGGCGAAATTTTGGTGACAAAACTTGCGACTTAACAATGAAATTTGTGATTTGGCGGCAAAATTTGATAGTTGACGACGAAAGTTTTGACTTGGCGACATAATTTGTTGTCTGACGACAAAATTTGGCTAGCTTGGCGGTGGAGAAAGGCAGCTTTGGCGTCATTATATTTTCGTTCCACGCGAAAACCTCATATCTCTTCACAGACCAATATCTTATTTCGACAAGATAAAAAGTCAAAGGAAGCTGTAACGTATTACTCTCTATCGTAAATTTTAAATTCTTGCCTAAAACGACATTCTAAACTATTCACCACAAACGATATTTGTATTAAGATTGACGTATTATTGTAATTATATATTTTAAATGATTAATTAAAGCATTTAAGATGGTTTTTAATTAACACACTTTTATTAACTTGATATGATGCAACTATTAATGTATGTAACGGAATTTTGGAATTCAATTTTCGGCAACTTCTTGTCGTCCCAAGGGCCTGAAATTTTGCACACGACTTCATAATCAATGACAATACTAGATACAAGTGTTTCCAGGCACTTTTCCTATCAGGGGCAGGTTCCAGGGGCAAACAAAAAATATGTAATTATACAAAACTATCGTATGTGACACAGGATTTGGATGTATTTGTATAATGTCGAGTGGCAACAATTAATTTTTTTTAATAAAGATTTAAAAGTATGTAATAGTTTTCTAAAACCTTTATCAGTTCACTTTTCAATAAAAGAGTGTTCTTTCTTTTTTTTTTTTTTTTAATGGTATAATTTTATTTATCAGAATAAGAAAATTCGAGTAATGAAATGCTTTAATTTAAATTTAAGTTTTTATGAAAATAAACTTCAATGGAAAATTCATTAAAATCGTCCCTAGTTCATTTGTCAAAGGGATAATATCTAAATGTCCCCAAATTTATTACTTTTTATATCATGCCAGTTTAATTCGTTTAGGATCGATTTACACGATTTTTTTTTTTTAATGATGACATTTATCTTTTACATTATAGCATCTATGTTATAAAGCTAAGTCTAAATCTGCTCGTAAGATATGTTGATTTTATTTACATATTTATTTATTTATTTATTAACTTTTATTTTATTTCTTTAAAATCACGGATAAAATTTTATTTAATTTTTCTCAGTACATTGTTGTAATAGTGACGTCATATTTTCTGCTTGTATTTTTTTAATCAGATTATTATATTGTTTAAGAACGTGATTAAAATTTTATTATATTTTCAGTGATCTTTTTTATTATCGTTTTCACGGGACATAAGCATCAGATTATAAATTTTTGCAATGAAAGCTATAGAAAATATCGGCTTCAACACAATTCACGAAAAATCACTTTTTAGCTTATAACTTCTAAGCAAATGAAGCTATCGAAAAAGTTTAAATACAAAAATTGTTCTTTAGGGTAAGGCGGTAATTCGACTGATTTGAATTGTTTTCCTATTTTCAATATTAAAGAAATTATGGGCATATGAAAATTTCCACCCCCCACCATTTCCACACCCTTTGAACTGGACACCCCATCTACGAACTCGACCGAGATTTTTACTGTCCTGACAACATATCCTGAGCTGGTTAAATTTAAATAAAAATTACTCCAGTTATCGTGTTCACAACTTAACATGGGAAAAAGCGTTATACATATATATATATACCTATATATATATATATAAACTTTTGAACGGAGGGTGGTTTTGGGTTCTAGGGGTCATGATCGGTGAAGATATGAACAAATTTTCCAGAAGTCGTGTCATGAGAACCATTGCAATAGGTAGATCTCCTATAAGAAATCTACCTAAAATGCAATGTCATAGTGTTCTGAGCTGTTTAAGTTTCAAATTTCTAGCTAGTCGGGAAGTTATATGATTGTTGAATCATATAAATGCTACCGAAAGCTGCCAGGATCCGAAACAGTTGGCTAAATGTATTAAAAAAAATGCGTTGTCACCGTGTTCTGAGCTATTCTGAAAGTATCAAATGTCTGGCTAGTCGGGAAGTTAGTTAAAAACCGATTGCAAGATTTGCACTGGACAAACAAACAAACAAATAAACAAGAATCGAAGTTAATAAAAACATGGTAATAGTAAAATAAAGAGAAGACTTTTTTTTTTTTTTTTTTTTTTTTTTTTTTTTTTTTTAATATCCTTGTTAGGAAACAAATCGCACTGGCTAACAAAATGCTAACACTGATGTTTTGTGCATAGTGCAACCAAAGATCTTTTCTTTGGTCAATAGAACTCCAGTTGTAGCGGTAGATTGCTTCGGAACGGTTCTTCTTTTAGTAAGTGTGGTGCTAAACTGTAACTTCACGTCGAAACACGTCTTTTTTTTTTTCTGAAACAGGCAGTTTTTTGCTGAATTTAATTGATTTACAAATAATTCATACATTTTTTAGAACGTTTCAGGAGAATGTGAATATAGATTTATCAGAGAAAAGTAAATTTATTCGATTTTATCATATGAATGAATTTGATTATATATAATTGATTATATGTAATTTGATTGATATATAATATAATTGATATTATAAATTGATATTATAATATATTTGATTATATATAATCATTTAAAAATGCCACAAGGACTTTTCGCCAATCCTGTATAGATATATATCGGTATGTACGTGTGAATAATATAGTGATATCTACAAAAATACTTAAAAGCTCTTTTATAATATAAAGATATAAAATAATTAAATCACATCTTAATTTAAATTGACAGAAAAATTACTAGAATTCGGAAGAAAAGAAAAAAATATCTAAAAAATGAAACAAAAAAGGTTTTAATCAGGACTCTTTTTTTATATTAACTTTAAAAAAAAGCAATTTCCTTGCTCGTAATCTCCTGTTTGTCTTTGGTATCCCGTTTGTTTTTGCTTGGAAAATCGCCTGTGAATCTCTGGGGATCGTTTTCACTTAAAGCATTGAAAGTTTCAAAAATGTCTGTTTACTCTACACGAAAGTAAAAGTAATGCCATTATTCTTCACTTATCCAATTACGAACGTTTGAACATTTTATGTTTTTGATAAACTATTATATTACTTTAAATTTATAATTGTCTTTTTTTTTTTTTTAATTATGCAGCCTTTTAATTGAAAATCTGAAACGAAATAATTAAATTTTTCCTTTTGAATTTTTGGAAATTTTTTGGGACTTCTGGTTGTTTGTTATAAACAATTAGTTGGAGCTTTCTGACATACTTTTCATTTTAAAGTTCATGTGGTTATTAATTTATAGATTAGAAAATTACAACTCATTCAGCCTACCGATAAATCTAATTTCACTCTCATCGACACAAGTACATGTAGGTAATAAACATAAAGCAAAATTTTTTTGGTCATTTTAAAAAATGAAACTATTTTGGTGCGTAACTACCACACGAAAATTTGCTGCTTTAAAATATCCTCCAATAAATAAGATCCTTTTCCATGCATTGGGCATTGAAGTGGAACAAAATGTGTAAAACACCGGGATAAAGTATACAGAATTATATGGCACGTCAAATGTTGCATCGTACCCCACAGCAGACATGACATATTCAGTACACCGATAAGTTAAAGATTCCTGCTGTCATTCGTATCGAAATTTTAATATTTCTCCTATGCTATAATTTTAATAATTTTCCTATCCACTGTAATGAAACTATCTCTATTTTTCAGAAAAACAAAGTAATTTTATTCTAATGTCCAAGCAGATTGGTAACAATATTATATCGTACTTGTCTTTTGCACCCATCTAATGCTGTGGTACATTGCAATTTGTGATTCGTACATAATAAGAATCCACTAGTACACATGTATGCATACATTATACAGACATTTTTATGATGGTTTAGTACCCTAATTTCGTCCCTTTTTACTTCTATGCTTATCCTTGAAGGGCACCATCTGTCACACAAGACAGAAGAAACGGTAGGTATAACGTGTCAGTAGTGAAAGTTTCGTTCGTCAAGACACCTACATCTGTTATATACGATAGATTTCCTGTTTTTAGAAGAGGCAAGTTCTTATTATGTCTTTTGTAGAACATTATCTAGTGTAGTGTAAGTAATTCTTACACATTGCATGTATTCTATGTTGGTAAAATGCTAATTGTAGCATATAGTTGGTCTTCGGATGTTAGTTTATCTTACGAAAACTAAAGCTCCGCTACGGCGTGATCTCAATTTCGTCCCCCTGATAGTTCTTAATTTCTTCTCCTTTCGTGCCCTCCAGATCCCTGCCATCCAGCGAATATTTCATGGTAACTGATCAACCACCATCAAGTGTCCATATTCAGCAAACTGCAGCTGTCATCAGCCCCAAAGATATCCGGGAAGCGCCAGTGATCACATCATCAACTTCTAAAAAACCGGCGGTCACCGGGTTTTCGCTTTGGAGAAAAGTGAAAGATTCCCAAGCAAAGAAGATGCTCAGCTGAAAAACAACTTCTGTCACTCATTACATCCAAGGAAACGGGGAAAAATCTGCCATAAAAAAATCCAAACTTCACCTACCCACGACTCAGATGACGAAAGTGATTATGCGGTTAGCAATCTTTGTTATGATACAAGCGACAATGGTGACGATAATGTTTGAACCGTTTCTCTGATGATAAAAATGGAGAACAATGGGTCCAGTGTATTGAATGCTGCACTTGGTCACACGAAACATGCTCAGGAAAAAAAAAAATCAGACAAATTAAGAACCTAAAAAAATTATGTATGTTCTTCAAATTTAAATGCCTAATATTTCATTTACTTATTCTTCAATTAATTATTACAGCACTTTGTACCTTTATTCCTTCTAAAATAAAATTTGATTTATAAGTAAAACCTTGTTTTATTGGATTTTTTGTAGGGGAAGAGTGAAATTTGGACTACTTTTTTATTTAGGCCAAATATAGGTGTCTTTTGAAACACAGTTTTTCGACTCGGTAAAAATAATTTTGCTGTTTGTTTGGCTATGATTAGATGTTTGTGGATAGTTAATGAATGTAACATCGAAATGTGGTAGGTTTTCTGAGAAATTTATAGCTTCCAAAGCCCTAAAAGTGATTGGGGGACGAAATTAGGCCACTTTACTGATACACTTTTTTAAAATTTGAAAAAAAAAAAAAATACGCAGTGGTTAGAGAACCGGCAGCCGTGTTTCTATTACATCACCGGCAGTTCTGACGCTTGCGCATGATTACTGCCGGGTGATTTATTATTCATCTGCCGGTAAAGCGAACGACTCTGGCTGGAGCCTTGTCAGCATCCAGCCACTGCGCTGAACGCTTACGATTGTCGTACAGAATCCACTTTTCGTCACAAGTTACAATTCGATTGAGAAAAGGATAATTTTGGTTGCGAAGAAGAAGGGCAGACGAGATTTCAAAACGTTTGCGCTTCTGATTCTCATTCAATTCATGCGGTACCCATTTATCCAATTTTTTAACTTTGCCAATCAATTTTAGATGACGTGAAATGGCTGTAGGAGATACACCTAGTTATTCTGCATAATCTCTAACAGTATTGCCTGGATTTTTTTCAACTATTGCTCGTAAAACTTCATTGTCCACAGCAGTCTCTGGTCTGTTCCGGTCTTCGTTTGTAAGGCTCTCATCCCCAGTTTCGAACTTTGCATACCAACGTCGAATGGTACGTTCATTTACAGAAACGTTTCCAAATGCAGCATTAATGTTTCAGGCAGCTGCTGCAGCATTATGCTTACTTTTCCACTCATACAAAAATAGCACTCTAAAATCTCTAGAAGTCATCCTACGATTAAAGCTACAAACTTACCACCAAATCACAATATTTTTATTTGAATCACATCAGATGAAAAAGACAAGGTTTTAGCTTTAAAATGATACATAATTAACGACTGTATCAAAAAAGTTTATAAGGAACCAAATCTCAAATATTTTACTGGTGAGAATCGGACATTTCATATGTTACAACCTGATGAATATATTTTTAAATCTTTAATGCAATAAATATAGTACATAAAGCTCAATTTTTAAACTTTGCATGATTTCTCCAAAGATTTTTCTAACATATTATTCTTAGATTATTAAAAACTAAATATATTTTTTAAAGTTCTAGTTTAATCAGTATAGTGCAAAAAAATTTATTTTTAACTTTGCAAGATTTTTGCAAGATTATTTTAATATCTTATTATATTTTGATTTTTAATAACTAAATATATTTTAAATTTTTTTATTTTATTAGTAGAGTAGTAAATAAATAAATAAATAATTTTTCAACTTTGCATGATTTCTTCATAGATTATACAAATTTATCATTATATTTGAACTTTTCAGAAACTATATATATATATATATATATATATATATATATTAACTTTAATCAATATAGACAAGAAATTTAATTTTTAAGTTTTACATGATTTCTCAAAAGATTATTCTAATATTTTATTATGTTTTATTAAAAACTAAATATATTTTTAAAAAAATTAATTTAATCAGTATAGTACAAAGAAAGCTGTTTTTTTTAAACTTTGCATGATCGCTCTGATAATTATTATAATAAATTTTATTTGAATTTTTAAAAACTAAATATATTAAAAAAAAAAAATAATAATTCAATCAGTTAGTACAAGAATTTATTTTTTAAACTTTGCATGGTTTTGGTTTCTCCAAAATCATATTAGGAATTTAAAAACTAAATTATTAAAAAAAAAAAAAAAAAAAAAAAATCAAAATTTTAATTTAATTAGTATAGTATAAGAAATTTCATATTTCATATTTGCATATTTTCTCCAAAGATTAAGGTTGGAGAAATCGAATCTTTGTTTTCAAATTATTTTAAAAGAATGCAGCACCAGCTGGATTGATTACAAAATTGATTGTTGACTGGTTGAAAAACAGCTATCGGCGCTATTTATTCGTTTGTTAATTGTTAAAATACACATCAGACTTATATGCTTGACTGACGCTAATTATTGCTTACTTTTATGTATTTATCTGTTAGGAATAAGAATCATTCAAAAAATATTCATTCACTGTGTCACCCGGCACTTCAGTTACAGACCAAGTATTCCATACTCGGAAGTTCTAATACGCAAGCGCAGAAGACTGCCGGGTCCATAATACTTACCCGGCTGCCGGTTCTCTAACCACGGGCAAAAAAAAAAAAAAAAAAAATATATATTTGTATGATATATTACGTTTTATGTCAGTCCATTTAATGACATATACAGAGTGCTTTTTAATATATCCAGGGTAATTTAGAAAGTTCTTTTCAGTTTTGAAAATGCATATTTTTGTAATAGAGATGGCCAGAAAGAGAAACAAGTAGTATGTTGAAAAGGTAGGTCTCAAATTTTAAGTGTACCAGTTTGCAAAATTAGTTACAAAATGCGTCAACAAGGAACTCTGCAATATTCGTGAAATGTTTTTAAAATGTTGAGTAAATATGTTTTTCATTATAGGAATTAAATAGCATCACAGCAGATTTCAAATGAACACCGCACAGGGCAATAACATAGCCAAACATACTTCCATGAATTGTTTAACGAATTTCATTAAAGATTTTTTTTTTTTTACGGAGGACTATTAGTCTCAATCTATGAATAAAACGTTGTCGCCAGTTTTACGATGGTTGGGCATTTATCGAAATCGAAAATTTATCGAAAATATAACTTAATAAGTTGAAAGCGATGTTATAATTTGAAAAAAAAAAAAAAAAAAAAAGGTAAGAAAAAACTAATAGTCCTCTCTACTAAGCCAATTTCTGCTTTTGCTAGAATTTATCAAAATCATTTTTTTTTTTTTTTTTTTTTTTTTTTTGAGAAAGAAAAAAAAAAAAAGAAAATTAATAATAATCAGTATCGAAACGGAAAGTATCGAAAAAGTTGCAGAAGTCCTTTTTTAGACAAAAACACATAATTTATTTTAATTTTTAATTGTTGCCAAAAATGTTTACGAGTTGATTTTATTTTATTTATTTATTTATTATTATTTTTTTTTGAAACGAAAAGAAATTCACGCGTAAATATTAAATTGATACAAAACTTTGTGAAAAATTAAATTTGCAGGGTAAAATTGACGTCATTATAGCTCTAAAGGTATTTTTGTAACTTTACTGTCATTTTTTTTTTCTTGTAATATAACAGAATTCTTTTTTCCTAACAGCGTTACTTCCTAACAGCGTTAACAATGAAAGTTTATTAATATTATTTAGTTAAACACAGTTTTGAATTTTGGGAAACACATAGCGTCACCTAAAGCGCTAAATTAGTCACTAAGTTTGATTCTATAACGCTGGACTGAAGTTAAATATTCGGAATGTATTGGATAGATAACAAATTCGTTCCTTTTCCAATGACTAGCAATAAAAGCTCAAGGTCTCAATTCTACGCTGTAAAAATTCTGCAGTAAAATAATGATTTATTGGCCAAAATTTACGCTAACATTACTATTTGTCTGGAAAATAGTAGAAACACTATTAATTTACGACGATTTCGTGTAATCAACAAACAAAATAAATAAATAAATACACAGAGTGTTTATTTTATTTTATTTATTTATTTGTATATTTAGTGTCGGAACCATTATTGTATCCTACTTTTGTTCCAAGTTGCTCTGAGATAAAAAGTGTGGTTAAATTACATTTATCTGTAAATATCGTCGTTGAATAAACTGACAGTTTGTTATTGTTCAATTAATCATCTGTAAAGGTATACATGCAGTATAGCTAAAAGAATTACTGTATTTTATTTTATTTTTTTTCACTCGGAATTGTAATCTCCTCATGACACTGAGTTTTGTATTGTGGCAACTGCAGAGCCTTTTGCATAATTATGTAATATAGTAGGGAATTGCAATTCAGTTTTTAGTAGCTATTCTTCTGATAGGTTTCTGTGGACTTCAGTCATGACACGTCAAACAGCTTGCGTATTTTGACGTGTCATGACTGACCTTCTGAAGCACAAACTTTCTATTAAATGAACAACAAACACGAATTGTTTTCCGATCACAACAATTATAAATATTAAATTTTGTTGAATATATCTCCTTATCATCGTTGGAGTATGATCTGATCGGTGATACTCCCTTAAAATGATAACATGTCGTCCCAATGAATACATGATTTGTCGTGACGAAGCTGAATGCTAGTAAATCGTAGACTTTTATTCCAGATCGACTCGTGCCAATCAGCATAAATGAGACCGTCAAAAATTATTTTCATAACATAGAATTCTATCATTCGAGTACATTATTCAGAATATAATAGAACCAATTTTCGAACTGGAAATAGACTCACCACAAATTCACCCGCATTCATTTCCACGCTTATATTTTGTCTGGTTCAAAACAACATTATTGTATTAAGACTGCTTGCTCTGTGATTTGTAGAGCAGTTTACAGCATTACTTATCCACAACATTTGTAATAATATGACTTTGCTGGATTTCATGTTTCGGAAAAGAACATCCAGAAAATTCTGCATATTTCACTTATGATCATTATTTAAAATTTATTTTGTTCAAAGCGTCCCCTTTTGACGGTTTTTAAAACTAATTTTCAAACCACAGTATTTAAAATTTCAAATCTGACTATAGAATATATTACTTTTAAAATATAGCTTTTTTTTTTTTTTTTTTAAGTTTTTCTCGATCAATGTTTAAGAATTATGCTTTTTATAATTTGGGGAGTCTTTTTAAAACTCCCTCCCTATATGCATGTAGTAGCCAAAAATTATATGTACAACTATATAGCTAAATACTTTATAAATAGCCTTGGCGCAATTTATAATATAATTCAATAGATTTTTAAATATTTTTTTTTTTTCGACAGTTATTTATTTTTTATGTTAATTTAATGAGCTGGCAGCTGAAATTAATGTTCAAGATCTAGCTATCTTTAAAAATTAAAATTTGTGTGAAAGACATAAATTAGCATTTTAATAAGTTAGAAAGGTTAGAGGGGAGATCAATCCAATATTTTGACATCACATAGAAGAAATTAATTGTAAAAACCCTTTTTGATTAAGAAAGTAATTTAATTATCTTGAGTATAATCAACTAACAAATTCAATATCGCATTTTGTGTTTTCTAGGCTCTACCAAATTAAATTAAACTTTTGGTATTTGATTTACATAATCTTTATTTGTATGAACATTTTTTATCATTTGAATGAATTATTAATCGAAGGTCACCATGAAATATGAAGGAAATAATTTTGCGTGATAGAATTTGGAAAAAGAAAAAGAAAAAAAAAACTGAGTTAGATTTTTTCTTTTCTTTTCAATTTCATGACAAAATCATGATTTTTTTTTTTTTTTTTGAGAAGAAAAATCTTGAAATTTTGGTCATTTTCATTTCTGTTTCTTGTTTATTTATTTATTTTACGAGTATTTTAATGATATTTTTGTTTGAAAAATTATTTTATTATTAAGGTCATTTTTACAGTATTACATGAATTACATTTATGAATTATATTTTATGATATATTTTAAAAGGTAGAATAAAATGCAGTAAAATGTTTTCTTCCCTGGAATTTGCAATAATAAAATAGTAATAATAATTATAAATAAAAAACTGCGATAAAAGTCTCAAAAGATTGATATACAGGTAACCTCTAACAACAACAACAACAAAAAAAAGTTACGTTTTCATACGTAATTTATTTATTTATTGTTAAATATAAAACTAATTTTTTTTTTTTTTTGAATTCATATTGGTAAACACTTCTCAGCAA
This sequence comes from Salticus scenicus, assembly GCA_963930645.1. Classification (NCBI taxonomy): domain Eukaryota; kingdom Metazoa; phylum Arthropoda; class Arachnida; order Araneae; family Salticidae; genus Salticus; species Salticus scenicus. The sequence continues at coordinate 245,004,965 of OZ005652.1, forward strand.
TCTTGTACTACATAATTCAAATTAATATTTTAATTAGTTTTGAAAAAAAAAAACATTTTATCTTAAATTTTTATTAAAAAAAAAAAAAAAAAAATGCAATGCATCACTTTTTCAATTAAAATTACATTACCATGCCATCTAGACCACATCACTGGAGTTATTTATGAACTGTTTTTCGAATTTTGTGATAGGACTTATAATTCCCTAAAAATTCTGAACAATTTTGTCTTCGATCACAACTCTCTATTTTATCAAACAAATGATATATTCTGAAGTAATTTTATATCAAACAGTACATGTATTTTACTCTTTTTCAAAAGAATTACTTGAAAAATCTTGTAATTCGAGGGAAGGTATCCGTGATCTTCGAAATTCGTGTTCTTCGGGGTTTACCTGTATCAGATATGGCAGTTAAAATGTTTTTAATAGTAGCAAAATACAATGTAGAGATTAACACTTTTTGGATCAACAAAATTCAACTTGGTTTAACGTTAGAAGAAAAAATAGACACGTGCATCATGAAGAAAGATACTCTTGTACAAAAACTCTTCTTAGAATGTTTTTAAAAAGTTAAATAAATTCATAATAGTAAAATCTACTTAAGTAATTTTTGACATTAAAATTTATAGTTACTCTAAAGTAATAATTTGGCCATCTGTTTTTGTAGTTCTTGAAGCAGAAATTGAATAAAACTGCCTGAGCTGAATAGTTAGACATCTCTTTTAGCTTTTCTTGAAATTGAAGATTATAAATATATATGAAAGGAATAATTGGACATAAGTTTCGCAATTCTTGAAAATAAAATGTATACAAATATCTTAGCTAATTTCATTGAGTGCACAAAATAAAAAGGCTTCCAATAAGGGATGATATATTCTGCTATCAAAGTTTTTGGACGCGAGGTACCGAAGTGAACTCAAGTGTCATTTGTTGTTCTGGCCATTTAGTTTCCATTTTTTTTATGTAAATGTCAGATGAATACTTCCCTGAATCTCCGATGAAGATCTCTATGGCGGACATTTTCCCTAAGACTCACACTTAGAGTAAGCAATAGATCTTAAGCATCACACTATCACATTAAACTACCAAAAAAAAAAGTATATTAAACTACTTAATAAAACAAATATTTTTTGTTAATTGTAGCTGAATTTTGAAATTTTAAGGGAAAGAAAATACATAAAATTTTCCTTTTATTGCAAAATAACAATTCCAATGTTTTATTAAGTAAGTTTTCTCATAGAAACACAAGTATTTGTTTTATTTTATTATGTATATATAAAGAAAGAAAGAAATTGGAGTGACTCCACTCGACCACTCGACTTTCGGAATATTGAGTAACGAACAATTGTTTAAATAAATTACAGTAACAAAAGTTAAAAAAAAAAGAGAGAGAGAGAGAAATAAGAGATGTTTGAGTATTTTTTTTCCAAATAATGGGTTGTTTAATTTAACACTATTGCACTTCAAATATTTTGAGCCCATACATCATAATGATAATGAATTTTCAGTTGTGTCCCTACAAAAATCTGTGAATGCTAGATTCATAAAAGTCCATATAATTTGTGCGACGGTGACCTATAACATGTATATAAATTTAAAACTTAATCGAATAAGCAATTTAGATGCTATCGCCTTTTGAATAATTTCAGTACTTATATCATAATGATAATGAATTTTTCAATAAAAAAAAAAAAAAAAAAAAAAAAAAAAAAAAAAACATATTAGTACTAAAATTTATAGGTTTCGTGCAACGGTGAATTTGTTTATAAAGTGTCGTATTGAATTAATTGTGTATGAATCGGTGTATAAAGTTTCACCTCGATGGAGTAAGACGTTTAGATGCTATCGCGCTTTAAAACACTTAGGCTTTTAGGCCATAATGATAAAAAGTTTTTAGTCATGTCTCTATAAAAATACATAAATATTACATTCACCAAAATCCATACAGTTCATGTGACAGTGACCTATAACATTTATGAAAACTTAAAGCTCAATCGAATGAGAAATTTAGACGCTATAGCACTTTAAAAAATTTCAGCCCGTAGGCCATAATTGCAAAGAATTTTTCTTTATGTGCCTGTAAAACTAGTTGGCATAGGTGGACTCTGCTCACTTCCCCATCATATTTGTGTTCTCATAAATTTTTAGTGCGAGACATATTATAACCATGTTAAAAGAAATGAATTTGACCAAATCTTGATACAGTGACAGAATGAAATCCCCGCCTAATAGGTCATCCACCGTTCACTTCGATATATTTATCTTATTCTAATCTATTAATTTATTTTATCAAGGTCAATTCCGTTGTTTAGTTTTCATGCTACTATTTCCAATGCAATAATCCTCAAAATTCCTATTTATATCAAAAATTTAAAATTTCGCTATGTTGATAAAATCGTAAATTACGAATAATTTACGAAATTTTCCTATTAGAATATTCGTATTCAATCATGTTCAAACAAATATCATAAATGTAATTTTGAAGTTGTCTAATGTATTTAAGATCCTCAAAATGGAAGTTTATGCTCAATTTTGCCTTATTCTGACATGTTAAGTAAATCGTAAATTCCAAATAACTTACGACTTTTCTTTTTTTATTGGAAAAACCATAGTCTATGATATTCATGCCAGTATCCTAAATGATATTTGGGCCGCGGTAGCCCAGTCGATAGAGCGCCAGCCTCGTAATTGGAAGATTGCGGGTTCGGTACTCGAGCCGGCCAAAGACCGTCGTGTACACTAATGGTGGATGGTGCACGTAAAATCTGTCGCGGTCGCAATGTCCTCCATTTTCCCATCAAAATTATTCTTCTGGGGGTCACCGAAGCGGAAGAGTGGAGGATCAAAATTGTGATGGCATGTCTCCGGACCACCTCTAGGGGTGTGTCCCAGACCGTCGCGAATTGCCCATCTGCGCAGCACTAGTGCGACGTAAAACCCAACTATACATCCTAAATAATATTTTGAAAGTGGTTTGACATCTTTACTATGAAAATATCCCTCATGAATGACGTTTATGTGAAATTTTGCTCTATTCTGCCATGTTAAGAAATTCGTAAATTTCTAATAACTTACGAAATTTTTATATTGGAAAATTCATAGTCATTAATATTCATGCCAGTGTCCTAAATAATATTTGAAATGTAGTCTGACACCTTTACGATGAAAATATCTCTCACATTGACGTTTATGTGAAATTTTGCCTTATACTGTCATGTTAAGAAATTCGTAAATTTCCAATAACTTGCGAAATTTTCAAAGTAGCATATTTATCGTTACTAATGTTCATTCCGGCATCAAAACTGATATTTAAAAACTGGTCTGACATTTTTGCAGTAAAAAGTTTCCATTTAATGCACGTTTAAGCGAATTTTTGTCCTATTCTCTCATGTTAAGAAAGTCGTAAATTTCTAATAACTTACGAAGTTTTTTAATTCTAATGTTGCAAATGAATAAGGTTCTTGCCAGTATCGAAAGTAATATTTTAAAACTGATCTGACCTGTCTGCGATCATTTGTTCGTGAGATATCGTGTAAAAAGTCTAACAAACTAACGGACTAACACACTAACAGACACCCTACAGACAGACACCATACAAAGTTTGTCATTTTCGGATTCCTCACACCTGAAAACGTATAAAAAAGTCAAAAAACCGAGGTCGAAATTTTTCACGATTACCTAAGTTTCCCATAGCTATGGTATGATGGGGAACTAAAAACTGTAAGTGCTAGATTCACCAAAATCAATAAGGTTTATTCTACAGTAACCAATAACATACGTACCAACTTTCAGTTCATTCGATCTCAGAGTCTACAAGCTATTGTGTTCGTTTACATACATAAACACATACACACATACACACATATGCATAGACATACACACACACACACATACATACATAAACTACCGTAAAATTAGCAAAAAGAAACTCAGAGAGACCTTATAACGTGTAGAAATACCAAAATCTCAAAGTTGTATTTTTGTCATGTACACAATACTTTCCTTACATATGTATGTTCGAAAAGTAAAGAAGAGAACTATAAAATATATTATTGTTTTTGTAGAAATTAATTTAAGTCGTGTTTGGTTTAGATGTTTCTGCTGCTATAGAATATCCTAGGCATATTTTTAAAGCTAATAACGTTTGAAAATAAAGAAAGAAGTAAGGATAATTCTCTGGTCAGTTTTATTTTTATATGAAAGCCTTTACCTTAATCTATTATTCTACCATAATTTTGCCAATATTAAGGTAAATATCGTAATGTATAGAACCAGCTTTTGAATCCCCTCGTCGTAGAAGTCTGCCACCCGGTGGTACAAACACTGCAACACAGTCGTTTTGGTCTCATTATCCTTCTAATAAAATCCGCCAAATGCTTCTCCAAATGTTGTAACAAGTGGTAGTCACTGGATGCTAAATCTACTGAGTACTAAACTCTAAGTAATGGCAGAAAGTCGTCAACTTCGTTCCTTAACCCTACAAGGCACCCAGTTCCATATATGGAACACCGACTTTAATCGTTCCTATAGCTATAAAACTATTAGTAGCGACATCGCTTGAAATCTTGATAGAAGCTACTGACATTTAGCAATGTAATAATACGAATCTTTACCTAAAGATGTCGTTCGTGTTTTTGTTATAGTGCACTCAATGTGAAATTTGAATGAAAGTGATACGTTAGTCGTTTGTTTGAATTCAAAAATAAAAAAAGAATAGTTATTGAACAGTTTTGACTCAAAAAAAAAAAAAAAAATACTTTGTGTTATAAAGAAGTGTATATTTTGCAGAGGTAATTTTTTTTTTTTTTTTATATTACAATAGTAATCGTATTAGTAAATCATATTTTTATGTATGTTCCACATACGGTATGTTGAGCTAAAAAGTTTATTTCTCCGTAAAATAAGGTTTTACTTTTATTTTGATAAGTTTTCCCTATCTTCTGATCACTAATTACAACCTATATATTTTTGTCGCGCACTAAAAAATAATTGAGCCTTGTAGGGTTAATATGAACATTTGTGCGGTCATCTTTAAAAGCACTAACCCTTTTTCATGCCATTCAGTCAGTCATAATGTTTTCTCTGCATACTTAACTAATCTCACAACGGATTTTAACAGCTACGTCTGACGTCTTTAGTATAAAGAAAATGAGTGGGATTCCCAATCGGTGGAACCATTTTCAATTCTCGTAATCAAACGTTAACATGGTCGAATGTTTCTGTAATCGTAGCCTCTGACTTACGAACAAGTACGTAAATACTATATATATATGTACAATTAAATGATTGCATTATAAAGTGGACTTTTTGAAGTGTGATTAAAAATAGAACTGTTAACTTGACGGTGAATTTAAAGAAAACAATTAAGGTGAAATTCGAACGTGTAAATAATAGAAATTTTTTAATATTTCTCGTAAAAAATAACTTTTTTTCTTTTTTAAGAATGCATAATTTGATTTTAGTATGTATATTTTAAAATTAAAAATAGGTGAAAGGGACTCCATATATAGTTTCTGCATTTGAAAAATGGAAGCAAGTAGAAACAATTTGATTATTCCTTAATAATATCATCTCTGCTAATATCCACATATCTAACCGATAAAAAATAATGTTCGAAATTACATATTTTATCAGGTTAGCTAAGACCGAGTGTTATGCTTCATTAACTTCGAGATACAAACAGTTTTTAACACAAAACAGTCTTTATGGTTATCATTATGATTCTGACGCTCCTACAATATTTATCATAAAAATCTCAGCAGATAATAGAATAGCGTTTTTTTCTTTTTTCCATTCACGATAAATAATTGCACAATAGGATGAAGAGAAGAAAGTAAAACTTTTTTGTATCGATGATCTGCACTCGCTCTTCTAATGGGCTTTCTACTGATTAAAAGAATAATCGATAGTTTCCGCTCAAAATTTTATTTAAGAATGAAAATGCTTTATTCAGAGAATTACGCTTAACTTTAAAAGCATGACTTAAGCTTAAATGATGCATTAGGGAAGTGTAAAACTATCTAGTTATTTAAGATAAAGGATGATTGCCCCTTTTCATTGTTATAATAATAGTTTTCAGGCGTGTAATTAACTTTAAATTTCATTGATTTGGGCCTTTTCACTATATCACAGTTAAAGTAAAGTTTAATTTTTACAGCTATACATTTTTTTATTTGCGATGTGCAGCAGAGAAAATAGAGAGAAATATTGATCAACACTGGATGTCTGAATAAAACGTTAAATAACGTTCATAACAACGACAGAAACAGAAACTAGTTGAACAATTTTCGCAAAAAAGAATATATATATATATATATATATTAAAAATAGGCAACATTTGTTTTTGGTCATTGTAATTAGATACGACCACATCATATCAAAAATACTAGACATGAGTGCAGTTACTACTTTTTTGTTGCTCTCTTATCTATTTCGTTTCGTTCGATGAAGGTAATGCTTTTATAAAACGTCTATAAAAGATGAAAAATTACTGTTACTGGACTGTTAACCAATGGAATGAAATAATATAGCACGGCGAATACAGATATTAATGGTATTCTAATGATGTCCGTTCTAGAACCTTTAATAAAGCAGGAGAAACTTTTAAATAAGAATATGTTTTTTAAAAGAACTGAGAAATGTGTTAACCTGTATATGTTTAATGAATTGCATAGTTTGTTTTCAGAATCAACTGTTGATTTTTGTTGAAGTGTCCAGCCGTATGAAAACTGCCAGCTAAGGAAAAGGGAGGGAATTCGCTGAGCAACGAGTTTTTACTATATTTTAAGCATTTTAAAGACAACCATGTGATCATGAATATGCAATTTTAAGCTGAAAATTTACTTTTAATATTGAACACATTACATACGTATACACACTACATATGTGTGTGTGGGTGGGTGAGCGTAATCTGTGATTAAAGCGTTTGATAATGGAACATATTTGAGTGTTAGGGTGCTGCTGCCCTCTCAACCCCCATTTATTATTTAATTTTAAACCGAGAGGAAGTTTAATGGTGCCAGAAATATCCATCCAGTACCATGCATAATGGTAACTTATCGGAATTTTTCTGCATAGCTCTGAAAACCAACAATTAAACCTATACACAATGATTTTAAGAAAAAACAAGTTGTTGAGAATCATAATAATCTATATCAATTTCTCATTAAGAGTAATATAACGAAGATAAAATGCACTTGCATAAACTATAATTCAGAGACTATAATTCTATTGCGTGCCCAAGTTCACGAGTTAATGGCAGTATGTATAGGAAAAACTATATGATTCATTCCAAGTAAATTATAAATGTATATAGAGATTCTTCAATCAATAAAATGTTTATATAGCGTATTGGAATTCTTTAGTGTTTTTCTGTAAACTAATTATTACGTCTATGCACAAAAACGGCGACAGAAATCACGCCTTTTAAATGTGTGTTAATTTAATTATATTCTCTTCAGTATAAGTTAATATGTACTTAAATGAAGTGCCGTTTAAAGACCTACACACACACACTCAAAATGATACACACAATATACACAAAAAATATACAATTAATTTCATGTATTTCTTAAATAATTGTACCAAATTTCTACTAATTTGGATAATTTTAGAAAAAGTGTCGCAATACATACATACAGAAAAACACACAGACATACAGGTATCAAACAGTTTTTGAGCCTCTGTGACGTTAATATTATTATTATTTTTTTTTTATTGAGGAAATGGAAATTATATGATTTTTTTTAATCTACACTTTACATAAATATTTTCACCGATTTATTTAATATGCGTGCATAGTTATGTACATCTAAATGGGGTTTAAAATTTTTTTTAAATTGTTGCTAAGTAGTTGTATTCTGCTAATTAAATGTAATATCGACATAAAAAAAAAAAAAAAAAAAAAAACTTACATAAAGTACAATAATATAACGGTTAAGGACCTTACAATAATTTTATAATTCTAATGTCAAATATGATATGATAAAACAATTCTAAATATTTATTTTGAAATAGTCATTTATAAAATTCTATAAAGTAAGGGATAATAGATTCTATAGAATACTTTTCATACAATATATTTTGAATTTCGGAAGAAACATGTCTGTTTCAAATAAAATATTTGAGAATGAACAACAATGAATGTCAAATACACGTGTCAAATTTCAAACATATACTTTTGGTAAAATAAATAGTTTAAAGCCTTTGAGAATTCAGCACTGCACATTTTTTTTTTTTTGTACTGCAAAATATATCCACCTCATCGATCTACAACGAAAAAGAAAAGCACATTTTTCATAGAAAGGCGACCTTTTTCTCGAATGACGCTCATTTGTTTGCATGTACGAAATAATAAAATAAAATATCAGGAGTGAGTATACTCGATTATCTGAACATTTACAGGGTATTCAAACAAATTTCAATCTCTCATGAATTCTATTGATAAGCAACATAAAAAAATAAGTATTATAGGGTGTTTCAGTACTTCGTATATTTCTATAAGGTATTTGAATTCTTTTTCGCATTCTTGAAGAATAGCTATGAATATTAAACATAAAAATTCGAGTAATGATCATGCTAGAGAAAAATTCTGAAACTTATAATCAGTTTCATTACTTTTTCAGTAATTTAATGCATTTCAGACACTAAAGTCCTACAGTATGTAATAAGTACATTACTTCACTATAAGAAACTATAGGTGCTCTGCAAACTATTTACTAGAGTGCTGAGTCCATAGGTCGTAATGTATATGAAGACTATTAAGAGAAAAAACCAAACCTTACTTAGCCCTCACACACAGACACACAGACATACACACAGACCATTCGCACCATTCGATTTTCGCATTCAGGGGGCCTCAGAACATGTAAATATAACAAAAACTCGCGTTCGAAAATTTGACCGAAAAACATACTTTCTCTACCTTATGGGTAAGAGAAAGTAAAAAAGGGAAAAAGAAGAGGGAATATTTGAATTTTATGATCCAAAAAGTAATAGATTTAATACTAGATCCACACTAAAGTCAGAAATAAATGAAATAATACCTACTTCCGCTACATCCGATCTAAATAATGGATACATAACGATCTACGTAATGGATCCAAAACTATTCACATATGGATCATTTCATCCGACAACATGGCTATCCATTTTAGCTCATATTACTGGATTATGCCGAAAAATATAACAAAATTAGCAAGTGTAATTTACATCTAAATACATATTTTATTAAGTAAACCAAGTCATATTTATATACATGAAAGCCTGTGTATATAAATATTAATAGGAAAGCTAGTGCTTAGCTTATAGCAGATTTTATAAAACCCACTTTTTCAAAGAATTCTACTCGGACGCGTAAAACTGCAATCGCTTGAATACTGCCATTGCTTTTTCTTAACTTGGTACAATTAGTTTATATATCACTCGGTATATAGCGCTACTTGTTTCGAAGAAAACATATGTGGATTGTTTTACCCGCCAGGGTCATTTTAGGCTACCTTCCCCTATATAAAACATTTTTAAATAGCAAGAAATATATACAAAACAAACAAACAAACAAAATAAAAATTATAAAATGACAATGAAAAAAAAAAAAAAAAAAAAAAAAAAAAATACTGAGAAAGAGCAAAGTAAAAAATTATATAACAGAACTGATCAAATTTGCAGGCAACAGAAGCCTGGTAGAATAGAAATTTTTACAAGACAAAACTTAAAAGAACACATCTAAACTATAAAAATACATGAGTAACTTTAATCTCGTGGCCAAAATTAAATTTTTTTCTGCATAATTTTATATAACACTTACCGTTATATAAAATTAGCCACCTACAGGTCATAGCCATCTACACAGTTTAACATGCACAAACATTTAATTTTAGATCATCCCAAAAAGGATTTTGCAAAAGCAGTTTAAAGCAAATTGAACCAATAGATTCTGAGTTGTAGCCTCGTAAAAAAATAGTAAACGATGAGTTATAGCAAAACCATCTATATACCCTGATGTTAAGATATGCCCTCAAATAAAATCATTCTTTAAAAACATTAAAAACCCGTTTAAAAGATTACCTTCGCTAGCGCTTTCGGCTGCATCACGCAGCCTTCTTCAGGCGTTTTCGCTCTTGTGAACCATCGTACGCTTGGCTATATATTCTTCTTTCTTCTTCTCTCTCCAAGATACTGCGCCATCTCGCGTCGATTTCTGTATGGTCGGTGTTGCATGAACCCTCATTTGCTAAAATTTCGACTGTTTGACGTTTTGTGGCATAGAAATAATTATTATAGTTCGCTAATTTTTTGTAATTTTTAAAGTCTATTTCTATTTTTTCTTCTTGGTTTATTTTAGTTAAAGCTGTGGTTATATGGTTATATTTTATATCATTTTGGTGTTCTTTGATTCATGTTTTTATTTTTCGCTTTGTCATTCCAATGTAGCAACCGGTTTTTTGGTCATCTTTGTTAAAGTTTATTTTATATATACCTACAGTTTCAGAGAAGTCTATTTTATCTTTGTCGTTTCTGATTCTTTGGAAGATATTTTGGTTTGGTTTTATTGGTATATTAATATTTAATTTAGCGGCTTCGTTTTTAATTTTATTAGATGTACCTTTACTGTATGGAATTGGGGGGGGGGGGGGGTTATACTTTTGTTTTGGTTTCTGTGCATTATCTATGTTATCAAGTTTTTTTATTCTATTTTTATAAAGTTTGTTTACTAAGTTTTTTCTATAACCCGCGTTTTGAGCTATTTCAGTGATTTTTTGGAGTTCTAGTTTAAGTAAATTTTCATTTGAGCATATGTTTATTGCGCGATTTATATAATATTGTATTGCCGCTATTTTGTATTTATATGGAGTCTTGCATTTTGCATTTATAATTTCGTTACTATTACTTTGTTTCCGGTATACGGTAGTTTCGAAGTTTAAGTTTTGTGTTTTTACTATTGTGACGTCTAGGAAGTTAATAAGGTTGTTATTTTCTATTTCAAGTGTGAATTTGATGTTTGGGTCAATTTTATTTAATGTTTCAAGTGTGTTTTCTGGGGGGGGGGGGGATAGTTACTGTTTATTATTGCAAATGTGTCGTCTACATATCTGAACCAATATTTTATTTGTTTGAAATTCGTTAGTATATTTTTGTTTTTGAGTAATCTTAATTTAAAGTCTGCTACTATGCCTGAGATGGGCGATCCCATTGGGACGCCTTGATTTTGTTTATGAAATTTATAGTTGAATCTGAAATAGTTTTCATTTAAAATTAGGTTACTGGCTGCGATTAAGGTTTGACTTATGTCTTTATCTTTATATTTTTGTTTTATTTTTTCGTTTATAATTTCATTAATTTCTTTTATATTAATTGATGGGTATAAGTTTATTACATCGAAGCCGACCATAATATCGTTAGGTTCTATTTTTACGTCTTTCAGTTTTTTTTATAAAGTCTTCTGTTGAGTTTAAATTGGTGTTTGAAGGGGGGAGTAGTTCGTTGTATATGTTTTTCATGTAATTTTCAAGTTCGTATGATGGGCTTTCTCTTTTATTCACTATGGGTCTAAATTTTGGTGGATTTTTATAGTCTTTAAATTTTCCAAACATTCTGGCTGTGTTGGGTGCAAAGTTAGTTATTTTTGGTTTATTATTGTTTGGCCACTTTCCTTCTTTTATAATTTTATTTATTTTTTCTATTAGTTTTTTATTGGGATCTTTTTCAAGGGGGGTAACTCCTATGTCATTAATTGCACTTTCCATTTTTTCGTTATATTCGGTATGATTAAAGATGGCTATTTTATTAGTTTTATCAGTGAGTACGCACGCGATGTTCTTGTTTTCTTTAAGTGCTTTTAGGGCTTTTCTATCTTCACAGTCGGTACTATTGTATTTAATTTTTTCGATAATATTGTTTTGCGCGATATTTCGTATATTATTTTGATGGTTTTTAGGGATATGTTGTAGAGTGGATTCTATTTTCGCTATGGTATCTTTTATATCTATTGGTTCATCTAAAATATATTTATGTCCTAGTTTTAGTAATTGATCTTGGTGTGTGGTAAGTTTTATATTTGAGAAATTTAAGTACGGGATTTCTATTGGTTTTCTATAGTTTTCTTGTGATTTATTTTTATTTTTAAGCCATGATTTAAGTTTTTTTTATTATTTTTGGTGTAAGTTTCGTTTATTTGATTACTATAGGTTTCGATTTTTGCTTTTAGGTTGTTAAATTCCTCTTGTTTAGAAAGTTCTTTCATTTGTTTTTCTATTATTTCTATCTGGTTTTTTAGTTTGTAGTAAGTTGCTTTTTTATTTTTAATAGCTTTATTAAGGATTTGTCTTTCAAATTTATAAAGTTCGTTTTTATATTCATATCGAAGCGTTTTATTTTTAATTTTCAAAAATTTAGGTAAAATTTTAAAATATTTGCAATCTTGAAGAAAAATTATATGTCTGTTAACTTTAGTTAATCTTTTGTTTAGTTTATTCCATATTTTAAAGGTTTCATTTTTATCCATTTATACTAACCATTTTTTTTTTTTTTTTTTTTTTTTTTAAACGCGATGTTACCAGTAAGATGTGCCACGAAGTTTATTTTATCAAAATTTGTGAGTTATATTTGAAAAAAGCCATTATGGCGTAAGTATTTACTGTCGAAAAGCGTGGGTTTCATGCTAACCGTATCCAAAAGGTAAACGTTCACATCATAAATTTAAAAGCCGGGTAAGGCTAAAACTATTTAAAACGATTTTAAAAAAGGTAAAATACATTAAAACTTTAAAAACATTAAAAACCCGTTTAAAAGATTACCTTCGCTAGTGCTTTCGGCTGCATCACGCAGCCTTCTTCAGACGTTTTCGCTCTTGTGAACCATCGTACGCTTGGCTATTCTTCTTTTTCTTTTTTTCTTTTTTAAAAATGGTTTTCTTACATATTAAGCTTTGTAAAATTATACACAATAGAAACTGAGATATAGCCTTGGAAGAAAGAGAAAATCTCAGGAAATAAATCTTATAATCGGTAGGCAAGTGCACAAACAGTTGCGAAACACTAATTTATGCCAAGGTGCAACTAAATATAAAGTTTCATAAAATTCTGTGCATTTCTTCGATCTAGTACTACCACAAATTTATGTCACACATACACAGGTAGTCAGATAAGCGACCATTTTCTAAAAAAAGACAAAAATTCTTAAGCACACCTCAAAACATGTAGATCCATCGAAAACCTAAAGCCAAAAACTTTTGTGGATCCTATACTTTTTTGTATGTGTATATAAGAAAGTATAGGATCCGCAATATTAAGATGTTGAGTTTAAGAGGTGGGAGTTAATTTAAGAGGATTAAGAGGTGGGAGTTTTATAAAACAGACAAATAAATTAAATAAAGATGAAAAAATAACCAATGATAAAGCAAAGAGAAAAGGAGGGGAAAAGATTATTTAATAGAAGTTTGTAAGTTATCCCAAGTATCAAGTAGCATACTACTGTAAGATTTTTCATAAAAAAAAAAAAAAAGAAAGAAAGAATAACAGTTAAACTTTCAATAAAGTTTCATTCGCATTATAAAGGTACACGTGTTAAAAGCTTTTTAACTTTGTAATGAAATTAAATATTTTTTCGGTTCTATAGCGTGGTTATAATTTACACAGAAAAATGCAGACGAAACGAATTGGCGGATTGTCATCAAATTTGGTAAAAGTAGATGATTCATGCAGTGCGCTCAATGAATTAAAAAAGAGAGAGAGAGAGAGAGAGAGAGAGAGAAGACGAAATGTCTACGGAAAATGAATCACATTGAATGTATAAATAATTTGATCAGTTATTTATTAGAATTTGATTCTTTATTGCAATTGTGAAATTTGCCGATTTTTATGCTGTTTTGGTCATGAGCATATATCATCCATATGCAGTAATTCACTTACGCATGAGCTGCAAGATGCAATTTATAGCGGAATTTTCCTTACACCCTATATTTGGTTAAAATGAACGAAATTAAAATCTAGCATACACAAAACTCGTAATAATGCTAATGCAATATCTGTACAACTATGTACTATTTCACAACTAGGCTAATGAAATGCTTTTGAATAGCATAGAAAAAAAAAAAAAAAAAAAGAAAGAAAATTACTTACATTCTATAAAAATAACTTGGCGAATTCTTCAGCCTATAAAACAGTATTTATTTAAGAGAAAAAGTTTAAACATTACGCTATTTTAAAAGGCATTTGTTATAAAAATTAAAGTATAGTTTGTATGAGTAACTATCGTGCTATAATTTAAACCTCTTGTTGCTTGACATATGTTTAAAGTGTGTAATATATTTTGAGTCTTGAATTTTGTATTTTGAATAATTATACAATTTAAAGTACTTTTGTTATATAAATAATTTTTGTTTATAAAAAATAAATTGACCGTACAAAGGTTATTGTATTTTCTTTAACTGAATTATGTTCGTTTTTGAAAATAAGTCAGTGTAAAAAGAATTTTCTTTTTAGATTTACAAAACAATCATAAACTTCAAGCAGTGCTGCATTTTTTGTTTTATAAAATTGCTTTCCGCCACTGCATTTATTATACATAGCAATGGAAATAAAACTGAGTTAAAAATCAAGAAAAGAGAAACACACAAAAAAAAAAATAAATAAATAAATTTACAATATTAAAAGAAAAATAAATGTTTGCATAATAGAAATATTTTCAGATTTTCCAAATGGCTTGATTTGCATTCATTATTTAGAAAAAAATTAATGGTTAAAAAAAAATATAAATAAATAAAGGTTTCTTTTATTTTTTTCGTTTGTTTAACAAAAGATAAAATTATTAAATTTAATGAATTAACCTAAACCTTTTAAACTCTAGTGAAAAAAAAAAAAAAAAAAAAAAAAAAAAAAGATGTATTCTATATGTTCATGATTTTTTTAAGAAACGATTTAAGGTAGTATATATATATATATATATATTCCATTATTTTATATTGAATAATGAATTTTTACGGCAGAAGTATTTTAGTTTGTTAGTATTCATAGTTAAAGACA
Source organism: Salticus scenicus (assembly GCA_963930645.1). Classification (NCBI taxonomy): domain Eukaryota; kingdom Metazoa; phylum Arthropoda; class Arachnida; order Araneae; family Salticidae; genus Salticus; species Salticus scenicus. The sequence continues at coordinate 245,019,985 of OZ005652.1, forward strand.
ATTATCAATTAATAATTATATTTTGGCTTGCTATTTTCTCACTTTTTAAGTGATTATTTTTATTATATTTAGTATTTTTATATTTTATAAAACTAGGGGGCTCTGCCCCTTGCTCGCTCCGCTCACCAACACCCGAGGAAGGTTTTGCCTCTCCTCAAATCGCTTCACTTATTAACACCTGCGGCGCTGTACCTGCCTATTACTTCTTTGCCTTTCACTGAATAGGAAAGTAATTACCGCATAAAACAAGACAAAAGCAAAACAATTTTATAGAAATACCCATATTCAATGTCAAATTGAAAAACATAATATTTAACATAATTTTTTGATGAAATATGCTAAAAGTCAATAATTTTTTTCAGAATAGAAAAAATTCGTTATATCAAGACCATTTTGCGCTACATCTTTAGCATATGAACCCTTTAGGGACATTTAAGTTTTTGTCGCTATTTGGCGATGAATGTTTTGGTAAAATTGCTTGATAAAAAAAAAGTACTTATTTTTTCAAATAGTCGTATTTTTACAATTGAATTTTTTTAGTTAATTTACGGCAGTATATAATTCTTGCCGTATATATTTATTGTACTGCTAGATAATAATTTTACACATTCGAAAATATCGAGAAAAGGAAAAAAGTTTATTATTATTTTTATTTTAATTCGGAAAAACCTCCTGTAGATATAATTATTAATTCTCTTCGGTACTTTTCCATTTTGCTGGTATCGCGTCATAACATCTCCAACAATGTTTGTTTGGCGAGATTTGCGCCGGCAAAACGAAAAGTACCTTCCCTCCTATCTACTTCTTAAATTAACGAAGAATAAAAATCTACTCGATTCATTATAAGAATTTTAGATGATGAATTTTTTCTTGCTATCATTAGAAATATGAAATATGTCATGGAAATGTCTAATTCTGTAATGTTAAAAAATTATCAATGCTAAATAAGAAGATTCTTTCATTTATAATTGAATTTGAATTTAAATCTAAATATTTTTATATGTCATAATATATCCGAAATATTTTAAAATATGCTTTTAAATAAAAAAGGTAAATACACATGACAAAAAGAAACGCAGTCAGTTATACAGACACGACAATGTTTCCTATTCACAGGAAAAGAAAAAAGAACACATAGATAAATAAATAAATAAATAAATAAATGAAAAAAAAAAAAAAAAAAAAAAAACATTGGAAGAAGTATAGTGTTTGTCCACAAATGCATTTGGCGATTTTTCTTTGGTGATTATGGCGAAATGTCATTTTCGCCTTGGGCTCCAAACGTAAACAAAAGTAAAATGCGTTTTTCAAAATGGTGTCATTATTAATTTACAAAAATTAATTAAGCTTATTTTTAATAATAGTAAAACAAATACATATTTAAAATTGATTTACCTCACTATTCATGATGAAAGATCTTAATAAACTTCAATACTTCAAAGGTTAGGAATATGCATAAATATATAAATATATCCTTCCCACTCATTTATACAGTTTAAATGTTCGTCACAATATTTTTCTTTCTCAGTACCATACCACTCCCACACTTTTCACAAATAATACTACGTTTAATGAAATGACATTCTTTCACAAACTCCAAAAACATTTCTCTCTCTCTAAATAATTCACTGAAGAAAATCCTACTACATTCACCTTCTCTTCCAAATATATATAGGTCTATCTCTCGTTACAACCATTCTAATATTCTTTCATAAAAAATCTTTATATTTTTCAACAATTTTTCTTCACTGATTCATTACTACTAGAACGAGATGCCATACTTAAACAAAATGAAATAATAATAAAATAAATAAACAAAATAAATTAATAATAAATAATAAAAATACGACCGTTTTATATAATAGTACTTCACCAGTTGAGATAGAATACAATAAAGAATAATTCGTATATTATATGTATTATATGTGTTTCTTTATAATTAATTACTAAGCTGTTTGCCATGATAATAAAAAGCAACAAAAAAATTATTTTAAAAAATTGTAAAGAGGCTTGGAGTGTAAATGTATGGTGTGCAAACGTCTCTATTTTTAGAAGTTTGTCTCCAAATACAAAACTTTTTATTTGGGATCACATTGTGAAAATTTGTTCCTACTTTTTAATTTTCTTTAATTGCATATTTTGATGACACTTTATAATATTATTAGAAATTATAGTTTACATTCGATTGCGTTTCATTTAAAATATTTGGCATTATTCTGAATTGCCAGTTTCTTTGCTCTCATGAATATGAAAACTAATATACGTTACAGTTTTAAAACTTTAATATGATTCAAGTTTCGCGGTGAAAATAGTGCAGTTGTATCTAACATTTAGATACCAATTTTTTGTACTGATAAATAACAACTTTAATGCATTTTTTAATGAAGAATTTTTAAAACTGCTTTATATATATATATATATATATAATATTTGCAATGTTTATCTCTGTACTATACTTTTAATGATAATATTATTTTATTAAATAAATTGGATTGCTTACATGATCGGCAATGGAAAAATTCCATATCATACAACTGCGTTTGAAATTCTTAAACTGTGCTTTATTCGCCAAAATATTATAAAATTAGGTGCTGTCTTTTGCGACTACACAATTAAAAGTTATTTATTGAATTATCTGTATTTCGCTGGATAATAAATGCATTTTAAAATGTTTTTATTATGCTTTGTCCTAGTTTTTACAAAGGTTCATAATTATAAAGACAATTTGTGTGTTCATCATTTTCATTATCAGTCTTTGCATTAATACTCTGTAGGATCTTTTTATATAGTAAAATAATTGGCCATTCCACCTGGCCTAATTTCAATAAGTTTTTTTTTTTTCAAATACCTTTCCATTGTATATCGAAGTAATCCTCATTCTCTTTAAATGAACTACAATGTCTTCCGTTTAAAATCTTTTTCTGTAAGATAAACCCAATAATTCATAGTCGAAGTTTCACTGTAATTTCTGTCTTCCCACAGGTATTTTAATATTTGAAAAGAGGCTCAAAGGGCAATTTTTGTATTTGCGTTATTAATTTTTTTTTTTTTTTTTTTAATATCTTTTTTTTTTTTTTTTTAAGCAATTTTTATTTCTAATACTCTAACTAGCATCTTTTTTTTTATAAAACTATTTTATAAAATAAATTCTGCAAAGGACATTCTTCACATTTTAAGGAATCCTCTTAAGAATATACATTCTAAATTTGAACGAAACTAATTATCATATCACGTGACAAAGGGTGTAATCAGAAAGACAGTCTTATTGAAAAACACATTTTTATTGATTTCAAATTCAGAATAGCAAATTCAATAAAACAAATTTAATTTCGAGTATCGCAGAGTATTTTCTAATAAATTATCTTTCCAAAAGTCAAATAAATTCTATTTGCGCGTGGGTTTCATGTATTGTTGAAATCGATATTAAGCTGCTTAAATTTTAAAATAAATAGTTTTGCATAAAATAATATGAAATCACGCATTTAATGAGTTCTTATAAACTTAAATATAGAGTTAAAATTATCTTAAAGCATTAATTATTATACTGTTAAAAATGGTTTCTTAAAAATGAGCTAAATTGTCTCAAAATAACTCCGAAACAATATATACTTATATTTAAAAAAAACATGTGCTCATTTTTGAGTATATTGACATGTCAAACATGGGGATATTGGGATTCTTATTGGTCAACTCCATTTTTGAGCATGTCAATATACTCAGAAATGAGTACATGGGTTTTCAAATTTAAGTATATATTGTTTCGGAGCTATTTTGAGACAATTTAGCCCATTTTTAAGAAATCATTTTTAACAGTGTACTAATAAATACGCAAGGTATCTGCAAAAAATTTATTTTGGACATTAATCGATACACACATGCGTAATGCTGTAATTTAATGCCTATAATCCGCAGTCACGTATAATCCGCTGATGGGATTTTTCACGCTGTTTTCAAATAAAAATATCGTATAATCTGCAAGAGAAAATTCCCTCTAGAAAGAATCTTCTATGATTCCTTATAGGAGATCTACCTATTGCAATGGTTCTCATAACACGACTTCTGGAAAATTTCTTCATATCTTCACCGATCATGACCCCTAGAACCCAAAACCACCCTCCGTTCAAAAGTTTATATATATATATATATATATATATATAGGTATATATATATATATATATATGTATAACGCTTTTTCCCATGTTAAGTTGTGAACACGATAACTGGAGTAATTTTTATTTAAATTTAACCAGCTCAGGATATGTTGTCAGGACAGTTAAAATCTCGGTCGACTTCGTAGATGGGGTATCCAGCTGAAAGGGGGTGGAAATAGTGGGGGGTGGAAAATTTCATTTACCCGTAATTTCTTTAATATTGAAAATAGGACAAAAATTCAAATCAGTCGAATTACCGCCTTACCCTAAAGAAAAATTTTTATATTTAAACTTTTTCGATAACTTCAATTGCTTAGAAGTTACAAGCTAAAAAGTGATTTTTCGTCAATTGTGCGGAAGCCGACATTTTCTATAGCTTTCATTGCAAAAATTTATAATCTGATGCGTATGTCACGTGCAAAAGATAATAAAAAAGATCACTGAAAATATAATAAAATTTTAATCATGTTTTTAAACAATATAATAATCTGATAAAAAAAAAAAAAAATGTGTAATTTAACAAAAAATATGACGTCACAATTACAACAATGTAGTGAGAAAAATTAAATAAAATTTTATCAGTGATTTTAAACAAATAAAATAAAAGTTAATAAATAAATATGGAAATAAAATCAGCATATCTTAGGGCTAAGCATATTTAGACTTAGCTTTATGACATAGATGCTATAATATAAAAGATAAATGTCATCGTTAAAAAAAAAAAAAAAAAAATCGTGTAAATCGATGCTAAACGAATTAAACCGGCATGATAGAAAAAGTAATAAATTTGGGGACATTTATGTATTATCCCCTTGACAAATGAACTAGGAATGATTTTAATGAATTTTCCGTTGAAGTTTATTTCCATAATAGTTTCCGTTGAATTTTCCGTTGAAGTTTATTTCTAGGTAAATCGATGCTAAACGAATTAAACCGGCATGATAGAAAAAGTAATAAATTTGGGGACATTTATGTATTATCCCCTTGACAAATGAACTAGGAATGATTTTAATGAATTTTCCGTTGAAGTTTATTTCCATAAAAACTTAAATTTAAATTAAAATATTTCATTACTCGAATCCCCTTATTTTGATAAATAAAATTATACCATTTAAAAAAAAATAAAGAACACTCTTTTATTGAAAAGTGAACTATTAAAGGTTTTAGAAAACTACTACATACTTTTAAATCTTTATTAAAAGAAATTAACTATTGCCACTCGATGTTATACAAATACATCCAAATCCTGTGTCACATACGATAGTTTTGTATAAGTATACATTTTTTGTTTGCCCATGGAACTTGCCCCTGATGGGAAAAGTGCCTGGAAACACTTGTATCTAGTACTGTCATTGATTATGATGTCGTGTGAAAAATTTATGGTCTTTCGGGCGACAAGAAGTTGCCGAAGATTGAATTGCAAAATTCCGTTACATGCATTAATAGTTGCATCATATCAAGTTAATAAAAGTGTGTTACTTAAAAACCATGCTAAACGCTTTAATTAATCATTTAAAAATATAAAATTAAAATATTACGTCAATCTTAATACAAATATCGTTTGTGATGAATAGTTTAGAATGCCGGTTTAGGCAAAAATTTAAAATTTACGATTGAGAGTAATACGTTACAGCTTCCTTTGACTTTTTATCTTGTGGAAACAAGATATTGGTCTGTGAAGAGATATGAGGTTTTCGCGTGGAAAGGAAATACCGGGTGATCCAAAAGTCAGGACAAACTTTAAAAATGAATAATTTGAAAACGAATCAAGATACAAAGATACGATTTGCACCAAACGGATGGAAAAGAAGCCGGGTTTTGTGTGGCAAAGAAATAAAAAATAGTTCTGTTGGCGACCAACAGATGACGCTGTCGTATTTCTGATGTAAAATTATGCAAAGCAAGAAACGATATAAAAAGGAACAACTACAGCAGGTAATGGTAGTTGAAGCTTACATGCATCGAAATATCGCATTCTCAGTCGCTACTTTAATCACGCATGGCCTCCAAGATCTCCCGATCTGACACCCTGTGACTTTTGGCTGTACGGATTCTTGGAAGTCAAAAGTGTACCGCGACCAACCGGCATCACTAGCAGCACTGAAAGATGCCATCCGCCAAAATGTGTCTGCCATAACGCAAGGAATGCTACTAAATGCTGTGAACGATGTGGTGAATCATCTCACAGCTGTACTTCTGAATGATGGACATTGAACAGTTACTGTAGTAGTACTAATTAACTGTAATTAAGCTGACTTGTAAGTTGTCAACATTTTGTTTTTCATTTGTAAATTATCTTTTGGTGAAATAAAACACTATAGCGCCATCTGTTGGTCGCCAACAGAACTAATTTCTTTCCTTTACCACACAAAACCCGGTTTCTTTTTCATCCGTTTGGTGCAAACCGTATCTTTGTATCTTGATTCGTTTTCGAATTATTCATTTTTAAAGTTTGTCCTGACTTTTGGATCATCCGGTATAATGACGCCAAAGCTGACTTTCTGCATCGCCAAGCTCGCCAAATTTTGTCGTCAGACAACGAATTTTGTCGCCAAGTCAAAAATTTCGTTCGAATTTTGTCGCCAAGTCAAAAATTTCGTTCGAATTTTTTCGCCAAGTCAAAAACCGCTACCACTTAACTGTAGTTGACTTGACCATAGCAACGCCAGGCTTACCAGTGCTTGACCATAGTTCGGTCACACGTGCATTTTCACGTTTCTATTATTTTTCTTTAAAAGAAAGATATTGAACAACATTTATATGGATTTTAAATAAAATTTATAATTTTGATTAAACTTGGGTGGGGAGGGGGTGTAGCTCAATAGCCCCCTCCCAGATTCACCATTGCTGGTATTGTATATCTTTAAGACTTCTATTTGTTGAATGATTATGAACTTAAATTTTAAAAAATTGAAACGTTTACTAACCAATAAATCTAGCCTAAAATTTTAAGTAGAATGAATAAAACCCTTTTGTATTTGAAAGTTAAATTTCTTGAAAACAGAATAGCTACGTAAATAATGAAATGTGTGAGAACAAAGCCATTGACTAAGTATTAATGCATACGTAAAATTTCTTTACATTTGTAACATTAAAGTAAAGGAATCTACCTTTGCCTTTAAGCTTGCCGAAAAGGGATTTTTCTACTACAGTGTACTAATAAATACGCAAGGTATCTGCAAAAAATTTATTTTGGACATTAATCGATACACACATGCGTAATGCTGTAATTTAATGCCTATAATCCGCAGTCACGTATAATCCGCTGATGGGATTTTTCACGCTGTTTTCAAATAAAAATATCGTATAATCTGCAAGAGAAAATTCCCTCTAGAAAGAATCTTCTATGATCCGCAAAATTCTTGGGTACAACCCCTTTCTTTTTTTTTGCCTTGTAAAATAATAATAATAATAATATCATATGAAAGTGGGAAAAAAAAAAAAAAAAAAAAAACATCTACTGAATCATTCTTTAGATAGTATATAATAATTAATTTCTATGTAATAAAACCTGTTGTAATTATTTTCCTTGAAAAAAAAAAAAAATGAATAAAAATAAAATAAAATAAAATGTTGAAAACTTGGACTAAAAAATCCTTTTTTTTTTTTTTTTTTTTTTTTTCACGTCTGTGCTAAACATTAGTCATTCAGTGCTGTCAGCTGTTTTATGAGAAAGTTATAAGTTCTAACTTACTATTGATAATTTGAACGTGGTATTGAAATAAAATCGCAAATCAGACGCTGTGCTGTGTAGTCCGCATTACAAGTAAAATAAAGTTTTTTAAAGCTATATTACGCGTATGCCTATAATATGCAGGTTTAAAATACAATTAGTAATGTAGATTTTTTTGCTCCAGGAAGCCGTTGATTGCTCTAACCCGCATCCGCTGTATTCCTAGAATTAGCAAGGAGTTAACAAAACGTTTAAGTTATTAAAATAAATATCCAAAGTGCCTTGACAAATTATACTGTATAGCATTTGATTTTTGTACGTAATACTGTAAATTATAACTGTTAATATTGAATCGTTTGGTTCCAGGAAGACATAGATTTTAGTAACCCGCATATGCCTTATTCTATAAGGCTAGCTTTCAATTGGTCAGAAATTTCTTTCAGAAATCTTGATTTTGAATACTTTGAATAGTCTTGGGAGTAATAATAATAATAAAAATTAATAATAATAATAATAATAATAACAATATATATATATATATATATATATATATATATATATATATTAATCTCGATTGGTTATATTAAAAATTTAAACTTTACAGTATTCCATCGAATGAGTAAAAAGTAATAGCAAATCTGCCCTTCTCAGTTTCTCTTTGCAACTACTTTAATTATTTAATATGTCTATATTTTATCAAATAACTTTTTTGATATTTTAAAAGAAAATGAAATACTTTTTCTATACTTCAAAGAATGAGTTTGTGTTCTAAAAACCTTTATCTCGGCGTATTTCCTCAAATATTATAAGAATTATACTATAAATTTCAAAGTCGCGTACAAAATGGTATAGAAGTTTATAAAATGAATTAACTTTAGAGGAATTAAAAAATTGTCCAAGAATTAAAAAATATAAAAAGTATACAAATCAAATCACATTTGAGTGCCATGTTTGTCAGTTTTCATCCCCATTAAAACAGAGTTAATTTCAGCTATAGTTTATAATCAATAGAACAAAACCTTCGGTACAAAACAATTACATAAATGTTTTCCCATAAAAACCCTACAAAAATATTAAAATAATACCTACAATATGAATTCGATTGTGCTACAAGAAAATTGCTTTCAGAAACCGAACTAAAACCAATTAAATCCTTCCCCTATATTTTAGAAATAATTTTCGATAATGTCAGTAATCATCTACACATTTTAAAGGTAATTTAACACATGAAAAGCTTACTTATTTTATTTTCAATATCGGGGAAGGGAGATATATATAGGAGTTGAGTAATGACAGACTTTATTGAAAAAACATCAAAATAATGGCTAATTTCCAGACTTACTTTTTTTTAAACTCACTTTTTAACTTTTAACACCAGCAAAAGTATAGGATTGTAATCATAACACCATTAAATGAAAATAGACTGCAATTTTTCTAATTTGTTCATAATGTAGAAAATTTGGAGTTTTTAGACGATTGAAGAGTTTGTTATTCAGTGAAAGAAAAACTCTTTGAATTGTCGAAAAGAAAAAGTAATAAGTTGCACTCAACATGTAAAAAGCATGTATCTACATTCATAAATGCGTATACACATCCCCCCCCCCGTATATATATATATAATGATAGTTCGAATATATTTCTTTACATAAATTTCTTTACATTGTCATACATTATTTATTTCACATAATTTTGTACAATTTTTATTCATACACAGATTTATTTTTTTACAAATATAGTTATACTAGCAGGCTTTGTCCGCTTCGCTGGACATTAAACCTAAATGGGTTGTCAAAATCCCATATCTTTATTAATAACCTAAGTTCTCGCTGTGATTGGTGGAGGTTTTCTCTCTCGCAACGTGAGGAGTCTGGGTCCCCACTGCCTTCGGCAGCAACTTACCCACTTCTTACTTCCCCTTCCTCAGCGGGTGACTTCGAAATTTTGAACCCTGTACCCTTGAAATCTGTACATAATGCGTACACTTAATCAATATCCACACACCAAAATTCGTCCTTCTAAGATAATTCAAAGCAAATTCAAACGGAAAAACAAGTTTTTACACATGATTATTGCCCTCCGACACTGAGAAGGGGAGGGGGGGGAGATTTCGAATTTCGTGAAATCCAGTTACAATAAGTGCCATATGCATACAAACAATTTGCGCACCAAATTTCGTGACCACAGAAGTCTTTAATAGAAAATATTACAAATAAATAAATGCAAAAAGAACAGCTTTAGTATAGGACCCCTTTGGTGACTTTAAATATTTTAAGCCATTTTTGCGATGAACAATTGTGCAATTAAAGATCTTGGCGAGAAATGTCCGAGCTACTTCGGTGCCGAATTTCAAATTTTGCCAAAGGAATCCGATACTAAAGCTGTTCCATACACAAAATAAATAAATAAATAAAATAAAATAAAATAAAATAAAAATTCTTTTCTGATATTTACAAAATAAAAATAAAATATCTTAATAAAATCCAAATTATAATCATTTACAATTAAGGGGAGAACATAAAAGAACCTTATAAGGCACATAATAACAACAATTTTTTTTTTTTTTTTTTACTGCAGGAAAGAAAAGTACTGCTTAATTAAATAAAAATATTAAACTAATGCCGAATATCTCTATGAAAATATTTATCCACATGCAAATTCCTGATTTAAAAAAATAATAATAATAATAAAATCATCAACTTTTGTAGGTATGTTTCTCTCTAATTTTTATTATTATTCACGTGAAATTAAAAATATTTCATTTTATTTCTGGAAAATAAAAAAATATATAAATACGTATATATAAATATAAAACCATCTACTGAATCTGGGTTGAAAACGGAAAAAGGGTAAAATAAATTAGAAATATCAGACCTATATTTATAAATTTGATACCAAATGAAAGGGGCGATTTTTCTGAATCCAGGGGTGCAAACAGTTTTTCGATGCGACAATTAGATTTTTAAAAAATAATAAAATTTAAGTGTCAACGGAAAAACGGAAAAAAGGGAGAAATAAATTAGAAATATCCGACCTATCGTTACAAATTCAGTACCAAATGAAAGGGGTGATTTTCTTTAATCCTGGGGTATAAACAGTTTTTCGATACGACAATTAGATTTTTTTTTTTTTAAATTAACTAAAGTATGGAATTTAGATAGCAACACTTCATTTCAATCTTTTCATAATTTGTAGCGCGAATCACGTGAATAAAAATGTTTTTAACTTAAACATTTATTTTTATATTTTATTTTTCCATTCGAAGCGTTTTAGTGAAAAAATATTTATGGCGCACGCGCAGGCGTTTTTTACCCACAATTTAAACACTAACCATAATTTTGAAAATTTCTATAGATATAATTTTATGTTGGGTGAAGACATAAGTTTCTGCCGAGCGCCGTTGAATTCCGTCCAGCCGTTCTCGAGTGATGCCCGGACAAACGTGTTTTAGTCTTTTACCCTCCAGGGGGTAACGGTGGGAAATTTCTGAAAAGTTGATAGATATAATTTTAAGTTGGGTGAAGACCTAAATTCCTGCCAAGCGCCGTTGAATTCCGTCCCGCCGTTCTCAAATGATGCCTGGACAAAAAAAGTGACATACAGACACGATGACACACACAGGCAAAATTTTCTGAAGTCATTTTCGGCTTTCATGGGGTGTGAAACGTGCAGATATCGCAAAATTTTTTGATTCCGACAAATTTACAGACAAAAGTTTGATTTTATTAATATAGATATTAAAAGAATTTGGAATATTATACCTTATTTTTAACAACCAGTATTCAGGTTTTGCATCGAAATTACAATTTCTAAAACCTTTTTCATTTATATAAAAACATGGATTTTTAGAAATTTAAGTAATCTTTACATTTTAAATGTAAAAGGTAATGATGAAAATAATAATAGTGTGAAATGGTGGACTGTATCTACCTGGTTCATGAATTAAAAACTGAATTAATTACTAAGTGATATTTAATAAAAAACTGTAATATTTACATCTATTTACAATTTTAAGTCATGGTGTGCACACAGCACAATGCAATTAAAGGATCAGTGCACCATGACACGTAAACATAAGTAGTAAATGATCCGGGGCGCCACCATGGTCCGCAGCGGATCGCTGAGCGAAGCTAACTGATTAATAACGGATAGATGGTTGGATTTAACGTCGCACTTGTGCTGCGCAGATGGGCAATTGGTGACGGTCTGGGACACACCCCTAGAGGTGGTCCGGAGACATGCCATCAGAATTTTGATCCTCCACGGAAGGGATGGCTCTCCCGCTTCGGTGACCCCCAGAGGTATAATTTTTGATGAGAACATGGAGGACATTGCGTGCACTAGCCACCATTAGTGTACATGGTGGACGGCTTTTGGCCGGCCATTTGGCCGGCTCGAGTATCGAACCCGCAATCTTCCAATTACGAAGGCCAGCGCTCTACTGACTGGGCTACCGCGGCCCGATTAATAACGGTTCCTCTCGCAGGAAGCAGCTGCAAGGTTTTACATAAGGCATTGATAGATTTTTCTATAAGAAAATAGCCCGGAGTCACGGCCTCAAAATCGTCCTCATCCAATAACAAGGTGGTTAATGGGCGCGAATTTAATATTCCTTCGATTTGTATGGTTAATTGTTAAAAAAGCCTCCAGTGTCAGTCTGGCAGGCCCTACTACACACTTTAGGTGGTATTTGAAAGTCTTAACTCCGGTCTCCCAAAGCCTGCCAAAGTTGGGTGCCCTAGGGGGCAAAAACCTCCAACTAATATTTTCTGCAGTGATCATATTTGAAATGTCTTTGATTTTTTGTACTAAAGCTACATTTCTTTTCAGTTCTGCGGAAGCGTCAACAAAATTCGTAGCATTGTCGATAAAAATAATAGAGTTTTGAAACACGTCTAGCAAAAAATCGTTTACGTGTTGTAATTATAGCGTCAAATGTTAAGTCTGCCACAGATTCCAAGTGGACAGCTTGAGTTGGCATGCACACAAAAATGGCCACATAGATTTTCTGGAAAGCCCCTTTTCTCTGACCCTTGTATTTTATATCGAACGGACCACACAAATCTTGGCCAGCATTTAGAAATGGGGAATTAGGCGATACTCTTTCTGGACGTAGGTCGCCCATGACTTGACATGCACTCACCGGTTTGGCCTGGAAGCACTGCACGCATTCATGCACTACCTTTCGTGCCGCATTACGTCCGCTTAGGGGCCAGTATTTTAACCTGACTGTATTTAGCAGGGATTAGGGACCCGCGTGGAAATCTCTGATATGAAAATATTTTTTACCAGTATATTACCTGATGGTAGCACAATCTGATGTTTCTGATTAAGGGAAAGTTTGGAGCTCCCTATACGGCCAACCACACTTAACAGACCTGTTTCATCAAGAAAAGGATTTCAAAATTAAACTTACTTGAGGGTGGAAATTGCGCTTATTCCTTTAAAGCTGCAATTTCTCTACTCAATGCCCCTTCAAGAACTTTCCGAATTAGAAAGGCCTCTACAGAAGCAATCTCCCCTTGTGTTAGAGGGCCTTTAAACTTGCTTAGATATCTACAATCATTAACAAACCTGAAAATATACGCTACAATTCTGATTAATTTTAAATAATTGTTAGTTATGGCAAAGGTATTAGATAAGGAAGAATTATTTTCTGAAAGGGAAAAAAATAGAATTAGTAACAGGTTTAAGTTAATCTTTAAACAGTGTTAAGCCCACATTGTTCATTAAGGGTTGCGATTGTGGCGTTGTTTCTACCATCAGATTTGGCTCGTTCCATCATAAATCACGTGATAAGATGCCAATAGCACCAAGCTTCTAGAAATCACATCAGCTGGATTGTTTTCCGAAGAAATATGTCTCCACTTGTAAGCACCAGTAATTTCTTGAATGGAAGCAACTCTTTTGCTTACAAACGTTTTTAATAGATGTGGCGATTTTTTAATCCAGACAAGCGAAATATATGAATTTTTCCAGAGTATTACATCACGGATTTAAACATTCAGGGCTGATAGTACTTTATGGACTCGTTTCGAAATCAATAGGCATGCTAACAATTCCAAGAGTGGTATTGATTGTGTTTTGATTGGAGCTACACGAGATATGCTGCACAGAAGTCGAATTGTCGAAGATTCAGAACTTGGAAGGATTTTAACATAAAATGCGGCGCCATAAGCTGCTGAGGAAGCATAAGCAAAGCCATGAATGATGATGTTATCCTCACAAAATATATGTATGGGGATTTTCAAATTTTCTAATTCGGGAAGGGTGGGTACGATGTTAATCCAGTGCTCGGCTAACACTTTAGGTAGAGATTCGTTCCAGTAGATTTTTGTTAACCAAAGTCTTTGCATATAGATATCTGATTTTGTTATTACAGGTCCAAGCAAACCAAGGGGGGTCCATCATTTTTGAAATAAGCGAAAGTACGTCTCGTTTTCGGAAAGAATCCAATTCAGGAATTTTGATTTTATACCAAAAACACTCTGACCTAGTATTCCATAATACACCCGAGGTCTTTACTGAATAACCTTCTAACTGATCACCGAAATTATAATCAGAACTAACTTTATTTTCGGACGTAAGTAGCTCAGGGTGATTCGAACCTTATTTATGAAGCTTCATTTTACCTAGAGATAACAATTCGACCAGTTGTGTTTGTAGTAATTTTGCCTTTTCAAGGGAAGACACTTCCGAAAGTACATCATCAATATAAAAGTCTCGCTGGACTACTGAGTATGCCAGAGGTAAATCTTGTGTCGCATCAAGCGCTAATTGCTTTAAAGCACGAGTAGTTGTAAAAGGAGCGTTCGCAGTTCCATATGATACGGTGATTAATTTCCAGGTTTGAATTGGCGAGTTAATTTTATCTTTCCATATAATTCTGAAAAAAAATCCCGTTGTGGAGGATGTACCAAAATCATCCAGTATATTTTCTCGATAGCTACTGTAAAGGCATAGTGATGTGTTCTAAACCTGTTCATAAGGATTTTAAAAAGGTTTTAAAAATTTTAAATTGTTATCTGAGACATGGCCATAGAATAACTTTCGACGTTTGGAGCCAAAACTAATATTAATTTCGAGCTAAAACTAATTTTTAGCTAAATTAATTAGCTAATTATCTACCTAAAATTAATTTTTAGCTAAACCTAATGAGCGGAATGAAATTAAATTTTATCTACAGACAATGGGAGGCAAGGAAAAATGACTTCAGCAAGGAAAGAAAAAATAATTGTTATTATATGTGTGTTTACGCTTTTATTTATATATTCTTAAGTTTGTATATTTTTCTTCTAGGTTCCTTTCCTCTATTTAACATTTTTATCAAGCTAGATGAAAGAAGGAAATAAAAAATATTATTTGACAGCTTTATATACCCCGATTAAAAAAAAAAAAAAAAAAAAAAAAAAAAAACTTTTAATGAACTTTTTTCTGATATCTCACTTTAACAGTTATTAAAAAATGACAAAAAAGTTTGTTCACTGTCAAAAGTTTTATTGGTAAACTTACTTTTGTTTCTGACATTAAATTCGGAATGTGCAGAAAATTTACTTCATACAAAGGAAAGAGAGAACTGTCAAAAGCCATAATTTTGTAAAAATGAGAATTAGGATCATAAAAGTTTTCTGAGTTTTGACATTTTTCTGCCAGTATTTCAAAATTAAATTTATTTTCTGAAAATAAAATGTGCATTTAATTGAGGTTTCGCATCATCAGCTATTTAAATGAAAGTTTTAATGTTTTGTATACACTGTAGAATAAATATTTTAAAAGTAAATTTTTGTTACTTTGTATCTAATAAAAGTTATATATGCTGAACTTCAGTAAAATATATTAAATTATTGCAATAAATTGGTTTTGAATGATAAAGAGAAAGAAATTGTAGGAAATTATTAGTGTATAAAAAACTAACCACAATTGTTTCGAATAAAAATGATTATAAAAGTCCCTGCATCAAGCTATAAAGATTAGGTTCGAGAGACAGCAAAAGAAAAGGCTTTCTACACTCACACACACACACACACACATATATATATATATATATTTAAACGAGAACACTTAGCGACTGCTGCGCTATAAATATTAGTAAGAGTGATAACGATAAAACGTTACACAGGCTGTTTTCAGGGGACCTCAAAACGTGTGAATGTAATAAAAATTCAATTTCAAAAATTTGACCCAAAAACAGTTCTTTCCCCACTTTATGGGTAATATAAAGTAAAAATGACACACATAACTCTCCCAACCCACAGATATACACCTCTCCCACACTTCACGCAGAAAGCATTCAAACATTTTTAGCTTACTTGATAAATGAAAGTTGAAGATGTAAAATTACATTTTTATTCTGCGCATCTTACTGACAAATGTTTTATTGCGCTTGAACAAATTCCTTCTATTTATAGATTTAAATCTAATTAAAATTTCGAAATGATTCATAGACATAATTTTAAGTAGTGTATATGTCTCAAACCCCATAGCTTCTTCTATGTCTGAAACGCAAGGATATCGCAAATATTAGGTTGATTTCTTTAGAAATCGACCTATTGCAATCCCTTCGTCTATCTATCTATATGTAATGAAAATTTTATCATCACCATAACTCCCGAAATAAAACTCTATATCGAACCATATTTGAACAGGGCATCGAGTCGGGCCGCAGTCGGCACTGTCGGTTTACTGTCGGCAAAGGCGCACTGCTGCCGGCAACCGACAGTAGGAAGCAATGTCGGTTGCTGTTACCGGACTGCTTACGGCTAAAAATCGGAAAACCATTTCTATCGGCATACGATACTGGGCCTATGTCTGATATACGGTAGTGGCCCGAAAATAATATGCCAACGTCGGTCCGATTTTGGGACAGTTTGCTTCGAGTTCGAATTTTTAAATTTAATAACAAAAAATAAATAAATAAATAAATAAGTTTATTTTTTATTATTTTTTATGTTTTACTTTTGTTATAAATATTGAAAATGTTTAGTATAACAGATGCATATATTTGCCATAATAATATTATTATTATTAATAACAATAATACTATTAAATATAAAACAAATTAATTAATTGAATTAAAATAAATAAATAGTATTAAGTAATTCACTTATTTGAAATGCCAAAAAAAGAATGTATATTTTTTCATCCTTTTCATTAAAAATAAAGTAATAATAATAATGATAATAAATAAATAAATAAATAAATAAATAAATAAAAATGCTATAAAATGTATATTTTGAGCCTAATTTAAATATTAAATAGTTTTTTTAATGTGTATATAATATGTATTGTTTAATAAAAATATTTAATCCGTAGAAATTATTTAAATTGTAAAATTTTCATTAAACAATGCACAGATTCAAATCATACTCTATAAATTACTTGTTCTGAAGCACTACTCAAAATTTAAAATCAACTTAACTGGATATTTCAAACCTATAACTTCGAAACTTCAAAATTTCTTCACTAGATGGCAGCTCTAATTTTTTCAGAAACATGCTTTTTATGCCTAAAAAGCATATACGTAATTATATATGCTTATTTCATTTTGTTTACTGCAGTTTAAAGATGTTAAACTATATCTTTCAGAAAGTTTGCCTATTTATGTAATATATATTTTAACTCTCCTGGATATTCTGTTCGCGAATCATTTGATTAATTTCAATGAAAAGTTTACATTAGCATCCTCATTTGATAGTATTTAGAATACCGAATTTGAACTTCCTGCTAATATTTGTAACTGTTTTTCGGAAACCTCAAAAGGTGTAAGCGTAAATAATCTCAATAAAAAAAAAAAAAAAAAAAAAAAAAAAAAAGACCCTAAAATAACAATAAGAATTAATTACATTTATATAAAGTAGGAATTTAATAGAGAATTTTTTTATTTGTATTTATCTTTTTAGAAAATTGAAGTTTCCATGCGTTTTTTTAATTAAATGATTTTTTCTTTTTAAGAAACCATGCAGTTTTATTTTATTTATTTATTTATTTTTCTTTTATTGACAATCTTAATTTTAAATAATTAAAGAATTATGTAATCCTTGTCTCAGAATTAACGATAAAATTTATGTTCTTAATAACTTAAATATATTTTTAGTAACGCTGCCAATTGTTTCTACTAGGGATAACACATAATAAATTATTAAAATCTACTAAAGTATTAAACTCAAAATAAATTTTTATTGACAGATAAAAGTTCAATAATTTCACTAGACTCAAAATATTTTCATTAAACAATATGTAATATACTTAAAAAATATATTTTTTATGTAACTATTTGATATTCTAATTTTATTAAAAAAAATTATTATATCTAAACCACAACTTAAAACTAATTTAATTATATTTCTTTTGATTATATTGACTTTTAAAGTTTTAATTTAATTGTAACATCTCATAAAAGTAAACAATATCTATCTAAAATAATAAATAGCGAAACTATCCTTTATCAAGAAAAAACTTACAAGCGCCGATGGTCGAATAGTTAAACGCATGCAAAGTACAAAGAGAAACCACTGGTTGGAAGATTTGCGGGTACTGTCCTCTTCTCGGGTAAGTTAAACGGAAATTGTAAACATAAAAGTTCACGATTACTAGTATATGTTTGGTTAGGAAACGGTTGGATGTCGGTGCGGTGTCGCGCCAGCTGCCTTGTCGGTTTTGTCGGCAACGGTCCGATTGTGGACCAGACAATCGGGCGACTGCCGCCCGAAGGATTACAAAAGTTACGTACCCGATTCGGAAAGCGACATCGGTACGTCACCGCCTAAAACGGCAAGCCCGTAATGGACCAACTGTCTACCGATAGGTCTGTGTGTATTGGGGAATGTCACTGAATGGAGTAGAATTGTCTTCAGTGATGAGTCCCACTACGATTTGAGCCCCGATGACGAGCGAAGACGTGTCTGGAGATGTCCCAAGAAAAGGGCAGATTACAACCTGATTGTCGCCAGCCATATGGCCCGACAATCAGGAAAGATATATGGGGTGTCATTTCATTTCATAGCAGGACCCCTTTACAGCGGTACGTCAACGACATTCTACGTACCGTTGTGTTTTCCTTCATATCACGCAATCCTGGTCGTATATTTCAGTGTGATAATGCCCGTCCACGCACAGAGATAGTTTCTAATGCTTGTTTTCTTGTTTGTCCAGCATTATTTTGGCCCGCAAAGTCGCCGGATCTCTTTCCCACTCAGGACGTTTGGAGCATCTTGAAAAGGGTTCTACAACCAGCTCCGGAGTTTGATAATCTAACGCACCAGTTGGACAGAATTTATCACGATATCTCACAGGAGCACATCTGACAACTCTATCAATTAATAACAAGCCGAAAAGGGGCCAGAAGTGGACCAACGCGTTATTGAATTGTTTACTTTGTGAGGTTCTTTCTCTTGATTAAATCATCAAAATTTTCTGAAACTGTAATGATTTGTTTTTCTCCACATGTATATCACATCTACCAATTTTCGTCTCTTTCGGATAACTTCTTCTTGGTGCGCCGTTTTCTTGTTTTAGAGTGTATGTAGTATATCTATTTATAAAAACTAAAAGTAGCATAAATTAGAATGATATAATAATTTTCTCTTTAATCATAATTTAAAGGTATTTTCATTATTTACTTCTACACATGAAAATATAATTATTTGTCGATAAATTATTCTCATTCAATAATTTATATAATTTGATAATATAAACAGCATTATATAAAAATAATAAGAAAAAAATATTTGCAGGCATTATTATCGTAAACATGTTAGATTTTTTTAAAATTTCGATCAAAGACTAAAATTGTAAAACGAGCAGGTATTAAAAAAGTAACATAAAATAAAATAAAACTAGAAAATATAGAAGAAAGAGAGTCTATTCCTTGCTGCATTAAAAAAAAAAAAAAAAAAAACACATATGGTACAAAAAAAAAAAAAAAAAGAAAAGAAAAGGGTTAATATGAAAGGACCCTCATTATGTTTGAATAGGAATTACATACTTAATTATTTTTGTGTTAAATTTTATACTGCATTTTAAAACAAAACCTTTTTAATAGCTGGAAAAAAACTCGTATATCAAAATTCATGACATTTTGATACTAAAGCTTTAATAAAATATTAATAATGATTAAAAAAAAAAAAAAAATCGCTTTCAATTATTTTTCAGTATTACTATTTTCGAACAGTTTCACTAAATTTTTTCTCTGTAGAATTTAAACTAACTCACCTTTTGTTATATTAACTTTCTCCATTTTTAATTTATTCGCTTGAATGGGTAGCATTATAATTTGCTAAAATTCATGAATATTCATTGGTCATTACTTGGAAATTAGAGGCGGTATTCCTTGTTAACTTTTTTACTTCGAATGTTTTCTGTGTAATTTTAGAAAACAAATATTTTTGATGTGGTTTAAATAGAATTATTATTATTATTATTAATTTTTTTTTATAAAGTTAATTTTCTCTAAACTTGTGATTTTATTTGTTAGTTGCACGAAAGTTTAAATAACGCATACTGAAAATATTTCCTGTAACTAGTAAAAACTAACAAAAATGCTCCTTAAGTTGGTTGAAATATATTTTTTTTAACTTTACATTGTAAAATATTACATTGAGTGTTAAATTGTAAAAATATAGAATCAATCTCTAAAGTGTGTACCATTTTTTCTAATATTACTAAATATTATTAAAAAATAAATGAATTAAATAAATAAATAAAATAATAAAAAAAAAAAAAATACAAGCTACATAAACTAATTTAAATAAAAAATTTAAACAAATAAAATAACATAAATTTAGTAACCTTTCACATAAACGGGGTGATGTAGAGACTTTTACAATACTAATATGTAAGTAACATTTTCAATTTAGTAAATATAGTGTTCTTATATATTAATCTATCAATGAAATATTAGATTATCATATAATATCCAAAGTGATTAGTGCAATAATTTAGAGTCCTAAAGAATGCATCACTACAATAATAATAGAGTATTAGTAAGTCATTGGCGGTCGAAGAACTGTTTCTTAAAAACAATTTAATTTGACATTATTGTTATAATAACATTAAATGTAAAAATTAAAATATTATGATATTAATGTTATATATCGTGTACTAAAATGTAGAGGATATCTATGTAATCTGATAATTTGTGGGTTTAAGCACTACAACATAAAATTGTCATATAATATAAAAAATGAAATGTGAAATCATGTAGAATTTGAAAGAAGATTCGAATTATATACAGGTAAGTTTTTTTTTTTCTTTAATTTGAAGCAATAATTCAAACTGAACAAAATTATCTTTTAGAAAATGATGATAAGATACTAATACTTATTATGTCTACAATGTAGTAATATGCTGATGACATTTGTAATCCAATGATTTGCGCGTTTATAGAATAATAAAACACTAGAAAACGAGATTATCTAATGATACACATTATGAATTGCAAGATAATTTGCAGTTGCATGTAGCGCATTATTCGAATAATATAATAGTACGATTATACTTAATTAGAAGCCGTACAACAGGCTCTCCAGCTATTTAGTAATGTAAAATTTACAACATCATGTAACATTATGGATATGATGTGAACTTTATATCAAAAGAGAAATAAAACGTAGATACTATCTGTAATATACAAATATGTATTTTAAGATGAAAGGAACTATGCAATATTTTAAACTTTAAGAGAACAGTCACATCACTGGAATAATTCATTTATAAAATTTTATTTCGTCTGTAACCATAGAACTGAATTTAGATTTTGGTGTTTAGGGATTAAGACCATTTGACTACACGAATGTCCTAGGTCTGGGTTGGTGGGTTTTCTGAGAAGTTCTAGCCAGTATTTACAAGAGTTTCTGAGAAAACCACGGAAAACGTCGAAAGGCTAGGTCGATAAGCGCGACCTGGAATCGAACGCGGCATCTCCTCTACCTCTCGTCCACTGGTGGGGTGGGTTCAGAGAAAATGATAATGTAACGACGATATAATTGTAACCAGATTGCAAAGAAAAACAAATTAAACTAGTATGTTGTGGCCACCACGTGACTTTCTTCTATATTTTCCTATGCAAATTCACTCGGTAACAATAATTTATTAAAATCATTATTTAATAAAATTATCCTCTATAATAATGCAGTACGGTTTTCATATTAGAGAAGTAGTATAACACTAAATATCCAAAAAAAGTTAATTTTATTCTCGATATTACATTAAAAAAAAAACTAGTATGTTGTGGCCACCACAAGACTTTCTTCTATATTTTCCTATACATATTCAATCAGTAACAATATTTAAAAAAAAAGAAAATGATTTTTTTTTTTCCTTTCTTTTTTTTTTTTTTTTTTTTTTTTTTTTTGTGAAAATTAATACATATTCAATCACTAACAATATTAAAAAAAAAAAAAAAAAAAAAAAAAAAAAATTTTTTTTTTTTTTTTTTTTGGTTAAAAGTAAAAAAAATCGATAACTTTGTTTTAAATTATCACAGATTTATAGTTCAACCATTCGTTTTAAAGGTATTGACGAGACCTTTCGAATGATACCCATCTTCAAAATTTACCCCCCCCGGGGGGTACTTCCCCCCAGGGGGGGAAGCGATGCCCCCCCATGCACAAAATTTTTTTCCTAGTTACGTACTACTATTATCAATAATTCATATTAATTTTACAAACACAAGTGTAAAATAACTCTTATTATGCACATTTATACGAATTTTTGTACTATGCTGCCATGTTAAAAATTTAGATAAAATGCTATCACAGCGCCACCTGTTGAGCTATTGATCCCCAAATATAATCAGCAACAGTTTATGTCGGGGACCAACTAAATACCAAGTTTGGTAAAATTTCGTTTAAAAAAAAAAAAAAAAAAAAAAAAAATATACGATTTTTTTTTTTTTTTTTGTTAAAAGTAAAAAAAATCGATAACTTTGTTTTAAATTGTCACAGATATTTGGTTCAACCATTCGTTTTAAAGGTATTGACGAGATCTTTCGAATGATACCCATCTTCAAAATTTAACCCCCCCCGGGGGGGTACTTGCCCCCCAGGGGGGGAACCGATGCCCCCCCATGCACATTTTTTTTTCCTAGTTAACTACTACTATCATCAATAATTCAAATTAATTTTACAATCACAAGTTTAAAATAACTCTCATTATGCCCATTTATACGGAATTTTGTCCTATGCTGCCATGTTAAAAATTTGCATAAAATGCGATTACAGCGCCACCTGTTGAGCTATTGATCCCCAAATCTAATGGGCACCAGTTCATGTCAGGGTGCAACTAAATACCAAGTTTGGTTAAATTTCATTCATATGTTCGTGAGATACAGCGTCCACAAAAAAATGATACAGACAGACAGACAGACAGACAGACACACAGACAGACAGACATTTTCTAAAAACTATCAATTCGTGTTCAGGACATCCCAAAACGTGTAGATCCGTCAAAAAACGGAGGTCGAAAATTTTCGCGAATCCAATACTTTCTCTATATTACATATAGAAGAAAGTAAAAATGTTAAAAATGAAAAAAAAAAAATTGATAACTTTATTTTAAAATATGGCAGATCGATCGTTCAACCATTCATTTTAAAAATATTGGCGAGCTCTTTTGAAAGTTACCCATCATGAAAACTTATTCCCCTCGAGGGGTGACTTCCCCCCAGGGGGAAGGGGGGGATAGCGATGCTCCTACATATAAATTTTTTTTTTTCCCAGTTGACTATTTCTATTACGAAAAATTCTTGTAAATTTTATAATGATTATTAAAAAATAATTCTCTTGACGCGCATTTATACAAAATTTTGTCCTATACCACCATGTTAAAAACTTAGAAAAGGCGGGATGGCAACTCAGCCTGTTAGACAAAAGTCGATAGGCACTAATTTATGTCAAGGTGTAACTACATATCAATTTGTATGAAATTCTGTGAAGTAGTTCCTGAGATACAGTTGCCACAAAATTTTGTCACACACACACACACACACACACACACAGACAGACATACAGACAGACATTTTCTAAAAATGGTCAAATCGTGTTCTACAACTCTTAAAACGTGTAACTTCATCAAAAACCCGCGGTCGAAAGTTTTTATGAATCCAATACTTTCTTCGATTGGATATAGAAGAAAGTAAAAAAAACTTAATAAGAAAGGTGGAGGCGATATTTCTGATAACTCAGATATTTTACTTTCTTCTATAAACAAGAAAAAAGTATTTGGGTCGTGAAAAATTGTCGCTTCCACTTTTCGATGAATTTACACATTTTGAAATATCTTGTTCATAATTTGTCCCTTTTTAGAAAACGCATGTACGTCTATATCTATGACTGTTATTATTAAAACGCAAAGATTCGGCTATATAGAGCATTCAATTTAAATGTTAGACATACCCTCATATATTGCTTCGGAGGTTTTAGTTTACTGATGTCTTTCAAATTATTACCGGTTTCTAGCATCGTGTTTTGGGAAACGATTGGAGAAACTCTCTCCCATTAATATCGTTGCTATATATCTCAATCTCTTAAACAATTTTATCATGGAATACTTTCGCTAATTAAAACGAGACCCTCTTCTAAAGGAAGCTTATCAATTACTTAAAAAACTGAACTATTCTTTTAAAATTACATAAAAATGTTATCACTTTTCTAGATGGATAGGATGAACAAAATACTCGCATTTGGGAAAAGGTTTAGTTTTAAAGTTAGCTTTGAATGGAAACGTGAATATTTATTGACAGAATTATAAATTTTTATAAAAAAATATACAAAATCGGATCATTTTTAATATTTTTGCTACATTGTCTATCAAAACTACACTGTAAGTGTAATCTTCTTAACATTATAGGAAGAATTTTAGATTATCTTTTTTAGCTAAAATATAAAAAATCATTTTAATTAGATTATTTGAAAGACAAAATTGTTAAATATTTTAAAGTAACTTATTATTTAAACTATGTTGGTAACCATTTCCAAAAATCATTTTCCATTAATTTACCTGTCTTTTAAAAAACTAACTAATACATATTTAACAATTAAAAAGCCCATTAAAACTTTGTAATATGGAAAAACAATCATTTCCGAAGATAAAATAATCAAAATAAGCGATGCTTCTGAAGGTTTTATTGATTTAGTGTCGCTTTTTGTTTTACAAGAGAGTATTTTGGTCCGAACATCATCAACAACAACCCTTTTAAAAGCTTTGAACTCACGTAAAGTCTTAATGTATTATTAAGTGAGTTTAAATATACTTTTAGTTATTTGTCGGAAATTGATTTTTCATTAGATTCTCGAAGGTCTTCTTTATTTTGTTGTATATATTTATCGAATGATCTTTTTCATGAAATATTTGGGGCGTTAATAGTTTATGAAACTTGAACACGCGATGCAATTACTTAAATACAAAAATTAGAAATTCAGTTTGAGCCAGTTTAAAAGGGAATTAAGAGGAATTAATTGGTGATAAAAAAAAAATAAATAAAAGATATTTAGAGATATTAATTATCAGACTGATCCTTAAATTTGCTGCATTTTGTTTGTTACTTGATATTTGCTGTGTCGGTTATTATTATTTTGTTTTAAATTTAGGCTAAAAACAATTTTTTGTTTTTTCGAGGATGGGATCTGCAATTTTATGTCACCACTAACTTTATACATTACAGGATTATTAATATTATTATTATTTTTTTTTTTTTTTAAGTTAAAAAGAACCATTTATAACCAATATAAAACGGAAAGACAATTAAATCACGTGCTATATATTTTTACTCATTAGAAATTTTACTGCGCATAGCTGCATAAAATTTTTGAAATTTGTAATTTGAGAAACAAAATCTGAAAATTTTATCGATTTTTAAAAAAAACATTTTTTTATCTTTTCATAGCACATCAGTAAAATAATGTATATGTGTAAATCTTTGTAGTTATATATGCTTAAGTCGCTTATATTAAATTATGATCTTTGACTCTATGTTTATTATTTATTAATTTAAAGCGGAGGTTAAAATTTTTTGACCACAAAGTACGTCAAATATATATTGTACCTGAAGTATTAAAAAAAAACAAAAACAAAAAACATAGAATTATTTATTTGTCGTAACGGCAAACATTTAGAAGTATATCAGACTTGTTATTTAGTATGTTCTAAACAAAGGCGATGCGATCATTTAACAAAACTAATGTTTTTAAATGAACTTATTAGGGAGATTATTTAATGGAAGACCTGTTTTATCTTTGACTTGGAAACAAATTAACACAAATGTTTTCGAGAATGTAAAATTTCTCTGAAAAATGATAGACAACTTTGAGTTTTTTCATTTGTGAGGTGGAAATATTATATAGACTTGAAAGAAAGAAAAAAAAAAGAACTGCCTATTTTAAAAATATTTGTATCCTAGATAATATTCTGTGTTTCTTGGGAGTTTTTCTCAACCACTAAAAAACTTGTGCCTTCTAAACATTTTTTTTTAGATATAAATGGTAGTTTTTTCTTCTGAAAATTTTTTGCACTCAGAAATTTTCTGAAATTTTTTTTAATTTTTAGTGCATCAAGTCGTATTATTCCTTTCAGACAGCGATTTTGCTTTGTTAACATTTTGCAACCAATAACTTTGAATAAATCACAAGTTCTATTATTATTACTATATTTTTAATTTACTAGGGGGCTCAGCCCCCTGCTCGCTCCGCTCACCAACCCCCGAGGGAGGCTTCGCCTCCCTTCCGACTCACTTTACTTATTAACACATGCAGGGCTCTGCTTGCCTATTCGCTGCTTTCTTTCACTGAAAAGGAATATTAATAGTGCATATTAAAAGACAAAAGCAGAAAATTATTATGGAAATCCTCCTATCCAATGTCAAATAAAAATATATAATATTTATATTTCTTTTTAATTGAAAGAAATTAATAATATCGAGACAATTTTGCATTACAGCTTTAGTATATGATGCTTTTAAATTTCTTTTTTACAACCTTAGATTCGGACCGCGGTAGCCCAGTCGGCAGAGCGCCGAGCTCATAATTGGAAGATAGCGGGTTCGGTTTTCGAGCCGGCTAAAGACCGCTGTATACACTAATGGTGGCTGGTGCACGTAAAATATGTCGTGGCCGCAATATCCTCCATGTTTCCATCAAAATTATACCTCTGGGGGCCACCGAAGCGCGGGAGCCATCCCCTTCGTGTAGGACCAAAACTGAGGTGGCATGTCTCCGGAACATCCGTAGGAGTGCGTTCTCGACCGTCGCCAATTATCCATAGCGCAGTAATGGTGCGACGTCAAACACAACCTACCTAATTATCTACCTACCTACAACCATAGATCCTATTTTAATTTTCCCGTGTAAGAAAATTAATTTTCTAAAAGTAGAGAAAAAAGGTTATTTATTTTCTTTCTTTTTTTCATCCATGGTTTCGGGCCGCGGTACCCTACTCGGTAAAGTGCCGAGCACGTAATTGCAAGATTGCCTATTTGATACTTGAGCCGGCTAAAGACCGTCGTATACACTAATGGTGGCTGGTGCACATAAAATCTGTCGTGGCTGCAAAGTCCTCCATGTTCCCATCCACACTATACCTCTGGGGATCACTAAAGTGGGGGGAAGGCATCTCCTCCATTAAGGATCAAAATTGTGATGGCATGTCTCCGTAATATCTCTAGGGGTGCGTCCCAGACCGTCGCCAATTACCCATAGCGCAGTACTGGTGCGACGTTAAATCCAACTTACCTACCTACCTACCTACGTACAACCATGGATCATATTTTAATTTTCCCGTGTAAAATGACTTCATTACAGAAGAACAACGTCACTGGGAGAAACTGTCTTCCAAATGGCAAATGAAGTACCTTCATAAACTTGTCGTTTTTAGTTAATAACTTCTTTAATTAAAGTGATAGAAATTTCTAAGCAGCTGAAATGTCTGCCTTGGAGTATTCGGAACACATTGATACCTCTCATGACGCGAAGGACCCTGCCCTCCGCTAGAAGATGCTGTCGCAGACAAAAAAAATTGACGACAGTGACATTAACATTTTTAATATATATAGAAAATGTATGAAGCAGAAAATTTATCATTGTATCTGTCCGGATATTTAGTACGCTATATAAAGCTACACCATTCAAACGAACGCTAAAAATATTGGTACACTTATCAGCCAGGACAAAATCTAGCTAGCACCGTATTTTTTTTAGTTCAATCAGATAATTAGTTAAAATGATACTAAATAAAAACCACATTTTAACTTTAAAAATATTAAAAAGAAAAAACAGATTGATGCCAAAAATAAATAAATAAATTAGTGAAAACAGAAAAAGTATAAATTGATTAAGTAAAGAAAAATAAAAAAATAAAAAAATGAAAAATCGTGTAATATAAAATATTTTTGGAAAAAAACGTAGAACCGACTCCAAAAAGCAACTACTATTCAAACAACTAAAAATGAAAGAAAATTGGTAAAAATGGAACTGTAAATTGCGCCTAAAAGTATAAAATAATTTCCTTCGTCAAACAACCTAAATACTACAATTAAACATAACTTTTGAAGTCGGCGCAAAATTAAATAGAATTTAATTGGTTTTTAAAGATTTGATTTTAGACCAATAGCTACAAATGCTGTTGTCTCGAATGATTCATTTTTATGCTTAATTTATTATTTTATCACTGTGTACAATTCGTCCATTAGTGATATCTACATATAAAAGTGGACCTTTTTGCAATTCGATATTTATGTTTCTACGAAGTTACTAAAGTTTTCCTTGTAAACTTGGTATAAATTTCATATAACTATCATCCTTGGCGGTGTTTGGATTTGACGATCAAAAATATTAATATACTTTATTAAAATAACCATGCTTTCTCAAAGGAATTAAATATGTTTACCGATATAATTTGGCGATTTGTTTCGCCAAGGACGCCAGATACCAGCAGCTCCGCGAACTTTAGCAGTTTACGAAATTTTCATTTTTAGTTGTTTCAATAGTAATTGCTTTTTGGAGTCGGTTCTATTTTTTTTTTTTTTTTTTTTTTTTACAAAAATGTTTTATTTTTTTCTTTTTAGTGAAAATTTATTCAAGTAGCAGAACATCAGAAGACGTTCAACGGTGGCTTGACAAATCACAACCCGCAAGAAAAGTGACACAACTCAAAAAATGGTAATTTCGAGTTTATGTCACTAAAAATATATATGAAATGCCCCCAATATGAACACAAAACGTTACATCTCCATCTAAAAAATTATCCACTCGAGAGACAGTTGTGTCAGTTTTATTCTAGTCAATGCCTTACCTTTAAGCTGATTTTTCTCAAATACTGCATTTTAAGTTGTGTCACTTTTCTTGCCTTTATCGGATATGAGAAATAACTATCCATTGAATGACCACGCATTAAATTAAAAAGGATTTAGAAATGTACAGAATGGATACGCTGTAGTCGTAACCAAAAATTCGTATAGGCATGTATTGAACTTTGCTGTGAATATGTGTCACGCACTACGCTGTAATGCGTGCAGCGTAAAGTTTAAACAAAGATCAAAATATGCATTGCAGCTGACGAACAGAAGTTTGAACATCAAAATTAAAGCTTTTTGATTTGTTTACAGTGTAGAAAACTGCGAACAAACATATGAACATTTAAACATCCTGTTTTAAACATTTATATCTACAAGGTGTCTTTTCGTGACTAAATCAATGATACACTACAACTTTGTAATTTACCTTTTCTCTCATCTCATACCTTATAATGCTTGGAGATAGAAACACTAACTCTGCTATATTTCCACCAGGTGGCGCTGTAAGCGGTCACATCTTGTAGCGCATGGTCACTTTACAATACTTACATATTACTTTTACGAGTGTAGAGGCAGTCGTTGTGCAGTTAGAGTGAGAACGTACACTTGTGAATATGTACCCTGTAATTTGTTTAGATATTAATGAAATCATAATAAGACCTATTCCAGGTCAAAATCTTTGCGATAACAACAACAACAAGAAAAAGGTATCAAAATTAAAGTATTTTTTACTTAGTTTTAAGCTAACAAACCTCATCTACAACAACAAAAAACATGGTTTCAATTGAGAACCTACTCCTTTATGATGTCGGTTTAAAACGTCTATACATTAATCGATGTGATCGCTTACAATAACTATACTTTGAATTTTACATAGCATAAATTGCACCCGCTATGCTACAACGTGTGCAATGTCGTTGAAGTGTGAAGAAAATAGAAATTTGCAGACTAACAAATGATCGTTTTAATCGTTCTATTTTTAGCATTAATGTCTAGAAACTGTCTTTTCGTACTAAATCGATGATAACCTGTAACTTTGTAATTCATTTTTTTCCCTATCTTGAACCGTCTTCGAGATAGGAACACTAACTCCTCTGTTTTCCACCAGAGGGCGCTGTAGGTGGTTGAATCACGTTGCGCATGACCATTTTACTATACCTACATACAACTTTTATGACTATAGAGGCAGTCTATCAGCAGTTAAAAGAGTCGGGACTCGCTCTTTTGGGCACCCTGTATTTTCTTTTGATCGTAAAGATATTACAATGGGACCTATTTCAGACGAAGACCTTTACAACAAAACAAAAAGTATCATAATCGGAGAATCCGTTCAGGAGTTATGAGCTAACAAACAACAACAACAAAAAATAAAAACATACGGTCTGAATTGAGAACCTCCTCCTTTTTTGAAGTCGGTTAATAAATGAAACAGTTCTAGTATAGGACTTCTTATCGAAATTTAAAATTTTGCGCTGACGTTACTCGGACGTTTCTCGCCTAGATCTTTATTTACGCAATTGCAATAGTTATTTTAAATCATCGCCAAAATGGAAAAAAAAAAAAAAAAGCCGCAAAAGGTCTCTTATTCTAAATCAGTACCAAAGAAATTTTTAAAAATGAATAATTTATCGATGCTAGGGCATGAAACACAATTACTTCATGCTTTTATATAGGAGAATAAATTAAATTAAGTCCTGTCGTACTAAATTAATTTCAGTTTTGTACAGAATTTTATTTCTACTCAGAAAACAAAGAGTGGTTCAGGATTTTTTCTTTAATTAATTTCAGTATACCTGATGCTTCACCCTCAATGTGATTTATTTTGCTGGAGCCCGTTTTTAGAGACAGAATTGAAATATTTTAGGCATTTTTTTCCCGCAAAAGTTATCTTTATTTTTAGTCTTATTTTTGACAAATGTAAGGACCTGTTTCAACCATATTCCGGTATTTAAACCGACAACCAACAGGTCAACTAAAATCTAGGTAATGATTATTATGATTAAGTGAATTTATGCTGACTGTAATTTGAAAATTTAAAAGTTTTCTATTTCCATAATAAACATTAATTTGATTTAAAAATAGAATTATAAAAACTAGATATCTGCATAATTAATAAAAATTTTGTATTTAAAGGAATGTTCTTCTGAAAAGTAATAATAAAGTTTTGTGATATGCATAGTATGTTTCTAAGGGTATGAAACTTGAATATGCTTGGATTGTTGTAAGTTTTATTAAGTATAAAACTATATTATATTAAATTATATACATAGATAGTTCTTTGTGATATTTTAAATACAATTAAAAGATAGATGGGATTTGATAATTAATAACAAAATCTGCTTATTAAAATACAACCAAATAATCAAACATTTCATGATGTATATATATTTATATATATTGTTATATTATGAAATGTTTTGATTTTTTCGAATCATTTCACAAAAAATAAAGAAAGAAAGAAAGAAAATAAAGAAACAAACAAACAAGAATAGAAGTTAATATAAACATGGTAAAATAAAAGAATGTGTCCTTTGCACGCATTTAACTAATTAAACAAATAAGTAAATAAATAATGAAAATTAATAGACCTTTTTTGTGACAGATAATACTGCACTAACCAAAAAAAAAAAAAAAAAAAAAAAAATCTAGCCCTGATACCATTCCTGCTGATTCTTATGCAAAATGACCTCCTGAATCCGAATATGACTCCCATTTTTCTCAATCACCCACCGTTTTCTCGGGACTCCACACTCTTGCCCAATTTTTATCACTGTTCGGTAATTTTATGGCCATGAATTTGATTTAGAGAAGGGAAAAGAATTATTTTACCAAAAAAAAAAAAAAAAAAACTTTATTTTAAAAAATAAATTTTATTTTTAAAATAAAAATATTATGATGTATAGTAAATGATAATAATAATTTATTAATAAAATATGATAAATGTAACTTATAATTTCAGTGGCAAATCCCCCCTTAATTTCCCCTTTAATGCAAATGTACGTGTTTTAAAAATTTTCACTTCTGTAACCTTACACCTCTATAATCCTTACACCTCTAGAAATGAAATTTATAAAAATAAAATTACCGAAGAGTGATAAAAAATAAGGGGGCGTCCCCATAAAACGGTGGGTGATAGGGCAAAATGGGCGTCATGTTCGGATTGAGGAGGTCATTTTACATAAGAAATTGCAAAAATAGTGTTGGGGCCGATTTTCAAACAGAGCAGTGTAATTCTTGTACGTAATTTTTGATCCCCAAAATCTTATGCAACAGAGCCTTCTTAAGAGGTGTGCATAATAAATAACATTTCAATTTTAAAACTGTTTTCTTCAGAATGCTTACCGAAAGTGTCTATGCAAAACTGTTATTTTTATATGTTTATGTGCAATGATTTTTCGACACGAATTCAATAAATAAACAATGTTGCGAAGTGCATCAAGAAACTTGGTTCGACGTGTTCATGTTTGAATACAAAATTGTATCGAACATTTTCAACATTTCCTGTAAGGAATGATTGTGTAAAAAATTTGAATTAGATAAAGTTTTTCAAAAATAAAATTATGACAGGATTAAGTAATATTGTGCGTCTCCATTTCTGTTTTACCTCACAAATAAAGTTGTTACAGTCCAACAGTGTTGGAAGTTGTCTCTCACACTTCAAAAAGGTTCAAACAATTATACTTCAGTGTCAGAATAGTTGCCACATCCGTCAGATTTAAGGGTAATAAAAAAAAAAACCCAACGGGTATTTTTTTAAATTGATCACCCTGTATATGTGTGTATATATAAATAACTGGATAATTCTTGGAGGAATGATATAAGAAAAGATGACACGTCCGGAAAAACATGAAGCTAAAATCGTAATCGTCGAAACTATGTAGGAAATCACATCTCATAAAGAGATATTTAAAAAAAAGTGTCATTGTATAAATTAGTTAAAAATACCACTTTCAAACACGTAAATATTTCTATTAAAAACTATACTTTCCTTAAAAACATTATAAAAATTTTACAAATATATTTTATCTAAGCTTTTCGCCCAGCTTATCTGGGCATCATCAGGACATATTAAAAACATAAGTTTGACAAATGCAGCACGATACATTCATTATACAATAAAAAGTCACAGTACAATCACAGTTAATTTCGATCAGTCCTTAAGTTACAAAAGAATCTTATTAGTTGAAACTTTTTAGGGTCATCATAGAGCAACATGCTGTATGTAAAAAACTTGCATATAGGTGAGGTTTCCTAGGGATACCATGAAAAATCACAGTTACTGAGGAACTTGCATGGAACTCCGTCGGAAAGGACCAGGAGAGGCGTAGTAAAAAACTTGCATGTAGTTGAGATTTCAAAGGGGTACCATGGAGAAACTGAGGAACTTGTATGGAACCTCGTCGGGAAGGATTTGGAGAGGCGTAGTAGGAAAAGGATACATAACGGAAAGAACCAAAAGATATTCATGAAGCTGGAGTACTGTAGTCGGTTGGTGCTTCTTGGGGTAACATTGGAGTCACCTTGAGAACTTTAATAACGGAAATCTTTTTGGAGAGGCAAGTTCAACAGGAACAGTATCCAGAGGTGTAGAGTGGTTAATAGCTGTGGTTATTTTAACTTACTGAGAAATACAGTCCACTGTAAAGAGAATTAATACTAAAGATGCAGCTTTCTTACCAAAAATATAGAATTTCCTAACTGAACCATATATTTAATCTAATTCTCTTTACAATGGACTGTATTTCTCAGTAAGTTAAATTAACCACTGCTATCAACCACTCTGAACCTCTGGATAATGTTCCTGTGTTATTCTTCTAAACGAAACTGCAATGGCGGACCTGATGCAGAAAAAAAAAATGCCTTTTTTTAAATGTAATAGAGAGAATAAAATTGATTTTCTGTGGATATTTAGTGCTACATTACTTCTCAAGGATGGAAATTGTCAGCATTCATCATGGAAGATGATTTTAATAATAATAATAATAATAATAAAAAGCTTTAGTATAGGACTCCTTTGGCGAAATTGAAAATTTGGCACCGAAGTAACTCGGACGTTTCTCGAAAAAGTCTTTACTAGCGCAATTATGATATACGCGTTTTAATTCATTAAAAACAATTTACAACAAAAAAGTTACTATATCTACGGCATCCTTAAATTACCAACTCAAATTCAAACATAATTATCTTGTTTTTTTTTTTACTTTCTCTTACCCATAAGGCGGAGAAAGTATTGTTTTAGGGTCAAATTTTCCAAAGTGCGTTTTTAATATATTTACATGTTCTGAGGTTCCCTGAATATGAAAATTACGTTTTTAGCGAATGGTCTGTCTGTGTGTGTTTTATCAGCATATCTCAAGAACAAATAGTAGCAGAAAATCCAAACTCGGTATTCTAAATGTGTATCATATAGGGATGCTACATTAAGCTTTTCGTTGAGATGAAGCAGATGGTTCGTGTACAGGAACACTCAAAAGTATTCAAATACATTACGTCTATGGGGGAAATTGCAGGTAAGTAGAGTTTAACATCTATAGACTGCACTAAACCAAATGGAACGAATATATATATATATATATATATATATGCATAAAAACATGTCTCATGCAGAATAGGGTAGGGAAATCATTGAATGTTCGTTTACAGGGCTACACAAAAGAATTAGATAAAAGGGCGACAATCGTTGCAAATTGATGGAAATATATTTCAGGCTGGGCCATGTATAATTACTGTAGGATTATATTTAGATGAACCATGTGGTTTGTAAATAGTCTTCGAAAGATATACAGGGCTGAAAATATTTAAGCAATAACATTTTTTTGTTGTTGTTAGTGGATGTGCTTTACTAATAATATTTACCATTTCCAGGAAAACTGTTCATACATTCCTCATAGAGACATGGTAAATAATGTATGTTTTAAGCTAAATATTCATCGCTTGTTTTTTGTATATTTACACGTTTTGAGGCTTCCTGATTACCGTAGTCAAGTTTTTTAACGTTTGATCTTTGTCTATGTCTCTTAGAGTGACATAAAAACGAATAATTTTAGGAGAACCAAATGTTGTATTTTGAAGTTAATATACGTTTGTTGCTGGAAAAGTTTGATAAGTTTCAAGGAATGTTGCGTGTGAAAATTGTCTGTATAATTTTAAGTAAACTTTTAATTTTAATAACAGAATGAAATTCTATATAAATGTAGGTGCATTAATGAAACAGAGGGTTGAAGGGGGCGGTAGCCCCCTCACACAGAACTAATTATCATATAAAACTCTTCCGAAGCCTAACTTGAATTGTTTAACATAGGTTTACATAACAGTACTCGTTATCTTACATCTTAATCTCCAACCTGTATTTATAGTATTAAATTTCAGGGGAAGAGAAAGTCGTGTGAGTGACACACCAGATTATTTACTTTCTCTTACTTATAAGGTAGAGGACGCGTTTTAGGGTCAAATTTTCCAACATGAGTTTTTGCTATATGTACACGTTTTGAGGTCACCTGAGTCAGAAAATCATGTTTTTAGCGAATGGTTTGTATGTCTGTTTGTGTGTTATCAGCATAGCTCAATAACAAATTGTAGCAGAAAGTCCAAACTTAGTATTGTAAATGTGTATGATATAGGGATGCTACGCTAAGATTTTCGTTGAGATGAAGCGAATTGTTCGTGCACAGGGACATCCAAGATAATTCAAATACATTACGTCTACCGGGGAAATTGCAGGTATTAAGTATAGTTTAATATCTATAGACTGCAATAAACCGAATGAAACGAATATATATATATTTTATATGTGTACAAACATGTCTCATGCAGAATATGGTAGAGAAATCATTCACTATTCGTTTACAGGGCTACACAAAAGAACTAGATAAAAGTGCGACAATAGTTGCAAATTGGTGGAAGTGTATGTCATCCTTGGCCATGTATTATTACTGTAGGACTATATTTTGGTGCACCATGTGGTCTGTATATAATCTTCGAAAGATATACAGGGCTGCAAATATTTAAGCGAAGACATTCTTTTTTGTTGTTAGTGGATGTGCTTTGCTAATAATATTTTACCATTTCCTGGAAAGCTGTTCGGGAATTTAAATGAATTCCTCATAGAGATACGGTATATAATGCATGTTTTAAGCTAAATATCCATCGCTTGTTTTTTGTACATTTACACGTTTTGAGGCTTCCTGATTACCGTAGTCAAGTTTTTTAACGTTTGATCTTTGTCTGTGTCTCTTAGAGTGACTTAAAAACGAATAATTTTAGGAGATCCAAATGTTGTATTTTGAAGTTAATATAAGTTTGTTTCTGGAAAGGTTTGATCAAGATTGATAAATTTTAAGGAATACTGCATGTTAAAATTGTCTGAATAATTTTAAGTGAATTTTTAATAATTGATTTATATTCTATATAAATGTAGGTGCATTAACGTGGGGTTGAGGGCGGTGGTAGCCCCTCTCACAGAGAACTAATTATCATATAAAACGCTTCCGAAGCCTAATTTAAGTTGTTTTACATAGGTTTACATAACAGTTATCTTACATCTTAATCTTCAAACATTATTTATAGTATTAAATTTCAGGGTAAGAGAAAGTCGTGTGACTGACACACCAGATTATTTTATTTCATTTTGCACGCACGTTTTTTTATTTCCTAACTCAAAAAAAAAAAAAAAAAAAAAAAAAAAAGATAGCTATTTCAGTAGTGTTTGTTTCGATACTGATTGTTATTAATTTCTTTTTCTTCTCTTTTTCTTAAAAAAAAAAAAAAATATTTTGATGAAATTCTGGCAAAAGCAGAATTTAGTTTAGGACGGAGAACTATTAGTTTTTTTTTTTTTTTTTTTTTTTTCAAATTATAACATTGCTTTCCAATTATTCAATTATATTTTAGATAAATTTTCGATTTCGATAAATGTCCAACTATCGTAAAACTGGTATCATAAAAATCTGCAGATTGAGACTAATAGTCCTCAGTCCTAAAAAAAAAAAAAAAAAAAAAAAAAAATATTAAAATATCATACAAATAAATGGAATATTTAATTCTATATAATCTATACTAATATTATAAATGCGAAAGTTTGAATGGATGTTTGTTATTCAATCACGCCACAACGGCTAAACGGATTAGTCTGGAATAGGACATAGGGTACTATATTTATAACGGAAATTTGATTATACTTTTTAAAATTAATTAAAATATGAAAATAATAAATTGGTAATTGCCTTAATATAAGCCATTTAAATTTTTAATTGTTGCCAAAAAGTATTTTTATTTATTTATTTATTTTTATTTTACCATGTTTTTATTAACTTCTATTCTTGTTTTTTTTTTTGTGTGTGTGTTTGTGTGTTTGTCCGGGCAATCTGTTTTTAACTAACTTCCCTACTAGCTAGATATTTGAAACTTTCACAGTAGCTCAGAACCCGGTTACAACACAATACTTCGAATTCTGTTTTTCGAATTTTCGAATAGTTTTCTTTTAATTAATTAAAATATGAAAATAATAAGCTCCTAATAGCAATAAAAATAGTCATTAAAATATTAGCTATAATTTAATTGTTGGAAAAAAAAATTACGAGTTCATTTTCTTTCGACATAAAAATTAAACGTGAGTATAGAGTTCTAACAGATGACGTCACGAGCATGTTTGCTGAGGGACAGTTGACCTCACTGACCCATTTTATCAATGCGGAATAGTGTTAAAAATTTATTGTAACACAGTGTTGTAAATGTATTTGCAAAAGCATAAAAAAATTGGACTACTACGCTTCCAAAGGCATGGAAAAATTAGCGTTGTCCTTCAGCAAAGTACGGTTGCTAAGAAGAAAGTCACGTGGTTGTTAGAACTCTATTAAAAATTGTAAAAAGTTAAATTATGCATCTGGCAAAAAGTGACGTCATTATCACTTTAAAGATTTTCTACACATTGATAAAGTGCTTATGTAGTTCATGATGCAAATATATGTTGTTCTGAAATGATTAATATTTTATTTTTAAAACCAATTTTTTTTTTTTTTTTTTCAAATTTCTTGTAACTCTTTAACCAATCACATTAGAACGACCATCTTTAGAATATCGATAATAAGGATTTTCTCGCCAAAAAGTCGCCAAGGGGAAAAAGTCGCCAAATTTAGCGCCAAATCCATTATCTGCCTACTGGAGCTTTCTAATGCGTTTTAAAGGGAAAATTATGCTCTTTTAACGCTACAAAGAGCTGGAAATGCAGAAAATTGACATTTTATCAACTTACAAAGCCTCTTTGAAAGAATTTATACAAAAATAAATACAATTATTTACAATTTCGTAACAATATGCATTTATAAAGTGCTAATGTAGTTAGTTCTATAGCTGTGATTCAACAGAAAATTTAGAAACTTGGTTTATAAAAAGTTTTTTATCTTATAATTATTTTTTTCAACATAAAACGAAATATGCTTTCACGCAAAAAATAAAAATTTACTAAATGTTAAATTGGTGAATGAGAAAATGACGTCATTATAACATTAAAATAAAATAGTAATAATACAAATCTAGCATGTTTCTTCTGAATTTTATTTCATAGCATTTTTTTATATACCTCAACTTTAGATTTTTTTTTTTTTTTTTTTTAGCACGGAAGAATCACGCTTGGCATAAAACTAATTCAGCATTTTATTAGAGGTATTTACTTATTGATAATTCTGGACAATTTTTTAAATGTTGATGCTGAAGTAGATCCGACATTTTAATAGAGGTAGATAGGACAGCCACTTAAAGCCAAGTAGCGCATAAAAATATAACTAAATTATAAAATATTGAAAAAAGAAAGAAAAGAAAAGATAGAAAGATATTGGAACAATAATCGCATAAATTATATTTTTGTCTAAAACGGCGACAAAAATTCAAAAGTCACCAAGGGGAGCTATATTAAGGCTGTACCAGGAGAGTAAGAGCTATATCAGGTTTACATATTAATAAATAAATATTAAATAAATAAATAAATAAATAAATAATAAAATGATTCTCTCATGCGATAGACGTAGCTGATCATAGTATATTGTAATATTATATTTGGCTTGAAATTGCTGTCATTTTATGGTTGATCGATTAAATCAAATAAATACAGGAAATAACGTGAAAGCAAATATTATGTACATCACGCATAATGTTGTTCATATGTAACTGGGATTCAAATATAAAAGGGCTACTTCAAAATTTTCGATACTGTCCGTATCAAAACTGTCATATATGATAAGCACCCAAATGGATGCCCATGGGTAAGCCATTGTCGCAGGCAACAGGGACTGCAAGGACGAGCAACCCGACGCTGAAGGCAGCGGGGACCGAAAGCGAGCTTTTGAGCAATTTCAGTTTTTTTTTTTTTTTTTTCATAAATCTATATAGAAAAGAGTTTCCTTTCCAGTGAAGCGGGTAAAACCTGCTAGTATCTATATAATTCGTACACTGTGAGTAAATTTTATGAAAAATTTGCAATTTCTAAAGTAAAGAATTGTGTTTTGACGATTCATTTATCAAACTTTCTCGCTAAACGTTAATTCACTGCGAAAAGGTATTACTTGAACTTTCAAATCAAATTGCATAAAACTGCGGAGAGAAATTGCGTGAAGCTAAAAAACAAAACATTAAAACACGGCTGCTTAACTTAGTTAGTGTTGCATGATGAACTTTTCTTCAAAAGAAAATTTCACATGATTAAGTTTGAAGAAAAAAAAAACCTTAAAGATTTTCAATTTAATGTTTTTTTAGTACGTATTCGGAAGAAAGTGAAATTTATTGAACTGTTTTTGAACAAAGTAGTCTTTTTTAACGCTATTATTATGTTTTTAAAAAGTACTTGTGTTATGTATTTCAAGCTCAATAATAAACAAAATATTTTTTTAAAAAACATTTTTCGGTTTTTAGTTTTAGTTCCCTATCATACTATAGTTATGGGGAACTTAGGTAATCGTGAAAATTTTCGACCTCGGTTTTTTTACTTTTTTATACGTTTTCAGGTGCGAGGAATCCGAAAATGACAAAATTTCCATGGTGTCTGTTTGTAGGGTGTCTGTTAGTGTGTCAGTGTGTCAGTCCGTTAGTGTGTCAGTGTGTTAGTCCGTTAGTTTGTTAGACTGTTTACACGATATCTCACGAATAAATGATCGCAGAGAGGTCAGATCAGTTTTAAAATATTTCTTTGGATACTGGCAAAGACCCTATTCATTTGCAACATTCGAACTAAAAAACTTCGTAAGTTATGAGAAATTTACGATTTTCTTAACATGGGAGAATAGGACAAAAATTCACTTAAACGTGCATTAAATGGAAACTTTTTACTGTGAAAATATCAAACCAGTTTTAAAATATCGGTTTTGATGCCGGAATGAACATCAGCAACTATAAATATGCTACTTTGAAAATTTCGCAAGTTATTGGAAATTTACGAATTTCTTAACATGGCAGTATAGGGCAAAATTTCACATAAACGTCAATTTTGAGAGAGATTTTCATCGTAAAGATGCCAGACTACTTTTGAAATACTATTTAGGACACTGGCATGAATATTAATGACAATGAATTTTCGAATATTAAAATTTCGTAAGTTATTGGAAATTTACGAATTTCTTAACATGGCAGAATAGAGCAAAATCTCACATAAACGTCAATCTTGAGGGATATTTTCATCGTAAAGATGTCAAACCACTTTCGAAGTATTATTTAGGAGACTGGCATGAATATCATAGACTATGATTTTTTCAATTTAAAAAATTCGTAAGTTATTTGGAATTTACGCTTTACTTAACATGTCAGAATATGGCAAAATTGAGCATAAACTTCCATTTTGAGAATCATAAATACATTAGACAACTTCAAAATTACATTTATGATATTTGTTTGAACATGATTGAATACAAATATTCTAATAGGAAATTTTCGTAAATTATTCGTAATTTACGATTTTATCAACATATCGAAATTGTAAATTTTTGATATAAATATGAATTTTGAGGATTATTGCATTGGAAAGAGTAGCATGAAAACTAAACAACGGAATCGACCCTGATAAAATAAATTAATAGATTAGAATGAGATAAATATATCGAAGTGAACGGTGGATAGCCTATTAGGCGGGGATTTCATTCTGTCACTGTATCAAGCTTTGGTCATATTCATTTCTTTTAACATGATTATAATATGTCTCGCACTAGAAATTTATGAGAGTATAAATATGATGGGGAACTGAGCAGAGTCGACCTATGCCAAGTAGTTTAGAAAGTTTTTCAATGAAGGTGAAAAGTATTTTTTGACGTCCCCCACCACGTTACTCTACACGGTCTAATTTTTACAAGTATTCATGGAATGCCTTGTAACTAAACTATATATATTTCAGGTTTAATATGTCGATTTTTCAATAGATTCGGTGTTAGCAGAGAGTCATTCATTGACTTTTGTATTGGAATTCGTTAAAAGAAAAAAAAAAATGCAATCAATCATGATGTATCAGATTTATTCATTAATGCATATTTTAATGTCTTTATAATGCATATAAAATTGAAAATTGGACACACATAACTCTGACACAAAAAATTAAAAAGTATGGTATGATTAGCATTAGAAATAGATTCACAAGACTACACAAAACAGTTTCGTTACATTATATGGTATATAAGTGGAAATTGCATTATAGAATGAGTTAATTAAGGGGAAGTTGCATTATAATGCGAGCGAAATAGTTAGACAATATACAGCAGTGAACAAAACCAATCTATTTATATTTTTTTCTTTAGACTTTAAAAATATTTTATGAGGGTGTCATCATGGAGTTAAAATGCACTGAATATTGAAGGAACAAACGAATAAGTACAATGGTAAATTGCCTTATAATATGTTCGAACCATTTTCCTATTATGTTATATTTAAAATAATCTGGTGTGTCACTCACACGACTTAATCTTACCCTGAAATTTAATACTATAAATACAGGTTGGAGATTAAGAGGCAAGATAACGAGAACAGTTATGTAAACCTATGTTAAACAATTCATATTAGGCTTCGGAAGAGTTTTATATGATAATTAGTTTTCTGTGAGAGGGGCTACCGCACCCCTCAACCCCTCGTTTTATTACTGCACCTATATTTATACAGAATTTAAATCTTTTATTAAAATTAAAAGTTCACTTAAACTTATTCAGATAACTTTCACACGCAACATTCCTTGAAACTTATGAGTCTTGATCTAACTTTTTTAGAAACAGATTTATATTAATTTGAAAATACAACTTTTGGATTTCCTGAAATTATTCGTTTTTAAGTTACTCAGAGACAGAAACAAAGATAAAAATTTAAAAAACTTGACTTTACAATTAGGAAACCTCAAAACATGTAAATACCCCGAAAACAAGCGATGAATATTTATCTTAAAAACATACATTATTTATCATATCTCTATGAGGAATTCCTTTCCTATCCTGAGCAGCTTTCCTGGACATGGTAAAATACTATAGTAAAGCATTTCCACTAACAATGAAAAAAGAATGTTATCACTTGAATATTTGCGACCCTGTATATCTTTTGAAGAATATATACAAACCACACAGTGCATCTAAATATAATCCTATTTTAATAAAATACGGCACAACCTGAAATAAACTTCCATCAATTTTCAGCTATTGTCGCACTATAATCTAGTTCTTTTGTGTAGCCCTGTAAATAAACAGTGAATGATTTCCTTGCCATATTTTACACGAGGCATGTTTTTATGCATATAAAAAATATACATTCATTTCATTTGGTTTAGTGCTGTCTATAGATGTTAAACTCTACTTACCCGCAATTTCCCCCATAGACGTAATGTATTTGAATTCTCTTGAGTGTCCCTGTACACGAACCATTTGCTTCATCTCAACGAAAAGCTTCGCGTAGAATCCCTATATGATACACATTTAGAATACCAAATTTGAAACCTCTGCTGCTATTTGGTCTTGAGATATGCTGGTAACAGACAGTCCCCTGTTTAGACAGATACACACACACTCAGACCAACCGCAAAAAACATGATTTTCGTATTCAGGGGACCTCAAAACTTGTAAATATAACAAAAACTCACTTTCGAAAATTTGACCGAAAAACAATACTTCCTCTACTTTATGGGTAGGAGAAAGTAAAAAGACAATGGAGATAACAATTAATAAATAGTCTTTTGTTTAGATATACAGTCGGTAACAAAAGTGTCCGAACACTAGCAAAAATTCCTATGTAAAAAAAGTACACTTCATACAGTTTTGTTAATTAAATCCTTGTCGAATCCTGTTCTTAGTCAGTGTAAGAACACGATTCGGTAAGGATTTATTTAACAAAACCGTATGAAGTGTACTTTTTTTAAATAGGAATTTTTGCTAGTGTTCGGACACTTTTGTTACCGACTGTACTGAGAAATTTTATGGGAATTTGTATCAATAAGAAAATAAGGCACCAAAACAATGAGATCTAATTAACTCTGCAGCTTATTATAAACGGAGTCAAATATAATACATTCTGTTAATTTACTTCTAATTTTGAACGCTGAAATGTCAGAATTTGATTTGTATGGTAAGTATGTACATTTTCTCACATATTTATTCAAGTTTATCCCCTGGTAACATTGATCCATCGTATTTTGCTTGGCCTTTCATCGATTCCTCGAAATTTGCTGGAGTAATAACAAAGATATATCAAATCGAGCAGTATCTAAGATCGGTGTTTGATGAGAAAAAATTCACCGAAAAAAGCTATCGAACCGATGATAATTCCCGTGAAAAGTCGATAGAAATTGTGAGCCTTCCATCGAATTTTCAGTGGATCAGCTTTTAAATTTCATCGGGTTTCGACCATCGGATTCAACTATTTACGATGAGACATTTTAGATGAACTGCGGATGAGATTCATCGCTCTTGATGAGATTCCGAGTATCGGACGTTCACAAGGTCATCGGTCATCGATAAGAGGCCGTTTACATTTTTCTACTAGGGTTGTTCTTAGTTATTATAATGGAAGACCAAGTCTGTTAAACATATTACAATTTTTTAAACTTTGAATTGGTATATAATTAATGCTGATCAATAACAAATAAGTAATCTTAGATTTTTAGTTTAAATATTTAATATACAATGCAGCGTTTTTTAAATCCCTTTTCGTATTAAGGATTTTCTTCTTTGTAGCTTTATAAAAATTATATATAAAATATATATATATATATATATATCTTAACAAAGTTAGTTTTTCTAGCAAGTAGAAAAAAAAGAAATTGCTTAAATGAACGGCACAGTACATAAAATATTAAATACAAAAGTTTTCAAATAATTTTTCTTAAAAAAAAAAAGAATTTTCCTACAAGGTATATTAAAAAATAGAAAAAAAGGGATGTGAAAAATGAATATGTAACAAAACATAAAGAATGTGTAATACAATGTAACACAATGATATGAAAATGACTTGTAATTTCATAACACGAAAAAACTTGAATTTTTTTGACTAAAGCATATTTTGTAGCAAACCAATTTCATCTCTTTAGTTGTTAATAAATTAAATTATATATTAAATTTTAGCTTGACTGAGAATTTGTTATTTTGTATGGCAATATTTATAAATAAAATCGTTTTAATTTTTTTACTATGAAAAAAGTTAACTTTAAGCTATCGGCAATTAATATATATATATAATATATATATATAATATATACATATAATATATATATATCTATATATATACATATAATATAAAGACATATAATCTGGCACTTCTCCAGATTCAGAATTCTTTTTGCACTGAAGACGGTACGCTTAAGGCTACCGATACAGCTGTATGCACCGCAAAAATTTTTCTTTTGGCGTTTCTGACGTAGTAGTTTATTCGAATTTTAATATTCGTTGATTCTT
The DNA here is from genome assembly GCA_963930645.1 of Salticus scenicus. Taxonomy (NCBI): domain Eukaryota; kingdom Metazoa; phylum Arthropoda; class Arachnida; order Araneae; family Salticidae; genus Salticus; species Salticus scenicus. Next base: position 245,064,979 of record OZ005652.1, read on the forward strand.
GCAAAACTTGCTGGTGTGTCCGTAGCGAGCACATTTGAAACACAGTATGGGTCTACGATGTTCCTTACATTCAAGTCTCCTCCATCTCACCTTTATCCTTCTATCCGTCATTATTTCAACAAAATCTAATGGGTTGAGTGTCATCACCCAATTCCATCCCGATCTCTCTTTATACTTGTATTTAACTTTCAGATCTTCTACTGATGTGATAGAGTTGTTATCACGTATATCTTCTAACAGTTGATTTTCACCAATCTCCTCATCTACATTGAAAATAAGAAGTTGCGGGAGTATTTTCCTTAATTCTTGAGTTTCAAATATCTTAAGAGCATCCTTAGCGTTGAATTCTTTGATAAGGGTGTCTATGTCTTCCTTCTGACAAACTTCAATAATAATTCCACCATTATTTATGTTTCTTACGGCTTTAATTCTAATCTTAATCTCCTTGGGGTCAATACTGTTCTTAATTTCTTTAAGTGTATCAGTCGATTTAGAATTCTTGTCTGAAGGAAGAATCTTTTCAGCAAAAGTCTTCTGAGTCCTTGATTTGCTTCTAGCTTTTTCAATTCTGGACGGAGTTGGAACTTTTTTTTTTAACTGCTTCACTATATTGTTTACTCTGAATTATTCTATCTTTTTCACCCATAATACCAGTCATGTGGGATATTATATCAGGCTGGTTAATAATAATTTTAACAACATTCTATAACTTAGACTTCATTTTATCACCCAACGCCTTCTTGACGTCTCTGTTAAGAAATAAAGATACAAGTTCTTCTTGTAGGGTTAGAGCCCTGGCTACAAAACCCTCGACACCTTCTTCGGAGATATGACTTATACAGGGTGATTAGTTTAAAAGAGTACCCATTAGTTTTTCTTATTGCTCTTAAATTTGACGGATGTGGTAACTATTCTAACACTGAAGTATAATTGTTTGAACCTTGTTAAAGTGTGGAAGACAATTTCCGACACAGTTGGACTGTTACAACATTATTTTTGAGGTAAAACAGAAATGGAGACGCACAATGTTACTTAATCCTGTGATAATTTTATTTTTGAAAAACATAACTAATTCAAATTTTCTACATAATCATTCTTTATAGCAAATGTTAAAAATATTTGCCACCATTTTGAATGCAAACATGAACACATCGAGCCAAGTTTTTTGACACACTTCGGAACATTGTTGGTGTTATTGACGCGATTTCTTCTGTTATGATTTGTTTTAATTGATCGTTGTTTGCAGGACTTCTCTGGAAATCCCTATCTTTGAGATAATCCCACAAAAAATATCTAATGGGCTGAGATATGGTGACCTTGGTGGCCAGAGCCTATTGAAATTAAATGGTCATCAAAGAATTCCTTAAGCATTTCCATTGCGCAGAATCGGGATAAAAATTACTAATAATGTTCACGCGAATTTATGTTTAAAAAACGGATTTTCGCATTTAGAAAGTGAAAAATCAAGGAACGCGGTAGCGTTCCGCCCCGCCAAGCTAAAACAAACACCCGCCAAGCTAAAACAAACATTAAGAGAAATACAAATGGAATTTACAAAGTAGGAAGTCAATGGCGAACGCTACAAGTGTATATTATGTCGACATAGCATCTCGTACTTTTCGACTACCTGTATCTCAGCTCCCTGATCCCCAAGACATATGATTTTTTGCACAGACCTTAAGCATACCATTAAGACAAAACATACAAATTTGCATGTCGCTCCGAATTAAAAGGGGCCTGAGTTATATAATTTTAAAAACCCGAAATTTCCCTGTTACTTTCTTCTTCTTCTTCTTCTTCTTCTTCTGCTTCTTCTTGTAATTGTTAAGACAAAAACTTTTGACGGCGATTGAGCCTAGAGTTCTGCAGCTAATGAGCTGAAAATTTGCATGGACATTCCTTCTGACCTGTACCAGTGCCTTTTGCAATCAAAAATTTTTTTGGTCGGGTTACTGCTGCCTACGGCAGCGTTACCAGTACACATCTTGCAATCGCTTTTTAACTAACTTCCCGACTAGCTAGACATTTGAAACTTTCAGGATAGTTCATAACACGGTGACAATACATTTTTTAACACTTTTAGTCAACTGTCTCAGATACCTACTGCCTTCGGCAGCGTTTATATGATTCGACAGAAAATTTATTTAACTAATTTCCCGACTAGCTAGACATTTGAAATTTTCAGACTAGTTCAGAACGTGGAGAAAATGCATTTTTTTAATACTTTTAGCCAACTGCTTCAGGTTCCTGCTGCCATCGGCAGCGTTACCAGCACAAAGCTTGCAATCGATTTTTAACTAACTTCCCGACTATCTAGGCATTTGAAACTTTCAGGATAGATCAGAAAACTGTGACAATACATTTTTTAACACAATTAGTCAACTGTTTCAGGTCCCTACTGCCTTCGGCAGCGTTTATATGATTCAACAGAAAATTTATGTAACTAACTTCCCAACTAGCTAGACATTTGAAACTTTCCGAATAGTTCAGAACACGGTGAAAATTCATTTTTATAATACTTTTAGCCAAGCTAGAAATGCGAAAAATTGACATTTTATAATGTGACTAAAACTCTTAGAAAGAAATCACATAAAAAGAACTAATACTATGTGGAAATCTGTAACACTATGCATAACACGCACGATTTTTATCGATCTATTACACAAATATATTCATTATGCATACGTATTAAATTATAAAAGCACATACATAACCTGCAAAAAGAAGTGATATCTCATAAAAAACAATACTATTGTAAAAGTCACCCCTGCCTAGCAAAAACTCTTACCTTTCTTAAGCAGCCAAAAAAAGGATTGATATCAAATTTCGCCGCCGCTATTAAATCCCAGGTACTCAATGCCCAGCTTAATGAAGATCTGCCAATAACACTTCATGTATCTTTCTAATAAATTCAAATCTCTTTCAACATTCTTTGTTATCTGTGTTAGTTTTTTCGCTGCATTATAAAGTTATAATTTAAAGTATTTTTACGGCAGGGTGCGTCCCCTATGTAGAAGTTTTAATTAATAAAAAATTTAGTTAGTAAAAATTAAAATATTATTACGCACCCCGCCGTAAAAATACTTTAAATTATAACTTTATAATGTAGCGAAAAAACTAACACAGATAACAAAGAATGTTGAAAGAGATTAGGATTTATTAGAAAGATACATGCAGTGTTATTGGCAGATCTTCATTAAGCTGGGCATTGAGTACCTGGGATTCAATAGCGGCGGCGAAATTTGATATCAATCCTTTTTTTTGGCTGCTTAAGAAAGGTAAGAGTTTTTGCTAGGCGGGGGGTGACTTTTACAATAGTATTGTTTTTTATGAGATACTATATCCGCCCATTGAATTCATATTAACTATTAACTAAATACATATTATACAATTTTAGATGTGGAAACAAAACAACAACAACAAAAAAAAAAAACAGGTACTCTTTTAAATTGATCACCCTGTATCTCTAAGAGTTGTCTCTTCGCCTGTTTCAGCCATTATTTAATGAAAGTAGAAATAATCTCTAAGTATTAAAAAAAAAGCTTCTGTCGTTAGTGTCAATTTTTTGTTTGTTTGTTTGTTTGTGTCAGCAACTTCACGCGGAGGGCAGGGTTCTCCGCGTCGTGAGAGATATGAGTGTATTCCAACTACTTAAAGGAAGGCATTTCAGCTGCTTAGAAATTTCTATTATTTTAATTAACAAAATTATTAGCTAAAAACGTCGGGTTTATAAAGGTACTCTATTTACCATGGTAGAAAAAGTTCCTCTTATGACGTTATTTTTCAGTCATGACATCATTTTCAACGGGAAAATTAAATTGCGATCCATGGTGTAAAAAATAATAAAATCAATGTCAAAGTTGCTGCTAAGAAAAATATTTCTATTACTGGAAATTTCTTTTGCTGTTTATCAATTTCTTATATGTTCTTTCGCGAATAATGATCGTGATTTTCTAATATCCATTATAGGTTAGCATTTAATTTGGTGATAATTTTGATATCTAAATCTGTATTATAATATGTTTTTTAAAAAGTTACTGAATTTAGGTTTTCAAATATGATTTCCAAAATAGCATTTTTTACTTCCTTCTATATGTAATATAGAGAAAGTATTGGATTCGTGAAAAATTTCGACCTCCGTTTTTTGACGGATCTACAAGTTTTGGGATGTCCTGAACACGAATTGATAGTTTGTAGAAAATGTCTGTCTGTCTGTCTGTCTGTCTGTCTGTGTGTGTGTCTGTCTGTATCATTTTTTTTGTGGACGCTGTATCTCACGAACCAATGAATGAAATTTAACCAAACTTGGTATTTAGTTGCACACTGACATGAACTGGTGCTGATTAGATTTGGGGATCAATAGCTCAACAGGTGGCGTTGTGATCGCATTTTATTTAAATTTTCAACATGGCAGCATAGGACAAAATTCCGTATAAGTGGGCATAATGAGAGTTATTTTAAACTTGTGATTGTAAAAATAATATGAATTATTGATAATAGTAGTAGTTAACTAGGAAAAAAATTTTGTGCATGGGGGGGGCATCGCTTCCCCCCTGGGGGGGGAAGTACCCCCCGGGGGGGTAAATTTTCAAGCTGGGTATCTTTCGAAAGATCTCGTCAATACCTTTAAAACGAATGGTTGAACTATAAATCTGTGACAATTTAAAACAAAGTTATCGATTATTTTACTTTTAACGAAAATAAAAAACTTTTTTTTTTTTTTTTTTTTTTTTTTAACGAAATTTAACCAAACTTGGTATTTAGTTGGTCCCCGACATAAAATGCTGCTGATTACATTTGGGGATCAATAGCTCAACAGGTGGCGCCGTGATCGCATTTTTTCTAAATTTTTAACATGGCAGTATAGGACAAAATTTCGTATAAATGTACATAATGAGAGTTATTTTTAACTTGTGATTGTAAAATTAATATGAGTTATTGATAATAGTAATAGTTAACTAGGAAAAAATTTCTGTGCATGTGGGGGCATCGCTTCCCCCCCTGGGGGGGTAAATTTTCAAGATGAATATCTTTCGAAAGATCTCGTCAATACCTTTAAAACGAATGGTTGAACTATAAATCTGTGATAATTTAAAACAAAGTTATCGATTTTTTTTACTTTTAACAAAAAAAAAAAAAAAAAACGTAATTTTTTTTTTTTTTTTTTTTTTTTTTTTTTTTTTTTTAATATTGTTACTGATTGAATATGTATATAGGAAAATATAGAAGAAAGTCTTGTGGTGGCCACAACATACTAGTTATGAATCGGATCATTTATTCTTTTCTTAAATTATCATCCTTGTGAGCACCATTTATTTTTGCCTTCAAAGTATATTTATCTTTTTTTATTAATTTTTATTTTTATAAAAAAAAAAATAAATAAATAAAAAAGAAATTTAATATTCAGTATTGTATTCTATTTTTACCATTTTATTTCACGAAAAACACGTCTATTTTTGGAAAAGAAATCAGTTGTTTAGAGAGAGAGAAATGTTTTTGGAATTTTTGAAAAAATGTGGGGTACAAGTATAGTGTTGGCCCACAACTGGATTTAGCGATTTTTCTTTGGCGCTGTTCTGAACGATAACGGCATAAATAATTAAAAATAAGCTTAATTAGTTTTATACATTAATAATGACGCCATTTAGAAAAACGCGTTTTGCTTTTCTTTACGCTTGAAATCCATGACAATCATTTGCGAAAATGGCATTTCGCCATAATCACCAAAGAAAAATCGCCAAATGCACTTGTGGACCAACACTATATTAGTTCTCGGGAATCATATACGTATATATGATTCCCGTGTATGTATATATGATATGTATATATGATTTAAGTATATATGATATGTATATATGACACCAGATTTGTCACCAATCGAGCATATCAGGGATGACTTGGGACGGCAAGTAGGGCAGCCTGTGAGTTTGGACGAATTAGATGTGCGTTTATAACAAATTTGGAACGAGATGCCGCAGAACATCACACGGGATTTGTATGTCATAATGCTCGCTCATATCGAATCGTGCATTCACGCTAGAGGTGAATCAACAGGGCACTAAAACCTCCATTCTTTCGTAAATTTTCCTGAAATAAATTATCTTTTCGCTTTGATTTTGTAATCATCTACTTATATTAAAGTTGCATTTACGTATGTAAAATTCCGTTTCATTCCGACAACTCTTTCTTGGTGCGAAATTTTTATGGAAATGATATACCAGGATCGCCAATATCAATAACAATTATTACGATATATTCGCACATAATTAAAAATTAATAATATAATGATTTAATAAGAAACTTTACTATTGCTCAAGTTTATTAGCCAATAATAAGATCCCTAGAGTTGATCTTATCAACGCCAGAATCATTAAAAATATTGTTAAAACTTTTTCAAATACAATATTACTATTGTTCAACAAATGCTTAGAACTTTCGGAATTTCCCACTGCATGGAAGAGAGGTCTCTTGATCGTTTTTAGTAAGAAAAACAAAGGTTAAACACAAGCTAAATCATATCATCCAATCGCACTTCTTCCAACAATAGCAAAACTATTTGAAAAAATTCATAAAATTAAGAAAAATGACAGTACCGGATCATAATAAATTTCCAGACAACTCACAACATGGTTTCAGAGAAGGGAGTTCTATAAAAGCTGTAACTACATTAAAACAAATTAAAAAGGAAATATTATCTTTACGACCATTTTTCGTGCGTCACTAGAGTGGTAATGTGTTTCCAGCTTAAAGCTGTTTGAAGTTGCTGACTCCGTGAACACAAAAGACTTCAAAGGACTGAACACAAAACGCTAAATCCTGCAGTATGCGCTCTGAAGTCTTTCCTCGCTAAAAGCATTGCGCTACAAAGTTTTTCACCAAAATGATTGTAAAGCTGGGTTTACATTTGACGCACGGCAAATGTCGTAGAATATTCGTTATCAGAAAGTGATCATTGAATTTTTTGACATGTTTGCTATGAAGAACATTATTTTTATTTCTCATTGAAGAATATTACAAACGAAATCCAAGTTTTTTATGCCAATTATCATCGAGGAAGGTAATCAAGTCAGAATATGCGTGGTGACGCTACGGAGCAGCTAAAAAGCTACATCAAGGAAATTTCAATAGAGCTGAAGATAACACAAATAGTGTGAACAAAGCTTAACTTTCAGTGTTCCTGAATAAGTCTCCGAATCACAGTGATAAATCCCAGATTTTCGGCTATTGTCATTTCGTAGCTCTAGTGCAACATTAAATCCGCTTAATCTCAAACTCAATCCACATTTAAAGATAATTAGTGGTGCAGTTTTCCAAGGTCTCACGGAGATGTTCTATTTATAATTGCCCAAACGTTATCCGAATTCATTTCAAACTGCTTCTAAAATGTTTTTGAAAATATTTGCAATATGTTAAACTTTGAAGTTTCGTCCATATAACGCAACATATTATAATATATATATATATATATTTTAAATGCGGGCAAATTTATTTTAAAGCCTTCCAATGAAAACACTGCATAGATAATACATGCATTATATAAAATGAAAATATAAATGTATGTTTAACAAAAGGATTTTTTTTTTAATTTCCAGTTACTTTAATGTTTAATTTCCAGACAACTGTAGACAAAGCAAATAAATTAGTAATAATAACATAATAATAATAATGAAACCCCTAAAACAATGAACAGCAAAGTAAAAGTCTATCAACGGTTTAGTCTATAAATCTATTTTGTGTCTCGCCTTCCAATATCTCTTCCAGAGCGATCCACCATTGAGTGCAGGGTAATGACTCAGACTGTAGGGCACCCATTTTCTCATTAGTACTGTACAATTTGCAAAGTGACTTGGAACAATATTTATTCGATGCAGATGTTTAAATAGAGTCACGACAAGTAACTAGTTGAAAAACAGAAATTGATTACTTTCTAGGCCATAACGGACTGTCCAAAATCCTCTCGATCCACACTTTATTACATATAAACGCATATATATATATAATTTTTAAATACGCAGCATAACAAAATCGCTCAATCATTCATATTGTTTAAATAATTAACTTATATATAACAAATACATTGAATATAAGTAAATCATAAAGTAAGCATGTACTTCAGATTGTATGTACACTCTAGGAAAAAAAATAGACGCTCCAAGAAAGAGTAATGCAAATTGGACACAAATTGACATGCATACAGGTTTCGATGTAAAGTGCAAGATTTTAAAGTTTGGCTGGCGTCGAATTAGCATGCGACGCTGCAACGCATCTTAACTGCGCAATTGGCAGAATATTAAAAATGAGAAATTTTGATTCCAGATCATAAATTCTTCGAGAATTTTATTCCGCCTACTCAGAAAGACAGTAACTATGACTAGCATACAGGTACGCAAACAATATGCGCAGATGTCAGCATTTTAAAGAGATGTGTAGTTGGGCTCAAAGAAGCCGCTTGATCTAATCTGCGAATTGTCTGACAATTGGATAGGAGTGATACCACTATGAGATGATATTGACAGGAATGGGTGAACAATGGCCGAACACAGCATCAAGGAGGAAACAAACGGCCTAGAGAGAGGACAGAACGCGAGATTCAATCCATCGTCAACACGGTACTCAAAGCTCCAATTCATCATTATCATCGATCCTACGTGCAACTGGTACTTCAGTGACTTCAAAGACCATTTATAGGCAGCTCAGGGAAATGCAGTTGAGCTCACAGAGCCTCTTGTGCAGACTACAATTAAACTTTTTATACAACCAAGCACGTTTGTAGTGATATCGGGATTGTTTGAACTGGAATGTCACTGAATAGAGTAGAATTGTCTTTAGTGATGAGTCCCACTCCGATTTGAGCCCCCGATGACCAACGAAGGCGCGTCTGGAGACGCCTCGAAAAAAGAGGGATTCCAACTTGACTGTCGCCCGCCATACAGCCCGACGATCAGGAATAATGGTGTGGGGTGTCATTTCATTTCGTAGCAGGACCTCTTTGGTTATCATCTGTGGCATTTCTATAGCACAGCGGTACGTCGAGGACATTCTACATCCCGTTATGTTTCCCTTCCTTTCACGCAATCCTGATCGTATATTTCAGCATAATAATGCCTGTCCTCTCACAGAAAGAGTTTCTACTGCTTGTTTTCTTGCTTGTACAACATTATTTTTTCCAGAAAGTTGCCGGATTTCTCTCCCACTGAGGACGTTTGGAGCATCATGAAAAGGATCCTACATCCAACTCGGGATTTTGCCAATCTAACGCACCGATTGGACAGAATTTAGCACGATATATGTCGCAGAAGCACATCTACCAACTCTATCAATTAATGCGAAGCCGAATAAATGCCTATATAAGGGCCAGAAGCGGACCAAAGCTGTGTTGACTCGTTTACTTTGTGAGGCCCTTTCTCTTGATTAAATCATCCAAATTTTCTGAAACTGTAATCATTTGCTTTTCTTCACATTCACATCACATCTACCAATTTTCGTCTAATTCAGATTACTCTTTCATGGTGCATCTTTTTTCTTTTGTCTTAAAGTATATTATGAACAACTGCATTTTTTTTTTAGAAATCGTAGTATGTAAGCATCTTAAAAGACAGATGTATAGAAATATGAGGGTGTAAAATTCCAGATTGAATATAGAAAAAATGTATTTGATATATATATATATATATAATAATATTTGATATTCTGGAACACACTTGTAATGTGACACTAATTCTACTTTATTATTAATATTCGAACTTTAATTTCTTAAAACAACAAAAAAAAAAAAAAAAAAAAAGTATTTAATGTAATCTATGAGCAGTGAAATCTAGTTTTAAAACCTTTTAGTTATTTTTATTTATTTTTAACAGAGAAAAAATATTTCAATGAAAATCATAAAGAATATTGAAAAAAAAAAAAAAAAAAAAAAAAAAAAACTTACATTGTACCTTTGTAAATTAAAATATTATTTCTTATTATAAGCTGTTTATATTTTCTTTAAGTATTTCTCTTTTAAAGAAATGTTCTTTATTCCCCAGACAAAGGAAATACTTGTCTCTTAAAAAATTCAAATTCTCATCTTAAATCTCAGAAAAAAGCATCCGAAGCAAAAATAAAATCTAAGAAAATGTTCTCTGAAAACTTCAGTGGTCCAAATTAGTATGCATTTTTCAAGTATGCATGTCCACGCATACTTGAAAATTTATTATATTTGCGAAAATTGTTTTACATGCATACAGAACGTAGCTTATGAGAATAATAATAATAATAAATACTTAAAAATTAAATATAAAAGATAGCTACAGTCGTTCATTGTTAATATAATGAAACTCTTTATAAAATATTTTCTTATATAAATATCGTGAGATAAAGTACATCAAAATTATTTCTACATATATTTTTCTAACAAATATAGTTATATTTTTAGATAAAGAAACACTAAGATTAAATTTTCATTTTTTAACATTCCTTTTATAAATAATGATATGGTACATCTTGTTGGTGATTTTCAAGAGGAAAGGTAAGTAAATGCATACTTATTAAACTACATATAGGCTTTCTTTTTATAAGTCAGTAGCAGTAATGAAAATATATTTTTCCTATAAAATATACTGTTTGAGATGTTATATATTTAATGCACAAATTTTTAAATAAATTATTATACCGAACATCACAAGTTTATCTTTTGATTGCAAAAAATAAATAATTCATTAAAAAATAAAATAAATAAAATAAAATAAAATAAAAGTAAAAATTACATAATATATAAATAAATACATGAATAAATAAATAAATAAATATTAATTTTATGTGAGGTATTACAAATATCTCAATACCTATAATTATATCAGGATAATTTTTAAAAAAAGTAAAAAAAAAAAAAAAAATATCTTTAAAAATGCCGTAAAGGTTGAATAAATGAATAAATAACATTTGTATTTATAATTGTTTCATAAGAAAAATTTTAAATCACACGTATAAAAACACTATAATTATAAACCCTCAAAATAAGAGGCTACGGCAGATAAAAAATATATGAGGGGAGATATATATAGTAACGAAAAGGTAGACATAAATATTTGACTTTTAATCTCATTAACGAATATTTTGATAATTGAAGAAAATTGGCAATATTAGTAATTTGATACCATGAAATACAACAATAATAATTTAAAACCATAAAGTGGTGCAAAAGAATGTTCAGCAATGGGTATAAATACACCAAATTAAACTAAGCAGTGTTTTAAACAGGCATACTCTCACCATCACAGTGATGCCAGATGGTCGAAAATTATTTCCCCAAACAGGTCTTCAAATTTCCCCAAATCAGAGGTTTTTTTCGAAAAACTCCCCAACTTGATTTCTACTAAAAAGGGAAAATAAAAATGTTTCAAAAAAAAAAAAAAAAAAAAAAAAAGAAAAATCAAGCAGATTTTACTTTGATTTAAGCTCAGATTTCCCCCCAAATAATATTAAAGCTATTGTAAGTCTCTAGTCGTAGGGATAGATCATTACGTTGCCAACATTGACAGAAAGTTGAAGAACTCCCAAGATTGGTCCCCAAAAATTTTAGAATTCCCCAAAAAATGTCCCCACAAACATTTGGTCCCCAAAACTGTCCCCATTAGCCTAAAAAATCCCCAAAATGAGGACAAAATCCCCAATCTGGCATCACTGCACCATCAGAAGAACGAAAAAAAAAAAAAAAAGTAAAATAAAACTGCATGGTCATGTAGTTTGTGGTTTGTGGAGGTGTATGGTCAGGCAAGTGTGGAAGTGTTAATATTTGTAATATGTAATTAAGTGTATGTTGTACATACACATTTAAAACAGGAAAGGCATCATAAAGTCCAAGGGCACAATTTAACTTAAGCCTATCTCTAATGGAATATATCGTTAGAAACAATTTTTGTTCATTGTATAATTTCATGAGATTTCATTCATACAAAACCACAAATTCTGTTAAACGGCTCAGTTTATGTAACTTAATTATTATTGTTAATGTCTTTTATTTCTATATAACTTTAAACTTATTTTTCCTTCAATGCTTATTTTTTTTCTCTCTTTGTTTATCCAACTGGATGAAAAAAGAAATGGAAAACTAAATTTGATAGCTTTATATTCCTTCCATTTAGAAAAAATAATAAATTAATAAATCTTCCACTGAACTTCTTTTTGATTTTTACTTTTAAACTTATTAAAAAAAAATGACAAAAAGTTTGTCCACTGTCAAAAGTTTATTGGTTAACTTACTTTTGTTTCTGACATTAAATTCGGAATATGCAGTAAATTTTCCTCTTCAAACAAAGGGTAAAAAGAACTGTCAAAAGCCTTAATTTTGTAAAAACAAGAATTAGGATCATAAAAGTTTTCTGAGTTTTGACATTTTCTCTTCTAGTATTTCAAAATTAAATTTATTTACTGAAAACAAAACCTGTATTTAATTGAAGATTCGTATCATCAACTATTTAAATGAAGGTATTAAAGTTTCATAAAGACTATCAAAACGAAATATTTTAAAAGAAATTTTTTAAACCGACTTCAAAAAAGAAGGAAGGTTCTCAATTCAAACCGTATGTTTTTTCTATGTTTGTTAGCTCATAACTTCTGAACGGATGCTCCGATTTTGATACTTTTTGTTTTGTTGAAAAGGTCTTCGTTTGAAATAGGTCCCATTGTAATATCTTTACGATCTAAAGAAAATGCAGGGTGCCCAAAAAAAATCAGTCCCAACTCTTTTTTTTTAACTGCTAAACGGCTGCAGCTATAGTGATAAAAATGGTACGTATGTATAGCAAAGTGGCCATGCAGTACATGGTTAAATCGCTTGCAGCGCCACCTGGTGGAAAATAGCGGAGTTAGTGTTCCTATCTCGAAAACGATTCTAAAGAAAAAGTGAATTACAAAGCTAAAGAGTATCAACGATTTAGTACAAAAAGATAGTTTAGACATTCATGCTAACGTTCCTATCTCGGAAACGGTTCAAGACAGGGGGAAAAATGAATTATAAAATTGCAGATGATCATCGATTTAGTACGAAAAGATAGTTTTGACATTGATGCTAAAAATACAAGGCTAAAAAAGTGCATTTTTTTTTCGCAATTTCTTCCACTGTACACACTTGAGCTACATTGCTCACGTTGTAGCGCAGCTGGTGAGACATACGCTATATAGTTCAAAATACGGTTACTTGATACTTTTTGTTTTGTTGTAGAGATCTTGGCCTGAAGTATGTCCCATTATAACATCTTTACAATCTAAAGAAAATAAAGCGCCATCTGGTGAAAAACAGAGTATTAGCGCTCCTATCTCAAAAACGGTTCAAGAGGGGAGAAAAGTTAATTATAAAGTTGTAGAGCATCATCGATTTACTACGAAAAGGCAGATTTTGGACATTATTGCTAAAAATAGAACGCTTAAAACGTGCAGTTGTTTGTTCGCAATTTCCTAGTCTGTGCACACTTGAACTACGTTGCACACTTTGCAGTGTAGCGGATGGCACGTATACTCTGTGGTTCAAAGTACTGTTACTGTAAGCGGTCACATCGAAAAGCGCAAAGTCGTTTTCAACCAACTTCAGAAAGGAGGGTGTTCTTAATTCGAGCTATGTGTTGTTGTTGGTGTTTCTAAGCTTATAACTTCGTAAGAGATGCTCTAATTAACCGACTTCAAAAAGGAGGAGGTTCTCAATTCAAGGCGTATGTTTTTTTGTTTTTGTTTTTGTTTGTTAGCTCATAACTTCTGAACGGATGATCCGATTTTGATACTTTTTTGTTTTATTGTAAAGGTCTTGGTCTGAAATAGGTCCCATTGTAAGATCTTTACGATCAAAAGAAAATACAGGGTGCCCAAAAAAGTCAGTCCCGACTCTTTTAACTGCTGAACAGCTGCAGCTATAGTCATAAAAGTGGTATGAAGGTACGCCTAAAGCGCCACCTGGTCGAAAAGATTGGAGTTAGCAATCCTATCTCGGAAACGTTTCAAGACAGGGGAAAAAAGTGAATTATAAAATTGCAAAGCATCATCGATGTAGTAAGCAAAGATAGTTTAGACATTAATGCTAAAAACAGAACGCTTAAAACGTGCATTTGTTTGTTCACAATTTCCTATTTAGTGCACACTTGAACGACATTGCATATGTTGTAGCGTAGCGGGTGACATGTATGCTATGTAAAATTCAAAGTATGGTTATTGTAAGCGGTCACATCGATTAACGCATAGACGTTTTAAACCGACTTCATAAAGTAAGAGGTTCTTAATACAAACCATGTTTCTCGTTGTTGTTAAAATTTGTTAGCTTATAACTTCGTAAGAGAGTATTTAATTTTAATACTTTTTTTGTTGTCGTAATGATCTTCGCCTGAAATAGGCTTCATTATCATTTCATTAAGATATAAACAAATTACAGGATACTCACAAAAGTCTGTTCTCGCTCTAACTGCTGAACGCATGCAGCTATACTGGTAAAATCAGTATGTAAGTATCGATGTTGAAACTTCTGTCCGTCAGCTGCAATGCATATTTTGCTCTTTGTTTGAACTTTACGCTGCGCAACTTCCAGCACAGCGGGTGACACGTATTCACTGTAAAGTTCAATATATATGCCTAACAGAATTTTCGGTTACGAATACAGCGTATCCGTTCTTTACATTTCTAAAGACTTTTTAATTTAACGTATGTTCGTTGAACAGATCGTTTTTTGCTCATATCCGATAGAGGCAAAAAAAGTGACGCAACTTAAAAATGCAGCATTTGAGAAAAATCAACTTAAAAATAACTTGACTAGAATAAAACTGGCACAACTGTCTCTCGAGTGGATAACTTTCTAGATGGAGATGTAACTTTTTTGTTCACATTGGGTGCATTTCATGTATTTTTCAGTGACATAAACCATTTTTTGAGTAATGTCACTTTTCTTGGAAGTTGTGATTTGTGAAACTTCCGTCGAACGTCTTCTGATGCTCTGCTATATAAATAAGTTTTCACTGAAAAGAGAAATATAATATCTTTTTGTAAAAAAATAGAACCGACTCCAAAAACGAACTACTATTCAAACAACTAAAAATCAAAGAAAATTGGCAGAAAATGGAACTGTAAATTGCGCCTAAAAGTATAAAATAATTTCCTTCGCCAAACAACCTATAACACTACAATTAATCATAACTTTTGAAGTCGGATCAAAATTAAATAAAAATTGATACCTTTATTCAATACAAAAATCAAATCCTATTCAAAACATACATCTCACATTGTTACATGCAAAACGCAGCCGAAAACTACTTTTCTTCAAGAAAACAAATAATATTTCGTAAGCAGCAAAAGGTGGTGAAGATTCTGGTATCTGACGTCTTTGGTGAAAAAAAAATCGCAAAATTATCTGGCAAACATATTTAATTTCTTTGGGATATCATGATTATTTTGATAAGGTATATCAAGGGAGTAATCAAGAATATGAAACAACACATCGTACAATATATATTATGAAAATATACATATTGCGTGTATATTTTTGCCTTATGTTTTGATAGCCAAATCCAAAAGCCATCAAGGATGATAGTTATCAAAGTTATACCAAATTAGCAAAGGAAACACTAACTTCGTAGAAACATAAATACCGCATTGTGAAGAATGTTCACTGTTCTATGTAGATGATACTAATGGACCAATTGTATACAGTGATAAAATAATAAAGGAAACATGAAAATGGATCATTCTAGACAACCGCATTTGTTGCTACCAATCTAAAGACAAACCTTTAAAAACTAATTAAATTTTATTTAATTTTGCGCCGACTTCAAAAGTTATGATTAATTGTAGTATTATAGGTTGTTTGGCGAAGGAAATTATTTTATACTCTTAGGCGCAATTTACAGTTCCATTTTCTGCCAATTTTCTTTCATTTTTAGTTGTTTGAATTGTAGTTCGTTTTTGGAGTCGGATCTATTTTTTTACAAAAAGATTTTATTGTCTTCTACGTTTATTACACGCAGTACTTATTTTTAAATGTACCGTTTATTTCAAGAAATTATAACAAAAATCTCGTTTTGAACAATAAAGAGAAAGAAACTAAAGGAAAAACTATAAAAAGTAAAAAACTTTTCATTGTTTCGTGTCAAAACAATTAAGCACATTCCATCATCAAACGAAAAAGCTTAATTTGAAAGGCAACGTAAAAATTCTTTTTGTAATCACGCTTATTTATTTATTTATTTTTAAATATGAATATTTAGTGACAGCTGCATTATAAACATTAGTAATGCAGTTAAAAATGAAACATTACCTATGCCTTTCACTATTACATTTAAAATTAGAGTAATTTATTTAAATGGATATTTTTGATAATGTTATAATTATATTTTTTCAGGAGATTATTTTAAGAGGCCATTCTGGTCAAGAGGCGCAGATTTTGAGCTTTATGTCAATTAAAAAGAAAAAAAAACTATTTATCTTTGTACAAAATATTTATTGATTTTTTAAAAATTTACTAATAAATAATTAAATAAATAAATAAATAAATAATAATTATAAGCTGGTAAAAGGCGGGAAGGGGGGATAGGGGTGTTCTAATTGACACAATTGCAGGGCTTTCTGAACGAAAATTTAAAAGGAAAAGATTTTCAGTTAGTAAAAATGTCATTATAACTCTTAAATAACGCAAAAAAAAAAAAAAAAGAAAAAAGAAAAAAAATCGTAAAATGGTGACATAAAATAATAATAATAAAAATTCTTTAATTTTTATTTTCATAGCTTTTAATTTTATAAAAATAGTAAAGAAAAAAAAATATACAAAAGTGGTGGGGACGACAAAAGTATATATATTGTCTTGACATATTATGTCCACCATGTTGAAAATAATGATAAATAAAGTAGATTTAAGAAAATTACGTTTAAAGTTTTGAGCAAAATTTTCAGGCAGCTGCAGCAGTGTAAGTCATAGATCGGTGCGTTATTCTTACATTTTCTTTAATCGGCGATTCCTAAATGTCTAAACTTTAAAAATATGGGAAAAAAAAAGATTTTTTCTAATATTTAGACAAGAAAATTAACAAGAAAGAAAAATCATGCAGTACGCATTGATTAGTAACAATTTCCAACTCATCGTAATTTTTCTATCGAATAACTTTTAATATTCTTTGCCTACATTATCGCACAACAGACAGAAGGACTGAAAAACATACAGATAGACTAATTATTTAAAAATCACTCTTAGGCATTTTGGAAAGTGTTAAAAAGGCTTAACGCAAGAGAAAATGCAGCCGTTAGATTATAATTACACCTTTTAAACTCTCTGAATATTTTACTGTAGCCCTGTAAATATGAAAGTTATTCATACCATATTCTATACAAAACAATATTTTAGAATATTAATAATATATGTCAATGTTTTTAAGATTTTTGTAGTAGAAAGTTTTTTTAATATAACTTTAAAAAAATTCTGTCCTAAAACGTAATACATTGCCTTTTTTTCTATTCTTGTTGTTGTTGTCCCTGTAAACAAACTAGTTGTACAGGACCTATTAATGACATTTTAAATAGGGAACATTCCATAGGGAACCTGAGTGTATCATTTTAAAAAAATTCTCAAAATATTCACGGATGATAAGAGCCAGAGACAAACAGATAAAAAGGTAGACAAACGGACAGACAGATGCACAAATTGAAATCGTATTCCCACTAAAATTATAAGAAAGTGTTAAAACGCTCCTGTAAACAAAAGGGCAATTCCAGCAAATTTTTATTAATACCTCTTAATGTAACTGATTATTTTTGTGTGGCCCTGTAAATCTAATGCTAAACATACTATATTACATAGAAGGCACACTCTTTTGTGCATACGAATAATATATTTCAATTGCATTAAGCTTTGTGGAAGATAAAATTGTTAAAATTTGGTTTATAAAAATAACTCTCATACAATAAAACGCTTTGGAGTACTTTCAAGTTCCCCCTGTACACAAAACTGTTAAAAATGTACTCTACTTTACATAGGAAACATTCGATAGGGAATTGAATAACATATTAAAATTTCATTAAAGTTTCTATGCATAAAAGGTATTAAAATATGATTTATAGAAACTTCTCTCATAGGACACAATGCTTTCGAATACTTTTGGGTGTCCCTGCACACGAACTAGAAGAGGTATCCATTCCATTTTCAATAGGGCACATCCGAAAGTGAACTTCAATAAAATATATCGGTTTAAAGAAATTTCATAAATATTTACGGGAATTAGAGAGCAGAAAAACAGACAGAGAGACAGAGAGACGAACAGAAGAACAATCAGACATATACACAAATTGAAATTATATTCACACTAAAAAAATCATAGAAAGTGTCAAAAACGCTTAATGTAAATGAAAGTACAATTCAAGCATTTTTTATATATAGCTCTTAATATAACTGAATATTTTTGTGTGTCCCTGTACATACACTTGTGTTGGGATGTAATCTGTTTTATATAGGAAACATCCAATAGTGAACTTGAATAACATATTTCAATTTCATGAAGATGTTGTACAGTAAAGGTATGAAAATATGGTTTATAGAAATACTTCTCATAGAACACAATTCTTTGAAATACTTTCGGGTGTCCCTGTACACAAACCAGTAGAGATATAAACTCCATTTTCAATAGAAAACATCCGATAGTGAACTTGAATAACATATATCAGTTTCAAAAAATTCCATAAATATTTACGGGAGTTAGAGCGCGGTTTTGACAGACAGATGGACAGATATACAAATTGATATCATATTCACATTTAAAAAAATGTTAAGAAGTGTTAAAAACGCTTAATGTAAACGAAAGTACAACTCTAGCAAATTTTTAATAATAGCTCTTAATATAACAGAATATTTTTATGTCAACCTGTAAAACTAATGTTAATCATGCTATAATCTATGTAAATCATTCTTTTGTGCATATAAATAACATTATTTCAATTTCCTAAAACTTCGTGCAAAATAAAGTTATTAAAATTTGATTTATAGAAATATCTCTCATAGAACGCAATGCTTATAATACTTTTGAGTGTCCTTGAATATAAAACGGAGATGGTATTTAATCCATTTTATACAGGAAAAATCCAATAGTGAACTTGAATAACATATTTCAATTTCATTAAGATATGCGTACAGTAAAGGTATGAAAATATGATTTATTGAAATACCTCTCATAGAACACAATGCTTTGAAATACTTTCGGGTGCCCATTGTATACAAACCAGTAGAGGTATAAACTCCATTTTCAACAGGGAACATCCAATAATGAACTGGAATAACATATCTCAATTTCATTAAGTTATGTGTACAGTAAATGTATGAAAATACGATTTATAGAATAACTTCTCATAGAACACAATACTTTGAACTACTTTCGGGTGTCCCTGTATACAAACCAGTAAAGGTATAAACTCCATTTTCAAAAGGGATTATTCGATAGTGAACTTGAATAACATATATCAGTTTCAAGAAATTCCACAACTATTTACGGAAAGGCAGACAGACAGGCAAACCGAAGTCATTAACACTTTTCAACCTTGTTGGGAAGTGTTAGAAATGTTAGAAAGTGTTAAAAACACTTAATGTAAACGAAAGTACACTTTTAGCAAATATTTATTAATAGCTATTTATATAACTGAATATTTTTGTGTCACCCTGTAAATCTAATGCTAATCATGGTATATTCTAGGCAAAGCATTTTTTTTATTTTTGTGTTTATAAATAACACATATCAATTTCATAAATCTTTGTGCAAAGTAAAGTTATTAAAATTTAGTTTATAGAAATATCTCTCATAAAACACAATGCTTTGGAATACTTTTGTGTGTCCCTGTACACAAATCAGTGGTAGTAGTTTCTCCATTTTATACAGGAAACATCCGTTAGTGAACTTGAATAACATATTTCAATTTCATTAAGATTTGTGTACAGTAACGGTAAGGAAATATGGTTTATAGAAATGCCTCTCATAAAACACAATGCTTTGAAATACTTTTGTGTGTCCCTGTACACAAACTAGTAGAGGTATAAACTCCATTTTCAACAGGGGACATCTGATACTGAACTTGTATAACATATTTCAATTTCATTAAGATTTTTTTTCAGTAAGGGTATGAAAATATGGTTTATAGAAATGCCTCTCATAGAACACAATGCTTTGAAATATTTTCGGGGGTCCCTGTACACAAACCAGTAGAGGTATAACCTCCATTTTCAATAGGGAACCTGCGATAGTGAACTTGTATAACATATTTCAATTTCAGTAAGATTTTTGTACAGTAACGGTATGAAAATATGGTTTATAGAAATGCCTCTCATAGAACACAATGCTTTGAAATATTTTCGAGGGTCCCTGTACACAAACCAGTAAAGGTATAAACTTCATTTTCAATAGGGAACATCCGATAGTAAACTTGAATAACATATGTCAGTTTCAAGAAATTACATAGATATGTACGGGAGTTAGAGCTCGGACAGACAGACAGACAGACAAACCCAAGTCATAAACACTTTCAACCTTGTTGAAAAGTGTTAAAAACGAAAATTCAAGTTAATTTTTTTCCAAATTAATTCAAATCTAGCTAAGTAAATTAATTAATTAAATTATTTAATGCAATTTAGAAATACAACATTTTTGAACAAATAAGATGGAAAAATTATACATAATTAAACAAATTGTTTTATTATGAGTTGAAGTAAATATACATGATCGAAAAAGAATTTTTAAAATGTCTCAAAAAATGACAAATTTGTTAAAGCCTAACTGAATTAGAATATTGAATAATATTTTTTGATATGAACAAATTTGTGAAAATTTGGTCATTATACCTTTTCGCATATTGATACTTTTTTTTTTTCATTTGCATGAGAGTACCTATTCATCTAAATAAACAATCATATCAATAATTCTTTCTTTCTTTTCTTGTTCATTAGCATTTAGTTAATGCCGCCAAGGTATTTATTATAATGATATTTCTTTAGAATAATTCAATGTTTTTACACTTTTTAGCAAAATTTATGCATTTGAATCGATCATGAATTCTGAAAGGTTATGAATTACACAAGAGCATGCACTGCAGTGTACTTTCTGTTACTCGCTTTTAACTTTTCCTTAGATATTTTATTCCTTCAGCGTATTTTATCGCTTGAATGGTAGCAATTTATTTTCTTAAAACTCATGAATGTCCATGGAAATTCCGATTATTCATTTATTTTTTGAAATTAAAGGCAGCATTCCTTGCTCACTTATTTGAAAGACTTTCCCGGCATAAAAAAAATAAAATAATAATAATTTAATAATTTTCATAGTGACTTACCCTTTTTTACACTAAATCATTTAAACATTCATTTTTTGTTAGAATTCGGTAGGTTTTCATAGTTATTAATGTTCTGTAAGTTATTACTATTCCTGCTAGAAATGTTGCAAAGCATTCTTCATTTTTTAGTTCCCCATCATACTATAGGTATGGGGAACTTAGGTAATCGTGAAAATTTTCGACCTCGGTTTTTTTAATTTTTTACGCGTTTTCAGGTGTGAGGAATCCGAAAATGACAAAATTTGTATGGTGTCTGTCTGTAGGGTGTCTGTTAGTGTGTCAGTCCGTTAGTGTGTCAGTGTGTTAGTCCGTTAGTTTGTTAGTCTGTTTACACGATATCTCACGAACAAATGATCGCAGAGAGGTCAGACCAATTTTAAAATATTACTTTCGACACTGGCAAGAATCCTATTTATTTGCAACATTCGAATTAAAAAACTTCGTAAGTTATTTGAAATTTACGATTTTCTTAATATGGGAGAATAGGACAAAATTTCACTTAAACTTGCATTACATGAAAAATGTTTTCTGTAAAAATGTCAGACCAGTTTTAAAATATCCGTTTTGATGCCGGAATGAACATCAGTTACTATAAACATGCTACTTTAAAAATTTCGCAAGTTATTGGATATTTACGAATTTCTTAACATTTCTTAACAAAATTTTACATAAACTTCAATTTTTAGGGATATTTTCATCGTAAAGATGTCAGACTACTTTAGAAATATTATTTAGGATACTGGCATGAATATTATTGACTATGAGGTTTTCAATATAAAAATTTCGCAAGTTATTAGAATTTTACGAGTTTCTTATCATAGCAGAATAGGGCAAAATTTTACACAAATGTGAATCTTGAGGGATATTTTCATCATAAAGATGTCAGACCACTTTTGGAATATTATTTAGGATACTGACATGAATACCATAGAGTATGAATTTTCCAATTAAAAAAATTCGTAAATTATTTGGAATTAACGATTTACTTAAAATGATAGAATAATGCAAAATCGAGCATAAACGTCCATTTTGAGGATCAAAAATATATCAGAAAATTTCAAAATAGCATTTATGATATTTGTATGAAAATAATTGACTACAAATATTCTAAAAGGAAAATTTCGTAAGTTATTCGAAATTTAAGATTTTATCAACAAAACAAAAGGAGGCGATACTTCATATAAATATGCATTTTTGGGAAAGTTGCATTGGAAATAGTAGCATGAAAATAAACTATGAAATTGACCCCAATAAAATAAATTAATAGATTAGAATAAGATAAAAATATCGAACTGAATGGTGGGTAACCTATTGGGCGAGGATTTCGTTCTGTCACTGTGTCAAGCATTTGGTCAAATTCCTTTCTCTTAACATGAATATAATATGTCCAGTACAAGAAATTTATGAGAACATGCATATGATGGGGAACTGAGCAGAGTCCACCTATGCCAACTAGTTTTAAATTAAGAACATTGCAAACACGTGCATGTGTTTGATCATTGTAAAAAAGTTTTGCTATATACTCTTTCAAGCCTTAATGATCATATACTTATTTAAGAAGAGCCTGGTGTGTTTTATCAAGCAAACCAATTTTCTTGATTTAGGCTGCAAATGCACGTGCATAAATTTGAGAGAAAACAAAAGCAAAAGTATAATAAATAAGGAGAACTTATTTCCTTTAACATAATTAATGGCAAATGCGCGATTTCAGTATAAAATTTTAATACTTTAAAAAAGTACAATACTTAATACGTAAGCTTTCGGACGTATTATGCGAAATAAAAGCACAGTGAATGTATTTTAATGTCAAAAAATCATAAAATTGTTTTTAGTGTCAGGTGGCAGAACGTTTTCGAACATTAAAATTTAAATAATATCTATCTAATAGTATGTTATCCCTGGCGCTCAAATGCTTCGCTATCTGTGGTGTCATTAGCTATTAAAACAAAATTACAAAAAGATAATTATGACATTCTAGAAATAAACAATGCTGCATTACATATATTTAAATTCGTCTTACCTTCTTGATTTTACATATGCGTACAGGAAAACAGAAGTCATTTCAATGTCATATTCGTAGCCATAAATTGCATTGAATAAATGTTTAGCACATTGGGCTAAAATTTTTCAGGATTATCCCCCACTCATAGATGCTGCAATTTTGAGCCACTTACTATACAGTAAAAGAAATTTGTTAGGGGAAAAATCTGTGTTTTTCCTACATAAAGTTTCTATTTTCTAAAACTACATATTTGTTTTTTTCGAAATTACATCCCAATATGACAAATGACATATTAGGTCTTTTTTTTTTGTAACCATACAAAATATGTAACCATTAATACAGATTAAAAATTAAAATTAAAACTTTGAAAACTTCAATAAATTGTTACAAGCATGAAAAAAAAAAAAAAAAAAAAAATTAAAAATAGCCTTTCTTGACGTTGATTTCGATTTTGACAACAGAAATCTTTCGCTCGGGGTTCCGAGCCTCATGATCTGTCACATTTATTCCACCGCTTGTAGTGACTGCTGTCTTCTTCACTTAAAGTTAACAGCGTGGCGCCAGTTTTGTTCTAATCCTCTGATTTGCTCGTATTAATTACCAATGCGACGGTTTTATATAATCTCAATTGTTTCTCTAGTGATCTCGTACTGATAATTATTATAATTTCCTAATTTCCTGACGTTTTTAAAATCTATTTCGATATCAAATTCTTTATTAATTTTAGTTGAAGTTGTAACAGTCCTATTGTATTTTATGTCCGACTGATCTTCTTTAAATCTATCTTTTATTTTTTGTTTTGTCATCCCTGTGCAATAACTGGTTTTGTTGTTTTCGATTTTATATCTTATTTCTTACTCGTACATACCAGATTCATTCTGATTAAGTGCTTCTTCATCATTACGTGTTCGTTGGATTATATTAGGGTTGTGTTTAATTGGGATATTTATATTAAGATTATTAGCTTTCTTTTTGATTTTGTTTGAAGTTCCTTTGTTATATGGAATGGCGCAAGTGAATTTTTCTTTTTGTTTTTGAGCAGTAATTATATTAACTAGTTTCTTGATTCTAATTTTGTACATTGTATGGATAAGATTTCTCTCATAATCTGCTTTAACAACGAGTCCACAATTTTATTCAATTAATTTCTTAATAACTTTTGATTTGAACATACAATAATTGCTCCATTAATGAATGCCTGGATAGTGTTCATTTTGTATTTTAAGGGGGTTTTACATTTAAAATTTTTTATTTTATTACAATTGTTTGGATATAGATATACAGTTGTTTCAATTTTCAATTTCAATTCAGTGATTTCTTATTACTTATTAATTTTATTTTGTTTGCTTCAAATTATTTTTATAAGATTATTTTTAGTATGGATTTTATTTTGTAATTTCGGAATATTTCGCCCCAAAGCAGGATTGGGAAATGCTAAGTAAATGAATAAAACGTGATTCCTTGGCTATTAGGTAACATCTTCGCTTACTATATAGTTGACTCAGGTTCGATAATGCCTTAACACTTTCCAGGCTTAACACCTACATCCTTTCAGGCAGTTCTTAAATTTTCTTTCCCTGCACGCAGGGAAAGGGAAGGAGCTCCACTAATGAAGTCCTCTATATATTTTGGGATTTCAATTACTTATTTATTAATTTCATTTCCATATTAAATAAATTTTTTTTATTTGTGCTGTATTATGCGCATTCATGTATAAATTTCTTGTTTTTAGCTGTTTTTGAATTTAGCTTTCTCGGGATTTAGTTCTTATAAGCTCTTGCTTCTCTCTCTCTCTCTCTCTCTCTCTCTATATATATATATATATATATATATAAGATAGATATCATAAAAAAATTAATATTAAAATTATAGCATTTAATAGATACCAACACAACAAAAATAAAACTGATTGTAACACAGTTCCCCAGTATCTTTATCAAAGTCAAATCAATTCTACATCAAAGTGTTGGCAAAGCATACATCAACAAATTAGCCAATTAACATAAATTGATTATCACAAACTTAATCAAAGTAATTAAATTAGAAATTGAAATAATACACATAAGAATAAGCGCAATTGCAGCTGTAATCAAAGTGCATGTAAACTTTTCAAAAATTAATGGTATAACCAAATAGGCAAAGATATGCATATATATAATTATATATACGTTTAAGCATAAACAAGATTTTAAATTTAATGGAAAAACTGTTATATATATATTAATTTATGCCTCGGTTAAATTAAATGATATAATTTCAGTAAATTAATAAAACTAATTGTGTTGTATCAATAAACCATGAAAACACGAAATAAAATAAATTCAAATAATTTAATAAGTCTCACTTTAATAATCATTTATAAAAAAAATCCATGAATTATTATTAGACAGAAAAATATAATTATCTGTTGATTTTTTTTCATTAAATACTTTGTATAATTTGATAACATAAAAACCATTATATAAATAGAATAAGAAAAAAAAATGTAAGAATTATTTTCATTGAGAAAGATAGTGGAAGGTTTTGTTAAAAATTCAGATGAAAGCTATTATTGTAAAAACATCATCGACTTTGAACAAAATAAATAAATAAATAAATAAATAATAAAAATAAAAAATAACAGTCTAAACATTCTTTATTACACAAAGAATAAACACACACACACGGAAAAAAAGGTTAATATAAAAGGACCCTCATTATATTTGCATTAGAAATTGCTTACTTAATTATTTGTGTGCTATCTTTTATACTGCATCTAGAAACAAAATATTTTTTATAGCTGGAAAAAGTACCTTAAGAACGTCTGACATTTCGATGATTAAAACTTTAATCAAATATTTATTGAAAATTTATTATTCTATTTCGCTCGCACTTTTTCTAAATATCAATATCTTCGAAACGCTTCAGTATATATATTTTTTTTCCTTTGGAGAATTTAACCACTCTCTGTTACACTAATATTCCATAGTTTTTTTAGTCGCTTGAATGGGTATAATTATATTTTCCTTAAAATTCATGAATATTCATTGATCATTACTTGGAACTTACAGGCAGCGTTCTTTGTTAGCTGTTTTAACTCGAATGTTTCCTGTGTAATTTTATAAAATAAATATTTTTTAACTGACTTAAGTATAAGAAAAGAAATTGCATTTAAATAGTTTTTTTTTTCTTCGATTTTTTTATAAAGTTAATTGCGTCTAAACTCGCAATTTATTTTGTTAGTGTCGCGAAAGTTTAAATAATATATTTTTAAAGTATTTCGTGTAAATAGTAAAAAATACCAAAAATTCTTCATATTAAAATTCAAATAAACTTTTTAAATTTATGTTACACTTTATTTTGCAAACATGGGCAAAAATATACAATTAATCTCTAAAATGGATAATTGTCGGCTAAGTACAAAGAATGAAGAGCTTCATAATGTAACTTAAATAATAACTTAAAAAAAAAAAAAAAAAAAAAAAAAAAGAAAGAAAGAAAAAGAAAAGTAACCATGCATGCAATTCGGAAGACAGTGATTTTTATGATTTCTACAGTGTGCTAATATGTAATTGTGATCTGTAACTTGATAATTTGTGTGTTTATAGATTAAATTAGCATTAAAAGATTACACTTGTGCAATAAGTTCCATAGAACGCGTGTGTGTGCGTGCGCATGCATCCCACTCGAATCAAGTAGATGTCAAATGCGGTCCACTAAGGCGTAGAATTATATGGGGAAGATTCAAGGTCAGCGGGTAGTTAACGTTTTCGACCATCACTGGGAAAAGTTCATCATGTTGTATTTGGCGAAAAAGGTGAGAGAAATATCTCGAATGATATGGGTATTAGTCTTTCGGGTTGGGAAGGCCTTGATTTTTGATTACCACATGATGCTATAGAATAAAGTGTGCGATCATTTAGAATTTGAATAAACTTATCACACAAATTATATAATTGTATGCGTCTTTTTTCATTTAAAGCCACAATTCGAGTTGAACAAGATTATGTAAAATATTTATGATAAAATACTAGTATTTATTATATAGACAATGCAGTAATATGCTGACGTCATTTGGAACCTAATAACTTGTGCATTTATAGATTAAGATTGCTCTGGAAAATGAGATTATCTCATGATATACACTCTATAACAAAAAAAAAAAAAAAAAAAAAAAAAAAGACGCACCTAGAAGGAGTAATGCAAATTGGACCCAAATTGACATGCATACAGGTTTCGATGGGATATGCAAAATTTTAAAGTTTGGATGCGATTGAATAAACATGTGACCCTGCAGCGCATCTTAACTGCGCAACTGGCAAAGTATTTAAAAGGAGAAATCTCTATTCCAGGTCATAAATTCTTTTAGAATTTTATTCCATCTACGCAGATAGACAGTAACTGCGCGAATAATATGCGCACATGTCAGCATTTAAGAGAGGAGTTTAGTTGGGCTCAAAGAAGCCAATTGGTCTAATCGGTGAATTGTTTAACATTTGGACAGGAACGATACAACTACTAGATGATATTGGCAGGAATGGGTGAATCACGGTCAGTAAAGTTCCATGACGTCATGAAGTGGTATTTGACAGGAGATAGGTGGCAACAGCCAAGGATGGAGAACGGAGTTGGATGGAAGGAGAAAATGGCATGTTTCTAGTCATTCGAGAAGAATTTATTTATTTATGTTCTAAATGTTTATCTATGTTTTGTGCGTTTTTTTAGTAATGTCTTATTAAATGTTTTCGTCTTTAAGTACGATGTGTTTTATTTCAAAGCCATGAGTGAATTCATTTAAATTTAAGTGATGGTGTCTCCAATCAAGCAGAGACTAGGAGGAACGAATTCTACTGGCGCAGCCTTTTAGCAGGATAGAAAACGATACCTAGAAAATGGGGAAGGTAAGAGCTTTCGTGTATATGCCCAAATATTTTAAGTGTACATTTACAAAAATGTTTTTTTTTTCTAACATAAAATGAAAATAGAACTTCAGTTCTAATATTTTTGAATGTGTTCAATATGAACCACGCCAGTGCAAAATAAATATTGGATAAGAAGCACGCCAGTGCTAATTCTGTGTTAAAAAAAAAAAAAAAAATTGTTGGTATTATAACGTAAAATTATATACATAATAGAACGCCAGTTCTAAGTTCTTGTTCTCAAATACATTCGAATAAAGTTCACGCCAGTGAATGTCAATTTTAATACAGTGTGAATTTATTAAGTGTATTATATTTTACGCTGGTAAATAACAGCATACAATGTCACGCCAGTGATTGTTAATTTTAATACAGCGTATATGTATTAATTACATTTATTTACGGCAGTGAATAAAGGTTTAATATTTCACGCCAGTGAATATTAATTTTAATACAATGTGATTTTTTTTATTTACTTCAAAAAATATAGAGTTGTTTATCTGTTAAATATCTACAACTGTAGATCTTGATATTTTCCCCCTCAGTTTGATATATATATTGGTTTGTTTGCTCTCCGAAAAACGGAGTCAAAAGTATTTTGTGTGATGAAATAAATAAGAGTAAATATCGTATTTTGTTCATGAAATTGGAAAATCTAATTTTTTTTAGAATATTTATATTTTAATGAATGTACCTAATATGAAATATATATGAGAGTTGATTCATTTTAGTTATTAAGTGCTGAAATCACACAAATAGTGTTTTGTTTATTTCATTTAATAACGAGCCATAATAAATTAGTTTGTTTTCGAACGAAATAGCTAATGCTGACGAAAATCGTCTGCGTTATTATTATTTTTATTTTTTTGTTCCATTTCATTATTTTATAGAAAGAGTAATTTTTTTTTCCTTTTCTGTGTTTATGCTTATAACACATGGTAATTATATAAAAAGTGTTAAAGATTACATTTTTTTTTTAATTGTTTATTTTTTTTACAAACGTTGAAGTAAGCTTATGATAGAAATGTTTGTTTATTCGTTACATATGAAATAAGAGTGTTGGTTTCAATAAAAAAATAAATTGGATAAATAAGAAAAGAATTTTATTTTATATTTCATTGCTTAAGGAAATGTAAATATGCACGACAGCGTGTTTTAAATTATTTCTAATGTGTGAAAATATCATTCATGTATTTTCACACAAATCATTCATGTATTTTTAAAGTCAATTTGATTCATAAGCTAAGTAAAGAAATTTATATAGATATCAATTGCTTTAGGTATAAATTATGGGTTTTGCGTATGGTATATAAGTTTATTTCCATTAATATTTAACAAAGTGTTTTAATCAGCACCACCTTGAGAAATTTTGCTAAGTTTCTCGTTCAGAAAATTTAGGGTGTATAAGATGGCATATTTGGGTCGCACAAAGAAAGAGGATTTGAAATTGTTGGCTGTGGAGTTGAATCTTCAGGTCACGAATGACATGACTGTAAGCGATTTACGCAAATTAATTACCAAAGATAAAGAATATGACGAAGAATTTACTAAGAATCAGCTCAAGATTGTTATCGAAGATAGGAAGCTCCGTGAGAAACAAAATGCTGAAAAGTAATTTCAAGAGCTAGAGATTGAAAAATTACGTAAACAGCAAGAAAAACAAAAACGCGAATATGAATTTGAGTTAGAAAAAATCCGTTTTGAAGCTGAAAAGTTTAAAGTAGCACCGATTTCTGAAGCTAAGAGTAGTACGCAAGATTTAACAAAAATCGTTCCAAAATTCGAAATGAGAGATGGAGATATAGTGCTGTTCTTGACTTTGTTTGAGCGTCAAGCCAAGAGAATTAATCTAGATAAATATAACTGGGTGTCAGGTTTTTTTTAGCTCTTATGCCAAAAGAAATCACTCAATTAATAGCTCGTGAATCAGAAGAAAAATTTGACGATTATGATTATATCAAAGGTTTATTATTAAAACGATTTAAATTAGGCCCTGAACATTTCAGACTAAAATTTGTGAAGCATCAGCGAAACCCTACTCGATCTTGGCGAGACTTTGTTTTCGAAATAACAAGTTACTTTGAGGAATGGCTTGAAGGAGTTGCAGTAAATGATTTTGAAGGATTGAAGAATCTTATGATTACGGATCAGTTAAAAAGACGCGTTCCAGGTGATATCCGAGAACATTTCGTCGATGACTGGGCTAAGTTACTTGTTCCGGGTATTTTAGCTGATAAGTTGGATGAGTACGAAAGTGTACGATTGGATGCTAAGGGATGATATGAAAAGGGATGATGTTTGGGTGATATATAAGGGATGATGTTTGGGTGATATGAAACATAGAACAACTAGTAATTACAAACCTGATTTTAAAGACTTTAGCAACAAACAAAAAGACGAACAGCCATCTCGGAAATTTAGGACATCATTTCCTCCAAGAACTGATCAAAATACAAGTTTTAAACCTACTTGTTTTACGTGTGGATCTGTGGGGCATTTATCTAGAGTTTGTCCCAAGAATTCCAAGAAAACATCAATTCGTAATGCCGTAAGTAATGTGGTTGAAGCCAAAGACGTTAAGCCAAAGGCAGCGAACGAAGTTGTAACTGCTAAGGTGTCAATTCCTGTGTCAACCTCTATGCCGATTAAAGATGGAATTGATGGTTTGAAATACGTAAATATCAAATGTGGAGAAAACGTTTTGAAGGCAATAGTGGATACTGGAGCACAAATTTCAGTCTTACGTGCAGATTTGGTCGATACCGACTTTGGAGAAGGGGATGGAACAATCCAAATTATTTCGGCTTTCCGTGAAAAAGAAGTAGCTGCTCTAAAGATTTTTGACCTAAAGATAGATGATGGGAAACACGGCAATGTACCTGTAACTTGTGCAGTGTCGAAGAAACTTGTGAATGATATGCTAATTTGTTCAACTGCCTATGAAGTTTTAATGGAGAATGTAGAATTAAATGGATGTATGAATCATGTACTTGCAAAATTAAATGAGAGCATTGAAAAAGAAAATCAGGAAGAACATGATGAAAAGAAAAACATCTCAACGTCTCTTCAACTTAATGCTGAGATTACAAATGATGAAAGCAATGGAAATAAAGAAGATTTTATAAAATTACAATTAGATGATGAAGATTTAAAGAAATCCTGGTCTTATGCCGAAAATGGGCAGAATTCATTTAAAATTAGTAATGGAGTTCTTGTCCATTCAGAATGTTTATGTGGAGAGAATGTTGATCAAGTGGTTCTGCCCGCATGCAAAAGAAAAGAAGTTCTTAGGATGGCACTCGAAATACCATTGGCTGGTCATCTAGGCGAACAGAAAACAAAGCAGAGAATAAAATATTCATTTTATTGGCCAAGTCTCAAAGAAGACGTTAAAAAATTTTGTGAAAGTTGCAAAACCTGCCAATTACGCAGAACAGTTTCCTATAGGGATCATATACCGATACAACCCATTGTTAGGCCAGAAATTCCATTTGAAGTCTGGAGTTTGGACTGTATTGGACCTTTAGAACCCCCGTCTCGAAGAGGACATAAATATGTGATTTGTGCAGTTGACTTATGTACTAGATGGGCTGAAGCTATTCCCGTGACTAACATCAATGCTAAAACAACTTGCAATAATCTGATGAGAATATTTACACAGACAGGGTTCCCCAAAGTAATATGTACAGACCAAGGTACTAATTTTACTGCTAAATTAAGTGAAGCATTTGTGGAACTTCTTGGAGTTTCTCCGAGGTTTGCAACGCCAGGTCATCCAGAAAGTATGGGTGCAGTGGAACGTTGGAATCGAACATTGAAAGATATGTTAAATAAAAATATACAGGAATATGGATCTAACTGGGATTTGCATCTTCCATATCTACTTTTTGCTTACAGAGAAGTTCCTCATAGTACGACAGGTGTTTCTCCGTTTCAGTTAGTTTATGGGCGTTTGCCTCCTGGACCATTGTCACTATTGAAAGACGTATGGACTGGTGAGAGGAAAATTCCCACTTTAGCTTCCGCATCAGTTGAAAAATATATCAGAACTAGTTGAGAAACTAAGAAAAGCACATGAAATTGCATCAGAATATGCTCAGGATTCTCAAGAAAGATATACTTCGCGGTATAGTTTGAGAGCAAGAGATAAACAGTTTAATGTTGGTGATAAAGTACTAATACTAGTTCCTTCATCGCAAAACTTGGATTGGCCCAGCTACTGTTGTTGAAATCACTAGACCACATTCAGCCTTAGTTGAATTAGAGAATGGGTCCAGAAGAGAACTGCATTTTAATAAGCTCAGACCATACGTTGAACATGTTGGCCTAATATTTGATGAAGATAAAGATTTTGGTGATATTCATTATGCACCATTCGGAAATGGATGCTTAACCCCTAAAGAGATAGCGGACCATATTGATAGTTTAGATTTAAATTTTGAAAAGAAAAATGGTTTGAAAAATGTGATATGCAAATATAATAATGTTTTCAGCACTAAACCCGGAATCGCTAAAGTAGAAGGACACAGTGTCCGCGTTACTAGAGATTGCTGTCCTAAAAGACTACGTCCATATAGAATACCGATAGTTATGCAAAAGGAAGTGGATCGACAGATTCAAGAATTACTTACACTTGGACTAATAGAACATAGTAACAGCGAATGGGCTCATCCTGTAGTTTGCGTTGCCAAAAAGGATGGAACTGTTAGGTTATGTGTTGATTTTCGTTTATTGAACAGCTATACCATCCCAGATGCATACCCCATGAAGATTGCCAATGATCTTATTTACTTGATTGGTAATTCGCAGTTTATTTCTGTTCTAGATCTCACGAAAGGGTACTGGCAAATACCTATGAAAGAAGACAGCAAACATTATACTGCTTTTACTACCCACTCAGGGCATTTCCAATGGAATGTCATGCCATTTGGTATGAAGAACGCTGGTAGTACATTTCAAAAATCTATAGACAAAGTTTTAGAGTGTCATAAAGATTATTGTCGTTCCTATATCGATGATGTTGCAGTATTTTCTACCACTTGGAGTGAACATATAACGCATTTGAAAGCAGTTCTCAAAACATTCCAAGAAGTTGGTCTTACAGTTAATTTAAAGAAATGCGATTTCGGAAAGAATGAAGTGAAATTTTTAGGCCATATTATTGGATCAGGAAGACATACACCCGATCCCGAAAAAACCGAAGCTATAAGAAAAATTTGCAGGCCTATCACCAAAAAAGAACTTCGTAGTGTAATTGGTTTGGCTAATTATTACCAGGAATACATTCCAAATTTTGCTTCAGAAATTCTTCCCTTGACTGAATTAACAAAGAAAAGCTTACCTAATGAAATTCCCTGGTCTGATGCCCAAGAAACAGCTTTTCAAAATTTGAAACACCATTTAATGAACATGCCATCTCTATATACGCCTAATATAGCAAAGTCATTCAAATTGTACACTGATGCTTCGAGCAAAGCTATAGGAGTATGTTTATCTCAGTCGGACGATTCTGGCAAAGAACATCCGATTGCTTTTTTTAGTAAAAAACTTTCTCCGTGCCCAGTCAGATGGTCAACGATCGAACGAGAAGCTTACAGTGTGCTTACTGCTCTACGAAAGTTTGATACTTGGCTCTTCGGTGCAGAAGTCGAAGTAATTTCCGATCACAATCCTCTGACTTTTCTGACCGAAACAATGCCACACGGTGCAAAGTTAGCACGTTGGGCTTTAGCTTTGCAAAGATATAATCTAAAAATTACGTATAGGAAGGGGAAAAATCATGGCAATGCCGATTCTTTATCTAGACTTCCTTAAAATATTTTAATAGTAATTCAGTTATATCTAATTATTCAAATTTAATTTACCTCGTGATATACTATATAATTCATGTGCATATTATAAGGGTTGTTTGTAAGATATTTAATGTTAGATCAATTATTTGTGTGTATTGCTGTTGTTGTTTATTGCTGAATATACTATGCATTTAATTTTTTTTTCCTTGGGCATATGCAGAAGCTCTTCCTAAAGATTTTATGATATATGCATTTTTTTTTATAAACTCTTGATATAAACTTTTAGGATCTACATATATGAACATTTATTTTATAAACTTTTTCTAAAAAGAATTTTTGTGGTACCTACATGAACATTTTCTTAGAAACTCTTAATGTTATCTGTTGGTGTTCTTCCTATATTAAAAACTTATATCAAAAACTATTCAGCATTATCATGAATGTGAACATTTGTGTAGAAACTCTCTATATCATGAAACAGTATCTAAGTTTGGTAGCATCATAGTCACTCCTGTGACGTATGAGCTCAAAAAGGAGGGACGAGTAAAGTTCCATGACGTCATGAAGTGGTATTTGACAGGAGATAGGTGGCAACAGCCAAGGATGGAGAACGGAGTTGGATGGAAGGAGAAAATGGCATGTTTCTAGTCATTCGAGAAGAATTTATTTATTTATGTTCTAAATGTTTATCTATGTTTTGTGCGTTTTTTTAGTAATGTCTTATTAAATGTTTTCGTCTTTAAGTACGATGTGTTTTATTTCAAAGCCATGAGTGAATTCATTTAAATTTAAGTGATGGTGTCTCCAATCAAGCAGAGACTAGGATCAACGAATTCTACTTGGTCAAACATATCGTCAAGAAGGAAACGGTCGGCCTAAGGAGCGGACAGAACGTGAGACCTGATCAATCGTTAGAGTGGTACTCAAAGCCCCAGATTCATCATTATCATCGATTCTACGTGCAACTGGTACTTCAGTGACTTCAAAGACTATTAACAGGCGGCTTAGAGAAAGGGGGTTGAGCTCACAGAACCCTTTGCGCCGACTACTATTAAACTCTGTACACCGACAAGCACGTTTGCAGTAATGTCGGGCTAGTTCAACCTGGAATGTCATTCAGTAGAGAAGAATTGTCTTCAGTGATGAGTCTCGCTCCAATCTCAGCCCCGATGATCAGCGAAGACGTGTCCTGGAGACACCCCAGAAGAGGAGAGATCACAATCTTACTGTTGCGAGCCATACGGCTCGACAATCAGGAGTGATGGTCTGGGATGCCATTTCATTTCATAGCATGACAACTTTGGTTGTAATCTGCGGCACATTTACAGCACAGAGGCATGTCTACAAAATTCTACGCCCCGTTGTGTTGCTCTTTATATCACGCAGTCTTGATCGTATATTTCAGCATGATATTGCTCGCTCGCGTCCTGAGGTACTTTTTACTGCTTGTTTTCTTGCTTGTCCAACATAACTTTAGTCAGAAAAGTCGCCGGATCTCTCTACTATTGAGGACGTTTGGAGCAGTATGAAAGGAGCCCTGCAAACAACTCAGTATTTTGCCAAACTAACGCACCAATTGGACAGGATTTGGCACGATATCTCACAGGAGGAGATCATCCTAGAGCCCCTTAAATAAAATATATAGGCCGACGCATCGCCGCCATTTTTTTTTGTCTCAGAAGAGGGCAGCATTCCCGCTTGGCTTCCTTATCGCTTTCTTCTGATTTTAATAAATCTTGATTTGAAGCTACGATCGGTCAACAAAAGCAATAAGCAACAATAATATTCCTAACAACACATTTTTTTCCCATTACATTATCAGAATATCCTGTGGATGTATTGGAAATATGATGCATTTTTAGGGCTGTTTCTGTTTCTTATACAAAATGTCGCCAAACTCAAATACACAGTAATAAAAAGTCTTCTTAAATCGATTTATCAATATGAATATAAATAATATGATTAAAATGACACATTTTTCTGTATTTTTACATTAAAACATGTCAGAAATACAAAGGAAAATATAAGTAAATATAAGTAACATTGTTTTATTCTTCTCAAATTATCTTATGGAAATCTGTACATTTTATATTCTTTTCTTGAGTGATTATAGCGCTAATCGTTAAACAAATCTCATATCGTACTTTATTTAGCTAAAACTATGAAATATAATAAAAGGTGTACTCTAAAATTAGACAAGAGGATAAAAATAATGACTACCGTTTATTTATCAATGGCACGCGCTGAGTACATGTGGCAACCCTAAGGCAACAAAATGCCTGATGCTCCAGCTCGTATATATAGGAGCCTTACATCTGCCAACACTATCAACCAATACCAAGACGAATATCTGCTTACGTAAAGGCCAGAAGGGGACCAACCCGTTATTATTGACTCTTTATTTTGATTAAATAATCCAAATTGTCTGAAACTGCAATAATTTGTTTTTCTCTTCATGCACATCACATCTGTCAGTTTTTGTTCCATTCAGACAACTCTTTCTTGGTGCGACTTTTTTTTATGTGAACTGTATGAAAACTTAAATCTATAAATAGCGCTTTATACGAATAATAGAAAAGCACTATTTCATGTAATTAAAAACCATATGTCATTTAATTAAAATGGCTCTAGATCCATTTAATATTATGAATTTTACAATTTCATGTAACATTGTGGATATAAGATATTTATATCAAGAGGGAAATAAAATGAAGATGCTATGTGTATCAATATGCATTGTAAAGTGAAATAAGATATACGTAAGAAAATATCATGTGATTTACTCAGTAAAATACCCAATACTTTGAAAAAAAAAATCTGGAGTGACTCCACTCGACTTTCCGAACATTGAGTAACTAACAGTTTTGTAGATAAAATAAAGAAAGAGGAGTTGCTAAACAAACAAAAAAGAGAAAACCATAACAGAGTGTTTGAGTATTTTTCTCCATATATCACACGAGGTTTTATTTAACGCTACTGAACTTTGAGCCCTTAGATCATAAGGATAAAGAATTTTTCGTTGTGTGACTGTAAAAATCTATAAATGCTAGATTCACCAAAATGCTTATAGTTAGTGCAACAGTGATTTATAATATTCATACAAATTTTCAGCTCAATTGAATAAGGCGTTTAGATGCTATCGCTGGTCTCATAGGCCATAAAGATAAAGAATTTTTCTTTGTCTCCCTGTAAAAAAACTGTAAGAGCTAGATTCACCAAAATCTATACAGATTGAGTATCTGTGACCTATAATATGTGTATAAAGTTTTTGCTCAATTGAATAAGGCGTTTAGATGCTATCGCACTTTTAAAAATTTGGCAAAGAATTTTTCTTTGTGTCCCTGTAAAAAAACTATAAGTGCTAGATTCTCCAAAATCTATACAGATTGAGTATCTGTGACCTATAATATGTGTATAAAGTTTTTGCTCAATTGAATAAGGCGTTTAGATGCTATCGCACTTTTAAGATTTTGGTCCCTTGGCCATAATGATAAAGAATTTTTCTTTGTGTCCCTGTAAAAAAACTATAAGTGCTAGATTCTCCAAAATCTATAGGGTTCGTACTATGGTGACTTACAATATACGTACCATCTTTCAGCTTATTCGAACAAAGCGTTTAGACGCTAGCGTGTTCACTCACAGACATACACACATACATACACACATACATACACACATACATACACACATACATACACACACACATACATACATCATCGTAAAAATAGTGAAAACGGACTCGTTGGACCTCGAAACGTATAGAAACATCAAAATCTCGAATTCGGATTTTTGACATGATTACAATACTTTCCTCACTATAGTGTTCGGAAAGTAAAAATTACAGTATTGGAATAATTCATTTTTAATATTATCTCATTTCACACTTAAACTCATTTGAAGCTGAATCTCATTTAAATTTAACGATGATGTTACGTCAGCATACCAGATTTTTAGGAAAAATAAATAAATAAATAAGAAAGGGATAAATGATGTCATAGTTTCATTTTTAATTTCCGAATATTATAGTGAGGAAAGTATTGTAATCATGTCAAAAATCCGAATTTGAGATTTTGATGTTTCTATACGTTTCGAGGTCCCCTGAGTTCGTTTTCACTATTTTTACGATGATGTGTGTATGTATGTGTGTATGTCTGTGAGTGAACACGCTAGCGTCTAAACGCTTTGTTCGAATAAGCTGAAAGTTGGTACGTATATTGTAAGTCACCATAGTACGAACCCTATAGATTTTGGTGAATCTACCACTTATAGTTTTTTTTACAGGGACACCAGGAAAAATTCTTTATCATTATGGCCTGTGTGGCCAAATTTTTAAAAGTGCAATAGCGTCTAAACGCTTTATTAATCTGAGCAAAAAATTTGTACACATTTGTCACAGTTGCACCAACTGTATAGATTTTGGTGAATTTAGCACTTACAGTTTTTTTACAGGGGCACAAAGAAAAATTCTTTATCATTATGGCCTATGGGGCCAAATTTTTAAAAGTGTGATATCGTCTAAACGCTTCATTAATCTGAGCTAAAAATGTGTACACGTGTTATAGGTCACAGTTTCACCAACTGTATAGATTTTGGTGAATTTAGCGCTTACAGTTTTTTTTACAGGGACGCAAAGAAAAATTCTTTATCATTATGGCCTATTGGACCAAATTTTTAAAAGTGCGATAGCATCTAAACGCCTTATTCAATTGAGCTGAAAATTTATATGAATATTATAAATCACTGTTGCACTAAATATAAGCATTTTGGTTAATCTAGCTTTCATAGGTTTTTACAGGGACGCGAAAAGTTCTTCATCATTATGATTTATGGGATCAAAGTTCAGTAGCGTTAAATAAAACATCGTGTAATATATGGAGAAAAATACTCAAACACTGTATTATGGTTTTCTCTCTTTTGTTTGTTTAACAACTCCTCTTTCTTTACTTTATCTACAAAACTGTTAATTACTCAATGTTCAGAATGTCGAGTGTAGTCACTCCAGATTTTTTTTTTTTTTTTTTTTTTTTTTTTTCATCTATGTAAAAAAAAAAAAAAAGAAAATTTAAAAGAAAATTAAGAGTGGCATTCAGAGAAGAAAAGAACTTTTGTGCACCATGTTTTTAAATTTTCTGTTGAATGATGTAATCTTGACAATTCTCTGTATTAATAAATACGTTTTTAAAATTTTTTTTGAACGTCGTTACGTAAAAGTACAAGCATTGAATTCGATCGTAGCGATATCTTGTGGATTTCTCAAAATTTACTGAAAATGAATTCAATTCTGCTTAAAGATGACTAAAAGTATTAAAATAATGCATTGTCATCGTGTTCTGAGCTATTCTAAAAGTTTTAAATGTCTAGCTAGTCGAGAAGTTAGTGAAAAATCAATTGCAAGATTTGTACTGCACAAACAAACAAAGAAGAAAGCAAGTTAATAAAAACGTGGTATTAAAAAAAAAAAAAAAAAAAAAAAAAAAATGGTTGCAAGATTTGTACTGGACAAACAAGCAAACAAGAAAGCAAGATAATAAAAACATGGTAAAATGGGATGTTAAATTCATATATTTAAACAGAGACAAATAACAGAGACCTTTCCAAAAGGTTTCTTATAAGAAGCGAGGCAATTGCTACCATAGCCGCAGTTTAAAGGTTGAAAGGAGAAATAGATTTCCTCAGATACAAAGTAACTTGGTTAATTATTTCTGTATTAAATAATTTTATTTCCTATATTAATTGGATTTTAAAGAATTTTCTGTATTAAAGAATTTAAATATACATTTATT
Organism: Salticus scenicus; assembly: GCA_963930645.1. Lineage (NCBI taxonomy): Eukaryota > Metazoa > Arthropoda > Arachnida > Araneae > Salticidae > Salticus > Salticus scenicus. The sequence continues at coordinate 245,104,760 of OZ005652.1, forward strand.
TATTTTTAAAAGTGAAATTCTTGTGATGAAAGAAAATGGTACAATAAAATAAAGCTGAATATATATAAAAAAAAATATTTGTATTTATCGAGCATATCTGCCACGATGTTATAGTTCTAACTAAAGAACAGTATTATAAAATGCCTGCATAAAAAAAATCAAGATGATGATATTCAGGATATCTACTGTTTAATAACATGGAGATACAAATTGCCTGTATAATATTTCTCAACTGTGAAGCGTAAAACGTCGGGCTCGTAATTGGAAGATTGCGGGTTCGGTACTCGAGTTGGCCAAAGACCGTCGTCGTCGTGTACACTAATGGTGGCAGGCGCACGTAAAATCTGTCGTGGTCGCAATGTCCACCATGCTGACACCGAAAATTATACCTTTGGGGGTCACCGAAGCGGGAGAGCCATCCCTTCCGTGGAGGATCAAAATTGTGATGGCATGTCTCCGGACCATCTCTAGGGACGTTATCTGATTGGTCAATGCAGTTTCCGGGTCAAAACAAAATTTCGGCTGTTATATAGATTTCGGCTACAAACATCTAATCTAATACGCTTGAAATGCACATTTTCTTAAAGGAATTGAAATATATATGTATATATATATATATATATACCTTTTGTGAGAAAAGATAAAATCTCATATATATAGAAAGATATTAAACCCAGTCAAGCAAGCCTCACATTATAGTTGTGTATTCGGCAGGTTTTATATTCGGATTGTGGTACCGCCATCTGTGTTTGGAAATCGAAGTCATTATATTAACATGCATTTTTAAAACGATGTTCTAAATAATTTTTTAAAAGCCAATATTATGTATATTTCTAAATATTTTTCTTTAATAAATTAAACATTCTTTCTTTTTTTATTTTGTAGAAACATTTATTAATAACGGAATTTCTATTGTGTATGGTTATATGGTAATTTGATTGCGTCAATTTGATTTTTAATATAACAATAATTTAATTTAATTCTAAGAATTTTTAACTTGTAGAGGAAAAAATTATTTTCTAAAATTGAAATTGTACTACAAATATTAAAGATTTAAATCTCTTTTACTGCAAAAAAAAAAAAAAAAAAAAAAGAAAAAAAAAGAAAGAAAAGAAAAAGAAGAACCTGAAACTGATTACACAGCAGGACAGTGGTTATGTCATCTATTGGTCAAAATCGAAATCATCATATTAGGATTTTAAAATGCCGTTCTAGATAAAATTTTGTAAACCAAAATTATATAATTTTTTCATTCATTATAAAGAGAATGAACGTTATTTCTTTTTACTTATTTATCAGTGGAAAAGAATATTTGCTAAAATTGCAATTTTATTGCAAATATTTAAGATGTAGAATTTATATTATATGAAAGAATTATAAAGAATTTATAGCATATGAAGGATTTAAATATCTTTTAATGAAAAAAAAAAAAAAAAAAAAAAAAGAAGAAGAAAGCGAGAGAGAAGAAAAACTGAATTTTTCCAATGATTTTATTTAAAAGATTTTTCTGAAAATCATATTAGGTAAATAAGTACTTTCACGCTACTTGGATATCTGCAGAATTTTTGAGATATTCACGGCCAGCTCTTGTGAAAGAGTATAATGACACAAATGTCAGGCAAAAGACTGGATCCTGAATGGGAAAACTGTTGTCATCACCGAGTAGTAAAATATTGCACAAGACAAAGAATCTCTGAAATCATAAAAGAAAACAGAATCTTAACAGTGCAGCAAATTGCACCATATCATAACCAAGAATCGTCTCATATTAACTCTGAGTGCATTGTGTGCCGTATCAAGCTTCGTAGCAATTATAATAGCGTTACAAAAGCTGAAGATCAGTGTGAACAGAAAGGGTCGTCATAATAAAGTGGCTGCTCATTGTATAGTTAAATCACATTTCCTAGAAATATAAAATTAAATATAAGGCAAATAAATAATTTTAATGAGGCATAATTAATATTTATATTATGGCACAGAAACGCTGCAGAATATATCTATATATATATAAGCTTGAGAGTTTTTACTTTTCAGAATACTGTGTTTACTAAATTTTAATTTCCATTATCATAAATTTATATGTAATTTAGCTAATTTTAGAAAGTAAATTCAAAATAATTAACAGATATTACCTTTGGTCTATTTTATCAATGTTTTCAAAAAACATTTTTTAAGGGGGAAAAAATGCAAGATTCATTAAAAATCTTTTTAAAATTCTCTGAATGAAATTTTTTGCCCTCGGAAATCGGAAAACGGAAAATTAGGCTGAGAATTTTACTGTTTATTATATGGTTTTAATTAACCTACTTGTTTTTAGGTTCTTTATATGAAAAAGCATTATTTAGAGGAAAATCAATTTTTTTCTTGAAAAATCGATTTTTTTCTCGAAAAATCAATATTTACAAAACTATGTAAAAGTTAAAGCGGGATAAAGTATCATATCGACTTTTGTACTTCAGTTTGGGCATATAATGAAATTTCCTATACTTTATTATTATATTTTACATTGTAAAATATGTTAATTATTAAAAAAAAAAAAAAAAAAAAAAAAGAAAAGAGAAAAATTTCTCCTGAAATTTATTGTTGCAGCGCGAATTCTTTTTCAGCGTATAATTACTATGATTTTTTTTTTTTTTTTTTTGGATAAAACTTCCAGTTTAGATGATTAATTGCCGCAATATTTTTTGGATTTCTCTATTCCAATAAACAATTTAAAAACAAATTGATGAAAATTGCATAAAATGGCAAGGAATTAAAGCTTTTAGAAATATTTAAATTGTTATGCGTGGGAATTAATTACAGGGTGGCTAAAAAATAATTTTCACTGTGATTGAAATTAAATATCATTTAAAGACTGTGGACAACATAGGAAGATGATTTTTTAAAGAAAAAAAAAATCTCATAAGGTCGGCATTAGGGGAGATTTCAGCACTGCTGTCATGTACACAATATTAAGTTTTTACAATCCTTGTACAACAAATGTACAAATTTGCACAACTTTTCTTGTGCACATCTGACATTTGAGCTACTGAAAAAGAAATAAGTGAATAACATTGTAAATAAATGCACGAAAAATGCATTTTGTAAAAAAGGGTGTACGGTATTAAAGGCATGTCATTCATTTCTGCTTGTGCAGTTTACCGAACAAAATAATTTTTTCATAATCCATTTTTCTTATATTTCTATAAAATGTAGATTTTTTTTTGTTTTTTTTTTTTTGTTTTTTTTTTTTTTTGTAAAATATTGATTTTATGTTACTTTTATTAAAATTTAAAAGGAGAGCAATGATTACTTATTTCATTCTAGGCTCTTTCAGCTACCAGCTGGTTCGCCATCCTTGAAAAAACCAACTTTGCGAAACTCCCGCTAGATGACGCCTGCTGTACCTTTTTTTCCGTTTCAGGTTCTACAACAGCTTATTGACATATAGTGCAAATAGCTTTATTGAAAAATTTAACAGTAGTAAATTCCTGATCAGTAGCGCCTGCGGTGCCCTCTTCCTGTTTCAATATCTGAAACAGCCTATTCGCTCACAGTGTTATGATCTTACATAATTCTGACTTTAGCAAAGTCCCGCTCGGTGGCGCCTTATCCCCGTTTCAGAACTTACAACAGCTTACTCGCAAATATTTTATTTGATTTATCCACTTGACCATAAATTTACAACATCTTCACGCCAAATATAATATTACAGTATGTCATGAGCTCTACTTCTAATGAGATAACTAACTCTTTTTATTATATTTAAATTTTTTTTTAATGCTTCATGGCTAGCAAATAGCGGTTGGTTTATAGAAATAATAATAATAAATTTGTAAACGTCATCATGGTACCTTTATTATAGCTCCCCTTGGCGACTTTTTCATTTTTAATAAAATAAAAGGGATCACGCCAACAAGGCGGAAAAAAATTTAAAAGTCTTCATTGGGATCCTTTATTAAAGCTTCTTTTCCAGGGAAATATAAAAACTAAGTCGTCAAACATGAATTTTATTTTGAAACTTTGCTTTGAATGATTTAGTTTAAGTATCATTAGCATTTCATCCCACAAAAACAAATAATAATTTGGCTCTGTTGAATTAAAATTTTAATTGGGTGTTGATATTGGTATAAGACTCATAAGTTTAAAATTTTAAAGGAAAATAAAAAAAGAAAGAAAGAAACTGCAAAAATTTCGCATGGGTTTGCTAGTCCAAAATTATATTAATTATTATTATTTTAATTTTAAAGTCATAATAACATCATTTTTTCATGTGCATAAGCATATCTAATTTTTGATAATTTTTTTATTAATCACTTGAAAATAATGTCAAAAAAAAAAAAAAAAAAAAAAAAAAAAAAAAATGAACCGGAAAACTTTTTTGGAAACCATTAAATTTAGAACAAATATTTAAAATGGCTAATATTTAATTGATATAGGTTGACATTTTAATTAATATCTCCGCAACTAATTAAAATGTTTAAATTCTGTTTTCAGGAGCCCCTCAGGAAGGCTCCTGAAAACAGAATTTAAAAATTTTTAAAACAGAAAGTACACAAATTGACAGAGCATCCGTCTGTCAATTTTTGTACTTCTGTGTTCAATAGGGGTTGAACGTATAAAAGAATAGACGTACATACAGTTAAACATTTCCTTTTATTATTATAGACTGATTAATATTAATAAACTATTATTATATTTTTATAGCTTTAAAAGTTTTAATGTGAAAGTCTATAAGTAGTCGTTTATTACAATAAAAGATAAGCAAAAAGAAATAGGTGCATCAATGTATATATTCCCTTGAAAATATAATTAAATCGTTAGTAAGATTTTCTGCGTTCAGGAATATATCTAAAGTAACGATTGTACTCGCCCTTTGCACGGGAAAAATAATTAAAGAAGGCAAGCCAATTAATGTGACTCGTTTGCTACCTCGATTTTAAAAATTTAATAGTGAGTTCGTGACAGCAGCGTCGAAATATCCCCTATCAGAGACTTTTGGTCATATATTTGGTTTCAACTAACAAACATTAAACAATTTCAAGCATAAATTTAGTTTCAAGTATAGGAATAAAAAATGTTATTCAGGATATAACCTCTACTTAATAAATTTCAGAACCTTTTATAATCAGGAATTTCTTTAAAACAAACTAAATTCGGCTGTTCGAGTTATTTTTGGCAATGCACGTGCATATTTATTAAAAAGTATGATTATCTGGGACGAAGAAAAATCGGGTATGGTTATAAAATTTTTCAAATTTGCTGCTTTCATGTATTTTTGTGCATTGACGTTTAATGTGATATATTCCACTCAATATAGCTTACAGTACATGTTATACAAAATTACTAAAGTAACCAATGTAAAGTAGTAATTGCCAATGCATATCATGTGAGAAATGCCTAGCTGGTTATCACCCAGGGTAGCTCAGTGGTAGAGCATCCGCGCGTTAAGCGGAAGGCCCGGGTTCGATTCCCGGCACTGGTATTTTTCACATAGTTGGTATAAAAATCATCCTTCCCCTCCACATTTTCTAAAATTAATTAAGGTTGATAAATACAGACTTTCTAAATTAAAATTTCGTGGTCTATTGGAGTTGTGCCACGATTAATTATGTCACCTGATATAGCTGTGTTTGCAGACTCGGTGACCTTGCCAATGTTGACACATGCGGAACTCTGCCCGCGTATTCGCTGCTTTCTTTCACTGAAAAGGAATATTAATAGTGCATATTACAAGACAAAATCAGAAAATTATTATGGAAATCCTCATATTCAATGTCAAATTGAAATATAATATATATATATATATATGTATATAAGCAAAACTAGTATGTTGTGGCCACCACAAGACTTTCTTCTATATTTTCCTATACATATTCACTCAGTAACAATATTAAAAAAAAAAAAAAAAAAAAAAAAATTCTAAGTTTTTTTTCGTTAAAAGTAGAAAAAAAATCGATAACTTTGTTTTTAATTATCAAGGATTTATAGTTCAACCATTCGTTATTGTTTATATTCTTGTACTTTATATTGATGTATTATATTTTGTGCTTGATTTCTGTATTTAATTGCTTTTTATGTTTTGTATTAATTAAAATTTGTTTGCTGTATGGTCTTGCTTCCATCTGTGAGAAGGTGGGGGCTAGAAACGTGTTTTTTGGTTATATTATCAGCGTTTCGTCAGAAACTTCTCATATTCCTTTCCCTACATGAGGGATCTCACCTGATGAAGACCCTCGTGTGTTTTGGGATTACATTTTCATCAGGCTTTGATTATTTTGCTTATTTATTTTAGTTGTATATTTCCTTTTGCTGCATTTGCGCATTGGTTTATAAATACTTTGTTCTAGTTCTATTTATTTAATAATTCAAGTTTTACGCCCTCCTATATTTAAATTTTATCTTATATATATATATATATATATATTAATAGAAAAAAAATCATAATATCTAGACCATTTTGCATTACGGCTTTAGTATATGACCCTTTTTACAACCTTAAATCCAGACCACGGTACCCCAGTCGGTAGAGTGCCGAGCTCGTAATTTGAAGATTGTGGGTTCGGCTCTCGAGCCGACCAAAGACAGCCGTGTACACTAATGATGGCTGGTGATAGTAAAATATGTCGTGGCCACAATATCCCCCGTGTTCCCATCAAAATCATACCTCTGGGGGCCACCGAAGCTGGGGAGCTATCGCCTTCGTGTAGGACCAAAACTGTGGTGGCATGTCTTCGGAACATCTGTAGGGGTGCGTCCCAGACCGTCCGTCGCCAATTATCCATAGCGCAGTAATGGTGCAACGTCAATCACAACCTACATAATTATCTACCTACCTACAACCATGGATCATATTTTAATTTTCCGTGTAAGAAGATTAATTTTCTAAAAGTAGAGAAAAAAAGTTGATATTTATTTTCTTTGTTTTTTACAATCCATGTTTTCGGGCTGCGGTACCCTAGTCGGTAAAGCGCTGAGCACGTAAATGGAAGATTGCCGATTCTATACTTCAGCCGGCTAAAGACAGTTGTGTGCACTAATGGTGGCTGGTGCAAATAAAATCTGTCGTGGTCGCAAAGTCCTCCATGTTCCCATCTCCACTATATCTCTGGGGATCACCAAAGAGGTGGGGGATCCCCTCCGTGAAATTTCAAATTTGGGATGACATGTCTCCGGAACATCTTTAGCTGTGCGTCCCAGACCGTTGCCAATTACCCATAATGCAGTATTGGTGCGACGTTAAATCTAACCAACCTACCTATCTACGTACAACCATGGATCTTATTTTAATTTACTCGTGTAAAATGACTTCACGACAGAAGAACAACGTCACTGGGAGAAACTTTTTTCAAAACGGCAAATAGAGTACCTTCATAAACTTGTCGTTTTCAGTTAATAACTTCTTTAATTAAAACGATAGAAATTTCTAAGCGGCTGAAATGTCTGTCTTGGAGTACTCGGAACACATTGATACCTCTCATGACGCGAAGGACCCTGCCCTCAGTTAAAAGATGCTGTCGCAGACAAAAAAAATTGAAGACAGTGACAGTAACTTTTTTTTTTTAATATATAGAGAAAACTCTTCCTTACTGTAGAGTTTCCAAGTTATTACAGTAAGCAAAATATAATTTTCTTTATGCATTTTTCTTTATATCCAACATTAAAACAATCACGAAGGTAAGGATCCTAATTAAGACCATTAAAATTTTTTTTATAAAAATAGTATGTATGTAAAATACTTTTAGTAGTAAAAAGATTTTATAGGGTAAGAATTTTAGTTAACAAACAAGATTCACTATTTGAATACTTATTTATTTTTTTCTGTGATAACAAATTTTATTTCAACTGTTTGCTATTAAACCAGTGTTTAGGGATTTTAATAAAGCGCTTTTTGTTTTGATACATAAAAATAAATTTCTTATAATTTTCAATGTATATTACACCTAAATCAGAACATTTATGTTAATTTCATAATAACGTATTTTTCCGGTTTTTTATAATGTTGTTAAAAAAAATTTAAAAGTCTTGTTAATATATGTAATATTTTTTCGATAAATATTTTGAATATTCATTAAAGTTTTCATGAATAGTTTTTTATTTATTTTATTATTATTATTATTTTTTTTTAAATTAAACAGAGACTATTTCAGTTTTTAAAAATTTAATAATGCTTGGAATAAATAAGGATTTAAGAAATATTTCAGTAAGTACACTTTAAAAGGAGTCTTTATGGTGAAAATATGTTATGCTTCCCCAGCTTCATTGTATGTAACAATATTTAAATTTCGCACAGGCCTCATTATATTTGTGTAATAAAACTGAAACTCGTAAAACAAATTCAGTAAATTAACTTAGAATAGTAAAATTTTATTTTGTTGACAAAAATAGATCAAGTTACATTCTAGTGTAAAAATAATGTGAGTCATAAAAAAATGCATCTAAAGTTTCATTTTTACGAATTTTTAAGGAAAAAAAAAAGTTTCAAATTTCTTGTTAAAAGAAATATATATACATATTTATATATTCATTTGTATAAATGAAAGTGTGTGCATGTGCATGTGCATGTACATACACATAAAAGTATAAATATTATAATTAAACAGCCTAAACTACATACAAATATATGTATATATAATATGTATTAGTTTTCCATCGTGCTATGGTTATTAGGAAGTTTGGCAATCGTGAAAATTTTCGACCTCGGATTTTTTTACCTTTTTAAGCGCTTTCAGTTGTGATAAATTCGAAAATCTCAAAATGTACATAGCGTGCGTCTGTAGGATGTCTGTTAGCGTGTTAGTATTTTGATTTTTTACTTTGAAATATGAAATTTTGTTCTTTAGCGAAGGTAACTACATTAACTTAAATAAAAATTCGACTCTTTGCATCTTTACTCTTTTATTTATTATCCTTAATTTATTGATTTATTTATTTTTGAATGAATTTATAATTTTTTTATTACATTTAATTACACTTTTTATCTTTTTAATGAATATAAGTTTTATATATTTTAGTTTACCACTATTGGTATGGAGAACTTATGCAATCATGAAACTTTTCGACTTCGGTATTTTGATTTAGTTACACATTTTGATTTTTGAGCTTGAGAAATTCAAAAATTACAAAATTGACACTGCGTTCGTCTGTAGGCTGTTTTTAGTCTCTGTGTACGATATTTCAAGAAAAATGGCCGCAGGGAAGTTGTATTAGTTTTAAAATATAACTTATAACACTGATAAGAACCCTATTGATTTGCAACATTCTAATTTAAATACCTCGTAAGTTATTCGAAATTTAGGTGTTTTTTAATGTGGAAGAATACAAATTTTCGCTTAATCATTAAATAAAAGGAATATTTTTACTGTAAAGATGTCAGATCAGCATAAAAATATCAGATATGATGATAACACGAGCATCACTATCTACGAAAATTAAACTTTGAAAATTTTGTATGTTATTAGAAATTTACGAATTTCTTAATATGCTGGTATAGGACGAAATTTCGAATAAATGCCCATTTTGAGGGATATTTTAATTGTAAAGTTATCAGATCAATTTGAAAATATCTTTTGGTATATTGGCCTGAACAGCATTGAATGTGAATTTTCTAATTTAAAAAAATCACAAGTTATTCGAAATTAACGATTTTCTTAGCATGTCAGAATTGGGCAATGTTTCGCCTAAACATCCATCCCTCCACACACATACTTATAGTCTGCTAATTTAAATTATTTAAAAACAGAAATATATTTGATGAATATATTACTTAAATAAATCTCTTCAAGGCGAAAAAAAAAAAAATCTCCTGTAAGGATAATAAACTTTCAGCTTACAGAAAAATGTCTCTGTCTCAACTATGCTCCCCACATTAGCATAATTTATTCAGTAGTTTTCCTTTAATCCATGTTTTTACAAAAGGTAATGAAGTGTTTTTCGTTATAATCACAAGAACATTTAAAACAAATATTGTAATTTACTTTCAACGTACGTTGTTTCTAAATCAACATATTCATATTAATCTAATCGTAAAATTACTATGTTTATGTAACGTAAATCAAAAATATTAGAATTTTTGAATAATATATGCCTCATAAATAATTTAAATATTAGAAAATTTTATTTTGATTTACGTGTATATATTTTAAATACTTATTAAATATTATTTTAATTTGTATTTTAATTCGAAAAATTTGAAAAATATTTAACCTAAATACGTATAACAGAAATATAAATGTAAAATTTACTGTAAAATTGGATTTTTATAATGCAAACATGTTTTTTCTTACCCATCATCAATTTAGGATAAATTTCTACATTGCTGCATATGGAATCTACTCATTATATTTCAGTACTAAAATAGGAACTCGTAAAACAAATTGAGTGCGTTCAATAAATTTTATCTCTTAGACAGAAATAGATCAGATTATAAACAGATGTAATTACAAAAATAAAATCATCAGCGCCATAAAAAGATGTTTTTAAAATCTTGAAGGATACAGCATTTATTATTATTATTTTAAAAACTTAAAAATTATATCTAACCTGTAAACTAAAAAATATCTCAGAATTCTCGAAAAAAAAAAAAAAAAAAAAAAAAGCCGGAGTGATTTTACTCGATTTTTCCAAGCTTAAGTAGTTAACGGTTGTATAATAAAGAAAAATTAGATATGACTACAATCAGTCAACTAAATCAAATAAAACATTTTTCGCACTTTAAATGATTTAAACCCATAGTCCAAAATGATAAAGGATATTTTGTTGTGTCTCTGTAAAAACCGATAAATATTAGATTCACCAAAATCTATACAGTTTGTATTAGGTTCACCTATAGCAGACGTATCAATTTTCAATTTCTTCGTTCAAATCATTTAGATGTTATCGTGTTCAAGCACATGCACTAGCACATAAACATAAATACATCACGAAAAATCGTGTAAAATCGTAACTATCTCTATAAGGGGAGCTCTTGTCAAAACCAAAGTTAGGGGTGTAAAACTAGACGTCACGACTGTCACAAATATAAATTTGCAACATTCTACGACCATTAGTGTTTTAGCTATCCGAGATACAACGTACAGTTCACAAATTATGGTTACAATACTTTCCTAGTATGTTTGGAAAGTAACAAGGAGAAATATCCTCAATAAATGCCAAGCCAATGGAGGGGGCTTTAAAGTATGAAATCTAATGTTTTATAAGAAGGAATAGTTTAGACAAAAAAAAAAAAAAAATCTATCTGATTTATTGAAAAAAAAAAAAAAAAGAGTAAGAAAATTGCAATTAATATAGCTACGTTGTCGAATGTCATTCACGATCAAGTTCAAGTTCCTTTGTAATTATTGTACTTTGTTTCGAATTTCATTTTGTAGTCTATTGCTCATCTGAAGAGTGTAATGCATCGCAGGAACCATACCAGTTTACATGAGTGTAACTTAGTGTTTTTTCTTTCTTTATCGAGATACGAATTGAAATTTTTGCACATTTCTGTCCATGGTCTTAATTTATTTAAATTTTGTTTTAATAATGTTAAGTTATTTAATACACACACACACAAAAAAAAAAAAAAAAAAAAAAAAGATAAATATTTGATATTACGAGCTTACCATTTATAGTTTTTACAAGAATGCACTAGAGAATTTGGATTCATTGCGATTATTAAAACGAAATATGGCTTGGGGGGAAATATTGAAACACCTATTATAGTTCTCCCTTTTGTTTATTTTACGATTTAAATTTATTTAAAAAACCGTTACTACTAAGTAATCGGAAAGTCGAATGAATTATTTCGGATTTTACAATATTGTATCAATAATGTTTCATAATATATTATTCAGTATTATAAGTTTTTCACTTAGTATTTACTTGGTATTTTACTTAGTATTCAATTAATATTTCGTTTAATATTTAGTACCTGAATGACCAAGTTTACTCGTTCTCATTTTACAAATCATGTTGTTATTGTGGCTTATTCTTAAAGGTCTAGCTGCAAGCTAGACCATGTCCAGGAGGTTATGGATCTTCAAAAAGTCATATACAATAAGAGGTGTAGTTATAAGGTCTTCATGCAAGAGCCCCACGCAGAGGAGGAGAGGAAAAAATCATTCGTAACGTAAATACAGAGATGTTTTCGGCAATATATTTTTTATTCGATTGCACAAGGCTGAGCTAGCTTGCGTTATCAATGAAAGCTAATTTTTCTGGAGATAAAGAAAATTAAAATGGAATTACCATCTCAAACCTCTAATTATATATATATATATATATATGTGTGTGTGTGTGTGTGTGTCGTGTGTGTATTTTACTTTGCTTTTCAACTTTTGTCTTTTAAGTTTTAGTGGAATCTATTAGCTAGACTTTTTGTAAGGTTTCTTTGGGAAGTTGAAATGTTCAAGGTATAATACGCTACTTAAAGGTGTACAGAAAAGTTCGCAAACCTTTAATGAGGTGAGATATTTAAAAAATTCAAAAAGTCCCATATTAATTAAAGGTTTCACTATTTGGCAACTGGACTTACACACCTCTTAACGCATCGTATATAAGCATAGTAGGCCGAAATTACATTTGCTCCAAATCATGGGGCAAGTGGAACTATGCACCACGAACATCATTTCAAGTGGCACATTACTAATTTATTAAAGGCTCTTATTTTTAAATGCTAGTTGTATTTTATGCTTAAAATTTTCAGAAGTGCAATTGAGCAAAATGAAGCCTATCAAACTATCCCAAATTGCTGTTACACTTACCCCATTTACCTTACAAAAATCTGGAAATTTACGGAAACTTTTATCCAAAGTCTTTGTAAATTTAAAATAATTTTCAGTTAAAAATAAGTAGTCAAGATTATCAGTATACACAACATAATTTTATTTTTGTTTATTCTTTTACATATCAATGAAAATTTATAATGAATGTTTCATTTTAGGAAAAATATTATAGATCACGCATATGCACCAGTCAGTAATTAATTAAAATAGTATATGTCATTAAGATGAATGAATAAAAAGATGTTCTTAACATTTCCGTTTACTTTAACTATAAAATTACTAAGTAATATTAAAAAAAAAAAAAAGAAAAAACATATGTACAGTAGTTTTTCTGCTGTAATTTTTAATACCGTACAGTAGCCTCCAACTTATCTGGAATGTCTGGGAAATGTCTGTTTCTGAATAATTCGAACTATGCACATTTAATTAAAAAAGCAGAAAAAAAAAAAAAATGCAATGCGTGAAATAATTATACAGTAGGTCATCAATCCTCTACTTACTTTATAAACAGAAAAAAATTGCAATGCTGTTTTCATGATCATTTTCTACAGTGGATTAAAATGAAAGTTATTTCAGCTTGACATAAAGTAAAACTATGCACCTAAAGCTAAATTTATGATTATTATATATATATTTCGCATTTGAAATATATATATAGGAAATTAAAAATCTGACAAATTTAAGCATATTACAAGAAATCAAGTGTAAAGTTAGCTTTATAAAAACTCACGACCTTGAATAAGGATTAAATTTAATTTTCCTATAAAATCTGTAGCTAGCTTTTATTTGAAGGGAATTATCAAAATATACTCGCAAATTACAAAATGGACAAACTGCTTTTATAATTAACAATAACATTTGTAATTAATAAAGCCATAAACGCATTTAAATTTTTTAAAATTTGATTTTTGTCTGTGTCTCTTAGAGTAACTTATAAACGAATAATTTCAGGAGATCCAAAAGTCGTATTTTCAAGTAAATAAAATATTGTTTAGAAAAGTTTTATCAAGACAGATAAGTTTCAAGGATTGTTGCTTGCGAAAGTTGTCTGAATAATTTTAAGTGAACTTTAAATTTTAATAAAATATTTAAATTTTATATAAATGTAGGTGCAGTAATGAAACGCGGGGTTTAGGGGACGGTAGGTCACCCTCACACAGAACTAATTATCATATAAAACTTTTCCGAAGCCTAATTTGAATTGTTTTAACATAGGTTTACATATCAGCTCTCGTTATCTTACCTTTTAATATTCAACCTATATTTATAGTATTAAATTTCAGGGTAAGAGAAAGTCGTGTGAGTGATACACAGATTATTTCTTCGACGAATCGTACAACTCAAATTTTGCATGATCATTTTTTTAGCAATTCTGATGTAGTTGTATCCCCCCCCCCTTCAATAATTAAGTTACGTTCCAACGAATACCGGTGCACCATTGTAACTTACTTATTACTAATTCAAAATTCTTTTCATGAGTGGAAGGACATTTCTCGTTATCTGAACGCGATATCTGCATACATCAAATCTTTGTTATAAAAAAAAAATTAGTATCTTGGTTTACCCATTATTATGCTGTTTTTTCTTCAATATTTTCATAACATTCTAAATTTCTTAAATCTAGGGCTTTTCTAAGCATCTGTAAAAGTATTTCAATATCTGTTGAGGGAAAGAGACTAGGATCATTTACAAAGGCTTCCCGCAAGGTGGGCATCGTATTGAAGTCTAGCTATATAAATTAGACAACATGCCTCAAATATTGCAACAACGTCTCCGATAATCTGTTAGACAGAAAATTTAATTTAGTTTAAACCAGATTTTACTGTAATTATTCCGAAGACACAGGGGAAACAATATTAAAAGTTCGCTAGCTATGTGGATAATAAAACAGACAAAAATTTCAAGCGTCAATAAAAAATATTTGTGAGCTTGTTGAAAAAATATGGCTGGAATGTGTTTGCATTTGGAAGCAAAATCACCATGCATCTAAATAAATTTATCTAAAGTTAAAATAAGCCTGTATTTTAGTGATTCTGAAAGCTTTTAGGCAAATATGGAAAATATTTTAAAACTTCAAATATTTCTCCAGATATTGCGTTCATTACAGATTTTGAAGTTATTTGCATCATACTACTTTAATAATATTTATGTTTTATTAAGTATATAAAAAATTTATTTAAAAAAAAGATAATAATGTATTCAAAATAATGCAAATAATTTATAAAAATATATTATTCCTTTTTCTTTTTATTAGATGGAATGAAATAATTTCCAATCAATTAATAATATGAATATCACTAAACCATAAAAACCGTATATTACCCCTAAATATATATATATATATATAGAAAGGATAATTTAATAAATTTCTCTTATCATTAATATAGATTTACATAAATTATTTCTATACCTGGAAATGTAATTATTTGTTATTAAATATTCTCATGAAGTATTTATGTATAATTTCATGACATAAAAATAATTATATTAAACGAAAAATAATAAGAAAAATAGTTTCTGTTAACATGGCAATTTTTATTAAGCATTCAGATAAAAATTTTTATTATGAAAAAAGAGCAACTATTTTGAAAATAAATAAAAAAATAGCAGTCTAAATAGTTCTCAATAAACAAAGAATAAACACACACTTACGGTAAAAAAAGGTAAAAGGATCCTTATTATATTTACATTAGATCTTGGTTATTTGATTATTTGTGTGTTAATTTTTATTCAGAATTCAGAAAAAAACCCCTTTTTAATGGCAGGAAAAACTACTCTTTCCTCTATATCCTTTCCTCTGCCCACATAAGTATCTACTACTAATTGCAATACTTCCGAAATCGTTGATCATGCAAAATTCTTTTTCTGACGTAATTCAGATCTCAATTAGATTTCTTCTCAGCTTGCAAATAAATGCAGTTTGGCACTCTGGTGTCGCATTTTTAGTCTTATAGTATGGTACTGCAATTTGCAAAACTTCTTTGTTTCCAAGAAATCACTTAACGAAAGTTGACTTTCACTCAGAACAGTTTGATTAAAAAAGTTGTATGTGTTTAGTTTATACGTAACATAATTACAACCATTTTTTTTCTAATCTGCAATTTGGCTGCGATAGGAGGTTTGGTGAATTCAAGGGTGAATCCGAGGCATCACTTGGCCTCTAACATGTAAGCAAGAAGGACTTATGCTCGCGTGGGCCCTCACTCCTCATTATTTAAATTGCATCGGAAATTGATTTCTTATTTTAAATATGTCAAAAATGTCGAATAAAAGTTAACATGTTTATATATATATATATATATATAAAGAGCCTCATTTATGCATTGAACACTGTGTTGTTGCCATACACTTCGCAAGTACTTTAATAATGTTTTTAAATTACCTTCTAATTATTCTTCAATATAAAAACCAATATATACAAAAACCAAAATATATAAAAACCAATATGTACTTCAATATATACAAAAAACTATATTACACCAATGTTTTAAATTATATTAATTATATTCAAATGTATGTTTTAAATTTAAATTTTATTTCATTTCATTTTACGTAAAAGCGAACAAATATAGAATTAATGTGCCTCAGTCTATAACAGAGGATATTATTAAATACGAAATTCGTCCAGATGAAAAAAATAACTCAAAAAAAAAAATTTTAATAAAAGTAATTTAATAGATATTCTAATAACTTTGTATAGAAAATTAGGTAATATTTATCATATATGCAATGTAATAAAACGTAAACGTCACCTGCGACGCAATAATTGGTTTCATTCTATGTTGACATAACACTGAAAGATTAGGTCCTACTATAATGTACACAACGTATAATAATTCAGAATTTCAAAGATCACTCGAATAATATAGTAGTAATATTCTTCTTTATTCGAAATTAGTGGATTGGTCCTTGTCTTTTTAATTTGACCATATTATAAAGACTACTATCACCCAGTGGTCGAAACACGACGAATTTTTTTTTTTTTTTAAATAAGCAACGCAGAAATTCAAAATTTTCGTGTAAACAATGTTCTTAGAAATTACTCTATCCCTCAGTAAATAAATAAATATATAAATAAATAACACTATAACCATTTATATTTACATAATGATGCATATCACTATGAATTTCTTTATCTCTTCTCAATTTGACCGCTCAAAATTCTTCTGCAAATTTCAGTAGCGAAGAACATTGTCTATGTCGAAAGAGCATGTCTACAGTTTGACAATACGTATACTCACTTCTGTTTCTAGACAAATAAAATATCGATTAGAAAAATAAATCCAGAAAATTAGCTAAATCATCAGCTTTTGTAAAAAAATTAAATAAAAAAAAAAAAAGTATTTTTGTCTAAAAAAGGGCTTTTTCAACTTTTTAGATACTGTCCGTTTCGGTACTAAATATTATTAATTTTCTTTTCTTTTCTTTTCTTTTTCTTATATATATATATATATATATATATATATAATTGATGAAATTCTGGCAAAAGCAGAATTTAGTTTTTTTTAGGGGAGGAAGGTTGGAGGGGAAGGAAGGTTGTTTTTTTTCTTCAAATTAAAACATCGCTTTCAAATAATTCAATTATATTTTAGATAAATTTTCGATATCGTTATGTGTCCAACCATCATAAAACTTGCAAAAATGTTTTATTCGTAGATTGACACTAATAGTTCTCCGTACTGAAAGAAAAAAAAAAGAAAAACACAGCACGTGCAGATTTAACAGTTTTCTGTTATAGGAATTTTAAATGCAAAAGATTACGAAATGTATTTTTGTATGCCTTCTTAGCCTCATATGAGTTATTTATTTATTTATTTTTTTATTTCAATTTGAATTAACCGTACTTTCCGAACGATACTACTTTTAAGTCTCCTCCTCTTATAAAGTAATTGGCATAGGTGGACTCTGCTCAGTTCCCCATCATATTTATGTTCTCATAAATTTCTAGTTTGAGACATATAATCATGTTAAAAGAAATGAATTTGACCAAAGCTTGATACAATAACAGAAGGAAATCCCCGCCTAAAAGGCTATCCACCGTTCACTTCGATATATTTATCTTATTCTAATCTATTAATTTATTTTATCAGGGTCGATTCCGTTGTTTAGTTTTTATGCTACTGTTTCCAATGCAATAATCCTCAAAATTCACATTTATATGAAAAATTTACAATTTCGCTATGTTGATAAAATCGTAAATTAAGAATAATTTACGAAATTTTCTTATTAGAATATTTGTATTCAATCATGTTCAAACAAATATCATAAATGTAATTTTGAAGTTGTCTAATGTATTTATGATCCTCAAAATGGACGTTTATGCTCAATTTTGCCTTATTCTGCCATTTTAAGTAAATCGTAAATTCCAAATAACTTACGAATTTTTTAAATTGGAAAAATCATAGTCTATGATATTCATGCCAGTATCCAAAATAATATTTAAAAAGTGGTTTGACATCTTTACGATAAAAATATTCTTCAAGATTGACGTTTATGGAAAATTTTGCTCTATTCTGCCATGTTAAGAAATTCGTAATTTTCCAATAACTTACGAAATTTTAGTATTCGAAAATTCATAGTCATTAATATTCATGCCAGTGTTCTAAATAATATTTCAAAAGTATACTGACTCTTTTACGATGAAAATATCTCTCAAAATTGACGTTTATGTGAAATTTTGCCCTATTTTGCCATGTTAAGAAATTCGTAAAATTCCAATATGTTGCGAAATTTTCAAAGTAGCATATTTATAGTAACTGATGTTCATTCCGGCATCAAAACTGATATTTTAAAACTGGCACGACATTTTTACAGTAAAAAGTTTCCATTTAATGCACGTTTAAGTGAAATTTTGTCCTATTCTCCCATGTTAAGAAAATCGTAAATTTCTCATAACTTACGAAGTTTTTTAATTCGATTGTTGCAAATGAATAGGATTCTTGCCAGTATCGAAAGTAATATTTTAAAACTGACCTGACCTCTCTGCGATCATTTGTTCGTGAGATATCGTGTTAACAGACTAACAAACTAACGGACTAACGGACTAACACACTAACGGACTGACACACTAAAGGACTGACACACTAAAGGACTGACACACTAACAGACACCCTACAGACAGAAACCATACAAATTTTGTCATTTTCGGATTCCTCACACCTGAAAACGTATAAAAAAGTCAAAAAACGAGGTCGAAATTTTTCACGATTACCTAAGTTCCCCATACCTATAGTATGATGGGGAACTAAAATTCATATCTATTTTTACTTTCTCTTACCCATAAGGTAGAGAAAGTATTGTTTTTGGGTCAAATTTTCGAACGCGAGATTTTGTTATATTTACACGTTTTGAGGTCCCCTGAATACGAAAATCATGTTTTTAGCAAATGGTCTATGTGTCTGTCTGTGTGTCTGTCTGTGTGTCTGTCTGTATGTCTGTGTGTCTGTCTGTGTGTCTGTGTGTCTGTCTGTTATCAGCATATCTCAAAAACAAATTATGGCAGAAAGTTCAAACTTGGTATTCTAAATGTGTATCATATACGGATGCTACAGTAAGCTTTTCGTTAAGATCAAACAAATGGTTCGTGTACAGGGACAATCAAGAGAATTCTAATACATTACGTCTATGGGGGAAATTGCAGGTAAGTAGAGTTTAACGTCTATAGACTGCACTAAACCAAATGAAACGAATATATATTTTTTGTAATAGAGATAGTTAACTGGGAAAAAATTTTTGTGTATGTAGAAGCCTCGCCTCCCCCCCTGGGGGGGAAGTCCTCCCTCGAGGGGAGTAAATTTTCATGATGGGTATCTTTCGAAAGAGCTCGCCGATACCTTTAAAACAAATGGTTGAACCATCGATATGCGATAATTTAAAACAAAGTTATCGATTTTTTTTACTTTTAACAAAAAAAAATCTTAGAATTTTTTTTTTTTTTTTTTTTTTAATATTGAGAATAAAATGGGCTTTTTTTGGATATTTGGTTTTATACTACTTCTGTAATATGGAAATCGTCTGCATTATCATAAAAGATAATTTTTTTAAATAATAATATTAATAAATTATTTTTTAAAAACAGAATTATTTTTTAATAACCGAATTAAATTCTATATAAATGTAGGTGCATTAATGAAACGGGGGGTTGAGGGGGGCGGTAGCGCCCTCACACAGAACTAATTATCATATAAAAGTCTTCAGAAGCCTAATATGAATTGTTTAACGCAGGTTTACATTACAGTACTCGTTATCTTACCTTTTAATCTGCAACCTGTATTTATAGTATTAAATTTCAGAGTTAGAGAAAGTCGTGTGAGTGACACACCAGATTATTTTACATTCTCTTACCCATAAGGTAGAGAAAGTATTGTTTTTGTGTCAAATTTTCGAACGCGAGATTTTGTAATATTTACACGTTTTGAGGTGCCCTGAATACGAAAATCATGTTTTTAGCAAATGGTCTGTGTGTCTGTGTGTGTGTGTGTGTGTCTGTGTGTCTGTGTGTGTGTCTGTGTGTGTGTCTGTGTGTGTGTGTGTGTCTGTGTGTCTGTGTGTGTGTCTGTGTGTCTGTCTGTTATCTGCATATCTCAAAAACAAATTATGGCAGAAAGTTCAAACTTGGTATTCTAAATGTGTATCATATAGGGATGCTACAGTAAGCTTTTCATTAAGATCAAGCAAATGGTTCGTGTACAGGGACAATCAAGAGATTTCTAATACATTACGCCTATGGGGGAAATTGCAGGTAAGTAGAGTTTAACGTCTATAGACTGCACTAAACCAAATGAAACGATTATATATTTTTTGTAACGAAAAAAAAAAACCTTAGAAAAAAAAATCGTACATATATTTTTTTTTTATATTGAGAATAAAATGGACTTTTTTTGGACATTTCGTGTTATACAACTTCTCTAATATGGAAATCGTCTGCATTATCATTAAAGATAGATTTTTTAAATAATAATTTTAATAAATTATTTTTTAAAAACAGAATTATTTTTTAATAACCGAATTAAATTCTCATAAATGTAGGTGCATTAATGAAACGGGGGGTTGATTGGGGCGGTAGCCCCTCTCACACAGAACTAATTATCATATAAAACTCTTCAGAAGCCTAATATGAATTGTTTAACACAGGTTTACATAACAGTACTCGTTATCTTACCTTTTAATCTGCAACCTGTATTTATAGTATTAAATTTCAGGGTAAGAGAAAGTCGTGTGAGTCACACCAGATTATTTTAACTCGTAAAGCGATATAAGACGTGTACAGGAAAATTCTTTAGTTTTTAAAATAACTGCTATTTCACATTTATTCCATTCTTTTGTACTGAAAATAATATATTATTCTTTATCTTTTAAGATAACCATTAATGTAATCTTAAAAAAAAAAAAAAAAAAAAAAAAAAACTAGTTATCATAGGTGGACTCTGCTTAGTTCCTCATCATATATATGTTCTCATAAATTTCTAGTGCGAGACATATTATAATCATGTTAAAAGAAATGAATTTGACCAAAGCTTGAAACAGTGACCGAATGAAATCCCCGCCTAACAGGCTATCCACCGTACACTTCGATAGATTTATCTTATTCTAATCTATCAATTTATTTTATCACGGTCGATTCCATTGTTTAGTTTTCATGATATTGCTTCCAATGCAATAATCCTCAAAATTCATGTTTATATGAAAAATTTACAATTTCGCTATGTTGATAAAATAGTAAAACACGAATAATTTACGAAATTTTCCTATTAGAATATTTGTATTCAAGGATGTCCAAACAAATATCATAAATGTAATTTTGAAGTTGTCTAATGTGTTTATGATCCTCAAAATGGAAGTTTATGTTCAATTTTGCCTTATTCTGACATGTTAAGCAGATCGTAAATTCCAAATAACTTACGAATTTTTAGTTCCCCATCATACTATAGGTATGGGGAACTTAGGTGATCGTGAAAATTTTCGACCTCGGTTTTTTTACTTTTTTAAACGTTTTCAGGTGTGAGGAATCCGAAAATGACAAAATTTGTATGGTGTCTGTCTGTAGGGTGTCTGTTAGTCCATTAGTCCTTTAGTTTGTTAGTCTGTGTACACGATATCTCACGAACAAATGATCGCAGAGAGGCCAGATCAGTTTTAAAATATTACTTTCGACACTGGCAAGAACCCTATTCATTTGCAACATTCGAATGAAAAAACTTCGTAAGTTATTAGAAATTTACGATTTTCTTAACATGGGAGAATAGGACAAAAATTTTCTTAAACGTGCATTAAATGGAAACTGTTTACTGTAAAAATGTCAGACCAGTTTTAAAATATCAGTTTTGATGCCGGAATTAACATCAGTAATTATAAATATGCTACTTTGAAAATTTCGCAAGTTAATGGAAATTTACGAATTTCTTAACATGGCAGTATAAAGCAAAAATTCACTTAAACGTGCATTAAATGGAAACCTTTTACTGTAAAAATGTCAGACCAGTTTTAAAATAGCAGTTTTGGTGCCGGATCGAACATCAGTAACTATAAATATGCTACTTTGAAAATTTCGCAAGTTATTGGGAATTTACGAATTTCTTAACATGGCAGTATAGGGCAAAATTTCACATAAACGTCAATTTTGAGAGATATTTTCATCGTAAAGATGTCAAACCATTTTCTAAATATTATTTAGGATACTGGCATGAATATCATAGACTATTGATTTCCCAAGTAAAATTTCGTAAGTTATTTGGAATTTACGATTTACTTAAGAGGTCAGAATAAGTCAAAATTGAGCATAAACTTCCATTTTGAGGATCGTAAATACATTAGACAACTTCAAAATTACATTTATGATATTTGTTTGAACATGATTGAATACAAATATTCTAATAGGAAAATTTCGTAAATTATTAGTAATTTACGATTTTATCGACATAGCGAAATTGAAAATTTTTCATATAAATATGAATTTTGAGGATTATTGCATTGGAAATTGTAGCATGAAAACTAAATAACGGAATTGACCCTGATAAAATAAATTAATAGATTAGAATAAGATAAATATATCGAAGTGAACGGTAGATAGCCTATTAGGCGGGGTTTCATTCTGACACTGTATCATGCTTTGGTCAAATTCATTTCTTTTAACATGATTATAATATGTCTCGCACTAGAAATTTATGAGAACATAAATATGATGGGGAACTGAGCAGAGTCCACCTATGCCAACTAGTTTTAATTGGAAAAATCATAGTTTATGACATTCATTCCAGTATCCTAAATAATATTTCGGAAGTGGTTTCACATCTTTACGATGAAAATATCCCTCAGGATTGACGTTTATGTGAAATTTTGCTCTATTCTGCCATGTTAAGAAATTCGTAAATTTCCAATTACTTAAGAAATTTTTATATTGGAAAATTCATAGTCATTAATATTCATGTCAGTGTCCTAAATAATATTTCAAAAGTAGTCTGACATCTTTACGATGAAAATATCGCGCAAAATTGACGTTTATGTGAAATTTTGCCCTATACTGCTATGTTAAGAAATTCGTAAATTTCCAATAAGTTGCGAAATTTTCAAAGTAGCATATTTATAGTTACTGGTGTTCATTCTGGAATCGAAACGGATATTTTAAAACTGGTCTGACATTTTTACAGTTAAAAGTGTCCATTTAATGCACGTTTAAGTGAATTTTTGTCCTATTCTCCCATGTTAAGAAAATCGTAAATTTCTAATAACTTACGAAGTTTTTCAATTCGAATGTTCCAAATAAATAGGATTCTTGCTAGTATTGAAAGTAATATTTTAAAACTGATCTGACCTCTATGCGATTATTTTTTCGTGAGATATCGTGTAAACAGACTAACAAACTTACGGACTAACGGACTAACACACTAACGGACTGACCCACTAACGGACTGACACACTAACAGACACCCTACAGACAGACACTATGCAAATTTTGTGATTTCCGCATTCCTCACACCTGAAAACGTATAAAAAACTCAAAAAACCGAGGTCGAAATTTTTCACGATTACCTAAGTTCTCCATTAGTATGATGGGGAACTAAAAATGGGCTAAAAGTGTGCGACAAATTTTATGCTTGCTTATTAATATATAACAATCCCTACATGTAAAAATTTACATAAAATTGCAATTATTATATATAGTGTAATAGCAACAGTTTTCTGCTATAGGAATTTTAAACGCAAAAGATTACGATATGTATTTTTGTATGCCTTTTTAGACTCAAACGATATATATTCTTTTTTACTTTCTTCTATATGTAATATAGAGAAAGTGTTGGATTCGCGAAAATGTTCGATCTCCGTTTTTTCACGGATCTACACGCTTCGGAATGTCCTGAACACGAATTGATAGTTTTTAAAAAATGTCTGTCTGTTAGTGTGTCTGTGGTTTCGTGTTTTCACCGTATCTCACGAACCATTGAATGAAATTCAACCAAACTTGGTATATAGTTGGACCCTGGCGGGGCATTGTGTTGATTAGATTTGGGGATCAATCGCCCAGCAGGTGGCGCTGTGAACGCATTTTATGTAAACTTTTAATTTGGCAGTATAGGACAAAATTTCGTATTTTTCACCGTATCATACGAACCAATAAATGAAATTAAACCAAACTTGGTATATCGTTGGAACCAGACGGGGCATGGTGCTGATTAGATTTGGTGATCAATCGCCCAGCAGGTGGCGCTGTGATCGGAAAATTTCGTATTTTTCACCGTATCTCACGAACCAATGAATGAAATTAAACCAAATTTGGTATATAGTTGGACCCTGACATGGAATGGTGCTGATTAGATTTTGGGATCAATTGCCCAGCAGATGGCGCTGTGATCGCATTTTATGTAAACTTTTAACATGGCAGGAATAGACACAATTTCGTATAGGACAGAATTTCGTATAAATGTACATAATGAGCGTTATTTTAAACTTGTAATTGCAAAATTGATATGAATTATTGATAATAGTAGTAGTTAACTAGGAAAAAAAATTGTGCATGTGGGGTCATCGCTTCCCCCCCCTGGAGAGGAAGTCCCCACCCGCGGGGATAAATTTTCAAGATGGGTATCTTTCGAAAGATCTCGTCAATACCTTTAAAACGAATGGTTGAACGAATGGTCGAAAATTTTCGACCTCGGTTTTTTTACTTTTTTACACGTTTTCAGGTATGAAGAATCCGAAAATGACAAAATTTGTATGGTGTCTGTCTGTAGGGTATTCGTTAGTCCGTTAGTTTGTTAGTCTGTGTACACGATATCTCAAGAACAAATTGTCGCAGAGAGGTCAAATCAGTTTTAAAATATTACTTTCGACACTGGCAAGAACCCTATTCACTTGCAACATTCGAATTTAAAAACTTCGTAAGTTATTAGAAATTTACGATTTTCTTAACATGGGAGAATAGGACAAAAATTCACTTAAACGTGCATTAAATGGAAACTTTTTACTGTAAAAAAGTCAGACCAGTTTTAAAATATCAGTTTTGATGCCGGAATAAGGAACATCAGTAACAATAAATATGCTACTTTGTAAATTTCGCAAGTTATTGGAAATTTACAAATTTCTTAACATGGCAGTATAGGGCAAAAATTTCATTTAAACGTCAATTTTCAGAGATATTTTCATCGTGAAGATGTCAGACTACTTTTGAAATATTATTTAGGACACTGGCATGAATATTAATGACTATGAATTTTCCAATATAAAAATTTCGTAAGTTAATGAAAATTTACGAATTTCTTAACATGGCAGAATAGAGCAAAATTTCACATAAACGTCAATTTTGAGGGATATTTTCATCGCAAAGATGTCAAACCACTTTCGAAATATTATTTAGGATACTGGCATGAATATCATAGACTAATTTTTCCAATTTAAAAAATTCGTAAGTTATTTGAAATTTACGATTTGCTTGACATGTCAGAATAAGGCAAATTTGAAACTTCCATTTTGAGGATCATAAATACATTAGACAACTTCAAAATTATATTTATGATATTTGTTTGAACATGATTGATTACAAATATTCTAATAGGAAAATTTCGTAAATTATTCGTAATTTACGATTTTACCAACATAGCGAAATTGTAAATTTTTCATATAAATATGAATTTTGAGGATTATTGCATTGGAAATAGTAGCATGAAAACTAAACATCGGAATTGACCCTGATAAAATAAATTAATAGATTAGAATAAGATAAATATATCGAAGTGAACGGTGGATAGCCTATTAGGCGGGGATTTCATTCTGTCACTGTATCAAGCTTTTGTCAAATTCATTTCTTTTAACATGATTATATGTCTCAAACTAGAAATTTATGAGAACATAAATATGATGGGGAACTGAGCAGAGTCCACCTATGCCAACTAGTTAATGATACTATTTTAAGCCTGCTCCTGTTATAAAAAATTGGCTAAACGCGTACGACAAATATTATGCTTACTTATTAATATATAGATATCCCTACGCGTATAAATTAAGATAAAATGATAATTATGATACACTAGCTGTTACCCGCGACTTCGTTCACGTAGAAATTTTGATGTGTATGTGTGGGAACTGACGGTTTGATCATAATATGTAATGTAATGAAACCTTATCATTGTGGTGCTGTGCAAAATAGAGTCTGATAAAGTATACTAAAAAAAATTTCTAACTCATTGAAAGATCTACGGGAAAAATATACAATTTATTTTTATTTTAATACCGATCTGTATACAACATTAAATGACTTATTATTTTCCGTCAACACATGCAAGTTCTGGGCACTTGAAACACGTGAACAACCAACATATAATTGACCGTGTGAGAAGCATGGAGTTCCTAAATGAATGCCTGCCACTTTTAAGGTTTGCCCCTGGGATTTGTTGATCGTCATTGTAAAAGCCAATTTCAATGGAAATTGCAATCTCTTGAAATGAAATGGCAAGTTGTTGGGAATAATAGGTATGCGGGGAATCAAAACGCTGTCTCCTTTAGCAGTTCCTGTAATAATGGTACATTTTATAATATTAATACCCAGCTCTGTGATACAACTCGTCTCTTGACTTCTAGCTACTTTCATAGCCCGAGCTTTATTATTTCTGTTGGAAAGATTAGATTTGCGTTTCCCGGGCATTTCGAAAAACTATCAAATAATAATAATAATAATAAAACCCTTAAAAGGGAACTAAAAACAAAGTACTACTATGAAATATTAACAAATCAAAAGAATTAAAACTACTAACAAATAAAAAGTAAATTATAATTCAAAAAAGTAAGAAAACGCACGTTAAATGACAAAGTGAAATAAAAAGTTAAAAATGAGAATAGTAATTAACCAAAAATATTGAACGTGTGATGCTTTCTACTTATCTATATAATATTTCTTTAACGTGGTCCAATAGGGCAGTTCCTTGTTTGTAAACAAACATCTCAACTTTTATGAGTGGTTGGCAAAAAGGCTTGGGAAAAGCATAGCGATGGAGGATCACCAATATAGTAAATTGCGCGGGAAAGTCGAGTGCGCTTTTTTGCCAACCACCAGACGTCACGAGGAAATGCTCTATTACGATACACATGGGGATAAAAAATAATATTTATAAATGGACAATATTTACACACGTGGAATAAGCTCAATAATTTAATAAGAAAAAATGACGACATTTGTCTGGTAAGAGTATTTTATATACTTCATGCTTAGTTAATAGTAGTTGGTATATAGAAAAATAAATTAATTAATTAATGTGTAAACTTGATCATGGTACAGCCTTAATGCCCTTGGCGACTTTTGAATTTTTGTTGCCGTTTTAGACCAAAATAGAATTTATGCGATTATTGTTCCTATACGCAAGAGAAGTGTGACGTCACTGACCGTCCGTGGATGCAAGAAATTGATTTCCTATGTTAATCGCCCATTGGATTTTTTGTAAAAAATTATTAAAAATCGAGGAAAATTATTTCCCGATTTTAATCCCCATATTTGGGTATATATATATATATATGCAATTAGTTATCATGTGCATGTGTTAGATTGAGTTATTTTGCTGTCAAATTGACAACATTTTAATTTTAAATTTCAAAACTCTGTCGTTCTTGGCGCTTATTGTATTTGGTGATCAAACACGTAATACGAAAATATACACGCCAGATGCATATTTTCGTAATATGCATAGTACGAAATATTGTTTCATATTATTCATTACTATCTTAATATAAGTTGTTAAAATAACTATGATTTTTTAAAGGAATTAAAATATGTTTGCCAGATAATTTGGCGATTTTTTTTTTCTGCAAAGGATGACCGATATCAAATCTATTCCGCTGCAACATATTAGTATCTTTATCAGACACTTTATTTAGACATTTGAAAACAAATTTGACATCAAATTATGATAGAATATTTATCACTTTCCTTTTAATTAGTATATTAGTTGGATATTTATTGTGCAAATATCATCCTTTGAAATGAAATGTTTGTGTTTTCAATCGAATATGGAAGTTTGCCATTTTTTTTCTAGAGTTTTGAAATTAAAAATTCAAATTTTGTCAATTTAACAACAAAAATAACTTAATCTAACGCATAGCCATGATAACTAATACATATCTATACCTAAATATGGGAATTAAAATCGAGAAATAAATTTCCTCGATTTTTAATAATTTTTAACAAAAAATCCAATGGGCGTTTAACATAGGAAATATTTTTCTTGCATCCACGAACGGCCAGTGACGTCATCACTTCGCTTGCATATTTCTTCTATCTTTTCCTTGGCGAAAAATGTCCGATCTACTTCAGCATCAAAATTAAAAAAAATTGTCCAGAATTATCAATAACAAAATACCTTTAATATAATGATGAATTAGCTTTTATGCCAAGCGTGTTCATCCGCCGTACTCAAAAAAAAAAAAAAAAAAAAAAAAATCTGAAGTTGAGGTATATAAAAAAATGCTATGAAATAAAATTCAGAAGAAATATCTTAGATTTGTAATATTACTATTTTATTTTAAAATTATAAAGTGTCATTTTCTCATCGACCAATTTAACATTTAGTAATTTTTTATTTTTCGCGTGAAAGCATATTTCATTTTATGTTGAAAAATAAATAAATAAAAATACCTCGTAAACTTTTTTGGCAACAATTAAAAATTTAAATGGCTTTTATTAAGTCAATTACCGGTTTTTTCAAAATTACCGGTTTTTTTTTTTTTTAAATCTAATCAAATTTTCGGTATAAATAGTAGCCTATGTTCTATTCCAGACTATTCTACATCTCTGTACCAAATTTCATCCAGAACCGTTTAGCCGTTGTGGCGTGATTGAGTAACAAACATCCATCCATCCAAACTTTCGCATTTATATATTAGTATAGATATAGTGTAATATTAACCTTTTTCTGCTATAGGAACTTTAAATGCAAAAGATTACGAAATGTATCTTTGTATGCCATCTTAGACTCATACGATATATATATATATATATATATATATTCAACTTGAATTAACCATACCTTTCGAACGATACTACTTTTAAGACTCCTCCTCTCCAAAATTGGATAAAAACGTACGACAAATTTTATGCTTGCTTGTTAAGATATCGATATCCCTACACGTACAAAATGACAATTATAAAATGACAATTATGATAAAATGACAATTATGATATATAAAACGTAATATTATCCACACGCCATATATTATCTAATAAATTATGTGTTTGTGGAAATAATATAGTATTGGAAAGTGAGATAATTGTATCATATAAAGAATGTAGTGTGTGATGATATAGTATTTTAAAGACATTTTTACTCAGAATAATACACGGTTTATTTTAGCCGTTTTTCATGTTCTAAAGCTTTCTAATAATTTGAATTAAACAACATAATGCACCAATAACGATTATATGTTGTTATTTACGATATTTGCAATGCAGTAATATATTTATGCCATTTGAAATCTAATAATTTGTGAGTTTACAAATTAGTATTGCACTGGAAGATGAGATTAACCTCTGATATGCATAGTAAACTGCGCGGTAGATTAGAACTCCAAATAGCGCATTATTTGAGTAATTACGATTTCATTTAAGTAGAAGTCCTTCGAACTAGATATATCCAGAGCCATTTAATAAATAACAATTTTTCAATTTTTTGCAATACTAGCTGGCTTCGCCTGCTTAGCTTAACAATGTATTTAAATGAATTCTCCTATTTCCACATTAACATTAATAAACTATATATATATATATATATATAAAAAAAAAAAAAAAAAAAAAAAAAAAAAAAGTTAAGTTATCCGCTGTATTTTTTAGTGGTTTTCCATGAGGAACCCGGTTCCCACTGCCTTTGGCAGCGATTTACCCGCCTTTTATACCGCCGCCACCCCAACGCGTAAGTTAGAAGTTTCGCAAAATCTATAAGTGCATAATCTACGAAGTGCATATTTTATACACTTAATCATCACCCACACACCAAAATTCGTCATTCTAGGGTAGTTTAAAGCAGATTTAAACTTGAAAACTTGATTTTTGCTCCGCTCGCGTGTGGGGGGTTATTTCGCAAAATATCTTCATAGGGTGTGTTGTATACACATAACAGAACGACAGATCAAAAAATATCTTTCCTGATATAATCTACAGCAGAGTTATGTTTGAAAACGTGTTCTAACCTCCCGCTTTTAAAGAGTAAGAAGAAGGAAGAGGGGGAGGGGGGGGGAATTGCGCAAAATCTCTTTATACTACGTGTTGAATAAGTATAATCTACCCACACATTAAAAATCGCTTTTCTAAGATAATTCTAGCAGATTTAAGCTTGAAAAGGTGGTTTTCGGCCCGTCCCCTTACGCGTGTGTGTGTGGAGGGAGGAGTGTAGAAAGTAATTTCGCAAAATCTCTTTGTAGTTTGTGTATTGAGTATGCATAACCAATCGACACATCAAAAAATCACTTTCTTGAGATAGTTTGGAGCAGAGTTATTTTTGAAAACGTGTTTTCCTCCTGTCTTTAAAGGGAAGGAAAGGTGAAATTTCAAAAGATTTTTGTATTCAAGTCTAGTCTCTCGATGTGCAACTTCTTCACCGTGGAGTAATTTAGAACCTAGTTATACTTGCCTCCTGCCTCCCGCCCCCCCCCCCCCAGAAGGGAGAAGGAGGTGGAAATTTATTAAAATCCCGTTACTATATATGTCGAATGCATATGAAGAATCTACGCAGCAAAATTCGTGACCGCACCTCCCATAGATTACCCTGGACAAATTTACAGCTGAAAGGGAGGTTTCGAATACGTACCCTCGTAACGACCTACCCCCCCCCCCCCCCCCCAAAAAAAAAAAAAAAAAAAAAATCTAAAATTAAAAAATACTAAAAATAGGTTTTTGGAAATATCATAGAGAAGATTATGGCTGTTTTTACATCTTTGTACCATTTTTAGTAAAGTTCTACTCAAAAATCGAGAATTTGCAAAATTATCCCCCCGAAAATCAATTCCTTCCCTTTAAAAATCGAAAATTTTAGAATCGCAGAAAAAGTTTTTTTTTTTTGCTCAAGGCTACTGACTTTTTGAGAAATTTCTTCATCATGAAGTAATTTGAAGCCGAGTTATACTTACAAACGTGTGTTTGCTTTCTCCTCAGGGGGAAGAAAAGGACGGGGGGGAGTTGTAAAAGTTGATAGGTATAATTTTAAGTTGAGTACAGACCTAAATTTTTGCCAAGTGTCGTCGATTTCCGTCCAGTCATTTTTGCGTGATACCTGGACAAATATAGCGTTACGGACATACATACACAACGACCCACACACATAACGCACAGAGAAAATTTTCTGAAGTCATTTTTAGATTTCATGACATGTCAAACGTGAAACTATTGCAAAAGTTTTAGATTGGGAGAAATTTATAGACACAAGTCTGATTTTTATTAATACAGATTAATGATGTTATAAGATTTTCGCATCGCAAGTGAAATAAAATGTAGGCACCCTCTGTAATCCATTTGTATTATGAATGATATACGAAATGAATTATTATAATCTATGTGCAGTGAGTTGTGAGATATTTGAAATTAAAGAAAACGCAATACTGGGCTAATGCAATTTTAAAATTTCTTCAATTGAAGCCGTGGAACTGTATCTATAGAATATTAATGATAATATGTCATAGTATCTCTCCTTCTCTCTCTCTCTCTCTCTCTCTCTCTCTCTCTCTCTCTCTCTCTCTCTCTCTCTATATATATATATATATATATATATATATATATATATATATATATATATATATATATATATATATATATATATATACATAT
Source organism: Salticus scenicus (assembly GCA_963930645.1). NCBI lineage: Eukaryota > Metazoa > Arthropoda > Arachnida > Araneae > Salticidae > Salticus > Salticus scenicus. The sequence goes on from OZ005652.1 coordinate 245,136,794, forward strand.
ATATATTACAAACGTATATGGCAGCTCTATTCAATCATCTACTTGATTATCTGAATCCTGAAAAAAAAAAAAAAAATAGTTTTTATCTCCTTTTACTTTGTTCCATGCTTCCTGGCCATTTTGTACAGACATTATATGTATTTTATTTATTTTTATTTTTATTTTATTTTATTATCTTTTCATTTTATTATTTATTCATTTTATTTTATTTTATTTATTTAATTTTTCCATTATTTTCCTAACATTACTGTAGATGGCAGCACTATTCATGTTACAATAATTATGAATAGTAATCTGAATCCTTATTTAAGTTAAAATTCTACCTGAATAGCTCTGTGAATTCTTTATTTTACTCCGTGTTTACTGCTATTTTGAACTGACTAACTGTGCTTTTAACTGATATCTGCTTCTTAAATTTTTACATGTGCCTCGTTTATTACAACTTTGAGTTGCATCTTTTTCAATAATAATTTTTTAAGTAATTTTGAATTATTATTTGTAGTGGTGAGTTTATTTTGATCTACGATTTTAAATGGTTTTGGATTATCATTTTTAGTGAATGGTTTTATTTAGATCTTCGTTTTTTCTGGTTTTGCTATGGGTGTTTCGGGCCTGTGAACAAAGAAATTCTTAGCTTTTGCTTTCTTTGTGACAGAAAAACATCCATTTTTTAGCATATTTGCATTCTACCAGGCCCTTGAAATCATTAGAATGCAAATAATGCTTTTCTCATTCCAATTTCCAATAATTAATTTCGATTTTACTTTATTTCTTTTTTGGTTTGATTTGGGTAGTCTTCGCTTATGATCCGAATAATTGTTTTAATACTGAAATTAAATCATCTTTAAATTTGAAGTTTTTGCACTGATAATATTGTATTACTATATATATATACGAAAAAGAATATAAAATGTCAATGTGGAAATTAAAAAAAAAAAGTTATCTATGATGAAAAAAAAAAAAAAATAGAAATAAAACTAATGTTTATTTTAAGGAAAGAAAGAGTAGCAAACAGGAAGGTAAAAGAGAAGAGAAGAATCGAATGTAAAGTGTTGTATCTAGTACGATGAGACAATGTTATTTAGACAACACTATTATGAAACTTCTGCATGTAAAAAAACTAGATCAGTTGTTCTCAAAGGGTTTGCCTTATAATATTTTAGAGAAATGTGTCTAAATATAGAAATATAGATAGTCTGTTATATTTCCTTACAAATATATAACTTGTTTTGCTGAAACATTATTATATGTTAACTTAATTGATAGCTCATTTTCTTGCAAAAATCAGATAATTCCTCTTGTAGATTGTATAAAATTTACCTTGAAAGATTTCAAAATCGATTTATTAACACTAAAATATGATTATAATACTTAGTTTCAGATAAATACACTGTAATGAAGAGCATAGATTTCACAAAATGAAGTGGTGTATCGAATCGAGCAGTCATATACAGGAAGTGCAACTAAGAAAGCAAAATCGTCTCCTATTCAGAAATATGTATTTGTGTATTGACAAGAAAGTGTGAATTTACTTTTCAACTATTTGATTTAATACACTATACAAAATTTTAACTTTAAGAAGGGCAGTGACTTGTAGAATGATTTCCATTCGCTGAATGCAAAAATAAAGTTATGTTCGTAAAACCGTCATCCCTTTTAATTCAAACAAAGAAAATGAATAATATTTTGAAATTTACAGCACTTTGTTACAAATACGGGTACGAGACTTTTTACTCGAAGAAATGAGTTGACTGCATAATTCAACGATCATCTCTTCAAATTTTACTGAAATGTCTTAGAGTGTAACTGGAAAAAAATTGCACACTAGACTAGACTGCGATCAGTTTCCGGCAAAAAGTATTCCAGTCAGAGTTTCCGCCTCAAGATGGAACACTTACACATGTACTTTTTAACCGACTTCAAAAAAGAAGGAAGGTTCTCAATTCAAACCGTATGTTTTTTTTATGTTTGTTAGCTCATAACTTCTGAACGGATGCTCCGATTTTGACACTTTTTGTTTTGTTGAAAAGGTCTTGGTCTGCAATAGGTCCCATTGTAATATCTTTACAATCTAAAGAAAATACAGGGTGCCCAAAAAAATCAGTCCCAACTCTTTTAACTGCTAAACGGCTGAAGCTATAGTGTTAAAAATGGTATGTAAGTAAAGCAAAGTGGCTATGCAGTACAAGGTTAAACCGCTTGCCGCGCCACCTGGTGGAAAATAGCGGAGTTAGTGTTCCTATCTCGAAAACGGTTCTAGAGAAAAAAAGCGAATTTCAAAGTTGAAAAAGTCGATTTAATGCAAAAAGATAGTTTAGACATTCATGTTAGCATTGCTATCTCGGAAACGGTTCAAGACAGGGGGAAAAAGTGAATTATAAAATTGCAGGGCATCATCGATTTAGTACGAAAAGATAATTTAGACATTGATGCTAAAAATACAATGCTAAAAACGTGCATTTGTTAGTTCGCAATTTCTTACACTATGCACACATGAGCTACATTGCACACGTTGTAGCGTAGCTGGTGAGATGTACGTTATATAGTTCAAAATACGGTTACTTGATACTTTTTCTTTTGTTGTAAAGATCTTGATCTAAATAGGTCCCATTGTAATATCTTTACAATCTAAAGAAAGTAAAACGATATCTGGTGAAAAATAGCGGGATCAGCGCTCCTATGTCAAAAATGGTTCAAGATGGGAGAAAAGTTAATTACGAAGTTGTAGAGCTTCATCGATTTGCTACGAAAAGAGAGTTTTTAGACATTATTGCTAAAAATAGAACGCTTAAAACGTGCAGTTCTTTCTTCGCAATTTCCTACACTGTGCACACTTGACCTACGTTGCAAGCTTTGCAGTGTAGCGGATGACATGTATACTCTGTGGTTCAAAGTACTGTTACTGTAAGTGGTCACATCGATGAGCGCAAAGTCGTTTTCAACCAACTTCAGAAAAGAGAGTTTCTTAATTCGAGCTATGTGTTGTTGGTGTTTGTAAGCTTATAACTTCGTAAGAGATGCTCTAATTAACCAACTTCAAAAAGGAGGAGTTTCTCAATTCAAACCGTATGTTTTTTTTTGTTTTTATTTTTGTTTGTTAGCTCATAACTTCTGAACAGATATTCCGATTTTGGTACTATTTCTTTTACTGTAAAGGTCTTGGTCTGAAATAGGTCCCATTGCAATATCTTTACGATCAAAAGAAAATACAGGGTGCCCAAAAAAGTCAGTCCCGACTCTTTTAACTGCTGAACAGCTGCAGCTATAGTCATAAAAGTGGTATGTAGGTATAGTAAAGTGGATATGTGCTGCGCGATTCAACCACCTACAGCGCCACCTGGTGGGAAACAGAGGAGTTAGCGTTCCTATCTCAGAAACAGTTCAAGACACGGGAAAAAAAGTGAATTATAAAATTGCAGAGCATCATCGATTTAGTACGAAAAAATAGTTTAGACGTTAATGCTAAAAACAGAACGCTTAAAACGTGCATTTATTTGTTCACAATCTCCTATTTTGTGCACACTTGAACGACTTTGCATATGTTGTAGCGTTGCGGGTGACATTTATGCTATGTAAAATTCAAAGTATGGTTATTGTAAGCGGTCACATCGATTAACGCATAGACATTTTAAACCGACTTCATAAAGGAAGAGGTTCTCAATACAAACTATGTTTCTCATTTAATAAAAAAGCACCACAAAACTGGCGTTGTAAAAATTATTACTTACAAACTTTGAATAAACACCATGGTGTTTATTCAAAGTTTGTAAGTAATAATCATGTTTCTCATTGTTGTTGTTGTTGTTGAAATTTGTTACCTTATAACTTCGTAAGGGACGATTTAATTTTAGTACTATTTTGTTGTCGTAATGATCTTGGCCAGAAATAGGCTTCATTATGATTTCATTAAGATATAAACAAATTACAGGATACTCACAAAAGTCTGTTCTCACTTTAACTGCTGAACGCATGCAGCTACACTGGTAAAAGCAGTATGTAAGTATCGATGTTGAAACTTCTGTCCGTTAGCTGCAATGCATATTTTGCTCTTTGAACTTTACGCTGCGTAATTTTCAGCGCAGCGAGTGACACGTATTCACTGTAAAGTTCAATATATATGCCCAACAGAATTTTTGGTTACGAATGCAGCGTATCCGTTCTTTACATTTCTAAAGACTTTTTAACTTAACATATGTTCATTCAATAGATAGTTTTTTGCTCATATCCGATAAAGACAAGAAAAGTGACACAACTTAAAAATGCAGCATTTGAGAAAAATCATTTTAAAAATAACTTGACTAAAATAAAACTGGCACAACTGTCTCTCGAGTGGATAACTTTCTAGATGGAGATGTAACTTTTTTTGTACACATTGGGTGCATTTCATGTATTTTTCAGTGACATAAACCATTTTTTGAGTTATGTCACTTTTCTTGGAAGTTGTGATTTGTGAAACTGCCGTCGAACGTCTTTTGATGTTCTGCTATATGAATAAGTTTTCACTGAAAAGAGAAAAATAAAATATTTTTGGAAAAATATAGAACCGACTCCAAAAAGCAACTACTATTCAAAAAAAAAAAAAAAAAAAAAAAAAAAAATTGTATGAAATGAAACTAAATTGCGCCTAAAAGTATAAAATAATTTCCTTCGCCAAAGAACCTATAACACTACATTTAATCATAACTTTTGAAGACGGCGCAAAATTAAATAAAAATTGATACCTTTACTCAATACAAAAATCAAATCCTATTCAAAATACACATCTCACATTGTCACTTGCAAAACGCAGCCGAAAACTATTTTGATTCAAGAAAACAAACAAGATTTCGTAAGCAGCAAAAGTTGGCGAAGATGCTGGTATCTGACGTCCTTGGTGAAAGAAAAATCGCAAAATTATCTGGCAAACATATTTAATTTCTTTGGGATATCATGATTAATTTGATAAGGTATATTAAGAGAGTAATCAAGAATATGAAACAATACTTCGTACAAATTGTATTATGAAAATATACATATATGAAAATATACATACGTGTATATTTTTGCAATACGTTTTAAACGCCAAATCCAAAAGCCACCAAGGATGATAGTTATCAAAGTTATACCAAATTTGCAAAGGAAACTCTAACTTCGTAGAAACATAAATTCTGCATTGTGAAGAATGTTTACTGTTCTGTGTAGATGCTACCAATGGACCAATTGTATACAGCGAATACAATAATAAAGGAAACATGAAAATGGATCATTCGAGACGACAGCATTTGTTGCTACCGATCTAAAAACAAACCTTCAAAAACTAATTAAATTTTATTTAATTTTGCGCCGACTTCAAAAGTTATGTTTAATTGTAGTGTTATAGGTTCTTTGGCGAAGGAAATTATTTTATACTTTTAGGCGCAATTTAGTTTCATTTCATACAATTTTTTTTTGAATAGTAGTTGCTTTTTGGAGTCGGTTCTATATTTTTCCAAAAATATTTTATTATTAATAATTTCCATAATACTCATTTGCAATAAAGTACTGCATAAATATCATAGAAATTATTAATAATAAATACTGGTGTAAGAGTTCTGCCTTGAGACGGATACTCCCCCACATTTGCTGTCACTGACCTTAAAAATAAAGTCATGGTGATAAATCTCTTATTTTTTTTTTCTCTCGACGAAGGGAAATAACCTGCAATAAATGGCCAATACTCTGAATCTTACCGCAATTTGATACAAATAAGGGTAATGGACTTTTTTTACTCGAAGAAGGAAGGTGGCATTGTAATTTAACGGCCAATTTTATGGAAGTCTCTTAGAGTATATAACATTTATCAGAAACTTTTATATTATACACTTACACTTATTTGTAGAATTATCAATGAGCCACGACGTTAATATATATATATATTATATATTGAAAAACACTGACTAATCCAACATTCTAACACAATTTATGCGTGTGTAGATTAATGTAGTATTACAATTTCATGTAGCATTAACATAATGAGTTGGTCTAAATAATTATAATGAAATAAGACAGACTTTCTAAATATATAAGTTAAAATAAAGTACAAATAAATAATTTTAATGAGGTAGAATTCATATTTATTTTTATTATGATATAGAAGAAATGACGTAAAATACAAATATAAAAGCTTTAGAAGTCTTTATTTTTTACATTAATGTATTTATCCCAATTTAATTGATTTTATTATAAAATTATTTTATACGCAGATTGATTAATTTTAGTAATCAAAAGTAAAATAACATATAGAAAATAAATAAATATTCCGATCGAATTTAAAAATGTTTTTAGAAACCAATTTTAAAAGTAGAAAAAAAAAAAAACTTTAGTTACATGTTATAGTAAAGGGGAAAAAAGTATACACGACTCATTAAAAATCTTTTTAAAATTCCCCGTACGAAATTTTCTGCCTCCAGAAATCAGAAAATTGAGCCGAGGTTTTTGCTGTTTATTATGTTCCTTTAATTAACATGCTTGTTATTAGGTAATTTATATGAAAAAACATTATTTTGGGGGAAATCGATTTATTTTTTTTTTTCCTGAAAAATCAATATTTTCCAAAGTATGCAAAAATGAATATAGGATAAAATATCATATCGATTTTCTTACTTGATTACCGAATTTGGGCATGTAATCAAATTTCCTATACTTTATATTATATTTTATATTTCAAAATATGTTAATTATTAAAAGAATTTTATTGATTTATTTTCCTTCGAAATTTATTTTTGCAATATATAGTTCTCTTTTGTGTTTAATTATTAAGAATTTTTTCGATAAAACTTGCCAGTTCAGATGATTAATTGCCTAAAATATTTTTAGATTTTTCTATTCCAATAAATAATTTAATATAAAAGAGGTGATTTTTACCAAATTATAAAGAATTAAGCTTTCGAAAAATGTTTCAATAATTATACTTGGGATGAAAGTGTTTTCTTTTACAAAATCGTCTGAGGTATTACTAGAATATTTGAATTATAAATTTTATTCAACATTACGTTGTCACAAAGCTTACAATAGAAGTGTTAATAGGTCGTATTATTAATTTTTTTTTTCTAAATATTTTAATATAAGTAATCGGAAAAAGAAATATGATGAGTTAGTTGTGTGTAAGGTGAAGAGTAAAATGTGCATAATGGATAAATTTTTAACAAGGTTTTAAAATTTTCTGTCAAGCTATGAATAGATACCTTCATATTTACCTTCATAAGCTATTAATGTATATATATTTTAGAAATTTACACATTAAATGTTGATTAATTTCATAATAACTCATACAAAAAGTCAAATTTATATTATTTATTTATTAATTAATTATTATTACTATTACTATTATTAATACTATTATTTTGATAGAGTGTTTAAATAACTTAAGGTGTAAGTATAATATTATTATGGGAAGAAATTCAGATTTTTGTGTTTGTCAAAAAATTAAAAGTCATTAAAAGTACAATGTACCAAGTTATTTCAAAGGAAGAACTTTCAAATATTTTAAAGTAACTCATTGTTAGAATTAAATCCTTTTTAGAAGTCATTTTCATAAATTCTTTTACTATAATTTTACCCGTCTTTAAAAAAAACTATTGTAATTCAATACACATTTAACAATTAATAAATCCATTGTATTTACTTTCTTCTTTATGTAATAGAGTGAAAGTATTGGATTCGTGAAAATTTTCTACCTCCGTTTTTGATGGATTTACACGTTTTTTGGATGTCCTGAACACGAATTGATAGTTTTTAGAAAATACCTGTCTGTCTGGGTGTGTATCACGAAATTTGTGTCCACTCTACCTCACGAACCAATAAATAAAATTTAACCAAACTTTGGTATTTAGTTGCACCTTGACATAAACTGATGCTGATTAGATTTGGGGACCAATCTTTCAACAGGCGGCGCTGTGATCGCATTTTTTGTAAACTTTTAACATGGCAGTATAGGACAAATTTTCGTATAAATTTAAACTTGTGACTGTAAAATTAATATGAATTACTGATAATGGTAGTAGTTAACTAGGAAAAAAAATTGTGCATGTGGAGGCAGTACCCCCCCGGGGGGGGGGGGGGTAAATTTTCAAAATGGGTATCTTTCGAAAGGTCTCGTCAATACCTTTATGACGAATGGTTGAACTATAAAATTTCTGATAATTTAAAACAAAGCTATCGATTTTTTTTTTTTACTTTTAACAACAACAACAACAAAATAAAATCGTATATATATATTTTTATTTATTTTTATTGTTACTGAGGGAATTTGTATAGGAAAATATAAAAGAAAGTCTTGTGGTGGCCACAACATGCTAGTTTTTAATACGGAAATACCATTCACTTTTGAAAATAAAATAATTATAATAAACGATTTTTTTTAAAGGATTTATTGATTTATTGCCTATTTTTGTTTTACAAGATAACATTATTTTTCCATAGATCATCAAGGATAAGATGTTTTAAAAATGAAGAATGCACTTAAAGTTTTAATATATCATTAAATGAGTTTAAATGTACTTTTGGTTATTTGCGGGAAATTGATTTTACATCAGAAGACCATTTCTTTCGAAACACTTCTTTATTTTAATACATGTATATGAAATGGTACTATTCATTAAATATTTTGTTCGTCAATAGTTTATGGAACTTAAGCGCGCAATACAATTTTTCAAATACAAAATTATTATCAGTTTCAGAATTCAATTTTGCGTTAGTTTAAAGAAAAAATAATTAGCGATTGCAAAAGTAAATATTTTGAGACATTAATCATCAGGCTGTTCTCTGAATCGGTCCATTTTCTTTTTCGTTTGCTTTTTGTTGCTGTTCTAGATAATTGCTATCCCAATGTTAAAACCTCTTATTAGTACGCTGGTTTTATTCAATCCGTAGTTTTGCGATGCTTCTAATTTTAGTATAAGTTACAGGAGGAACTTTTTTCTTCGCCAGAAAACTAAAATGAACAGTTTATTACAGATATCGAAATAAAAGTTTAAACCATGCGCAATATAATTTTAATTTTTAAAATTTTAATAAAATTTTTCTCACCTTAAAGAGATTATATTTACATTAAACAAATGAAAATGATATCATTTTGACAAAATCTCATGAAGAATTATTTTTTAAAATATTCATTTACAGAATAAGGTAACTTTTCCGTCAAATTAGTGAAAATTAAATAATTTTGACATAAGCAAAAAAAGAAAAATAATAATAATAATAAGAAGAAGAAGAAAAAAAAAAAAGTACCCATTTAATGAATGACAAAGTGCAAAGAGAGTATTTATTTCATTCCACAAATGGTGTAATTATCCATATTTGGATGCCTACCAACTTGAATTTTCGAGGTTTTTCTTGATTATTTTGGAAATTATTTGAAAGATTATTTTTAATCAAAATAAAATTTGTGAAATATATAATTTTAAACTCTATTTAAAATAATAAATTTTCTTAAAGAAATATTTCTTTTTAATATTAAAAAGAACAAATTCTGAAAGTTTCTGAGTGGGTTAATATGCTTTTAAATGCAATGTCTCACTGGGGCTAATTGTTGAATTCACTACTAATTATACGGTTATAGGAGTTATTCATTTTTTATTTTAAGCACATCAACAAGTTAGAGTATACAGAACTATTTACGCAGTGTTTTATTGTTGTTGTTTTTTCCGCAGAATTGTTTATAAAACTAAATTTTGTAATTGTTGAATTTAAAATGGCAAAATTTAAATTGATTTTATAATGTTATATATATATATATATATATATATATATATATATATATATATATATATATATATATTAAGGAAACATTGTATATATTATCTAAGATCGATATCTAAGAAAAAAAAGACATAATCAAGAATTTTTGAACACTCACTACATGTATAGACATTAAAAATTATTCAAACTTTCTTCCAATTTAATTCCAGTATTGTGTCATAAAAAAATTCAGAGAAATGATTATACAAAAAAGTAACGCACACTACATTACAGTGTCTGGACATAAGTTTTCGATTAGACAAAACTACACTAGAAAATCATGTTTCAGTTGTTATATATAAATTAAAAATAAAGACAATGCTAGCATAAATTAATAAACGATTTTACATTGTAATTTTCTAATGATCTGTTAATAATTTTATTTTAAAATATTTGTATACAGAACATTTTATGGAATTTGCTAAAATTTTGTATATCGATTAATAGGATATATATTTCACGGATTTGAAATTTATTGAACAGTGTCCCTAAAAAAAACAAACAAACAACAACAAAAAAAAAAATCTTGAATTTCGAATAGAAACAGGCATTAATTGAATTATACGCTAGTAATCTGACCAGCAATCAAAATAAAAATTGAAAGCTAATTGTTATTTTAATAAAATTGAGAATTTCTTCTCGTGTCAGCAATTAATACTGCCTGTATTTATGAATTTTTAACTAACAGTTAGTTGTTTGAAAATTTAATATTCATTTTTATTGAAAAATAGTTTTTCTAAAACAACTACTAATGTGTTGAACTATATATAGTATATATCTTGAAAATTTAAATTTTCAACTGAGTGAAAATCATGCCCGGACCGGGAGTCGAACCCCGGATCTTTGACTTACAAAGTCAATGCTCTACCAATTGAGCTATTCAGGCCGACAACTTGTGGGCATTACTCACTCAAACAACCTTTAGGCAGAACAACTGGTCCATCATGTAGCTACCTCGATAGAATAAGCCGCAGGTAATGGAAAACACCATTAAACAATGGGAGGAAGAAATACATTTTATTAATATTACGCAATAAGCCGATTGGAAAGAAAATCATATATCTTGAAAAAATATTTTTCCAACTGAGTGAAAATAATGCCTGGAATGGAAGTCGAACCCTGGATCTTTGAATTACTAGAGATCAGTAATTTAGTTACCCGGATCTTGTAAGTCAAAGATCCGGAGTTCGACTCCCGGTCCGGGCATTGTTTTCACTCAGTTGGAAAAATAAAATTTCAAGATATATGATTTTCTTCCCAATCGATTGATTGTGTGATATTAATAAAATGTATATATAGCATGTTTGGATTTTAAATATACTTTATATATTTTAAGCTTTATTTGTATATGTCATTATAATACATCCAACTATATACACCGGTAATGATTTAAATACGTACTCGTAAATGTGAATGTTGCTTAAAAATTAAATATGATTAAAAATTAATAATTAGGAATATTAATAATAATAATAATAATAATAATAAATTTATTTAATTAGGAATTAATAAATTATAAAACCAATATCTTGATTTTGTTAGCAAGTTATCAAATGTTACCATGTAACAAAAGTTGCGTTACCATGTAAGAAAAATTCGAAATATTTCATACTAAAAAACAAAATTGTTAGCATAAATGCAAATTGTTGCGTGTAAAGTTTACATGACCTTTGTTGTGTATCTATAAATTAGAGAATTGTGTTTTCCCTATTCATTTGTCACACTTTCTCTTTAAATGTTAATTCGCTGTGAAAAGGAATTAGAAGAACTTCCAATTCAAATTCCGTAAAATTCATGAAAGAAATTGCGTGAAGCGAAAAAACAAAACATTACAATACGGTTGTTTAACTCAGTTACTGCTGCATCATAAAATTTTCTTCTAAATAAATTTCACATGGTTAACTTAAAATAAAAATAAAAATTTAGAGATTTTTCCGCTAATCAATTTTCAGCATTTTATTTATTTATTTATTTATTTTTTAGAGTTAATTTTATTAACATGTTTATCTATATATATGACACTATTTTTAAGCTGTTGTGTTTTAAAACACACCTTCTTCATGAATTCAGTGCTCGATGAAAAATAAAAGTGCTATGAATACATTTCTTTAATACATTTTAATATATGTAACAATTTTTTTGTAATTTTCAACAAATCCGAAAAGTGGTTATGATTTTGCTCTGTATCTCTGTTCCTGCTCTGATTTTTGTAAATATTTCTAGAATTCCTCGAAACGTATATATGATTTTTAGGTCATATTTTGTGGTTGTGGTTGTGTGGATTCTGATCGATTTACTACACAAGGGTCCTAGGCATACTGGAGAAATGGGGCACCTGTGGGAAGGGGAATTCTTTCTAAGGGATCCTAGCCCGTAATTATACGAATTCCGGAAAAAACCACGGAAAACCCAGAACGGAAAGGTCGACAATTGCGGTCTGGGATCGAACTCGGCACTTCCATTCTTCCAGATTTGAGCGTAGAACCGCTCAGCTCTTGATGGGGCGACGATATTTTGTTCTATTAAAAATTGTATAATTATTGCTTATATTGAGATTTGGAAAGAGTGTCACAAAAATTAAGATGCAGTACAATATATGAGGGGTATGTAAATTTAACCCTTTCATGGTCATGAACGTGTATACACGGTCAGAGTTTTTTTTATTTCTGAATCATTTATTTATTGCTACGAATTTGCTAAATAGAAAACAATCAGTTTCTCAGTATTCCTGATAAATTTGTAGTATTATTAGTGCTTAATGACTTAAAAATATATAAAACACATCCCACTAAAATGGCTTCGAAACAAAAAAATTAAAAATGGCGTGACCATGAATGGGTTAACACGTTCAGCGCCATGTCAGCCATCGGTGGCTGACACAGAACTTTCCGTTTAGGCCACGTTAGCCGCCGGTGGCTGCAGTGTGAAATATGATATAAAACTAAAAAACATTACATAGTTTGAAGTAATTTCCGCCAATTTATTTAAAATTTACTTAATTTTTATTTATTATAGGATTATATCATTAAGGCATTCTAATGTATTTATTGAAACACGATAAACATAACACGCTTCTAAGCAGCGCGCGTGGCCTGAATGGGAATTCCTAAAGAATTCGCGTGGTGCTCAACGTGTTAATATTTATATACTGTATATCCCATAACAAAATTATCATATATTATTCAAACGCGTTAAAAATATTTCCTGCATAATGTTGTGTAATTAATATTATTAGACTTTGATTTACAAGGACTTACAAAAATACTTTACACTGGACATAAGCGCAAATTGCTCAATATAACTTTTAAATGCTATTATGTTTATAATCCACTACTTGAGAAATTTTTTAACACCATATAGGTTTACAAAAAAGCATTGAATTTCATGTATTATTTTTAGAAATTTAGCTGTAAATATAGTTTTTGTGAGACTTCCTTTGTTATAGTTCATAACAAATTTGTGTAGTCTACATATTAATTTAGCGTCGCATTTTTAGACCATATTCAGAGCAAAATAAAAACAGTGTATTGCTTTATTTTGCGTTAGGTTTAAAAGCTGATACATGAGAGAATATTTATTCCACAGTTAAGAAGAAAATACTTTATTATTATTATTATTATTGTTGTTATTATTATTGTTGTTTTTGTTATTGTTGTTGTTGTTGTTGTATACTTACAAATTTTAGAAAACATACATACATTCATAGAGCAATTTCTTATACTTTTTTTATAAAATAAACGAAACCTCCATGATAATGAACAATTAGGTTGATTTCTTTAGAAATCGACCTATTGCAATCACCTCGTTTATCGCGATATCTATCAATCTATATACATATATATATATAATGAAAATATTGTCCTCACGATAACTCCCGAAATAATACTCAAAATCGAACCAAAATTGGACAACAAACTTATCTTATAAATATCTTTGATGAGTTCGTTAATCAAGTTGGTCAGCCGTCTTGTTTTTCAAGTGGCAGCCACTTCTAATCCACATTGTAAAAAGCATATTTAAATCCGGATTTGCTTGAATTTTGAGGTAAATATAGACGACATAAGGGTCTAAGGCAAATTTATTAATGAACTTTATCCGCGATTTTTAACAAAAGGTGGATATCTTAAACTACGCGGGCCCATTTGAAATCAGGCTGCCACTTGAAAATTTAAAATCACGATAACGTCCGTAATAAAATTCTAAATCGAACCAAATGTGGACAGTGAACTTATCTTATAAATATCTTTGATGAGTTTGTTAACCAATTTGCTCCGCCATTTTGTTTTCAACTGGAGGCCATTTGAAAATTTTTAATATTTGATGGTGGTCGCTGCAGATGTAAAGCTGATTGGTGATTAAATGATATAATGGATTAGTTGGAAAGTGCTTCATAATGTACGCAAGCCTAATGATTTTCCTTTCTAGTTTTATTTAGCAAAACTTTTAGAATTCTGAAATACGAGATTGTTAGAATAAGGTAATGGACATAATAAATATTATGAAATCTTTTATTCAAATGTACTCAGATGTGACTTAAATTTTAGGTTAGCATATATCGATAAGCAGAGTAATGTATCTGAGCAATGAAATTTATATACAGTTGCGGCCTATTATAAACTTGATAGAAATGCCATTAAAACTACATTATGTTAAACTACATGTCTGTCTGAACATAGAAATGCTTACTAATGAAGGAATTACATCTTAATGCAATATATATAGTTTTATGGACACACTTACAATTATTGCAATACGAGGTTTATGCATGGACTGCAAGGTATTAAAAATTTTGATACTATTATTAATAATTAGATTATTAGTATATTATTAATATTAATCAATATATTTTTTTCTTTTGGTTTAAATATTAAAAAAGAAGAAAAATAGCATTGTTATCGACATTTTTCAAGACTAAAAGACATTTCAGAATCTCAATCGCACATACATTTTCACAAATAATATTAACAAACGGTATGAAACTTGTAATTTCTATTTAATACATTTTAAGTTATTCTATAATTGGTATTCTTCTTAAAATTAACGTAATCCTACTCTTGGAATTTTATCAAAATATGCTGTATACTTATTGAAGAGAGGTATTTATTTGTGATGAAAAAAAAAAAAATAAATAAATAAAATTGTGTTTTCTTTTAAATTTTAAGTCATTGCTCATTTCATGCGTTTTTGTTTATTATATGAAAGAACTGTTCTGGAAAAGAAATATAGTAAAAGATGGTATTTTGTTGAGAATAAAAAATTATTAAATAGAAAACATTTTTATATGTATGTATAGTGTATTTTAATACTTTTTAAAACATAAAATTTTTAAGCAATCGTGGTTTAAAATGAATTTTATTCTATGTTATTGTGTGCATTTTTACAATTTTTAGTATGTAAAATATTTTTAAGCTAGCATGTTTTAAAGTGAATTTTATCTTTTTTTTTTTTTTTTTTTTTTTTTTTTTATTATTACTTTTCACTGTTCTATATGTTACCCAACAACACAACGTAGTTTATACCTCACATTTAATTACATTAATCATGTTTACTTTTGGCATATGGACCTTCTAGCTGTATAAATTATGGGGAGAAAGAACTTTTGAACCTAAAAAAAAATAAATATTCCAAAAATTTTTTAATATATAACGGAGAATATTGTGAACATTTCAAAAGAAAGCGCATGCAAATGGAATAAAAATGTACAACCTAAACGATTAAAAAGGGAAAGAATCACCAAGACTTACTCTTTAAAAATTAAACTTGATTTTACTCCTTTCCCACAAGACTTAAAAAAAAAAAAAAAAATGAATGGATAATAGTTACTACGAAAATTTACTTATATGTTGTTTACATGGGTTTTTTATTCTCTGAATCTAAGTTTTCATAATGTGACAAAATTATATCGTTTTATATAGCAGGGCCAATCAAAAACATTTAAGAATACTTAACATCGCATAAAAATTTTAATTTTTTTTTTTAAATATTGAAATATCAAATAAATTTTAAACTTGAGCTTTACAGAGTAACAATATTTAGCTTTAATTTGATGAAAGAATATGGATTTTATTGTATAATTTTAAAAAGCTATCCTATGAGAAACAGAAAGTAAGATTTCTTTTAATTATGTGTATATAATTTTTTTGTTATTAAAAAAATATATATAGTTATTTAATTGCAAAATAAAGTTTCAATTTTCAAATCTGGTACAATGTTGTACAAATTATTTCTTAAAAAAAAAAAAAAAAAAAAAATGCTCGCAAAAACACATTTTTTTTTTTTCGAAAGGTAGTTTTCTCCTTAAACTAGAAAATGTAATGAAATTTAAATATATTATGTGCAATGCTTAGTATTATTTTGTTTTACTTCGGATATAAAATGATATGTTTTTTAATGCAAAAGTAGTTTAGTACAGTCGGTAAAAAAAGTGTCCGAACACTAGCAAAAATTCCTATGTAAACAAAGTACACTTCATACGGTTTTGTTAAATAAATCCTTATCGAATCATGCTCTTACACTGACTAAGAAGAGGATTCGACAAGGATTTATTTAACAAAACCGTATGAAGTGTACTTTGTTTACATAGACATTTTCGCTAGTGTTCGGACACTTCTGTTACCGACTGTGAGTATGTTGTCATTTGCATTCATTGTTTTTATTTCGTTATGTGATGATGTCATAAATAGCTAGATTTAATATGAAATAATCATTGCAACTGAAACTTTAAATACTATATATATGTATATAGTTATTGAAAGAAATGACGAATACGAACTCACTCTCTGTGTGTTGGCTCTCTCTTTTGGCTCCGTATCAACACTAGTGGATGATAGATGGAAGCATTAAATAATACTACCATTAATTCAGAATGCATTCACCTAATTGGAAACATTTATGAAGAAGCAACAGTTAAATTAAAGCTCCACAAAACGAATAATGCATTAAATTTAAAAAGGGTGTAAAACAAGGCGACACATTACACCTAAATTGTTCAATACTGCACTTCAAAAAGTTTTTAGGAATCTACATTAAGAAGAGAAAACCATACAAACTGATGGGATAATAGCTAGTTTTAAGATTTATTATGATTATTTAATTAAAAATGAGGTAATCGATAAATCATTTGAAAATTTCAGATTAGATTGTACTTCTTGCTTGCACTGTAAATAGAAGCGTCTTAAATTCAGACAGAAGTGTGTCTGAAATGTCAATTCAGACACATAAATGTCTGAAACACTTACGCATGCAAAATTTCAGACGCATGTGCTGTCTTAAATTAAAACACGTAAGTGTCATTTTTATAAATGAGCTCAGATAAGTGTCTGAATAAGGTCGATATGTCTGAAATTAAGACATATAACATTTTCAGACACATAAAATTTCAGACATTTTACAATTTATGCACTTAAAAATTCAGACATTACAAATTTCAGACACTTAGAAATTCAAACATTTGTATTACTTAACAAATTTTCCATATGGAATCTACTTTCAGCAGCATGCATATCCTGTTTTAACATTTTTTTAAACAAATAAATTTGACATTATTTTATGTAATATAAGTAGTTAACTTATTTAAAATACTTAGACACGGATCTTATTCTGTTAAAAATTAAAAAACAAAGTTAATTTTTATTTAAAATTCTCACATATGTAAAAAATCAAAAAAATATTAAGATAAACGAAGCATGTAACTTGTAGCTAAGAGAGCGAATTCGTAGCTAAACAATCTTAAACAATTTGTGCATATTTTTTTTTTCGCGTTTTAAAAATTATTTTATGTTTCCCTACACTTCAAAATGTAAAAGAGAATTTTTTTTTTTTTTTTTTTTTTTTTGTTTCATGTATATAGTTTGTTTTCTTGCAAATACCAGTTAAAAAAAAAAAAAAAAAATCAATTAAAATCCATAGGCTACTATTTTTTCATATTTATTACGCATTTTACAAAAAAACAAAAACAAAAAAAAAAAAAAAAAAAAAAAAAAAAAAAAACTCTAAACCTCTACACATGAAATTTAAGATAATATGTATTAAGCTTTACTTCTTATGAACAGTTTTATTGCAAATACATAAAACTTCAATTTGTTTTACAGATACTAGAATATATTTCGTTATACAAGCAGAGTACAGCGTGAGCACCGATGGCTTGATTGGGAAGACACTCGACTTTGAATCCATAGGTTGTCAGTTCGATTCCAGCCGGGGGCAACGGGGACTATTATTGTAAAAATTATTAATATATATATTCTATGCTGTAGGAGATTCTAAAATCTATTTCTCACAGGTAAACAGTATAAAACGCGTCTATTTATTTCTGAAAAATATTAACTTCAGACACGATCAAAGATGGCGGAATTTCAGACGTTTCGAGTGTGAAACGATGTGCCTTTTAAGACACTTTTTAGCATCTTAAAATTGAACACCCGTTTCAGACACAATTTTGTCTGAATTTCAGACACTTGTATTTACAGTGTGTCATTTGACGATTTGCAAGAAATGCTTCAAAATTTAAACAAAGAAAGCAAGCTCGTTGGATTAAAATGAACCTCAATAAGACAAAAAATATGTCAATTTCTTTTTTCTTTACTGAAGGCCACTGTTGATATGGATGAATTAGAAACGGTATACAGTTATACTTATCTCGGACAAGACATTACGATGAACGGAAACATCGTGGAAGGAATTAACAACAAAATTAATCTTGCATGGAAAACATTCAAAAGAAATGGCGATATATTAAAAAGTGTCATTCCACTCTGTTTGAAAAAAAAAAAAAAAAAAAGATTAGTGTGTTTCTAATTATTTACCTTATACTTCAGAACTTAAATATTGACATGTGTAAAACTATACAGAAGCTTTAAACAACCCATAGAAGTATAGAGAAATGTATCTTAAGATTCATCTGAAGAGACAGAAAGCGAAGCACTTGGATTAGGGAGAAAGCCAATGTTATTTATGTCTTTTGTAGTGTACAGAAATTCAAATGGATCTTGGCTGTGCACCTTGGAAAGAAACGATGATTGATGGACCATCAAAGTCCTATTTTGAATACCGAGAGATATGAAAAGATTGAGGAAAATACGTGTCGTTTGTGAGATCAGATTGTAAAGTTTGAAGGAGTAGAATGGAGAAGAATTACAGAAAACAGGACAGATTGGAATCTCCTTAGGCGGGCCGCACACCAAACAGGCAAGCGAAAGCAGCATCCGCGGCATGTCTCTGGAATCCCGGAAGCGACGCAAGCAAATTGTCTCTTCACCCTTTTCCATCCGCACACCGAAGCAACAGACACATCTTTCGAAGGAAGCGTTTTTGATCACGTGTGCTTGTTGGGTTTTGAGATTTCAGGTGTTGATTATAATAGCAAGTTCGAAATGTATTATAATTTCATGTAAAACAGAAAAAAAAAAAAAAAGAAAGAAAAAGAAAAGAAAAGTTTGATTTTTTTTTTTTTAATTAAGATAAAAGAATAATTAAGGAGAAAACAATTATTAAATTTAAAAATAGATTTTTCTGTTAAATTTACTCAAATATTATATTCCAACTACACAAACATTTTTTCTTTCTGTTTTAAGGGAAAGTAATTTTTGTATTTTTGTGAAGGAAAGCGGGATGGAGGGATTAATGTTTTATTTAAATTTATAATTAACATTTGATAAACACCTTCTAATAGAAAACGCTGATCGCTTGCTTTAATTGTGTTACTATTGATGTGTAAAAATAAATAGTCTATTAAAATATTAAAATATTTTATTTCAACTTGAGGAAAAAGAAAGAAAAAAAGTTATTTATTATTAATTAAATGAAAAATTTAAGAGAAAATAATTTTTATATTGCACTATTTATTTATTTGTTTAATTCATATTAATTTAAATGAAAGATTAAAATAAAAGTTTAATTTTTCTTACCTTAAAAAGGTTTAATTTTTTTAAATAAAAATAAAAGAATAAGAGAAAATAAATGTTAAATTTAAAAACTAATTTTTCGTTGTTTAATTGTTAAAGTAGTTTAACTTAATTATTATTTTACTTTATCATTTAAATAATGAATAATTTAAGGGAAAATAATGTTTATATTTCATTTATTTATTTTTATTTATTCATTTATTATGTTAAATTTTTATTTAATATTTTATATCATGTTTCTAGTGGGAAACAAAACTTGTCTGCTTTAATTAAATTATTAAATGATATGTTAACAAATATTATATAAAATTATTATCTATATATTAATAGGCAAGCATAAAATTTGTTGTCCCTTTTTAAAATATTAATTATGGGAGTAGAGATTTGAGAATGGTATCATTCGAAAGGTATGGATTGCCAGAAGGTGCGAATACAAATATTATTTTTATACGATGTCAAGAAGGTATTTAAAAATACATTTATTTTTTATGCATTTTCCCCCATTTTTCCCTTTTATACACGTATTCCTTCACATTAAAAAATACCTAAAAGAAGAAAGTTGTTGAATCTGGCAATTTCATAAAGCTCAAATAAAACCATAGACACAGTAATTTGTATAATGTAGCATCACTATACGCAAGCGAAGTGATGACGTCACTGTCTGTCCATGGAGCCATGAAAAATATTTTCTATGTTAATTGTCCATTGGATTTTTTGTAAAAAAATTATTAAAAAATAACGGAAATTATCTGCCGATTTTAATTCCGATATTTGGGTATAGTTCTATATAAGTTACTGTCTACATGTGTTTGATTGAGTTATTTTTTCTGTAAAATTGATAAATTTTAATTTAAAATCACAAAACTCCAGAAAAAAAAATTGCAAACTTCCAGTTTCGAATGTAAACATAAACATTTCATTTCAAAGGGTGTTATTTAAACAATAAATATTAGACTAATATACTAAATAAAAAGAAAATGGATTTGTTACTAACTGCTGCATGTATAAGTAGACGATACGGAAAAAATTCCGATTTCCGTTTTTTGCTGAATTTACATGTTTTGAGCTTTCTTTACGTTTCAATTGACTGAAATTGGCTACTTATTTTTTAAAAAAGTGTCTTTATTGCTAGCTTTTGTGGGTAGAAGAAGCAAGTAGAAGATACACAAAAACTTCTGATTTCCGGTTTTCGATGAATTTACACGTTTTGAGATTTCCTTGCATTTTAATTAAGTGAAATTGACTACTTATTTTTATTTTTTAAAAAGTGTATTTATTATTCGTTCCTCTGCATATATAAGTAGAAAATATAAGATTCAGAAAAGTTTTAGATTTTCGGTTTTCGATAAAGTTACAGGTTTTGAAATCTCCCGAACTTAATTCGACCATTTTTGAAAAATATCTTTTTTTTTCTTTTTTTGTTCAAACACTGTACTTTATGAACCAATCGAATTAATTTAACAGAATTTTATACTTGATTGGGCCTTGGTTTGACATGGTATCTATTAGCTTCTGGGCTGTATCACACAACAAGGGGCGTTTTCGCGTTGCGATTTTCTCTCATTTCAGGAAAGGCTAACATCTACAAAGAGAAATAGTTATATTAAGTAAAACTCTGCTGATTCAGTTAGAGTGAATATCGGCAAACAATTACCGCAGCTGTGTTGCAATTGCATTCCGTTTAGGACAAGGCAATAACTTTGCTTTGCCTCGCTTTGCAAAAAATATGGTCGAGTTTCGACCACTGGGCGATACTAGTTATTATTATTCATCTAAAGAAAGTTTTTTTTTCCCTTTATAATTTCAAATAAATGAATAATTTAAGATAAATAATTTTTAATGAAGGAGGTCTTCATCCTGCGTTTGATTAATAGTGGCTGAAATTGATGATGATGATCATATATATGTGTGTGTGTGTTTTTGTAAAGAAAGCTGGAAATTATTTTTAAAAATTATTTTCCTTACTAAATTTAAAATTTATATGCAGCATTAAAGTAACCACAAATGTTCCTGAACACGATGATTAAATTAGTAATAAATTTTATACAGTAGATATACTATTTATGAAAAAAATCTCCTTTAAATGTAAAAAGATTTTATGCAGAGATAAAGAGTTTTAGTTAACAAATATACACTATGTGAATATCTAATTATTTTTATCCTTAACCCCCCCGCCCCCACATTATTATTTTATATTTCAATAATTGTTTTTAAAACCAGTATTTACGATGAATAATAAAGCGATTTTTATTGTAAAATATTAAAACATTTTTCATTACAATTTATGTGTATATTCTAATTAAATGTATAAAATATGCAAATTTTAATTAACTTTGAATGTTTAACTTAATTTCATTATAAAAATAAATTCCTACTACGTTTTTGTAATTTGAGAAAATATATATATATATGTATATATACACTGCTCGACATTGAAAATGCAACACTAAGAAAGAATGATAATAACGGAATGAAATTTGTTGGACACATACACTATAGTAGGAAGAACAATTGATTAAAATTTCAGAAAATTTGGAGTAATATGTACTGAGAAAACAGTACATAAAGCAGCGACCTCTGTGAGCAATAACAGCACATATCTGCATAGGTATTGAATCGAACAGCGATTGGATGACATGTACGGGTAGAGCACTTCATGAAATTTTAACACAATGCCACAATTCATTGATCGAAGTTACTGGTGAGTGGTGGGGAGCCAGTCGCTTTTCAACGATTAAACAGTCATTTTCATTGGTGCGAGATCAGGAGAACGCGCTGGCCAGAGCAACAGTCTAACATATTCGGCATCAATGAAGGTCAAGACAATATGGACAACTTGCGGTCGTGCATTATCCTGCTTAAATGTTGCGCTTCGGAGGCCTTGAACATAGGGCAGAGCTATGAGCCTTAACTCGTCAGAAATGTAACGGCTGGTATTCAGAGTGGCGGGAATGAAAACAAGAGGTGACCGGGACGTGTGTCCAATTGTACAACATACCATCAATCGAGGTGGTGACTCAGAATGCGGCTACCAAAATTCTGATTACCCTCAAAACTGCATCACTGGTATAGTCGCCATTAATGTGTGATCAACGATGAACCTGGACACAGGAATGGCGTGAAGTCACTTTTCAGACAAATCACAATCCTGTTTACAGCACCAAGATTGACTTATCCGTATTTAACAGCATTATGAATAATGCACATTGCCAGCTGGGATTCGACAACATCATACTGTCGATCATTTGCCATGATGTTATGGGTTCCCATTCGATACATGTCTCGATTACTTCATGTTCGTATTCTTGGCACTTTCAACAGCGGCCATTAAATTTCTGATGAGTTAAGGCCCGCCCCTCTGCCCTGTATTCGAGGCCTCCGTAGCGCAAAATTTAAGCAAGATAACGCAAGACCGCAAGTCCGGACCTTCTTTTAAACAGAATGTGTTCGACTGTTGCTCTGGCCAGCGCGTTCTCCTGATCTCGCACTAATGAAAATGACTGTTTAATCATTGAAAAGCGACTGGCCCACCACCACTCACCAGTAACTTCGATTGATGAATTGTGGCATCGTGTTGAAGCGTCATGAAGTGCTCTACCCGTACATGTCATCCAATCGCTGTTCGATTCAATGCCTAGGCAGATATGTGCTTTTATTGCTCACAGAGGTCGTTGCTTTATGTACTGTTTTCTCAGTACATATAACTCCAAATTTCCTGAAATTTTAATCAATTGTTCTGCCTACTATAATGTATGTGTCCAACAAATTTCATTCCGTTATTATCATTCTTTCTTGGTGTTGCATTTTCAATGTCGAGCAGTGTATATATATATATGTGTGTGTGTGTAAATTTTACACTGTCGTACTTTATTTTTTAAATATTTGATAATGTTTTGATAAAATAAGGATTTTAAAAATGTCTGAGCAAGGTATACTTTAAAATGATCTTTTATAGTGAAAATATATTTTTGCTTCTCCATGTTCGCTTTACGTAACAAATTCTAAATTCTGTCCTGGGCTCATTACATTTGTGTAGATCGTAACAAAAATTACGTGCATTAACTCAAGAATAATAAAATTTTATTTCAATGACTAAAACGGATCTTTTTTTGTATCATAATGTGATATAAATAGAATGATAAATGTAATAAAACGATGTGTCTAAATATTCTTAAAGGGAAAAGTTAAGTTTTAAGAACTGTTAATGATAAAAAAAAAGTTTCATATACGTTTTAAGGAAATATATATAAAAAGCTTGTAGTTTGTAACATATATAGATGGGTCATTCTCTGAAAAGTGGGCATTTTTTTTTTTTTTTTTTAAGTTAAAAAGATAAAACCTTAGTCCAAATAAAATTGCTCCAATTTTTTTTTTTTTTTTTTTTTTTTTTTTGTACATGTACACATATGTTACAATTAATAAAAAAAATAATATAAACCAAACTGTATCTAAAAATTTTTGATATAGCAATTACTTTTATTAATTAGAAAAATGAGGGAATGACTGTGAGGGAATGACTGTGGGGGAATGACAAATTTCTTCTAAAAACTACTTTATAAAAATATTATTAAGTTTAGTTATATTTTCAAACACTAAATATTTATTAAAACATATTTTTATTAATATAATATCATAAAAAAGCAAATTTGATTTATTTTAGTTAACTTTATAATGAGTGAGGGAATGACGTATAATAAAAATACTGTATTTCAATCTAACGTTTGAGAGCCTTATGCAACTCATTGTAAAAAGTTTCGAATAGAACACAACATGGCTTTTTACTTTGCTGCTATACAAATTAAGTTTGACTTATATAAAGCACGGGCTGCCATTAATGGAGTAAGTAGGGGTGTGATTATAGTTTGATGAGGGAATGATATCTAATACCAGGGACAACAATAAAGTGTCTTCTAATTTCTTTCATTGCATAATATATAAATGTAGTATAATGGATAAATATTTATTAAAGTATGTTTAATAAATTTTTAATTCAAATAATCCAAATATACATGCTTTAATACTATAGAAACCATTTTATTTACTTACATGTGGGAATGGGGACACAGTGAGGGAATAATATTTTGCATTTTAAAAATTATTTATAAATTATATTTGAATTCCAATAACCAAAGAATAACAGTTTATATGTAAAACCAACTAATATTGATAGTTTAAACAGCGTTTTGTTTTTGTGCTTTTAAAAATATACCCTCAAGACTACTGGGACATGAAATGACCACTTTTCAGAGAATGACCCAGATATGAAACGCTTATATATATGTAGCTTTATTATAGTCAAGAGAGTCTCTATGTATAGTTTAAGAAACTTTTATTACTTTGAATTTTTTTTTTTTTTTTTTTTTTTTTTGTCATTTTTGGAGAATGAACAGTGTCGTAACTAATCTGATAATATTTTCCGAAATACTTTTGCAGTAAAAAAGTCTAACAACTGATGTTAAATAATAACGTTAAACAAACAAAAAAACTTAAATATAATCAAAAGAAAATTTGAAATAAATTCTATATTCTAATTTCTTATGTATATTGTCTCTCAATTCGTAAGTTTACGTAAAATTTAATCAGAGAAGCATGCTGCATTTATGTTTCTGTAACGTGAATAGGTAATGTTAAAAGCCTTGAAATAATAAGTAGAGTACAATAAAATTTCAATAGCTTATAAGAAATAACCCAGATATCTTGAAAAAATTCATTCCATATTAATTAATACGTTACATAATTTTGTAACTGACAATGATTATTGCTGATCTGTTTCGTTTCAGGAAGTTGGAGACTGAAGTAACTTACATCCACGGTTGTTAAATTTAGAGACTTCTTTATTCAATAATCACAACTAATTTTGAGGAGTGATATTTGATATACATAACAGAAATTAATCTTCGAAGTGATTAGGCAACCGTTACAATTAAGATTTAGTGGTAGGTATTGAATTAAAACGTCGCCAAAATTGGCAACACTATTTTTCACTATTGGCAGCATTATTTTTCAAAAATGGCTTTCGAAATGTAAAATGCACGCTAGGAGAAATATATAACTTTGGAAGATGATTATCTGTGGCGAAGTTTTAAAAATAACAAACGAAAACTAAGTTTTTATCACTCTCTCTTTCTCTTTTTTTTTAAAGTAATAATTTACATTTTCTAATCTGTTTTCGATTATGCGCTGATTTTTGGTAGTTATTTTTTAAACCTGATATATGTTCTTGCATTCTTTCTTTTAAAGGACGGGTAGTCATACCTTTATAATATAGTTGTTGGTTAGATTCATTTAGGAATTTGATAAGTACCTGGTGGTGGGTAGATTTTACGGGATATAGTGTTAGTAATTTTAGGAGAATACAAGAACATACATCAGATTAAAAAAATAACTATCAAAAATCAGCGCTTGCAAGGTTTGCTTGTAAAAATCCCATAAAAAAATTATTTCAAGATTCTAAAATAATTTATAAAACTAATAAAAAACGAATTGCTTTAATTAGAGAAACCACTAAAATCATAAAAAGAAAGAAAGAAGTAAGTAGTGATTTTCCCATCTTTTCTATGCATAATCTTTGGCTAGAGTTATTAAAATAAAATAAAAGCTTGGTATATTACGTCCTGTCATATTTTTCTGCTAGGGGGCGCAATAAGCTAACACTTTATAAGTAGTCCTCAAGAAATATTTTAAACCATAGTTATAACTTAAAATATGAACTGCGTGTGAACAGAGTTTAAATATGTTATCCAGTTGATTTATAATTGTTTGGATGGATATTGTTTTTAAACGTATAACTTTTGTGAAATTATTCAAGTGTTTAGCGTAAATTTTAGAAGAAATTCGTTATTATGGAGAAGTGTTAAATTATAAATGTGAACTTTTTGGAATATTTCAACATGGTATATGAATTTTACCCTTTTTATAATGAACTGATTTTAATGAACTTTATATTAATGGACTTATGTTTTGATTATATATTTGTGAACATATATATTTTGACAGAAATTGCTTTTATTATATTTACAACTCTGAAGAAGACTCAATGATAAAGAGTCAAAAGCTCAGATGAAATTATATAACTAATTTGATGTTTTTAATGTGATATATTTTGAAATAAGTTGTATTGAGGTAATACATTGTTTTTAGTATATATACTGCAGTAAATCTTTGAAAAGAACTTGTCAATACCTTTAAAACGAATGGTTGAACTTTTGATCTGTGATAATTTAAAATAAAGTTAATGTTTTTTTTTTTTTTTTTTTTTTTTTTCCTTTAAAAAAAAAACGCATTTTTTAAAGATGTTATACAGAGAATAAATTGATTTTATTTTCCTATTTAGTGTTATACTACTTCTCTAGAATGAAATCCAACTATATTCATTTATGGAAGATATTTTAATAAATACTAATTTTAATAATTAATTTTTATTGAGTAAATTTTTATAGGAAGATGTAGAAGAAAGTTATGTTTTAATATAGAAGAATCAACAAGCGCAGCTGGCAATGTAACAGGTTGATTTCTTCGTATAAAGGCATCTTAAATATAAAGGTTAAAATTGAATTTCCACTGAAAAATGAACTTTACATAAATAAAGAGAGTCCTCTGGAGCTTAAGACATTGATCACAAAGCTACAATACTTGGCTGAGGGTTTGCTTAGATGACTTTTTATTTATTTATTTATTTTAACTTCAGTGAAAAGGCTGTAAAAGAAACCTTCTACTCTGTTTTCTGGTGTAAAAGAGGCTGCCACACTTGTTATTTGTATTTTCAAATAAATTTTGCTTACGTACATACAAGCTGGTCCGATAGCTCGTTTGATAGGGATTACCTTCTTAAATACCAGGTTCCTGGTTCAAATCCCGGTTCGGGCATGCTTGTTTGTGATGTTCTTACATGCGTATAAAATATAATAAATTGCGCATTGCTATTTTGAACTTATGTAACAACGATCACTCGAAACAAACGCCATTGTAATTATAGGTCTCAAAGGTGTCAAATAAATACAAAATGTTTATTTATTTTTTCTTCATTAGCATAAGTTTATTCAATAATTTCCCCTGAAGCCATATTTTTACGAAAGTTAATAAAATGTCTTCTGTTATAAACACGAGAACATATAAAACAAATGTTTTATTTTATTTCCAAAGTATATTGTCACCAAATAAGCATATTTATGTTAATATAATCACAAAAGTACGGTATGTTCTTAAAGTCAATCAAAAATATTACAATGTTTGAATATAATATGTCATAGGTATTTAAAAAATATTCTAAAAATTCAACTAAGTGTATATATTTTAAATAAATACCTATTATCTATTTCATATTTTGAAATTTAATAATGTTTACATAAATACGTATATCAGAAATACTTCAGTAATGTTTACTGCAAAATTGGATTTTTAAAGTGCACATATATATATTTCTTTGCCAATTTAAGTAAAAATTTCTAAATTTGGTGCATATGCACGGTACTCATTTCATTTTAACTGGTTTTATTTCCTAGACAAAAATGGAATAATTTATCCAAATGAAATAACAAAAATAAAATAATGAGCGTCATAAAAAGATGAGTAAAAAAAAAAAAAGAAAAAAAAGACATTGAAGAATATTTATTTTTAACTTAAAATTTGTACGTATCTTGCAAAAATTTTAAAATAAAATGTCTCACAATTCTTTTTAAAAATAAGATTTAAATTTTTTTATTCGTGATTATATTTACACATATAATAACGAATCACGGTTTCCCAGAAATATTACCTAAACTCTGAATCGCTAGATTCTTCGCTTAGAGTGTATAAAAAACGTTTAGAAATGAAATTATCGACAAGAAACAGTTTCAGAGAAAAGTGTGAAAGAAAAAACTTTGACGGCATATCTCATGCAATAAAAAAGGATGTTTGGATAAAGGGATGTTTTGCATGTTTTGGGCATTTTTTTTTTTTTTTTTTTTGCATGTTTTGGATGTTTTGCACAGGATGTTTGGATAAAGTTACGCATCTCATCTTTCTTTTCTATTTGAAGAATAGCTCGATTCTGATCGAGCAAGATAATCTTTTAGAAAACTTATTTTAAAAATTACATTCATGTAACACAAAATTTGAAATGAAATTAAAAAATTTCTTTCAGAGTATACGTTTCTTCCTGTCTCACCCTTTGAAAGACGAAAGGTAAACTCAGGTATACTAACCATTGTATAGTTTTTAAAACAATATTGAACGTCTATTTTCTATCTTTTGTGCCAAAGAGTATTTTTAAATATTACTTTTTAATATGGTTCGTACTCTTGTTTCGTTTTTATTGATCTTCATGAGTTAAAACAAAATAAAATAATAATAATATATATAAGTCAAATAAGTGTTATTATTACGATTTTTTTTAGTGGATAATCCAAATCTTCAATAAAAGTAAGGGTTTCTGTTTAATACTTCAAAGTTGTCCATTACTTAACTCTTTGGGTAAAAGAAATGTTACTAACTTCAGGATCGTCAGATAGATATTTATTCATTTATTTATTTATTTTTTTAATATTAATTACTTAGTTTTTTTTTTTACTTTTTTTTCTAAAAAGTATTTCTGTAGCTATTTAACTTATAGATATGTATCTTATATATATATATATATATATATATATATATATATATATATATATATATATATAGATAGATAGATAGATAGATAGATAGATATGACAGATATATTAGGGTGTCCCTTAAATGAGAGGGAAATTTCGTTTTTGTTTTTTCTTTTTTTCGTTTTTGAAATTCGATACGCATACACTCTATTTTTTTTACCCTATTCTATTTGACCCTAAACACTGTTTAGCAAAATATCAGCTTTCTGGGATAATGTTAACACGTGCCGAATACTAATATAGATGTTAGAATTTTCCTGTCAATTCGGAACGTGTTAACATTATCATAGGAAACTGATATTTTGCTAAAAGGGTCAAATAGGAAAAAATTGGAGAGTATCAGAATTTAAAAAAGAAAAAAAATATATAACAAGTTCCCCCCTTCACTTATATATATATATATATATGTGTGTGTGTGTGTGTGTGTGTGTGCAAACACACGCACACAAACCTTTGCTGTATGCTGAAAAATCCCAATAAATTCTTTTCTTAATGAAAGTTTTTAATGCTTCAATATTTTTTTTTTTCGTATATTTGGCAAATAAGGAATATCGTAGTCGGATATTATTATAGTAAGTTACTATTTTAGTAAAAAGCGTGGAATAACGGGGGTTACACTGCATAGAGTAAAATCAAATGACACAAAAATTACAATCTATAACATGAGAACATATGAAATAAATTATGGATTCTAAAATTCAGCATACCATGTTTCTAAATAACATACGTATTTTACTTTGATCACAAATTTATATCTTTGTAATGTGAATTAAAAATTCTAAATGATCTGAAAAATATTACTAACGTATAATCTATAATTATTTAAAAAAAAAAATTCTCAACATTTTGTATTTTTTCTTTATTAATAAATTATGTGTTTAATTTATAAAGATTTTAGTAAATTTTGTGTAAATAAGAATTCAAGAAAAAATTCAATATAGTGTACAAGTGTACTCTAAAACTAGTTTATTACAGAGATTTTTTTTTCTTACCCACCTCCATTTTATGTGTAATATTTTAAATATTGCACCATTCTTTGCATTGTAAACACATAAGAACATATAAAAAATTATGTAATCTAAATTTCAAATTTTTGAATAAAGAAAAAAGAATAAAAAAAAAAAGGAAAAACAATTTTCTCCCTTCATATATATATATATTCCTTTGTTGTATGCTGAAAATTCCAATAAATTATTTTCTTAATGTAAGTTTTTAATGCTTGATTTTTTTTTTTTTTTTTCGTATTTTTGGCAAATAAGGAATATCGTAGTCTGATATTCCTATAGTAAGTTACCATTTTAGTAAAAAGCGTGAAATAACGGGTGTTAAACTGCATAGGGTAAAATCAGATGACACAAAAATTAAAATGTATAACACAAGAGCATATGAAATAAATTATGGATTCTAAGTTTCAGCATACAACGTTTCTAAACTAACATATGTGTTTTAGTTTGATCACAAATTCATATCTTTGTAATGTCAATTAAAAATTCTAAGTGTTTTGGATAATATTACTAACGTATAATCTATAATTATTTAAAAAAAAATCTCAACAATTTGTATTTTTTCATTAAATTATGTTGTGTTTAATTTATAAAGATTTTAGTAAATTTTGTGTGAATAAGAATTTAAGAAAATTTTCAATATAGTGTACAAGTGTACTCTAAAATTAATTTATTACAGATATTTTTTTTCCTTACCCACCTCCATTTTATGTATAATATTCTAAATATTGCATCATTCTTTACGTTGTAAACACATAGGAACATATAAAAAAATTCTGTAATCTAATGTTCCAATATTTTGTCTCAAAAATACTTTTTTTATTTAATTCATCGTAAAATCTCTTTCTTTTCTGATTTTTCAGTATGAAACAGAAATATTAACTTTTGTCAAAAGCAAATCTGTAAACATTCTAAAAGGTCATTAAAATGTTCGTGAATATATTTTAAATAAATAATGGTTAAGTACTCCAATTTTCACTGCATAATAATTTTTATCAAAAATAAAATTTCTCGAAACTCATTGGGAAAGTTTCCTCTAAATCCAAGTTTTTATAATACAAGTATTTATTTCCATCCTGTCTTCACTTTGCATAAAAAATTCTAATATAATGCATATGCACGATGCTCATTAAATTTACGTAATAAAAGTGAAACTCGTAAAACAAATTTAGCACATTACTTTGTATAATAAAATTCCGTTTTTTAGACGAAAAATTTTTTTTATATCCAAATGTAATGACATAAACAGAAAATGAGCACTATAAAATGTTGTGCAAAAAAAAAATAAATAAATAAAAATAAATAAATAAATAAATAAATAAATAAATAAAAAATAATCTGGTGTGTCACGACTTTCTCTTACACTGCCTTTCAAAAATATAAAGACATATTGCAGATTAAGAAGCATAATAAAAATTTCTGTATATAAACCTACGTTAAAAAGCATTAACGTTCCGTTAAAAACAATTCAAATCCTTAAAAAAAAATCAACCGCTAAAAATTTGACTTTAGAATTCAAAAGACCTCAAAATATGTAATTATACAATAATAGTAGTGCTAAAAGTATTAACTTAAAAAATACTTTATTTAACGTATGGGATTTTCATTCCTGAACAGTTTTCTTGGACATGGTAAAATGTAGTAAAACAAATACATTCAATAGAAAAGAATGTTCTCACTTAATTATTGTCGCAGTGTTTGTCGTCTCTATAAAGTATGCATGTACACAACACTATGTGTATTTAAAAACAGTCCTACATTAATAACACATAGCACAACAGAAATGCACTTCCAGCAATTTCCAAGTACATTTCATTACTTTGGGTAGATCTGTAAACGAGTGGTGAATTATTTTTCTACCATATTTTGCACTAAACATTCTTTTATGAATATAAAAAATATATGTTCACTTTGTTTAGTACAGCCTATAGATGTTGAATTGCACACATAAGAAAATTTGGTATTGTTATAATGTATTTGAACTGTATATGAACCATTTATTTGATCTCGAGAAAAAAATTTGTGTAGATTCCACATATGATACAGGTTTAGAATGACGAGTTTAGATTTCCTGTTACTATTTGTTCTTCAGATATTCTGATAACAGATACACATGCATTCTGACCAACTGCTAGTCGCCTTTTTTTTTTCGATTCAAGGGAGTTCATGACGTTTAAATATTGCAAAGCCTAATTTTCGAAAATTATAATTAAAAACAATACTTATTTTTGCCGTTTATAGGTAAGAGCAATTAAAAAGAGTTATACTGTTATTTTACAATAAATATGCATATATATATTCATTTTATCTTCTTGTTTTGTAACACAAAATGTATTTTAAAGTTTTTTTTTTTTTTTTTTGTGTGTGTGTGTGTGTCCTCCCGTATTCTATAAATAAAAATGATCATACTCTGATATCGCTACAGCATATTATAAGTAAAACATATTGTGTGCTAAATAGTAAAAAAAAAAGAAAAAAAAAAAAAACAGCTCTATAACGTATGCTATAAAATGGGGTTTTTCTTTGCTTGAGTAAGGATAATTTGTAATTATTTGAATCAGAAACAGTGATTGTATGTATGAATATGTCACTCTGCTTTCTTTAGCACGATGAGTAGTCACTGCTTAAATATTTTGGGCCGAAATATTTAAACGATTTTAATTGCATGTTTTCTTATTATAAGGTGCTTCTTTAAAACATTAACTTTTAATTTCTTCTATATATGACGAAAATATTAGTTTCGCTAAATGTTCGACCTCTGGTTTCGAAGGATTTCCACGTATTGAGATTTTCCGAATACGATTTGCCCATTTTTAGAAAATGTCAGTCTATGCTTATCAAAATTTTCTCGTTGCTGTATTTCACGAACTAATGAACAAAGTTAAAAAAAAATTGATATTTATTTAGGCCTTCATTTACATTGGTACTAATTACATTTGGACACCAGCTGCTCAACAGATGGCGCTGTCAACCCATTTTCTTCAAATTTTCAGCATCATGACAGTATAGGACAAGATTTCGTATAAATGTATATAATGAGAAGTATTTTTAACTTTCCAATATGAAATTAAATAAACTGCTATGCCAGTCACATGACTTTCTCTTACTCTGGATTTCGATTCTAAAAAGATAAATTGCAGATTAAGTTGTAAGATCCATAAGGTCACATAATAAAATTTAATCTACTTTAAAAGAAATATAATATACATACATGTTTAGGAACAGTTTTACTTCACGTATAAATCTGTGTGAGGGGGCTACCGCCCCTCTCAACCCCTCTTTCAATTATAGTGCCTACATTTATATTAAAAAAAAAAAAAAAAAAAAAAAAGAAAGGAGAAAAAAATACAAGACTTTTATTAACTTGTCTTCCAACTTGCCAATTTTGATCCTATTTTTCAAGTTGAAACCTAATACGAACTTCAAAATATGTAATTTGAATTTCCTTGGGCTATTTGTTTTTAAGTTTTGTTCAAAACAGATATACATACATATCATCCGCTTAAAATTAGACTTTCGTATTCAGGGCACCTCAAATCGTGATATTACGCAAAAAAAAAAAAAAAAAAAAAAAAAAGTGAAAGGAAAACTTAAAAAAAATTCTTTGTTTACATTATGGGTAAGAAAAATGAATTTTCCTTCCTGAGAAATGTTCGTCGACATAGTAAAATGTAGCAAAGTACTTCAATGGAAAATAATTCCACATTCAATGGAAAATAATGTTTAACTTTATTTTGGGTAGCCCTGTATATTGTCTATAAACTGAAAACATATCACATTGTGTACTTAAATTTAGTCTTATATAAAAAACACCTAGCACAAAATGAAATACACTTCCAACAATTTCCATGTATAGCCCCAATATACCCAAATAATTTGAGTAGCTCTCTACGAATGATGAATGAATCCATACCACAATCTACACAAAACATGCTTTTATGCATATGAAAAATATATGTTCATTTTATTTTCTTTAGTGTGATCTATACACGTTAAAATCTACGTGCCGAAGATTCCGCTCACAGATCTAACGTATTTCAATTCTAATGCAAATCCTTTCCACGAACCATTTACTTGATCTCAACAAAAAGTTTAGTGTAGCATCACTATATGATACAGATTTAGAATACCGAGTTTGTATTTCCTGCTACTCTTTCTTCGGAAAATATGCTGATAAAAATCACTCACACCCAGACCAATTGCTAAAAGCATGATGTTCGGATTCAGGGGAACTCAAAAAGTGTAAATATAACAAAAATTCAATTTTTATGCCATATATATATATATATATATATATATAGAAATACATTAATATAATCAGTGCAAAAAAATTTTTTTTTATGAAATTTAAAGATGACTCAACTTCAGTATTAAAACAATTCCTTGGATCACAAGCTAAGACTACCCATATCAAATCAAAGAAGAATTAAAGAAAAATCGAAATAAATATTGTAAATTGGAATAAGAAAAAAAGCAATATTTGCATTCTAACGTTTTCAAGGGCCTGGTAGAATGCAAATATGCTAAAATATGGATGTTTTTCTGTAACAAAGAAAGCAAAAGCTAAGAATTTCTTTGTTCGCATATATATATATATATATATGCTATTAATAGTTAAACAGGAAACGTTTTTGTCTTTGTACACATATCGCTTACCCCTGTATATCATTCAAAAAGACTCGTCGATACCTTTAAAAGTAATAACTGAACCATATTTTTGTGTTAATCTAAAACAAATTTTTCATTATTTTTCACTTTTAACAACGAGAAAATAATCTGATATGACACTCACACGACTCTCTCTTACCCTGAAATTTAATACTATAAATATAGATTAGAGATTAAAGAGTTAGATAACGAGTACTGTTGCATAAACCAATTTTAAAAACAATTTCGGCTTCTGAACCGCTTTATTTGACAAATAATTCTGTGTGAGGAGGTGACTACCACCCTTTAACCCCTCGTTTAATTACCTTCATTTGTATCAAAATCAAATTTGTTATTAAATTTAAAAATCCATTCAAAATTATTCAGACACACAACTTTCACACGAACCATTCTCTGAAACTTCTCAGTCTTGATCAAACTTTTCAAGCAACAAACATATATTAATTTCAAAATACAACATTTGAATTGAACAAGGAAAAAAAAAACTTCGGTATTCAAGAAATCTCCAAACGTGTAAGTATGCAAAAAACAAACCATGAATATTTAGCTTAAAAAATATTTTTTTTATGGGTATGAGGCATTAACATCAGTTACTAAGCATTTTTCTTGGACATGGTAAAATATTATAGTAAAGCACTTTTTTAACTAATTCTTTTCACTAAGGGAATGTTTTTGCATAATTATTCGCAGCCGTGTATATGTTCTAAAATTTGTGTACGCATCACACGGCGCACATATATATAATTCTATATTAATAACATGCTGCACAATCTGAAATACACTTCCACCAATTATCAAGTATTGTCTTACTACATTCTAGTTATTTTGTGTAGCCCTGTAAATGAACGACGAATGATTTTTATACCATATTCTACACGAAGCCTGCTTTTACGAATATAACAAATATATATTCATTTCATTTGGTTGAGTGATTCCCAGATAGATGTTAAACTTTACATATCTGCAATTTCCCCCATAGACGTAATGCATTCGAATTATCTTAGGTGTCCCTGTACATGAACCATTTGCTTGATCTCAAAGAGAAGTTTAGTGTAGCATCTCTATATGATAAAAATTTAGAATACGGATTTTGAACTCCTGCTGTTATTTTTTCTTGACATATGCTGATAACAGACACACGCACATTCACCAATTGCTAAAACATGTTTTTCGGATTCAAGGTCCTTAAAAGGTGTAAATAAAATAAAGCTCAATTTTGAAAATTTGACTCCGAAATAATACTTTCTCTACCATATACATGGGTTAGAGAAATGAAAAAAAGCATTTTCTCAAATGTCGTACAAAATTACCTTTCGAAATTTGCTGTTTTATTTTTCCCAGATGCATATCTTTTGCATTTATTATGGTAAACACATTTTATAAACAACAATTTTTATAAATAATTTGTATTTCGTTAATTTGTTTAAGAAAATTACATGATTATATATTTTGTTTCAAAATGAATCAATAAATTATTCAATTTATCGTTTTTAATTTTAGTGTCTTTCTAGTGAGACTAAAATTAAAGCTGATAATCTTGTTATCTTGCCTTTTTATGGACTTTTATGTTTTAAATGAGCTATAGTTGTAAAATATTTTAATTTTTATGTTATTTTAAAGCATGTTAATAAATTTCATTCCCTTCAACTAAATCCTTTGTTCCGAAGCTTCATAAGGGGGGAATCTATAATGCCCCTTGTAATAATTGCCATTCGTTTTACATAGGTCAAACTAAAAGAAATGTTCAATGCCGTTAACGCGAGCCTTCACGGTATGTTGCTAACCAAGAAATTTCTAAATCTTCTATTGCTAAACATAGTCGGGAATCTGACCATAGTTTTAATTTTCTGCAAGCCAAAATTACCTGTTATGCCGAACGCGATTTTCGAGTTAGATTTCCTGGAAACTTTAGCTATCTATCTCATCTATCTTAATCGCGATAAAATTGTTAATGAAAAATTTTATTGCACTGTCTACAGCTTGAAAAAATTTGCTTAAAGCAATTTTCTTCATTTTCTATACAGGTAAATAAACAAGTAAATAAATAAAAATAAATATTTTATTAATTCCCCCTCTTCTTTTTTGTGTTTGTTTCTCTTGTATCGCGTTTTTTGATTGTGTTCCCTTCTGATAGCATTTGCATGCTGCTTCCTATTGGCTGATTGTGTTGCTCCTCTCCTTTTGCGTTTTGCTCTACTTCAGTCTTCCTTTTGCCTCCATGGCACGTGTTTTTTGCACCTGAAGAAGAAAGGCGACGTCCTTTTGAAACTGGTGGTGCTTACATTAATATTATGGTGTGTTTTTCAGTTTAAATAGTGTTTTTGTAAGTATGTTTACAACTTGAAAAATTTTCTAATGTATTAAAGATTAGCTCGTAATTCATGAATTTGAGACCGTTTGGGATACATTTTCATAATTTTCTGGAGTAATTTTTTGCGGTAATTTTTCATCAGATTCTTTTATTTTTATTTTTATCAATTATATTTTTATGAGAAAGCAGAAATAAGCTATTTTTTGCAGATAATGGATAATACGAAAAATGCAATTATCACAATACATTTCACGAAGATCTAGTGTTGGCTTATTGCGAAACAGGGCAACTCCAAAGTAAGTTACAAAGGCAAGCGAATCCAAAATAAAAACTTGAATAACCTTCCTCTTTCACGTGGCGCTGCATACAACAAACATACTGTCCTAATGACTATAAAACTAAAGAGGTTTAGTTTTACAATAGATAATCTTACTTTGGCAAGCTATGGCAAAAAATCAGCTTTCTTTAAAAATTTTGTTTTTTGGAGATGGTCGATTGTGCAACTAGACGACACAAATAAGCACGTACATTAAGTTGCATGTATTGTAAGCAATTGCATATGATTTAGTTGTGCTAGATAAGTATACTGTAAGACAGATTTATGAAAATTTGAAGACGTGAAATTCAATATCAAATTTGGAAAATATTAATTTAAAAAATAAAATATAACGTTATTAAATTATCAAAACCATAAATGCAATAAGAGAGTAATTTTTCTTCATTATTTACAGTTTATTAATCATTTTATTTAAAAGAAATTTATGTACTCTAATTGATATCCATTGAAACAGTCTTTAAAATATTTTCAGTTGTTTCCAAAAAAGAAAAAAATAATAATAATGACAAAGCAAAACTTAACAAAGAATATTAAAGAAAATAATTACTTTGATAAATGTGTACGTTATACCGTTTTAAAATGGAAATATTATTTCTTACTATTACTCGCATGTGTATCTTTTCTTTAAATTTTTTTACTCTCAAAAATTGTCCTTTATTCCCCAGACAAAAGAAATACTTGTCTCTTAAAAAATTCAAATTCTCATCTCAAATCTCACCAAAAAAGTATCCCAAGGAAAAATAAAATCTAAGAAAACGTTCTCTAAAAACAATGGAGGCAACGATGCATGTCCACGCATACTTTAAAATTTAATATGTTTTCGAAAATTGTAGTGTATACAGAACGTAGGTTATGTGAATAATAAACATAAAGATTACATTTAAAAAATTGTAATAGCATACATTGTTAATAATAATAATAATAATAATAATAATAAAAAGAAATCCTTGCAAAGATTATCTCTTATATCCGTGACTTGTAAAAGGTACATAAAAAGGATTTATAAATATATTTTCACAAAACAATTTTTAGATAAAAAATCACTAATATTAGATTTTGACTTTTTAACCCAGTTTATAAATAAAAATAAAGGATATTTTATGGTACAATTTTAGGGAGAAATAAGTTTATATTATAAGACTATATACTGTAAAATATTATGCTGGCTTTTTAAAATTCAACTTTGAAAAAAAAAATTCTCTTTTAAAATTTAATGCACAAATTGTAAAAATAAAAATGAAATGATAATAATTAGCTGTACAGAGAAATACATTATTTTATGTTTTCATCACTCAGAAAAATTATAATTTTATTATTATTATTATCATCATTATTATTAAATAATCACAATGTTCTGAAAGTAATATAGATTTCTAGAAATCTATAGGACTTTCAGAATGGAAATAATCTGGTGTGTCACTCATACGACTTTTACTCGCTCTGCATTTCAATACTATAAAGGTAGATTGCATATTAAGTTTTTAGATCAGTAAGGTTAAGATAATAAAGTTCAATGTAATTTAAAAATAATCTAAAATAGCAATAGAATGTCCACACATGTAGTCAATTTTAGATGTAATTCTTTAAATTTTTGAATAATAAATTAGTACATTTTGCATAAGGAATTGATTTAAAAGAAATGTGTAGAAAAGTTCTAGTTCCACACATGTAGTCATTTTAGATTTAATTCTTTAAAATTCTGAATAATATATTAGTACATCGTGCATAAGGAACTGATTTAAAAAGACATGAATTTTATTTGAAATTATATACTTGTTTGTTGAAGTAATTTTCATTTCAGTTCTTTAAAAGAAAAGATTAATTTAAATATAGATTAATTATGTAAACCTTTTAAAATGCATCTTTCATAAATCAAAATTTCATTTATTTTAAAATCGTAAATGTAACCCATAAATTAAAAATTTAATTTATTTTAAAATGTAAATGCAGCAATTTATTAATAATATATTTAATCTTTGAAATAAAATATAACTATTATATTAATATATATAACCTTTGAAATAAAACACAAACTTAAAATTCATACATTAAATAAATCTAATAAAAGTTGTTCTCAATTATTTAAGAATTCGCATCGGATTGCAGAATATTTCTGATGCAATAGCTCTTTGAAATTACGCAATGTAGCTGTAATTATTTTATTTTTGTTTCGCAATATCATAAATCACCCCGTCCATGTGGCTGAAATAGAGTTTTCCAAGAATTAAGTTAATATAATTTAAACCGTCTCTCCAAATTTAAAAGTTTCCATAAGATTAATAGCAAGAACAAAGAATTATGTTTGGCGAGCGTTTGGTGAAAGTTCCGCCGGGCTACCTTTTTTGGCTGCGGAAGTCTTGCACGCTCCTGAGTAAATGCACATTCCGTTACTTTTCACCAGCTAGAAAAGACGCAAAGCTTTTGACCCTCTCTCTCACTCCCCTTGATGTTATCAAATTCCCGAAAGTTTTTATTAGAACTAAAATAATTGGATTTAAAATAAACTGTTCGAGAATGTAATTTGCTTGATTGTCGCAAATAAATAATTCCGGTTATATCACTTTCAATTTTTGATTCTGTGGTTATTAGCGGCTAGCAAATGTACAGCTCGATCACGCCTTCTAGAAAGCTCCGTCACAGGGAATATCGTTCCGCTTAATCCCTCGTTCAATTATAGAGCCTACATTTATTTAAAAAAAAAAAAAAAAAATCAAGACTGTTATTAATGAACAAATTTTTAAGTGGACTGAACAAATTTTTAAGTGGCAACCTATATGGAACTTCAAAATACGATATTCGAATTTTATGCAGTATTTGTTTATAAGTTATGCTGATAAAAGTTATACACACAGATCAACCGCTAAAAATTGGGCTTTTGTAATCAGGACACCTTAAAAGGTGATATTATGCAAAATACTGGAATTGAAAATAAAACTTCAAAAAATACCTTGTTAAAAGTATGAGTATGAAACATTAATTTTCCTGCCAGAGTAGTGCTTTCCGACATAGTAAATTGTAGCAAAGCACTTCCATCAATTGCATTGGATATAAAAGAACGTTCAGCTCAATTTTGAGTAGCCCTGTATATTGTCTATAAAAAATACTCACTACAAACATCATTGTACATTTAGTTTTACATGAAAAACATCTAACACAGAATGAATTACAATTCCAACAATTTCCAAGTATAACTCCAATATATCCAAGTAATTTGGGTAGCCCTGTAAATGAATGATTTTTATACCACAATCTACACAAAACATGCTTTAATGCATATTAAAAAAAAAAAAATGTTAGTTTTGTTTTGTTTAAGACAGAGATGTTACACTGTACTCATCAGTTTTCCGACAGACTCACAATGTATTTGAATTCTCTTGAATGTCCCTGTACATGAACCATTTTCTTGATCACAACGAAATTTTAGTGCAGCATCCCTCTATGATACACAATCAGAATACCGAGTTTTTTTCCCCACTACTATTTGTTCTTGAGATATG
This sequence comes from Salticus scenicus, assembly GCA_963930645.1. Classification (NCBI taxonomy): domain Eukaryota; kingdom Metazoa; phylum Arthropoda; class Arachnida; order Araneae; family Salticidae; genus Salticus; species Salticus scenicus. Next base: position 245,177,898 of record OZ005652.1, read on the forward strand.
CTGATAACAGGCACACAGATAGACACGCACACAGCCACAGAGACACACACACAGACAGACACACAGACCAACAGCTGAAAACATGATTTTCGAATTTAGGAGGCCTTAAAATTTATAAATTAGAAAGATCCCAGTTTCGAAAATTTGACCCAAAAACAACACTGATTCGAAACTTGAAATTTATATCACATGATATTGTCAGCACGACGTCTGTTGAACGCTTACTAGAGTATCCAACATCTAAAGATTTTAATATCTTCTTATAACACTCCAAATAATGATGGCATGTCTTCACAACTCTTAAAGTTGATTTCCAGACCATCGTTATTAATCCTTTGCGTATACATATTGTGACGCAGATACTCACTAATTAAACAATATACATATTAATAACAAATATGTTGAAGAAATAAAATTCATTATTGAAATTTCAAAAAGATAAATGGCTTATGGTGGTGTGATTTAGTGCCATTTATCTGTTCAGTGGCATAAGCTGAAGAAGAATTCTCTTATTTTGGAAATATTACTGTTTGGACCTTGCCCAAACTTATGCTAGTTTTGGAGTAAACCAAGAAAAACCCCTAATAACCAGGCTGACGTGTGTAACATGAGTTCGAATGCGCTACCTCCCTTTAACCAGCTTAGAGAGCAGGATATCCCGGCCACTCTGTGTAATAGTTAGTTTTAAGTAGCCTCATTATGTTTCGCCATAATTACTTGTAAAAATGTTTAGGATTCAAATAAGCATGTATAAAGTCAATATCATTTATCTGAGCTTTTAAGAAAGGAGAAAAACGACTTTTCCAACAGCAGCGTAACTTTCATTCATTATAATTTAGAACAATTCTTAATGTTAATGTATTTGTAAATTAATTAACTCACTAAAGAGTGTTTATGTTATTAGCTCTCTGAAAATTAATTAAACGCCGAAAAACACATATTAAAAAAGCATGTCTAAAAAGCACAACTGAATATTTCCAGATATTTCTTATTAATGAATTAACTGAAGAAATACGTCATTTCGCTCACCTTAAAATATTTAACCTGAAATTACCAATATGCAAAACTTTACAACTTTCTCCGGAACTTCTCTCATTTCCTCTGAAACGAACGTGTATATATATAAAGTAAATCGACTGGTAACCATTTCTTCAACTAACCCAACTCTTTCATGCACAACCTTACATTTTCTTCGAGACCATCAATAGCTAAAACATAGATTCGACTGGTAATCTGACCTCAACCAACCCAACACTACATCAACAATGGACTTTATCCGCGTTACATAATAAACCCTTGAGACGTGACTACTACAGGGAAAAATGCAGAATTATAATGTTTACATGTGTTTTATGGGGAAATGTTTGCATTCTATAGGAAAATGTTTTTATCTTAGAGGGAAATTCATAAGGAAATGGAGAATCAGAAGTCGCATGTTGGGTATGATTTAGCCTCGAACCCAAGAAAACGGATATTGTCCGTTTACGCTTATAATTGCCGCGCGATTTCAAGCAGTTGATCGGGTGAGAGATTAAGTCCTCACTACCTTACAACTGGTGCAGTTCTAAGTTTAATGGGATTTCATATGCAGTGTTACATGATATGAGAATAATAGAAAAATTAGTTAAAATGACAAAAAAAAAAAAAAAAAAAAAAAAAAAAAAAAAAAAAAAAAGTTGAATTCATAATGAAAAGGAAGAATTTGGAGAAATATTGCAAATATATTACCGAAGCTCTTATGCTTTTAACATCATGTAAGAATGTAGGGGAAAGTTTGATAAAACGGGATAGTCGGACAAAACGGGATACGTCGCCTGGGGACCCGTTTAGTACTGCTATCGAGCGGATGACAACAGAAAGTTGTTCTCGCCCACCATTGCATCATTCTCAGTTCGTCCCGTCTCGTGACCACTAGTTGATGGAAATTTGTAGTTCTTAGAACTTTTTTATTCTGCTTTCTTGGCACTTTCTACATTTACGTGCGTTGTTTTCTACATTATTCTGCCTACACATATGGGAATACAATTCCGGTGAATATTACATTTGATTAAGCATTTATTAACGAATATTCTCATGTGTAGTCTATCTAATTTTCCTTTCACATTTAGGCAACAGCCATCGGATTTGGATAAAACGGGATACAGTTTTTTATATACTTTTCTCAAGGGACATCGTTGGAGTAGACCAGCCAACAAACCTGTCAGGAGACAGCCTACGGACAGACCAACCTGCAACATCCTCAGCGAAGAAAGGATTAGATCTCTCTTGTTATCGACCTAAGCTACTCTTTTCCATCTCTTCAAAGTTTGTTTTACCTGTACCTCAAGTAAAAGGACCTCGCCCAGAAAACAAGGCTGATAAGAGAAAAAAGAAACTGTAGTAATAACATCATCTCCATATAAGAGTAAGTTAGAAATGGAAGAAATAGAAATGATGATACAACTACAAGAAAATTAAAGAAAAGGCTGCTAAGAAATCCTTCTAAAAATTCCAAAAAGAAGTTTATAAGAAAAGGAAAGGGAAAAGAGGAAGAAAAAGAGCTACCAGGTCCAGCCGAACCTGAAATTAGGCCTATAAAAGAATCCAAAAGAACGCCTAATCCTGATGTTAAAAGTCAAAACATAGAAAAGTTTAATGAACCTTCAGCAAGCAGTCAAGAATGCATGTTGTCATTGTCTGAAGATGAAACAGAGGGAGTAGAAACCTGTATATATTGTAATACACTGTACGTCGATTCTAAGACTGGTGAAGGTTGGATACAATGTTCTGGATGCCAAGAATGGGCTCACGAAGCGTGTTCTAATGCCTTTTTATGCGACTTTTGTTCTGCTATAAGACTAAATGAAAGGTCTTCTTTCCCATTTTGTAAATAAAAACATAAAAAGCTCTTATTTTAAGGCTCTGATTACTGAATACATTTTTCTTTCAAGTGAAAATTTTGCTTTACCGTTTTCTGTCAGTTAATTATGCTTTTCAGTTAGTTTATACAAAATATTAAACATTGTAATCCCTATCCCGTTTTGTCACACCCAGGTATGCTAAAACGGGATGTGTAAGAGTAAATACTTTTATTTTACTATTTTACAACCATTACAATTAGTTAAAAATATGTTTTTTGTGTGCTTCAATAAATGTTGTAGTTATAAAAAAAAAAAAAAAAAAAAAAAAAAAAAAAAAAAAAAATGTGGTTTTCTTCAACGTATTTTCCGTAGTAAAAGAAAAGAAAAAAAAAAAAAAGGTATTTCGTTTTGTCCAACTTTCCCCTACATATATTGTATAAATAATGTACGAAAAGTTATGACAAAGTGTTTATTTATTTATTCATTCAGTACATTTATCAAACAGTGATAGTTTTAGAAGTTTAAATAATCCTTAAATTTCCCTGTCCGACAGATTGCTCCTCTCAAAATTTTAAGTTTTGCTTTTGCTGCACATGTGAAATAAAATCCATAGTTTTCGGTAAGGAAATTATGTTTTGTATGTAGATTTTTAATTCATATTTTCTAAAAGCCAATTAGTTGTAGTTTATGCTTAAAAACTTTCGAAACTGTAATATTAAGATTTGAGCAAAAGGGAGTTAAAGTTGAACTATCACAAAACGCTGCTACGCTTACCTCATTTGACTCTTATGAGATAAATGAAATGCATTTTTGGATACAGAAAATAAAATATTCTTGCAGATTAAAATGCATAAAAATGTAAACTAAAGGCCTAATTAATATTACTATATAGTTTAAGAACATTATGAGGATATAATATTATTTGTTATTGTTGAACTCTAACCCAAATGTAAAGCAAAAGGAAAAAAAAAAGAATCATATTTTTACTTTTTTAAAAAATATATTAATAATTCCTTTATCAGTTTTACATATATTATGAATGCTAATAACTATTTTCAGTATCATTAGCGTAAGCATAATTTTATGCACGGTTGAATTTTAGAAACATTAAACATTCCCTGCAATAATTTACCATTGATAAAATTTCCTTCATATTGTATTTCGAAAAATATTTGACGCTATAGCTAGATGAAAAATAAAGTTATATATAAGCAGAAGAAATAAATTTTCCTTCTTGTAGTTTCCTAATATAATGCGAAAACATGTGACATGAATAGCAATTCGCCTCGTAAGCAAGAGTACAAAGCCCCAGTGAGATATGCACCCTGTGAAAAAGACATCTATTCTTCCTTGAGTATGCCCTTTGGAATGCGAAATATATAATTCTGATAGAGATAATTCCAGAAAATGTAAATATATTCTTGGAACTTCATATTTATTTTTCCACTTAGCATGCGTGTATAAAAATGCTAGTTTTATTCTAGTTAAAAAAAAAAAAAAAAAAAAAAAAAGAGAGAGAGAGAGAGAGAGAGAGAGAGAAAGTTGATTTTAAATAAATACAGGATTTTTTCATTTGTATTGTTCTATATTTATCGTGTTATTTCGTACTTCATTCATTCATGACCATCAGATTTTTATGATTGACTTGGAGTCCGCTTATAAATCTTCGTCAGGTAAAGACAGATAGAACATGACAGAATTACAATACGAAGAATTGGGAAAAACACCCAGGGCCAGCGCGGGAATCGAACCCGCTCTCCTACACTCGAAGGCGATTAGTAGTGTGGTGACATAACCATTCGGCCACAGAGGGCTCATTTTTGTATTTATCAAAAAATAAATAAATCTATAAATAAATAAATAAATAAATAAATAAATAAATAAATAAAAATAATAATCTAGTATACAATTTGGTGTAGTTACTTTCACTTAACCTACTAGTTTTATTTGGCATATATTCCTATGAGAGGAAGATCAACACCGATTTTAATATTGTTCCTACATTTATAAAATAGTTAGGTTTATAAGTAAATTTAAATTTCAATTTATTCAGAGAACGTTTACTCACAATATATTTTAAAACTTATCAATCACATAAAAAAAAAAAAAAAAAAAAAAAAAAAAAATCAGGTACCCATTTACATCCAAAAAAAACTTTTTCTTTTAAATGAATAGGATAAATGGCTTATCGCACCACTCACTGCGAATAAATAAGTCAACCAAGATTAGCCAATGCATATTTGCCAACTTCCTAATAAATATTCCGTAGTATTGTTAGTACCCGCCCCTTTTTCCATACAGTTTTATTTTTAGAGTAATTGTTTTCAAATGTAATTACGATCAAATACGAATAAAATTACTCTAAAAAAAGAAGACTGGTGTGAGATATAAGCGGATACTAACAGTACTAAGGAATATTAACTATCGGATCTACAGATCAAGAATGTCAACGTCCTGTTTTCCTCCCTGATTATTAAACAGATCATTTTTATTTATTCCATATTATATATATATATATACATACATGTAAATGATTCACTTGCTACATAAACAGATACGTCTTTGAGGGAGGCTGCCGCCTTCCTCACCCACCTCCACTACATTTCTCCGTCTATATATATCTGTATATATGTGTATATTTATAAATTTATATATTTTTCGAATACATGAAAGACTTCTATTAAATCCTTGTATCAAATTTCATACAAAATGATTACATAACATATTGGAATTATTTTGTGTAACCCTGTAAACTAATTATCATTTCTATGAATTTTCTACGGAAAACATAAATTTAAACAATCTAATATCATTTTATTATATTTAATGTGGTGTAACTATGTAAAAATATACTTTTAAAAATATAGTCTATAGACCGTAATGGTATGATATTATTCTGTGTGTTCCTGAAAAAGAGCTACTATTATTATATACACCAATAATAGAAATACACCTAATTAATTACAATTCATTAATATTTCAACCTAATTTGCCATCCTAATTTGGATGATTACAAAATATCATCGGAATCCTTTTGTGTGGTACTGTAAATAAATTTAGTCTATATATACCCTTTTTTTTCAGCGAAAATATGCTTTTAGGCATTTTTATAATGGTTAATTCCATTATATTGAATGCAGCGTAAACGAGTTAAAGTGCGCTTAGATAAAAACTTGCCCATAGACTAAAATGTGAAAAAATTACTTTGTGTGTCTCTGTAAACGAACCATAAATATTGTATACGTCAGTAAGAATTACTTAACTTATTCTGTGTTTTTTATGAATCAAAATTTGGTTGATTACGTGATACTGTCGGAACACTTTTGGAAGGTCTTGTACATTAACTATGAAGCCTGAGCACAAATATTGTCTGTAGAAAACGGGAAATTAAACATCTCAGTAATGCATGCTAATTTACTGAATGCCAAGTAACAATGTTAAAATTCATTTAAAAGAAATTCATCCCATAGGCTATAATGATAAGGAAAACTTTGGGGTGTCCCTGTACACGAACTAGGAATAATATAGACATAAAAAAATCCACAGCTATTTCTATATAGAGCCTGAACGGGTGTAGCAATCTACAAGTCAATAGGTGTATTTTTGAGTCCTCCGGTACATACAAATTATGTCCATAAGCCGTAATGAAAAGAAAAACTTTGGTGTGTTCCTGTACTCGAACTACAAATAGAATACACACTAAAACGGATATAGCTAATTCCGTGTGGTTCATGAACATATGTACTGAGTTACAAGTCAATAGGATGATTGTTGCGTCCGCTATCGTGAGAGAGACAGACACACAGACACACAGACAAAACCCAAAATCTTTTTGAGTCTCCACATGGAGGCCTCCACTGACATTTCGGCAATTAATTCGTTGGCAGATGTGCCTAATGTAACAGATTTCGCACTAGATTGACGCTGCCGTCTTTTTATCTGTATTGTGTATTGATACTTTAAAATTGGTAAATTGGTACTAATTCATGCAATGAAGAAAATTTCTTTGCTCATTAGTCGATTGGAAACAGTATTAAGAGATAATAAAATCGAAAATAAAGGGTCATACTTGCGAAAGTTAAGTTTTGCCACATTTCTGTGTTCGTGAAAATTCAAATTTAAATCCCAATAATATTTCAAATAGTAATTGGGTCTTGTAATGTAGGTCTCCTTAAAGCGTATACTCAGAATATTATGAAAAAGAATTACAGAGACACTACTTACAAAGGTAAGTCAAGATACAAAGATTCAAAGGCGGAAGGAGGCCGCTCACCACTATTCAGCGGTTTTGAGCGATTTCAACCTCCAAAGATGGGCTCTGACGAAAAATGTCACATAACAATGTGAAATTCTGAAAGAGTCCGTTTCTAGAGGTTAAGTCTCCCCCGTTGTTTATTGCATAAACATTTAAAAAAAAAAATACAATTGCTGCCAGATATAAAATTCCACGTGACAGAGGGCAGCAGTTAATTAAAAACCCAAAAATTAGGCTTCAAATGAGGAGGGGACCAGAGATTAAAAACAGAGATGATTGTTGATGAGGAATGTCTAATTTGAGAGTCTTATATAACGAGGAGTCCATAGTTATAGTTCGAAGTTGCGCCGGGGATTAGCTCTTCGCAACAAGGGGCGCTGTAGTGACTAGGAATGATTGAATTTGGAGAGGGACACCACACAAACTGAGAGTCACGCCGGAATTAAACCATACCAACAATGGGCGTTAATTGATAAATAACAGAGGTTGAAAACAGATATGATAGTTGGTGAGAACTGTCCTATTTGAAAGTCCTGTATTACTTATTAGTCCATATGTTTTGTCTGAACTTTCGCCGGGAATTAACCCTTCACGACAAGGCACGCTTTTATGTAATGAATTTATGCAGAAACGCATTCATACTTTTATTGCTGCAGTGAAGTGATGACTGTAACACTCTTTTGTATCACAAAACACTATTGCAATAATGCTCGCATTCGTTGATTGGAAAATATGCTTTAGCGATTGTAAACTCGAAGAAAGAAGAGTATTATTCTTGTAGTCAAATCCTTCATCTAAGATGAAAGCAGCACAGAGGGGAAAAGTACCAGAATGCATTTCACATACGTAGATTAAAACACACTCAAACACTCTCAGACACGCACTCCCTTTTTCTCCCTCTTTTTTTAATTTTTTTTTTTATTTTTTAGAGCCTTAAATTTAATTAAACCCCAATATCAATTAATAGTTTAAGAAGCTTTTCAGAAAATAGTGTATTTAAATAAATTAATTAGTTCTGTTTGAGATAGTAGTCAAGACATTATAGATTCTTTTCAATTTGATCGTGAGGGATGGACGAGAAACAATATTCTCGAGCCATCCCTCAGGCCTAAGCGCAGGATTTCTAATTTGGAAGGAACTAGTAAGGGGACAACTGAAATAATAATGGTCCGATGTGCCCTTCTCTCCACAAGAGCATAGGGGCATGCCTCGGCAATGGAATCTATGAAGGTATTTCGGGAATGGCCCATGAACCGATAGGAAGGCTGTTGATTCTGGAGTAAGTGACCAATCATTGACAGTAGCATTCGGTATTAGGGAAAATGTATATCTACCATTTTCTGATTCTTCCCACCAGGTCTGCCAATCCCGTAGCATAGATTGTTTAAGTATTCTTTTAATGTACGAAGGAGGTGCTGGAAGAGAATAGTTAATACAGCAGTCCTCTGTGACTCTATTTGCTAAAGAATCTGTCAGTTCATTACCGATCACACCCCTATGAACAGAAACATGTGCAAGGGAAATTTGGAAATTTAGGTCTTTTAAAAGTAACTTTATTTTGATTGCTTGAGGGTGTCTAGCTCTGTGACGGACAATGGCCTGCAGATCCGACAGACTATCACTAAAGAGGTGAATTTTTTGGTTGGTATCTGTTTCGGCTGTGATCCACTCCAGAGCCTTTTCTATTGCGAAAAGCTCCGCTTGAAAAACTGAATTAAAGTTCTCGAGTCTGCATACCCACTGATGGATACATTCGTTATATTTGAGAACACAGGAAGCAGCCGCTACCCCATGTTCCGTTTTAGATCCATCGGTGTAGACCGCCACTGGAACCGACGGAGAGAAAAGAAAGGAAAACTTCCACTATGGAGCGGCACATCTCACAACTTAGTGCCAGCGACATGTCTTTACGGTCGCCACTGAGTGCAATAGCGACTATGGCAAAGACACATCTACCGACGGAGAGAAACTATTTTTTGTACATAGAGTAATTAAAGAAGCATGTCCTGTGCTGGGTAAATTTGCCAGCTTGGAAGAGAATTCTGCATTTTTACGCCGGGGAAAAGTAAATTTGAAAGGCTTTGATTTTTAAGTTGCAAAATATTCGTTTTATTATGACCATTTTTCAATTGGAGATGTACATGAGGGATCCCGGTGATGACAGTGAGGGCATCTGTAGAGATAGTTTTGTAACCACGCGAAATTTGGAGTAAGAACAGTCTTTGAACTGAGTTAATTTTGGTTTTTGCACTTTTAGAAAGCACCCTCCTCAGATACCAGCCCCATAAGTTAAGATTTTTTCAATGATTAAGTTATACCAAATTTTAAGAAGAGTTGTTGAGATACCCCATCTCTTACCCACCATTTTTACTGAATTGTGAAAATATTTTAAGGTCTTTAAGTTCATTTATGTGTTCAAGCCAATTAAAATGTTTATCTATTGTAATTCCTAATAGTTTGACATGAGGGACGTGTTTAACACTGACGCCATCTATCCTCATCACCGATTTCCTTTTTAGAGGGCAGGGCTCCGCAAATGTCAAGGCTTGTGTTTTTGAAGTGGAAAGTTTCAGATTAGTGAGGAGATTGCTGAATAAATTTAGAGCCTCCCGGGCCTGACTGGTAATTCAAGATCAGTCAAATTTATCGGCGGAATTCGACTAAAAAATCTACAAAAACATAAAATACTTTCGAATATTTGGCGCAAAAAAAAAAAAAAAAAATGCACGCGATATGGCGAGCAACATCCTTCCCCGCCAAATGCAAATTTTTCTACTGCGTTTAAGAATTTCATGCAAAACAAATATTTCTGAATAGCATTATAGTAAATATAGCTTGAAATTAATCGAGTAAAGAGATACTTGTTTCTCATACAAGCTTGTATAGTATGTGCATGCGGCATTTAATTAAAAGCTTTGAATTTTTTTTAAATCATGCGAGTTGCAAATATCTAAATTTCAGTCAAATAAGTCAAATAATCGTTTAATTTATACATATCCTTAGTTTTTTAATTGGTAATTGAAAAATATTCTGTATTTTGCAAGTTGCAAATAATTATTTTTACTTTTAGTTCATTTTTAAAACGAATTTCACAGTTTAAAAAATTAAATTTATTTTTTTATTGAAGACAATGCCTTTGCCTTTGGGAATTAACATGTACAATGTTGTTTGGATGCTGTATAAACAATACATGGGGGGGGGGATATGGCGTTCGCAAATGCTACAAAAAAGAAATTAGATCAATTAAGAACGAAAAATTATGCGGTACGCATTGACTAGTAATGCTTTACAACTGTATGTACTTAATGGGGGCCGTGGGACTGGCTCGCCCTGAGGCAGCGGTCCTACTGGCATCGGCCGATCTCACCTCCCCGTGCTGGTTCCTGGGTAATGCTAACGAGGCAGCGCGGACACAAAAGCCGGCTGGTGGATCAGTAGTTCCTACAACCACTTAAAGGCTACAACCACTCGTTGCTAGAAAAATAATAGGTTGTTGTTACGTTTTGGGGCAGTACCCGGCGCCACGAGGCGCTGGGTGTTGTTCTGCTTGTTTCTGCAACCTAATCTTCCCCCCTGGCCTTCCTCTTCTTACAGGTATACGTGAGTTTCCAGGACCCGTCCTTGCACTACCGCCGGAGAGCAGCTAGTTCTTGTGGCTTTTGAGTTCTTCCTTCCAGCGGGCATCCCTGGGCCCGTGCTCCTGCCCGTGGGGCCGCTGGAGAATTAGATGGTAGCTTTGTCACGGGAGTCCCGTCGCCCGGCCCGACATAGGCTCGCTGGGCTCTAGTGGGATCACGGTGGGTCCGCTCCAAACTGAAAGGTGAGCCGCTCCCGTTGACTGTTTTCTGCTTTTTGTATGTACTTGTTGTATCGTATATTTTTTAATGTTCTTTACCTACGTTATCACACAACGGACAGGCAGAAGGCCTGAAAGGCATACAGATTGACTAATTGAATTCATAATCACTCTTAAACATTGTTGGAAATTATCAAAAATGTTTTACGCAAAAGAAAATGCCACCTTTATATTCTAATTTCGGTGCGTAATGTAGCTAAATATTTTAGTGTAGCCTTGTAAATCTGAAGGTTAACAATATCATATTCTATACAAAGCATTATTTTAGCATATTAAAAATAAATTTAACTTCTTTATGTTTTTTTCAGAAGAAAGAACCTGCAATTCCCTACTTACCTACAATCCACTTGCCTCGAATTTCCCCCATAGACGTAATGTATCTGAATTCTCTTGGGTGCCCCTCTACACGAGCTAACTGCTTGATCTCAACGAAAAGTTTAGTGTAACATCCCTATATAATACACATTTAGAATACCGAGTTTGGACTTTCTGCTATAATTTGTTTTTGAGGTATGCTGATAACAGACAGACAGACATGCACACACTCACTGACCAATCGCTAAAACATGATTTTTGGATTCAGAGGACCTCAAAACGTGTAAATATAACAATAACTCCATTTCGAAAATTTGACCCAAAGCAATACTTGCTTTACCTTATGGGTAAAAGAAAAATAGGAATTTGAAAATAAATAAAAATAAAAATAAATACAAAATAATAAATATTTGAAAATAAATGAAATAAAATAAACGAAAATCGAAGTAAAATTGATAATAAATACAAATCAAAATAAATTAATTTAACACCTAATATCTAACAAGTGTGATGAAAATAATATGTAGTTCAACCTCGTTAACGCGAACACTGTTAACGTGAATTACTTTTAACACGAACTGTTTCCACGATCCCCGTTAAAATGAAGATTACTTTAGTTATATGACGATTAGTTACTAATAGCATGAACTACTGATAACATGAACAAATTTTTTATCCTCCTTGAGATTCGCGTTAACGAGTTTCGACTACAAAATCACACACTCACATTGCCACTAACTTTTTCATTCTAAATACTTTCTAAGTTATTTATCTATCATGTGACTTAACTCCAAATATATCATTAGAATTTTATTTTCTGAAATAATTTATTCGTAATTGCAGGAACACAGAATAATTTCTGAATTAGAATGCATCATGGAACTCTAATATTAATCTTCTTATGTTATGGTAAATCGAATTTCCGGTTCTTCCTTAAGAATTTAAACTTACTGTTTAACTAACCTCACAGCAAATAATTTACTTTTAGTCATATATTAACTTTTCTAGACAATATAATTATTAATAATTCCGATATCCCTATCGGAATAAATTATACAAAAGATTTATGTTAGTACTTAGTGTTAGAATATTTACGGTATAATGTAACTTAGTGTATTTTGTAAGTTATTTTTGATGAAACAAAATAATCTCGAGCGATACCATTCGATATCAAGAACATTTAGCAGTTACAAAGCTTTTAAGAAAATTTAAATCGCAAAATATTTCAGTAAATAAACAAAAGTATAACAGGCCGGTTTGAATATTTCCCACAAAAGTATATATGCTTATACAATGGGCAGCATTGCATCCGAATTATTTTGCGTGTCCGTGTAAAAGAATTCTGAACTGCCCCTCAAAATTTCTAGTCACGAAAATGCAGTATCAAAATTCTAAAACATATAACAGTTTCGTGCTTTTAAACTAATATAACGCACTTCAAACAATTAGCAAACGTAAGAAGTAATATATGTAAAATCTTGGTTCTATGTAAAAGAATTATAAGTTACAGTACACATAATTTTCCCCAATGACTATAAATTATAATGCAATATATACACATCTATGTATATCTGTATATATATATAAATTACGTGTCACGATGTTTGCCCGGGGTAAACTCCTAAACTAAGGAACCGATTTTAATGAAATTTCGCACACTGTGTGCAGTTTGGTCCAACTTGAAAGATAGGATAGTTTTTATCTCAATTTATTGTCACAATATTGTTTTATTGCAATTATTTGTTAATTATAGACCTTTATTAAAGTTGCTCCAAAATATCTGTGAGTTCCATTAATTTAATTGTTGCCAAAAAAAAAAAAAAAAAAAAAAATACGAGTTCATTTTCTTTCGACATAAAAATAAATACATTTAATCAAACGTGAACGTTAAAAAATTATAAAAAGTTAAATTATGCATCTCACGAAAATTGACGTCGTAATCAATTTAAAGATTTTATACACATTGATAAAGTGCTAATGTAGTTCTATAATAGGTATAGTAATATATATAGATCTCTCATACCCATGTTATCGTACAAAGATTTTTGATGCCGAAAAAAATAAATAAATAAAAGCTTTCGAAACAGCCATTAAGTGGTATTGAAAAAAAAAACAAAGAAAAAAAAGAAAAATATGAAATTGAAACTGTATCTGGAGTCTTCCATTACCCTTTAGCAAATAAATTATTCATAAATTTTATTTGCTAAAATATTAGTATGTATTCCCGTGTGTATTCACTCTGGGAAAGACGGCCATATTTTGGTAAAAACGTCGTCTTTTCCCAAATGAAAAGGAATAACTTTTTTCTCCCCAATGATCACTCTATTCTATATATGCTATACTATATCTATGAGTTCTATACGCAAGCGAAGTGTGACTCACTGACCGTCTGTGCAGCCAAGAAAAAGATTTCCTATGTTAATTGCCCACTGGATTTTTTGTAAGAAATTATTAAAAATCGAGGAAATTTATTTCCCGATTTTAATCCTTATATTTGGGTATAGATATGTATTAGTTATCGCGGGTGTTAGATTGAATTGTTTTGCTGTCAAATTGACAAAATTTTAATTTTAAATTTCAAAACTCTGTCGCCCTTGGCTTTTTTTATTATTATTACTATTATTTGGCGATCAAAAGCGTAACACGAAAATACACCTGCCAGATGTATGCATTGTACGAAATGTAATATGTATTATTCATTGTACGTATGTATGACATGTAATATGTATTGTACGAAATATTGTTTCATATTATTCATTACTCTTTTTATATAAGTTGTTAAAATAACCATGATTTTTGAAAGGAATTAAATATTTTCGCCAGATAATTCGGCGATATTCTTTTTTTTTTTCGCCAAGGATGACAGAAATGAAATCTATTCCGCTGCAAAATATTAGTATCTTACATCAGCTATTTTATTTAGACATTTGAAAACAAATTTGACTTCAAACTATGATAGAATATTTATCATTTTCCTTTTAATTAGTATATTATTAGTATATTAAAATTTAAAAGCATGGTATATAAAAAGTTTTTTTTATTTATTTATTTATTTTTTTTATCTTATAATTATTCTTATCTTAATCCTCAATGTTTCCCATCTTTATTAACTTGAATTTACTATTAAAATTTTAACATACTCAAAAACTTCTCATCACTTCGTTAAAATACACTAAACTTTTCCAAAATCTTTTTCTATTTAAAATGATACATGTATTTACTTTAAATGTCCAATATTTCATAAGATTTCCAATTTTAAAGTTTTAAAATATTGATCAAATTTACTTATTTTTCTGGTTTAGCCTTATTGTTTTCCTTTTTATAACTACAGCTGTTGCCCTCTTTAAAATATTTAAAATGATGAGGTCATTTTATAGTAAAATTATCCATTATAGCATATATTATATTTCACTCCTCCATAAAAATTGATTTTAAAATCGTCTGTTTCTTTTATACTTTTATTTTAATAGAATTTTAATAGAATTTAATTTATATATTAGTCATTTTAGCAATTTTATCCAAAGTAGCATTAGAAATAATATATATCACTTCTCCATTAAAATTTATAGGACCCTACAATAAAATTAATTTGTGCTGAATATGAACACTACGAAAATTTTTATCAATCGCTTCCAAATTTTGACCTAAGTTTCAAATCTCAACCCTGTGGGTTTTTACATCGGCTACAACGTTTTCGTCTTTGTTCGTAAATAATAATTTGACTGTACTAAATAGTTTACAGCCGTATAATTCAACGTATAACTTAGTCACAGCAACGCGTGGCCGGGTCTGCTAGTATATATGTATATTATTTTAGTTTAAAAAAATACGAAAACAAACTTTGAATTTATTGAAATTTATTTTTCCGACTGAGTGAAAATTATGCCTGGACCGGGAGTCGAACCTCAGATTATTGACTTACAAGGTCAAGGCTCTACCAATTCAGCTATCCAGGCCGACAACTGGTGGACATTACTCACTCAGACAACCTTTAGGCAGAATGGTGTTATAATTGTTTAATGGTGTTTTCCTTTACCTGCGGCTTATTTCTGTTGAGCTATCTACATGATAGACCAGATGTTTCTGCCTAAAGGTTGTCTGAGTGAGTAATGTCCACCGGTTGTCGGCCTGGATAGCTGAATTGGTTGAGCCTTGACCTTGTAAGTCAATGATCTGAGGTTCGACTCCCGGTCCAGGCATTATTTTCACTCAGTCGGAAAAATAAATTTCAATAAATATGATTTTCTTCCAAATCAGTTGATTGTGTGATTTTAATATATTGTAAACTTTGAATTATTTGAGTCAGTATACCGTTATATATAAAATATCTGATGCGTATCCCTGTAAAAACACTATAAGTCACATATTCTTAAAAATCTACATAGTTTTTGCAACGATGACCATCCTTCACTGTAAAATTAAACTGTTGTAAGTTTACAGCGAAAAGCCCTGGAAATTTGGGTGCCAGCACTTTTTGCTGAATGTTACAGCAAAGTTACAGCTAGTTGTTCTTTTTATCGTTATACTATTGGTATCACGGAATAATAATCTATGGTCTTTGCACTACTGTCTGTTACCTTTATATACTATAAAAAAAATTCTATAATTGAAGAGGTATTGTGTTTTTATACATATTAGACATAGTTTGAAAGTAATTTTAAAACTTGAAACAGTTTTGTTTAACATAAATTTCCGTGTGAAAGGTGTAAACATCCCCCTCATTGGAAAGCGTAGCAACATTCCTAAAAGATTTAAGGCTATTTTTAATTTATCGATGTATTTCAAACCATTTAGAAAATTTTTCACCCACTGCACTTTCTGAAATTCATTTGAATAAGTCCGAGTAACCCTATGCATTGTTCATGAGCTGTATATGCATCAAATTGTAGTTAAATTTAGAAGTGTAAAAAATCCCAAACAACAACTTGAAATGAAATTTGAGCCATTTCAACCATGCCCCTGATGATCTTAATTTTTTTTTGCCTGGCACTGTAAACGAATGATGTATTCTTTTAATACTCTAATTTATAGGATGCCTGACTTTGTTCATAGAGAAGATATACTTTCATTTCCTTATGGGTAGTGTAATCTAATGTTATTATAAGGTACCAAGAGAAATGTGGCTAATAGACACAATATATTTTAATTATTTTGTATGTCTCTGCACATGAATTATTACCCCAATCTCCATAACATGTTTTATGTGATATCTCCACATGATACAAACGTAGACTAAAGAAGTAGGACTGACTTCTAATATCCGTTCTTTCAGTTATGCTGAACGAGCTATAAAGAATATAATGCTCAACTAGACGTCCTGTTTGAAGCAAATTCAAACACGCCATAGTAAAAGCAGAATGGAATTAAAAAGTTTTGACAGAGATCTGTGTTTGTTCATAAAAATAAAACTTGAAATAATTATTTAAACCTTTACGAACAACATTATATATGATTAAAAAAAAAAGTAAATAAATAAAATTTCCATAAAAATTATTGATTTTCACATTTCAGAAATAACCAAATTACTCTTTATTTTGCTGAAATAAAAATATGTACACTAGAAAAGTCATTACAACGCATCATTTATAGGTTGTTTTCAAATTAACTCAAATTAAACAAAAACGATTTTAATATTAATATCATTAGAAACTTTATTTTAAAAGTTTTTCTTTTTGAATACTGAATGATAATTGATCATATTAATTAAGTCTATCAAAATGATACAAGTGCAATACTAATTAATGTACTTTCTCAAAAACAAATTTAAGAAATTATTTATTCTTTAAATATATATATGTATGTATGTATGTATTATTATTATTATTATAAATCACAAATAAAAGCTGAATAAATAAAAAGAGTGTCATATAATTTATAAATCTACATAATTAAGTGGATCAAAATGGCACAAATTTGACAACTATTTAATCCAATTTTTTTTTCTTCCTTTTTTAGTAAAAATATAATCTGGTATAGTACCCACACTATTAGAGACTGGGCAGGAAGTAAGTCTAGAAGGGAATATTTCTGGATGGAGGGAAAAAGACAATTTGAGAGAAATACGTTAAAATAATTATAATAAAAAAAAAGATTAATTTTGCTAATGGCTTAGTTTTTAAGAAAGCGGAAATGGTAGTTTCGATTTAAAAAGAACAGATTTGAATTATTATTAAAGAATGTATTAACTAAATTATAACTTATTATAAAAAGATCTAATTAGGGTTTTTTTAAACACTCATGTCCATAAATTATAGATAATGGGCAAATAAAGGCTGCGGCAAATAAAGGTTCAGAAGCAAAACAAATATAACTTATTCATAAAGGTCATGTATTAAACAAAAGATCAAGAACAAGAAAACTGGTTTATGTAGAATACCATTCATAAAAACTACGATTTTTGTTCTCTGAAGCAATTACAAAAAATATCTCCCTTACAAAAACTTAACATTACATAGTTGGTATGATGGTTAATACTTTATATGCCTCCCAAGTGATGAAATACAGTCCGTACAACGCCTAGGCATGCTGATATTAAATTATCGAGCTGATCTTGGGGAAGATTACTCAACTCAGTAAGCAGCGCTCTCCGGAGTTCCGGTACACATGTAGGAGATAGTTGACGGGCTGCAACTCGTCAGCCAAGCATGTCCTACACATGCTCTATCGGATTCTAGTCAGGTGAGAATGCTGGCCATTCCATGCGGGTTATATCTTCAGATTGTAGACATCCGTGTACAATGTTTGCACTGTGAGGACACGCATTTTCATCCATAATTACAAATTCTGGGCCCATGACATCCCTAAACAAACGTACGCGTTGTTCCCGAATGATGTCTCGATAAATTTGGCTTGTCATACTTCCGATATGAACATGCAGATCTGTTCGGGAGCCCAGTATGATTCCCGCCCCCGAAACTAGCACTCCTGCCCCCCGTAACGGTGTCGTTCAATGTTGTTATCTTGGTGGTAACGAGTACCTGGCGTTCTCCAAATAAAGTCCGACATGAATCTGACTGCAAGCTAAACCTGGACTCGTCGGAAAATGTCACACAAGCTCACTGTGCCGCTGTCCGCACTGCATGTTCTCTACTCCAAGCTAGCCGCTGGTCACAGTGCGTTGCCGTGAGCTGAACACATCTGACAGGCCTACGAGCATATAGACCAGTATCTCCAAAGCGCCTATACTCGGTTTGTAACTGTGGTGCCCGTAGCTACAGATTGTTGACGAGACAGGTCTGGTGCTGTGCTCCATCTGCTTATTTTGGCAGCTACTGCCAAATACCGGTCGTCATTCGGCGTTGTAACTCGGCGCAGACCAGCACTGTAACGTCGACTGGCATTTCCAGCATTTTGAAATCGTTGTCAAAGCCTAGAAATGACATTTTGGGTGATTCCCAGTTCTCTCGATACTTCTGTCTTAGTACGCCCACATTCCAGTCGGCCTATATTTCTACCACGTAAAAAATCATCCGCACGCGTTCTCTGCATCGTAACTATTCGGTTGTGGCACTGAGCAGCTTACAGAACGCTTTTGAACAATTTTGATTTTTTGCTCCTATTATCCTTATCTACCGCTTTCTTTTACTTTCGTCATTGTGACAGCATATCGGCATCATCTAATGTATTCTTATAATACGCATTTTATTCTTAAAGATATGTGTGGTATTTCTACAGGTGAAATTTTTGCATTAAAGTTCGATTTCCGTGTAATTCTGAATTATCCTTAATTTATGGACATGAGTGTTTTATACGTATATATAATTTAAGGATTCTTTTATATTTATTTATTATTATTATTATTATTTATTTATTTATATATTTTGTGCAAACAAAAAATGCACAAATTGCAAAAATAATAATAATAATAATAATAATAATAAAATAAAAATAAAATAAAATAAAAAATAAAATAAAAAATAAAATAAAATAAAATAAAATAAAATAAATAAATAAATAAATAAATAAATCAGAAATGTATAATTTTTTAACGGAATATCCAGTTTCGTGGTATGAAGGACAGGAAGTTCAAACACGTGTTAATTATGTGAGTGATACATTCATTCACCCCATTTCTATTAAATGTCTCTTCTAACTATGGAACCGTTTTGGGGCATACTGGCAGGGAGCATATCCTCTGCCTAGCAAGTTCTAAAGGTAACTTTGTCTGGTAAACATATTGGTAAAAACATTCGTATGCTTCCCTTATCGTAAAGGAAATCGTTCTCCAACATAGCACAATGTGGCCTGTAAATGTCCATAAAAACTATCTTCTATTTATGAATTTTCCTTAAACATTATTATTTTTTGCAATCATAATTTAATATTACTTAACACACCTTTCTTATAAATATACTGTTGTTATTTTTAACCCTTAAAAATTATATTCTTTTAACAAATAAAAAATTTTCATTAAAAATTTTTCAATATTGCATAAAACATATTTTTTTTTCTTATACATCAATTATGTATTTATTTCTGTTTAATCCATTTATCAAAACTTAAATACCTCATTAAAGATAAATTCTCGGAAGTAAATCTGATGTTTAAATGTTAATAACTTTCATTTAAAGGCTGTATAATTTATTTTGATAGATATTTCAAAAGAGGTAAAAGTAACGCTTTATTTTAATACCACGTTTCTTTTAATTGTTGAAATGCAATACATCTAGAAGCATAGTTTATGAAAAAGATAATTAAATTAAACATAATCTTATTTTTCGCTTTTAGAAAAGGTAAACGAAATTATGAATACAGTAAATTTAAAACTGTAGCTTAATTGAACTATAATCTGTTGTAGAAGATTGCTTTATTTTATGATTGTGAAAAAGACACGTAAATGAAGCATTTCTTTCAGAAGCTGTCATATCATATCATCAGTAATTAAAGACTAAATGTACAGTCGGTAACAAAAGTTTCCGAACACTAGCAAAAATTCCCATGTAAAAAAAGTACATTTAATACTGTTTTGTTAAATAAATCCTTGTCGAATCCTGTTCTTCGGACACTTTTGTTACCGACTGTATGTGTCCAGGCACCTGTAGCAGGGTCTTTTTCTTTCTTTTTCTAAATGTGCTTTTTGAGACATTTTGATTCCTTTTTTAAGTGGTTTTTCTCATTGGCCCTATCCTATATTGTAATATCTTGAGAACCGTATTGCTTAATTTGGATCTTTGTTAAACACATTTGAACAAATTTATCTTTTAAAAACATTTGTTAGTTATACATAATTATAAAGTTATTATTAGTTATATATATTATGATTATTAGTTATATAGATTATTATTATTATTATACATATATATGTAAGTTGTTTTTTCACACACACACACACACACACACACATATATATATATATATATATATATGCATAAAAAACAACTTTTGGATCCGTTAACGTACAGCATTTTAGAGCAAATAAAGAAGAAATTTCAGAGATTTTCAGGTAATATAAACGGAATACTTTTTTAATTATTTCGGTGAAATAAAAAAATAATGACATGTACGATTTTTTTACATTTTTTAAATTTTTTTTTTTAAATTTTTTTTTAAATTAATTTTTTTTTTTTTTTAATTTTTTTAATTCTGATGTGAAATTGGAATTACTGCCAAAATGTTCAAAACTGTGAAAATAAATATCAAATTAAGAAATAAATTTTAAGATTCACAAATTTTATGATAAATTAGAAATTAAAATTTAAGCCGATTTAACTGGAATAAATAAGTAAATATGCTGATACAAGTAAATTAAATAATAAATAATTCTTTTTCATTTATTTTTCACCATTATTAAAAAAAAAAGTTTTACAAATTATACATATATATATATATATGTATATATATATGTGTGTGTGTAAGTTTTCAAATAAGTTTGAAAAATCTGTAATTGCTTTAAATATTTTACTTTTTATTTTACATTTTGTAAGTAATACTATGTTAATGAACAGCCTGATGCATAAATTTGTTCATTTCTTTTCCGAATGCGCCTTTTTAAATTCTTAATACGATGAATGCGATAAAATTTATTAATCTTAATTATAATTAAAATCAGGGTTCACGAATTTTGATAAAATTATCCTTTTCAGCAAAAGATGATGCGTATCATTTTGAAAATGTATAGCGACGAAATCTAATAAAACATTTCAGACATTCTCTTTGCAGAAGAAGAACTCTTTTTAATAATCTCATTAAATCATAGAATGAAAAGGAATCAGCGGGAAACTTGTATATTTGATTAATTTTATTCATTATCTGTTTTTTCGTTTGAAAATATTGTGCTAATGCATGCTAATTGTAGGTTACTTATTCTTGAATTTTGATTATTTGTCATAATAAGTGAGTTATGGAAAAAGTTTACTCTAATAAGTCACAGGTTGTTGGAATTTTGAATTAAGAGCTCAGCTAACTGAGAAAATAAATAAATATATAAATAAAATAATAATAACAATTTGAGAGGAGGAAAATGGGCAGGGAAGCAGCCGAAAAGGTAGCTGTGCACGGCAAATTATTAGCCGAGATGAAGGACATACAAAAAAAAAAAAAAAAAAACTAGGGGAATGAAATCGCGATGATACGCCTGTTTGAAAACCGCTGAACGACGAAAGAAGCTGAAAACTAATGCCGTGCAGAAATTAAATACAGTCGGTAATAAACTTACCCGAACACTAGCAAAAATTCCTATATAACAAAAAGTTGTGTTAATACTGTTTTGTTACATAAATCCTTGTTGAATCATGTTCTTAGACAGTCTAAGAACATGATTTGACAAGGATTTATTTAACAAAACAGTATTAACACTATTTTTTTTATCTAGGAATTTTTGCTAGTGTTCGGATACTTTCGTTACCGACTGTACTTAAAAGAAAAATTCTGAAGTTGACACTGGTGGAGGAGGAAAAATTCTTAGTAATGTGCATAACTTAATTTATACACTGAAATATGCGTGGCAGTTGATCAAAGGCCATGTGCAGAAGTTACCGAAATGAGTGGAAAAGAGGGATCATCTCAATTTTGATTCACCACGGGTGGATGGTTCTCCGCGTTATTAGTGTGACATACTGCTAACGACCGCATCAGGCACTTGATGGTGGAGCACAGATTAACGAGGACCAGACACCCACACACCATTGGTTCCAAATGAAACAAACATAATATAATATTAACTTAAAACTATATAATTAACATAAAGTAATGGTAAAACAAGAAAAAAAAATAAGGGGAACTTAAAATTATAACATGACACATAAATAACTTTTACAAAAAATAGAATAAGAAGATAGCGGGGAAAACAAGAGAAACACAAAATAATATAATGCAAAATAATAAAACAAATAATAATTAGAGTTTTTCATTTAAGCAAGCATTTTCATTCAAACGGACTGCTTCCCGTGTTGCGGATCAAAAGAGGAGCCAATGTGGCTCGACAGTGCCAGCCACAATTGCCGAGTGTCTCTTCAATCCTCGTGCAAAGGAAGGGCTTAGCTTGACCGAAAATAGCTGAAGTGGTTTAACTATAGTGGAGGGCTGCCGATCTCCCGTCGCAGGGTGACTACCACACCTACTATTGACCGGGAACATGGATGTTGGAAGTTGAAAGTAGATAGATAAACTGGGTGTATGGATCATAATTAACAAATAATATGGGGAACAGAAAAAGGAATCAAAATAAAATAGATGAGTCAGAATGCCCACCTTCCATCACCAGAAGCAGTAACATGAGATACACACAATAAAATAATGAGTTTTTATATAAATTTTTATAGTTCGCTGACCTGTCGCCAGAAAAAAAGTATAACCTGCTACAATGGGTCTTGCTAAAAAAAAAAAAGGAAAGGAAATGTAATACATATATTATATATACAGAAGAGAACCAGTCGGACTCCTGAAACATAGTGGGTCGTTGCCATGAGCCATTTTACATTATCTAATATATAAAATTCTCATGTCACAGTGTTTGTTACCACACTCCTCCAAAACGGCTTAACCTAATTTAATGAAATTTTGTATGTACATTCGGTAGGTCTGCGAATAGGTTTTTATCTATTAATGAAAGTTGTAACTTAATTAGTTCTTTCTTAATTAATTTTTAACCAACTCTTTCAACAACTTTTCCACCTAGATGGCGTGAGTTGTCCGTTGGATGTATGGATGTTTGTTACTCAATCACGTCACAACGGTTAAACGGATCTGGATAAAATTTGGTACCGAGATAGATAATAATCTGGAATAGGACATATGCTACTATTTGATTAGATTTTTTAAAATTAATTAAAATATGAAAATAAAAGCCATTTAAATTTTTTATTGTTGCCAAAAAAGTTTACGAGGTATTTTTATTTATTTATTATTTTTTTTTTCAACATAAAATGAAATATACTTTCACGCGAAAAATAAAAATTTACTAAATGTTAAATTGGTGAATGAGAAATGACGTCTTTATAAATTTAAAATAAAATAGTAATAATACAAATCTAGCATGTTTCTTCTGAATTTTCTTTCATAGCATTTTTTTTATATACCTCAACTTTATATGTATGTATATTGCACGGATGAATCACGCTAGGCATAAAAGATAATTCAGCATTACATTAAAGGTATTTACTTATTGATAATACTAGACAAATTTTTAAATTTTGATGCTGAAGTAGATCGGACATATTTCGCCAAGGACAGCCACTTAAAGCCAAGTAGCTCATCAAAAATATAACTAAATTATAAAGTATTGAAAAAGAGAAAGAAATAGGAACAATAATCGCATAAATTATATTTTGGTCTAAAACGGCGACAAAAATTCAAATGTCGTCACGGGGAGCTATATTCAGTTTGTACCATGATGAGGTTTACATATTAATTAATTTATTTATTTTTCTATATACCAACTACTATTAACTAAGAATGAAGTATATATAACCACAAAATAATAATAATAATAATAATAACAATTGTCTCATGCAATAGACGTAGCTGATCATAGCATATTGTAATATTAAATTTGGCTTGAAATTGCTGTCATTTTACGGTTGATGGATTAAATCAAATAAATATAGGAAATAACTTGAAAGTAAATATTATGTACATCACGCATAATGTTGTTCTTATATAATTGGTATTCAAATATAAAAAACCTACTTCAAATTTTTCGATACTGTCTGTATTGAAACTGTCATATATGATAAGCACCCAAATGGAAGCCCACGGGTAAGCTATTGTCGCAGGCAATAGGGACAGGCACCGGAGACTTCGAGGACGAACAATTCCATGCCAAAGGCAGCGGGAACTCAAAGCGAGCTTTTGAGCAATTTCAGTGTTTTTTTTTTTTTTATTCATAAAGTTATATAGAAAAGAGTTTCCTTTAAATATAGTGACCAGTGAAGCGGGCAAAGCCTGCTAGTATATATATATATATATATATATTATATTTTTATGAATTTTTTTGGAACCGCATACACTTTTATTTATATAGCTGACCACTCTGGGAAAGTCTTTTTGGTTTTACAGTTTTTATTTTGGAGAACTGTTACACACACACACAATTGCTTGATACAATCTTTGTGTTGTAATTAAACTCGGATTTGTTACATGATTCTGATTCTTGCGGCAATTTGACTAATGCTGTGCTGAAAAGGTTGAGACTTGTTGAATTTGATGTTTTAGGTATTTAGACTGCTACAAAATAAACTAACATTCTGGTCATCACATGGTTTTCTTCTACATTTTTCATAAATATTCGCTCAGTACAAATAATTTATTAAAATTAATATATGATTAAAATTATTTTCCATGATGAATGCATATGTTTTCATTCTAGAGAAGCAGTATGTAACACTAAAGTCCAAAGAATGTCAATATTATTCTTTGTGTAGATCAAATCTTAAAAAAAGTGTTTATTTCTTTATTAGGACTGAGTGCCTATTAGTCTCAATCTGGGATTTTTGCGTTGTCGTTTTTGATAGTTGGACATTTGTTGAAATCATTTTTCGATAGTTGGACATTTATCGAAATCTAAAATTTATCGAAAATGTAATTGAATAATTTAAAAGCGATGTTATAATTGGGAAGAATTAAAAAAAACTAATAGTCCTCCGTCCTAAACTAAATTCTGCTTTTGCCAGAATTTCATCAAAATCATTTTTCTTTTTAAGAAAAAGAAAAGAAAATTTATACAGTATCGTTACAAACGATATCGAAAAAGTTTTTTGTTTCTTTTTCATCGATTCATGATTAAACCATTCATTTTAAAGGTATGACGAGTTCTTTTGAAAGTTACCCACAATGAAAATCTGCCCCTCAGGTGGAGAATCTATCTCTTAAAAGTGTTTTCCAAGTTGACTGTTACTATTATATATATATATATATATATATATATATATATATATATATATACATTAATTTCATAATGATTCCTAAAAAAGAAATATCATTTTGTATATTTATACGAAATTTTGTTTTATAATGCCATGTTAAAAATTTAGGAAAAGCGGGATGGCAATGCCAGCTGTTGGACGATTTTCACCAAAATTTGACTGACACTAATTTAATTCAACGTGCAATTACATATCAATTTGTATGAAATTCTGTGCGGCAGTTCTCGAGATACAGTGATCACAAAGTTTTGTCACACATACACATAGAGAGAAAGACATTTTCTGAAACCGGCCAAATCGTGTTCTAGATCTCTCAAAACGTGTAAATCTATCGAAAACCTGAGCTCGAAAATTTTTACGAAACCAATACTTTGTTCTATTGAATATAGAAACAAGTAAAAAATGATAGATAATAAAATGATAATGAAAAGACGATTTTATTTTTTTCTTTAAAATTATTTATTACCTCTTCTAACATATCAAAGTGAAGTATTTCACAAAATATTTTTTGGTCACAAATTGTTGAATAAATATTGAATTTTAATAAAACTTTTAAAATAATGGTAATTTTTTTAGGCAAAATTTGCGAATTTGATGTTAATCCAGTTATAATATTATTTTGATTTTGTCATTTTAATTTTTTCAGAAATAAATGGATTTTATTCTATCTTTAGGGAATATAAGGTAATATTACACATATTTCTCGCAATTTTTCCCCTTCACTTTCAAACAATTTACTTGATTCAAGACACTTGGAGTCTTAATTAGAACAGAGTTGGCACAACCAAATATATGATCACCAAATACAGTCGGCAGCAAAATTATTCGAGCGCTAGCAATAATTCCAATATAAAAAAAAAAAAAAAAACACGTTTAATATGGTTTTATTAAATAAATCTTTTTCGAATCATATTCTTAGTCAGTCTAAACACATGATCTGACAAGGATTGACCACTGTAAAATGACTATCGCAATTGCGTAAGTAAAGACAATTGCAAAAATTGCCCGAGTAACTTCGATGCCAAATTTCAAATTTTGCCTAGGGGTATCACGGCACTTGGATTTACAGAAAATATGATTTGATGTTAGTTTTGATTTACAGAAAATAGGGCACAACATTAGTATGGGACTGACTGCCCTTTGGCGAAATTTGGAATTTGACGCGGAAGAATCTCTGATGTTTCTTGCCAAGGTCTTTAATTGCACAACTCCAATAGGCATTTCAATTCAACACCAGAATGGCAAAAAATATTTGAAATCGTCATCGGGGTCCCATACTAAAGCTGTGGTGAAAATAGCCGTCCATCGAAACATATTTATTGAAACGTTTCAATTATTCAATTAAAAAAAAATAATAATAATAAATAAAATAACCAGCTAAGCAGGCAAATCTTGTTAGTACATACTAATAAACAATTTCTATTGCTGTTAATAAGAAAAGTTTAATGCATGGAAATTCCTAAATGAATGAAATATTTCAGGATTAAAAACAATTTAATTCAAATCACATTTCAAAGAATTTTTAACAATATAGGCAGATTAAAACTAATATATATACTATATATATTTATTTATTTATAAGTTGAGGAAATAAATTTTTCACGCTTGTAGTTTTCTAATATTTTTTGAAAACATGTGACATGAATAGTAAACCGCTTTGCAACAAAGAGCCCAAAAACTCCAGTGAGATATGCACCGTGTGAAGAAGACATTTATTCTTCCATGAGTATGCTCTTTAGAATGCGAAATATAAAAATTTCTGATAGAGATAATTTCAATGAAGATAGATATATTCTTGTATTTTACATTTACTTTACCAGCGTGCTTGACATACATGCATACAGGTGTTAAATCTGTAACTGTTCAAAATCAAAAGAATAGAAATAAAGATAAACCACGTTATTTCAATTAAAATACATATTAATTAAAAAAATGCCAGTAAATTTTAACCAATCTTCTCTCTTTAGTTACGGTTATTTGTAAAATCCATTTTAACACACTATTTTGCAATTGTTCTGCAGAATTTTAGTTACAAATCTTTATAAAATATATAATTCCAGGCTCTTTAATTAATTCCAGTGTTTGCTGTTTCCTATAATCCTATTAAAACCAGATTTAAGCAATTTTCACTTTTTATAGAAAACAAAATGTGATTAAAAAAGCAAGCATTTATCTATATCAAGCAGACTTTGCCTGCTTCACAGGTCGTTATATTGAAATGAATTCTCAAAATACCATATCATTAATAATAATATTAAATAAAAAAAATCAATCAAATCATTTAAAATCTAAGTTAAAATTCCCGCTACCTTCTCTAGCGATTTTCTCGCTCGTCAAAATGTTGAGTATGGAGCCCCAATGCCTTCGGCAGCGCCTTACCTGCTTTTTACTCCCCCTCCCTTACGGGTAAAGTTGAAAGTTTTGCAAAATACCATCAAAGTGCATATTGTGTAAACTTAATCAACACCCACACACCAAAATTCGTCATTCTAAGGTAATTTGGAATAGATTAAGCTTGAAAACTTGTTTTTTGCCCTGTTCGTCCAAAGGAGAGGGGGGGGGGGTGGTACATTTCATAAAATTCTCTTATAGTCCACATTGCATAAATATACCGATCCGACACATTAAAAAATCGAGATTCTGAGATTATTTTAATCAGAGTTATGTTAGAGAAGGGACAGGGGATTTTGCAAAATCTCTTTATACTATGAGTTGAATACATATAACCGACCAACACAGTACAGAGTTACGTATGGATACACGTTTTTTGCCACCACCCCTCAAGGGTCTTGAGGGGGAATTTTACAAATTTCCTTTAGTAGTGTGTATTGATTACGCATAAGCAGCCCACACATCACAAATTGCCATTCTAAGATAATTTGGAACAGAGTTACGCATGGAGACATGTTTTTTGCCCCTTCAAATCCCAAGAGGGGATGGAATAGGACGGAATTTAAAAAAGTTCCTTTATAGTTGTGTATTGAGTACGCATAACCAATCTACACATAAAAATTCACTTTTCTGAAATAATATGGAGCAGAGTATCTCTTAAAAAAAAGTTTTTGCCCAGCCCTCTGCCGTTACAGAGGGGAAAGAGGAAATTTCGCAAAATCCCTTTATAGTTTGTGTTGAGAACGCATAACCAGCCCGTACATAAAAACTTGCCTTTTTAAGATAGTTCGAAGCTAAGATACGCATAGAAATACTTTTTTTGCTCCACTCCCAAAACCTCAAAGGCGGAAATGAGGGAGAATTTCGCAAAATCCATTTATAGTTGCGTGTCTTGAGTTCGCATAACCAATCGACATATGAAAAAAAGGCTATCCTGAGTTAATTTGGAGCTGAGTTACACTTAAAAGCGTGTTTTCGCACCTCACCCTCCCTTAATGGGGGGGGGGGGGGCTGGAAAAAATTTCGTAAATTCCCGTTATAGTGCGTGTTAGGAACGCATAAACAATCCACACATAACAATTAATCTTACTGAGATAATTTGAAGCAAAGTTATGGCTTAGAAACGTCTTTACTGATTTACGACTCTCAAAGGGGAAAGGGGAGAGGAATTCCTCAAAATCCCGTTGCAGTGGGTGTTGGATACATGTAAATAATTCACACACTAAAATTTATGACCTCAGCTCCTATAGGACGAATTTAGCGGTAAAAGGTAGGGGGGCTCGAATGTTCCCCTTCCCCCCCCCCCCCCCCCACACACACAAAAAAAAAAAAAAATCGAAAGTCGCAAAAGACCAAAAATAAGTTTTTGAAAATATCCTGAAGAAGACGCTTAGAGGTTTTTTATATTTTTGTTCTATTATTGGTTGAGTTTTACTTGAAAATCATTATTTTTCTAATTTTGCTTCTGAAAATCATTTTCCCCCCTCCCCCCACTGAAAAATCCAAAAATCCAAAATCGCAAAAAGTGTTTTTTTTTTTTTTTTTTTTTTTTTTTTTTTACTCAAGTCTACTCATCCCATCTGCAATTTTTTCAACGTGAAGTAATTTGGAGCCGAGTTATGCTTGTAAAGATGTTTCTGCCTCGTGTACCCCAGGGAAGAAACGGGTGTATTTCGCAAAATCCCGTCTTAGTGGGTGTCAGGATCTTAAAACCAACCTCCTTACCAAAATTTGTGATTCTATCCCTCATAGAATTGCCGCAGCTGTGTTGAGTCAGTGAATCAGTGAGTTTACTCTTTTATATATAAAGATGAAGTGTACATATAAGAAACATATTTTTCTACGTGAAATACAAACCATAGTAAGTAAATTGGTTTCTGTTTTTTTAGTTGTGTATATCGGTATCACTTTTAAAATGTTGTTTTCTATACGTTATATTTTAGATATTTAAAAATATAAGGAAATTAATGTATTGAAAATGTAAATAGGATTCAGTTAATAGGGCGAACGTAAAGTGACACTTTTCAATATATAAAATTTAATTTAACATTTTTTGCAAGCGTGATTAGCTAAAAAAAAAAAAGATATATGTAACAATTCATACATATATCTATTAGAACCATATTAAGTAATCAAAAAGGGAGAATAATAAATATATGGAATAATATAAATGTGATAAAAATGACATCAAAGTACATGTACATATATGTATACAGGGTCCATCAAAGGCACACTTTCACTCCTATCTGGGAAATGCCTCAGAATTTTGAAATAAAACACATGTTTAACGAAGTATGAAAAAAAAAAAAAATCCTTTATTTATTTATTTTATAGCTTTTTGACCCATGCGCAGCCAAAAAAAAATATTTTAAGCAAATGTTCATATTACGAATATTTAAATTTAGTATATATGTTTTCAAATTATTGCGTATTATCGCAACAATGTTTTATCATATCAATATATCTTGAATATAAAATCATGCTCAATTCTCTTGTAAATAAAAATAAATGTATATATATATATATAGCGGGCCGGCATTCTGTTCTTCTTCCCCCTTTCCTGGCTTTCCCGCAACTCAGAATCCAAGCAGCTGATCATTTGACGGAGTCTCAGAATATTAAAGGAAGTGCGTGATCATGACGTGAATGGCGTTACTTCCTGAGCGGGCTACTGCTAAAGAGCGCTGAAGGAATGAGGTTCAGAGTTCGACGAGTCTCCGACGTAGCTTGTGTGCGTGACGAGCGCAATGCCTATTTTGATTACTTTGGTTTTCTCACACTCGACGTCGTTAGTGAAATGCCAAATGATTTACTTATGTAACGAATTATAGTTAATTTGACGAACTGTTGAATATACTTTGATAATTAATTTTAAATGCTCATTAGCATCTATGTAAATAATTGTAAATACTTTAATTCTTTATTAAATTTTAAGTGATTAATAGTAATTAAGTATTAGTTGATTTATAAAGCCCACATAAATTCGCCGTCCTACAAGTCAGAAGCGGGATAAAGAAAGTGGGATAGAACGTTAATTTTTAGTTAACATCGCTCGTAATTGATTAGGATCGAGAATAAACTGTGAGTTTTTACTTAACTTAAATTTTGGATTGAACGTGATAAAGAACAGAACATTTACTTTTTTTAAATGTGAACTTTTTTTTTAAGTGGACAAACTGCATAAACTTTTTGTGAACTGAACTATTTATCTATTTTTGAAAAAACTGTTGCTGAACAGCTGAATATAAGTGGTGAATTATAAAGTTTTTATTTATGGTGTGACATTCTACTATGTGGATTAAGGAGTGTTAAAGTGTGAAAATTGTTCTTCAAGTTTCTCAAGGATTAAAACGGCAAGTTGACTCAATGGAAACTTAAATAAAAAAACTGAACAACAGCTGTTTCGGTTCTACAAAGGTACGTGTGTTTTTATTTTGTTGCATGATGGCCTCACTTGGGAGCATCCCTAAAATTGGTATTGCAGTAGGAAAAGAAAAGTATAGTAAAATTAAAATTCTACATCGGTTTCTCTTTAATGACGAAGGAGATCGTAAAAACCGATGCAGAACAAAAAAATTTTCCGGCTTTAACTTTGCCGTTGATGACGAAAATTACACTCAGAAACAAAAATTAATTGATAATAGCTTTTCTTTGAATGAACTCATTATGATTTGTAACATATTAAATGTCCCTTTTGATGGGAGTAAAGATAAGTTAAGAGACAGATTGTTGTTGAATCTGTGCGATATAGAATTATTAAAACGAGAGAATTCTGAAAATAATTCGGATGAGGAAGATTCGGAAAACGAAAGTAGTGATAATGACGTCGAAAAACTTGACTCCTCTGTGCAATGCCATATGAGCGATAATAAGTGGTATGAAAATGATTATGATTATGATAATGGTAAAATAAAAAAAAGTATAAATTATAGTAATAATGTGAATTCTGGATCACTTGATGCAACTGTCTCTTTCAATGATTTTGAAAATTCTATGTCTAAATTTAGCGGCGAACCGCATGAAAATATTATTGAATTTTTGTCAGAATTTGAGGAATTATCAAGAGTGTTTAATTTAAGCGAGTTACAAAAATTTGTTTTTTGCAAACGGTCGTTGAGCGGAAATGCTCTTTTCTTTATTAAGTCCGAAAAAGGACTATTAACTTATAAAAATTTGAAAAAAGCACTTATCGACGAGTTTAGGTTTGAAATTAACTCTGCATCATTACATGACCTCCTAAGTAAAAGGAAAATTAGAGCAAATGAATCAGTCACCGAATATTATTTTAAAATGCGCGAATTGTCTAAAAATGGGCACATTGATGACGCCGCATTAATGCACTACGTGATCCAAGGGATAAATGATAAAAGTGAGAATAAAATTATGCTATATGGTGCTAAAAATTTACATGAATTTAAGGAAAAAATTAAGTTATATGAAATTTTCAAAAAAGATAATGAGAAAAATAAATTCAGATTTAATAAAGTAGATAATGCAAAACCGAAACACGTAGCCTATAACGTACATGAAAAATTTGGTCCTAAAAATGAAGTAAATAATAAATTGTGTTATAATTGTGGTGAAAAAAAAACACTTATCTAGAGATTGCCCCCATAAGGCCAAAGGCCTGAAGTGTTTTACGTGTAAGCAGTACGGGCATAAAAGTTCGGAGTGCCCAGGTTTGAAACCAGAAGTTGGGACATTATGTATTAGTGTAAATCAAAATATGAGTAAAATTATACAAGTAAATGATGTAAATTTCAGCGGTATAATAGACACAGGAAGTGAAGCAACATTGTTGTGTAAAAATTCATTTGATAAATTAAATGTAAAAAAATTAGATACTATGAGTACTACTTTGAAGGGATCGGGAAAAGCTCAATAACGCCGTTGGGATCAATTAAAGTGAATCTTAAAATTGATGAATTACAATGTGAGACTGATGTTTATGTTGTATCTAATGATATGATACCGTACGATATAATTTTAGGCATGAATGTGTTAATGTTAAGTGAAACAACAATTAATGAGAAAGGTATTTTTGTGAAAAATAAGTCTAATTCTCTAGAGGTAAACTTAGTAACAGTACTTCCAGTAAATGCATATCAAAACGAAATTAAATCGAATGTTGTTGTTGATGCCCCCCCCCATTAACTTTGAGAACAAAAATTTTGAAAATTCCCCAGAAATAAATGAAACTTTGAATAATGTTAAAAAATGTGAAAATATAACCCCTCACCCTGTTATGCTGTCAAAAAAATTATTAGAATCTCCCGAAAAAGCCAAAAGTGAAAATGACGATAAAGACGAAAACGACGAAAGTGATGACGATAAGATGCTTTTGAGGGACGAAAATAGTGTAAATGATGACAGTGAGGAAGAAGAGGAGCCTCGACGAAAGAAACAAAGTCAAACGAGTGTTTTCCAAATAGATGATGATAGTGATGAAGAGGAGGAGCCGCGCCGAAAGGGACGAAGTCAGACGAATGTTTTCCGAATGAAGTCGCTAAACCCTGAAAACACTTATTCAAAGAAAGATGAGAAACAAGCCCTACTTGAAAAAATTTCACAGTTAGCCGAAGAGTTGGAGAAGTTAAAAGAAAAAGTTGACGATAATTCCAGACTCCTTAAAAGGAAGAAATCCAGAGAAAAGCCATCGACGATAAATTCCATCGAGTGTAAAAGACTAAATATCCCAAAAGAAAAGACTGCCAGTGTAAATTTGAAAAAGTTATTCATCCCATCACTTCCATTGATGACCACGATTAATGAAATAGCCATATTATTCCCCAAAGCTGTACAAATAAAGTTAGAAGTTTTCCCTACACATAAAAGAGCTACTATAGACTTTTTAACCGAACAAGGCCTCTGCAGCATAGCCTTAAAAAATCTTAAAACTGAAAATGATCGATTAGAGGGTCTCGAGTTCGAGTCCCAAAATAATTTTGAACCCCAAAGTAAAGATTTGAGTATACATGATAAAAAACATTCTTCTAGAGTTAAAAAGAAAAATAAAATAAAATGCAAGTTGAGTGGACGGTCACCAGAAACTGATACTATAGGCAACCAAGTTGCCGTAAACCCAAAATTGACCTTCTTTTGTGACTGTGCAACAATTAAAAATAAAAATGATGATATTGATGAGAAAGTTAGAAATGGACGCCATGAAGGCTCCTATTGCACATCTACAAAAGCTAAGATCCTCAAATGTGGGATAACTTAGCTTAAAAACAAAAAATTTTGAAGATTTGTAAAAATTTGTAAATAAGTATGTTATTATTTTGTGTTGCTTTTTGCTTGTTTTTTTTTTTTTTTTTTTTTTTTTTTGTATTTTTCAGTGTGATCGCCTGGAGGTCCAGCCGACACAGGATGGCCGATTGTAGCGGGCCGGCATTCTGTTCTTCCTTCCCCTTTCCTGGCTTTCCCGCAACTCAGAATCCAAGCAGCTGATCATTTGACGGAGTCTCAGAATATTAAAGGAAGTGCGTGATCATGACGTGAATGGCGTTACTTCCTGAGCGGGCTACTGCTAAAGAGCGCTGAAGGAATGAGGTTCAGAGTTCGACGAGTCTCCGACGTAGCTTGTGTGTGCGTGACGAGCGCAATGCCTATTTTGATTACTTTGGTTTTCTCACACTCGACGTCGTTAGTGAAATGCCAAATGATTTACTTACGTGACGAATCAAGGAACGCGGTAGCGTTCCGCCCCGCCAAGCTAAAACAAACACCCGCCAAGCTAAAACAAACATTAAGAGAAATACAAATGAAATTTACAAAGTAGGAAGTCAATGGTGAACGCTACAAGTGTATATTATGTCGACATAGCATCTCGTACTTTTCGACTACCTGTATCTCAGCTCCCTGATCCCCAAGACATATGATTTTTTGCACAGACCTTAAGCATACCATTAAGACAAAACATACAAATTTGCATGTCGCTCCGAATTAAGGGGCCTGAGTTATATAACTTTGAAAACCCGAAATTTCCATGTTACTTTCTTCTGCTTCTTCTTGTAATTGTTAAGACAAAAACTTTTGACGGCGATTGAGCCTAGAGTTCTGCCGCTAATGAGCTGAAAATTTGCATGGACATTCCTTCTGACCTGTACCAGTGCCTTTTGGAATCAAAAATTTTTTTGGTCGGGTTACTGCTGCCTACGGCAGCGTTACCAGTACACATCTTGCAATCGCTTTTTAACTAACTTCCCAACTAGCTAGACATTTGAAACTTTCAGGATAGTTCAAAACACGGTGACAATACATTTTTTAACACTTTTAGTCAACTGTCTCAGATACCTACTGCCTTCGGCAGCGTTTATATGATTCGACAGAAAATTTATTTAACTAATTTCCCGACTAGCTAGACATTTGAAATTTTCAGACTTGTTCAGAACGCGGAGAAAATGCATTTTTTTATTACTCTCAGCCAACTGCTTCGGGTTCCTGCTTCCATCGGCAGCGTTGCAAGCACAAAGCTTGCAATCGATTTTAAACTAACTTCCCGACTAGCTAAGCATTTAAAACTTTCAGGATAGATCAGAACACGGTGAAAATACATTTTTTAACACATTTAGTCAACTGTTTCAGGTCCCTACTGCCTTCGGCAGCGTTTATATGATTCGACAGAAAATTTATTTAACTAACTTCCCGACTAGCTAGACATTTGAAACTTTCCGAATAGTTCAGAACACGGTGAAAATGCATTTTTATAATACTTTTATCCAACTGTTTCGGGTTACTGCTGCCTTCGGCATCTTTAACAGTACACATTTTACAATCGCTTTTTAACTAACTTCCAGACTAGCTAGACATTTGAAACATTCAGGATAGCTCAGAACACGGTGACAATACATTTTTTAACACTTTTAGTCAACTGTTTCAGGTCCCTACTGCCTTCGGCAGCGTTTATATGATTCGACAGAAAATATATTTAACTAACTTCCCGACAAGCTAGACATTTGAAACTTTCAGAATAGTTCAGAACACGGTGAAAATGCATTTTTTAAATACTTTAAGCGAACTGTTTCGGGTTCCTGATTCCATCGGCAGCGTTACCAGAACAAAGCTCGCAATTGATTTTTAACTAACTTCCCGACTAGCTAGACATTTGAAACAATCAGGATAGCTCAGAACACGGTGACAATACATTTTTACCAGTTTGAAAATCATTTGAGGGCAAATGTTCTCGAATATATAAATTTGTCCTCAAATGTCCGCAAATTAAATCATAAATTATCTCTGTCCTCAAATGTCATTTCAATTTGAGGACGCTGCAAAGATTTGTCCTCAAATTGGGTTTAAAAAATTTGGTCACCTTAGTGAAACCCAGTATCAACTTGAGTTTCACCAGAAAAAACAGCTTAAATAACAGCTGACAACATATAAATCACAGCACAAACGTTACCATAGTCTTAACATACAGAAATAAACTGCAATTCAATGGTAGAGACTTAGTCAAGCAAAACTTTCTATTTCGTAAAGCCTTAGCGAGAAACTCACCTCACTGGTCGGAACGGGACTCCTTTTATAGCCCGCCATTAATCCTGAATTTTCCAGTAACTTCCGTAAAATCCGGTTTCCATTGCAATTGGAACTTCGAGTTTAAAAAAACCATTAATCACGCTCCCGACACAAAGAGCCACATGTCGTGTCATCAGTTGTAACCTTTTTTATCAGATTGCGCAGTTACTTCAAAGGAAAGCATGCAAAATTGACAAAGATATCTGTCTCTGACCCCTCAATTATCTCAGCTCGGGGTTAGAGCCAGGGACTTCCAACCGGTCAAACCAACCCGTCAAAGCATTCCAACCGTTGACCGCATCAAAGGATTCTGAATTACGTTGCTCGTAACGACTTCCAACCAACCTCAGTGGAAACTGCACTTAATAATCGAGTTACAGCTTGGACAATGGGTCTGTCGATAATAAAGGTTTTTTTCACCAAGATCATCAAAATAGTTGTCAAGGTGCAATAAAGTCACCAAATTCATCGCCAAGTCTATTACGTGCCCTGATAAAGTGTGTTTTTAACGGAGAAGGATCATTTTTATCGGGAAACAAGCTAGAAATGCGAAAAATTGACATTTTATAATGTGACTAAAACTCTTAGAAAGAAATCACATAAAAAGAACTAATACTATGTGGAAATCTGTAACACTATATTTACATCTATGCATAACACGCACGATATTTATCGATCTATTACACAAATATATTCATTATGCATACGTATTATATTATAAAAGCACATACATAACCTGCAAAAAGAAGTGATATCTCATAAAAAAACAATACTATTGTAAAAGTCACCCTGCCCAGCAAAAACTCTTACCTTTCTTATGCATACGTATTTTATTTATAAAAGCACATACATAACCTGCAAAAAGAAGTGATGTCTCATAAAAAACAATACTATTGTAAAAGTCACCCCGCCTAGCAAAACTCTTACCTTTCTTAAGCAGCCAAAAAAAGGATTGATATCAAATTTTGCCGCCGCTATTGAATCCCAGGTACTCAATGCCCAGCTTAATGAAGATCTGCCAATAACACTACATGTATCTTTCTAATAAATCCTAATCTCTTTCAACATTCTTTGTTATCTGTGTTAGTTTTTTCGCTGCATTATAAAGTTATAATTTAAAGTATTTTTACGGCGGGGTGCGTCCCCTATGTAGAAGTTTTAATTAATAAAAAATTTAGTTAGTTAAGATTAAAATATTATTCCGCACCCCGCCGTAAAAATACTTTAAATTATAACTTTATAATGCAGCGAAAAAACTAACACAGATAACAAAGAATGTTGAAAGAGATTAGGATTTATTAGAAAGATACATGTAGTGTTATTGGCAGATCTTCATTAAGCTGGGCATTGAGTACCTGGGATTCAATAGCGGCGGCAAAATTTGATATCAATCCTTTTTTTGGCTGCTTAAGAAAGGTAAGAGTTTTTGCTAGGCGGGGTGATTTTTACAATAGTATTGTTTTTTATGAGATTATAGTTAATTTGACGAACTGTTGAATATACTTTGATAATTAATTTTAAATGCTCATTAGCCTCTATGTAAATAATTGTAAATACTTTAATTCTTTATTAAATTTTAAGTGATTAATTGTAATTAAGTATTAATTGATTTATAAAGCCCACATAAATTCGCCTTCCTACATACATATATATATATATATATATATATACTTACATGCATGCATATATATATATATATTAATTTGCCATGGTATTCTTATGCAAATGCATCACAAAATTGTACAAGATATATATTTACATTTTCTTCAATTGCAGATCATAGTAGTAGGGCCGTAATGATGTAAAGACGTCGCAAATACCATTTCGTTCTTTCAATATGTGTCTTCCCCCCCCCCTTTTTTTTTTTTTTTCGTAATGAAATATTTACTAAAACGTATTTCCCGCTGTTATTGATTCCTCCAAAGTTACAGAAATTTTTCCTCATGTGCAACTTGTAAATTGAAGGAAAACGTTTCTTTTGTAAACGTTACAAACCTTTGAACTTTAATGTAATTTTAAGTTTTATCAGTTTACAAGTTTCCACGGTAAATAGAGAAAAAAGAGTTTTCGAGTATTAAATGTCAGTGTTCTGCAAGAGTTCTCGAGTGTCAAATCTTGCAAAATATTTTTATTATCTTGGATTTTCTTTCTTTCCTTCTTTCTTTTAATTAACCTTAAGAAACATACAGATTTGTAAATGAATTTCTGACTAATATTAAAGTGCGTAAGTTAAAGCTGTTTCAGATTCCCTTACTTTATTTTGTATTCATTAAAAAAAAAAAAAAAAAAAAAAGTCACATTTTTATTTAAAAAATAAATTAATTAATAAAATAAAATATAAAGATAATTTATAGAATTTTCCATTCTATTTCCCTTCGTGATAAATGATTTAAATATTTTGTTAATATGCAATATATAATTCTTAAACATTAACACTTGTTTAACTTATTTTGAAAAATTTACAAATTTTTCAAATATTTTTTGTTTTATTTTATATTACACAGGTAATGTTATGCTAATGAAGAGTCTGATGCATATATTTATTTCCTTCTTTCTTGAATACTTTTTCTTCTAAATCATTCTTGTTGTAATGAATAGAAGAAAATTTATCAATCTTCATTAAAATTAAAATTGAGGCTCTCGGAGTTTCATAAAATTACCCTTTTCAACAAAAGATGATGGTTATCTTTTTGAAAATGTATAGCGATGAAATCTAATAAAATATTTCAGACATCTTCTTTTCAGAAGAAGAGCAATTTTTAATAATCTTATTAAATCATAGAACGAAAATGATTCAGCGGGGAACTTGTATATTTGATTAATTTTATTCATTACCTGTTTTCTTTTATTTGAAAATTTTGCGCCAATGCATATTAATTGAAGATTATATATTGCTGAAGTTTTGATTACTTGTTATAACAGTGATGGAAAATTTTTACTCTAATGTATCACATGTATTAAATCTTAAAATATGTCTTTTTTTACATTTAGTTTTTTCTTTCCTTTTCTATTTTTTTATTGCTAAATTAATTTAAAAATATAGATGCATGTTTAAAATGTTATATTATTTTTCGGTGAAATTAAAGTAGACAGATATATACTATTAAGTTCTTATTATTTTACTTAAAAATTATTTCATCTATTTAAAGTATTGTGAATAATTGTTAGTACTGAAGTTTTTTATATAAATAGAATGACATGCATTTTTAAATACAATTTATTCCTATTAAAATTACTGTGAAACCTAAAATCTATAACATTTATCCTTTTTTCATAATTGTTTTCTTTTAAATTGGACACTTATTTAACGTATACATATTTTGCACCCGAAGAAGAAAGGCCACGTCCTTTAGAAACGGTAGTGCTTGCACAACCTTTATGGTGTGTGAAGAAGCTTCCAAGTTGAAATGCCTATTTAAGTTTATTTTAATAAAAAACAAAATGCAAGAAAAGAGAAAAATAATTCCTCTCCAAAATTAAAAGAATTTTTCATTTTCTTTATTTAATTCACAGAGTGTTTCTGAATTTATTATTATTATTATTATTATTATTATTATGTATTCAGTTCTAGCTCGATCTGTCAGCTGGACTGCCACCGAAATTGGTAAAAAATCTAACGAAGACATGTGAAAAAAGCTTCTGTGATACAAAAAATTGTTTCGGCAGTTGCTGAAATGATGAAACGTGGCAAATTTCTCGCACCTGTAAATTTACATAAAAAGCAGAGAAAAACATTAATTATGATTTTTATACTTGAAAAATAAAGACCACGCCTTTTCGAAACCGGTAGTGCTTACATAGCTCCGAAACAAGTATATACTTAAATTTGAAAATCGAAACTTCGAACTACGTTGACATGTCAAACATGGGTATATTGGGATTCTTATTGGTCAACCCCATTTTTGAGCATGTCAGTAAACTGAAAAATGAGCACATGGGTATTCAAATTTAAGTATGTATTGTTTCTGAGCTATTTTGAGACAAATTAGCTCATTTTTAAGAAACCATTTTTAACAGTCTACGGAGATGGAACTTACTGAGAATTTTTACTTGAAGGAATTTTAACTGAGATTGTTATATTTTCAAAAGATGTGTTCGAAATTTTCTAGAAGTTTCGACTATTCAAAACCAGATAAAAGCAGGGAATCCAAATTCACTTTTCTAGATTTTAACATATATTGATGTTTACCATATGTTGACCATAAGTAGACGCTATTTGCCTACTTTAACAAGAATGGCAATAAATTTTAATTTAATTGCAACCTTAGATGTTTTATTGTAGAATACCCAAATGAATGGTTAACACATAATTATGTGTCAAATAAAATTATTTCTAACAAGTGTTTAAAACAGTACCTAATGTCTTATACATTACTTTCTAATATGTTTTAACATATCTTTATTAAATTAAAATTAATGGTAAGAGAAATTAATGTGAGTAGCTTATCGCTATGCATTAGGTCTACAGGGGTATTCCATTGTTTGAGATAAAAAACTGACATCGGAAAATTATGTTCAACAATATTTTTATAAGAGTTAAAGAGATATTTGGTCAAATGTCATTTGAATATTTTTAGACAAAACTTTCTAGTATGAGTGTATTAATTATAAAATCTTTTTGTAAAAAAAAAAAAAAAAATAGAACCGACTGCAAAAAGAAACTATTATTCAAACATATAATTGGTTCATTAGTAACATCTACATAGAGCAGTGAACATACTTCGCAATATTTATGTTTATACGAAGTTACTAAAGTTTTCTTTGCAACTTTGGTGTAGTTTTGATATTTTTCGTGCTTGGAGGTTTTGGTATTTGGAGATCAAATTGTAATGCAAACATATACACATGAAATGTATATTTTTGTAATATATGTCATGTTGAAATATTTATTGTACAATATGACATATTCTTTCATATTCTTGATTGCTCTCTTAATATAGACGTTCCACGGCGGTTTCACATATCGCAAACTGCAAAGGAGGGAGACATCCCAAAAAATGGTAATTTCGAGTTTACGTCACTGAAAAATATAAGAAGTTCCCCAATGTGTGCATAAAAGTTACATCTCATTCTCGAAAATTATCCACTCGAGAGGCAGTTGTGTCGGTTTTATTCCAGTCAATACTTTATCTTTAAATTGATTTTTCTCAAATACTGCATTTTTGAGTTGTGCCACTTTTTTTGTTTTTATGCGATATGAGAAAAAGTCCATCTATTGAATCCGCATACATTAAATTAAAAAGGTTTCAGAAATGTAAAGAAAAGAGGCGCTGCATTCGTAACCAAAAATCCTGTTAGGCACATAATATAAAAGTATCGAATATGAGTGAATATATGAAATATAAACATTCAAATGAGAAGTAGCTTAAAAAGAATCGATGGCTCTCTGTTATTCATATACGACTATTAAATGAGACTCTAGAGAAAAAATTACAGCACATTTCTTTATATATATAAAAGGCAATGTTTGTGTGTGTGTGTTTGGACAGCTTAGCACAAAGACGGCAGCTCGGACAGTCACGTGTTTCGACACGAAAGTGCCCTCCGATGGATCCTTGTGCACCTCGAAGCCCGATTTTCGAATTTTTGATCAGTTTTCTTTTAATTAATTAAAATGTGAAAAAAATGACTTTATAAGAGCTTTAAATTAGCCATTTAAATTTTAGCTATAATCTAATCGCTGCCAAAAAAAAAAAAAAAAAAAAAAAAAAAAAGCGAGTTTTTTAAGAACTGAGGGCCTATTAGTCTCAATCTGGGATTTTTGCGTTGTCGTTTTCGATAGTTGGACATTTGTCGAAATCATTTTTCGATAGTTGGACATTTATCGAAATCTAAAATTTATCGAAAATATAATTGACTAATTTGAAAACGATGCTATAATTGGGAAGAAAAAAAAAACTAATAGTCCTCCGCCCTAAACTAAATTCTGCTTTTGCCAGAATTTCATCAAAATCTTTTTATTATTATAATTATTATTGAAAAAAAAGAAAAGAAAATTAATAATAATCAGTATCGTTACAAGCGATATCGAAAAAGTTTTTTTTAATAATTTTGAATTAGGAAATAAAAAGTGCGCGTGAAATAATATGAAATAAAAATAAGTAAAAAAATGAATTTAATGATTTAATGTTTTTGTTTTTCGGGGGCTGCTCATGCATATAAAAAATGCGTATTAAAACGAGTCGAAGAAGGAAGCGAAATAAGTATTGAGTTATATTACGATAAATACGATATATAATATGATACGGTATATTAGACCTATCGTCCAGGTTTAGTAGGCCTTTTCGTTGAAAGAAATAGTTTGTTCGTTCGGCGCAACTTGACATTAGTCCCGTGAGGTACAACTTTCACATTAGTCCCTTGAGTTACAACTTTCACATTAGTCCCTTGAGTTACAACTTTCACATTAGTCCCTTGAGTTACAACTTTCACTTTAGTCCCGTCAGGTACAACTTGCACATTAGTCCCCTTTAATTTCCTTTTTTTTTTTTTTTTTTTTTTTTTTTTAATAATAAACTTCAGAACTCTTCGGGTTCAGGTAAAATTGGTTTAAAGATGCTTTAAGAATTTTATTTCTAATATCAATAAACTAAATATTTGCAGGCATTATAATACTTTTTTTTGACATAAAAATAGATACATTTAATTAAAAATGAACAATAAAATATTAAATTATGCATCTCTGAAAAATTTGACGTCATTATCACTTTAAAAATTTTATACACATTGATAAAGCGCTAATATAGTTCATGATGCCAAAGTATGTTGTTCTAAAGGGATTTTTCATTTTTTAAACAAAATTTTTTTATATATTTACTGCCAAGATTTTGAAAAATAAATAAATAAATAAATAAATAAAAAATAAAAACTGCCCCTGTCGTAATATTTGACTGCACAGCGTTTCTCTACTACTCTAAATTCTAAAATATAAAATTTTTGTATGAAAAAATGTTAATTTTATCAGTTTTATTTATAAATCTTTATGGGCGATTTTTTAAATTTTAGCGCTGAAGTACACTGAACATTTTTCGCCAAGAACTTGAATCTAGCAACAGTCATTTTAAGCCAAGTATCGCATCAAAAATATAAATAAATTACAAAATATTGCAGAAAAATGTATCGAAACAGAAGTAATAGTCACATAAATGATCTATTTTTACCTAAGTAGCTAATTTTATAGAAGAAAATGCAGTTTTAGAAATAGAAAATTTATTTAAACAAAATATTATTTTAACCTATAAACCATTAAAAATATAAATAGAATAATATGGATTCTTATAAATTAACGAAAAGGTGCAACCGATTTTATACTTTTATACAAGAAAGTATACAGAAAAACAAAACAAGAAAAATTCCATTGCCAATATGGCGACAAAAATTCAAAAGCCGCCAAGTGAGAGATAAAATAGAGCTGTGTACCGTGAGTTTTACTTATTTAGTAATTACTTTTATACATCAGTCACTATGCTAATTTGACATACAAATAAATGAGCTGCTATGTGTGACTGCACTTGTGCGCTATCGGGCACAAATATTTGATTAATTCAAATTAATATTTAACCTTCGCTTTCCCAAGATCAAGGCGTTACTGCAGAAAAATTACTTTCAGGTGCCGCTTGGCACGTTTGGCGAAAATCTCCAGCACCGGGCTTTTTTGTATCGTTTAGAAGTTGCAACATTCCACTGATTATGTTTGC
This sequence comes from Salticus scenicus, assembly GCA_963930645.1. Classification (NCBI taxonomy): domain Eukaryota; kingdom Metazoa; phylum Arthropoda; class Arachnida; order Araneae; family Salticidae; genus Salticus; species Salticus scenicus. Next base: position 245,222,132 of record OZ005652.1, read on the forward strand.
TATCTGTGGCGAATTAGCGCATTTTTTGAATGAGGCGGGCTTAACTAAATATCAACTTCAAAATGGGGTCAAAATGACCCCATCTTGGGAAAGCAAAGACTAAATAAATAAATAAAAATAAAAATGTTAATGGAAAAAATGTATAGTCGCAAAAACATTATTTGTATAAAATTCTTCTAAAAAGCGTTCATAGCATATTGTATCACGGGGCATATTGTCATGGAATTGCTGTCATTTTGTGTTCGGCAGGATACATCGAATAAAATATAGACAATATCATGACTGTAAATATTATATATAGTACGTAAAATGTTGTTTATGTGTAATTGTGATTTAAATATAAAAGTGTACTTCGATATTTTTTTATACTGTGCGCTTCAAAACAGTCATCCAATGAGCACTCAAACTGAAGTTCACGGGTAAGGCGTTACCGCACACACTAGAGACAACGACCCAAAACATTACGAGAAAGAAGGCCTTAATGAAGGCAGCGAGGACCCACAGTGAAGTTCTTGAACGACTTCAAAGTATTTTTTTTATATATATTTCTGTTTTTAAAACGGTATAAAAATGCTTTTTTTTTCTTTCTTTCTTTCTTTCCTTTTAAATTTAATGGCCAGCGAAGCGGGCAAAGCCTGCTAGTCTTTAATAAATTAAAACAGACATAGGAACGATACAACAATAACCTCAACTGTAATGCACATCTGTATTGTAGTTGAATTTTAAAGAACGTACGTGTCACTAGCTATGCTGGAATGAGCGTAACCTATAGTTCAAAAAAGGATCCAAACATGCATTGCAGCTGATGGACAGAAGTTTACACATCAAAATTAGGTCTTTTTGATTTCTAAGATTGCTTCAGCAGGAAACTGTAAATAAACAGATGCTCGTTTAAGCGCTCTTTTTTTAATATTCATATTTAAAAGGTACCTTTCTGTACTAAATCGATGAGGCTCCACAACTTTGTAATTTATTTTAGTTCCCCATCATACTATAGGTATGGGGAACTTAGGTAATCGTGAAAATTTTCGACCTCGGTTTTTTGACTTTTCTACACGTTTTCAGATGTGAGGAATCCGAAAATGACAAAATTTGTATGGTGTCTGTCTGTAGGGTGTCTGTTAGTCCGTTTGTCCGTTAGTTCGTTAGTTTGTTAGTCTGTGTACACGATATCTCAAGAACAAATTGTCGCAGAGAGGTCAGATCAGTTTTAAAATATTACTTTCGACACTGGCAAGAACCCTATTCATTTGCAACATTCGATTTTAAAAACTTCGTAAGTTATTAGAAATTTACGATTTTCTTAACATGGGAGAATAGGACAAAAATTCACTTAAACGTGCATTAAATGTAAACTTTTTACTCTAAAAATGTCAGACCATTTTTAAAATATCCGTTTTGAAACCGGAATGAACATCAGTAACTATAAATATGCTACTTTGAAATTTTCGCAAGTTATTGGAAATTTACGAATTTCTTAACATGGCAGTATAGGGGAAAATTTCACATAAACGTCAATTTTGAGCGATATTTTCATCGTAAAGATGCCAGACTACTTTTGAAATATTATTTAGGACACTGGCATGAATATTAATAACTATGAATTTTCAAATCTAAAAATTTCGTAAGTTATTGGAAATTTACGAATTTCTTAACATGGGAGAATAGGACAAAAATTCATTTAAACGTACATTAAATGGAAACTTTTTACTGTAAAAATGTCGGACCAGTTTTAAAATATCAGTTTTGATGCTGGAATGAACATCAGTAACTATAAATAGGCTACTTTGAAAATTTTGCAAGTTATTGGAAATTTACGAATTTCTTAACATGGCAGTATAGGGAAAAAGTTCACATAAACGTCAATTTTGAGAGATATTTTCATCGTAAAGATGTCAGACTTCTTTTGAAATATTATTTAGGACACTGGCATGAATATTAATGAATATGAATTTTCCAATATAAAGATTTCGTAAGTTATTGGAAATTTACGAATTTCTTAACATGGCAGAATAGAAAAAATTTCACATAAACGTCAATCTTGAGGGATATTTTCATCGTAAAGATGTCAGACCACTTTCGAAATACTATTTAGGATACTGGCATGAATATCATAGACTATGATTTTTCCAATTAAAAAAATTCGTAAGTTATTTGGAATTTACGATTTACTTAACATGTCAGAATAAGGCAAAATTGAGCATAAACTTCCATTTTGAGGATCCTAAATACATTAGACAACTTCAAAATCACGTTTATGATATTTGTTTGAATGTGATTGAATAGAAATATTCTACTAGGAAAATTTCGTAAATTATTCGTAATTTACGATTTTATCAACATAGCGAAATTGTAAATGTTTCATATAAATATGAATTTTGAGGATTATTGCATTGGAAATAGTAGCACGAAAACTAAACAACGGAATTGACCCCGATAAAATAAATTAATAGATTGGAATAAGATAAATATATCGAAGTTAACGGTAGATAGCCTATTAGGCGGGGATTTCATTCTGTCACTGTATCAAGCTTTGGTCAAATTCATTTCTTTTAACATGATTATAATATGTCTCGCACTAGAAATTTCTGAGAACATAAATAGGATGGGGAACTGAGCAGAGTCCACCTATGCCAACTAGTTTCCTCCTACTTCGTACTGTTTTCGAGATAAAAACGCTAACTCCTCTATTTTCCACCAAGCTGCGCTATAAGCGGTCGCATCTCGTAGCACATGACCACTTAACTACATTTACAGTCTACTTTTACGACTGTAGCTGCAAGCAATCATCAGTTAAAAGAGGGAAAACAGACTTTTGTGAGCAACCTGTAATTTGTTTAGATCTTAATGAAATCATAATGTGAGCTATTTTAGGGCAAGATCTTTACAACGAAAAGTATAAAAATAGGAGCATTTCTTTTATGAAATTAAAAGCTAACAAACAATAACAACAAAACAAATGGTTTGAGTTGAAAACCTTCACCTTAGTTCATAATAATGTAATGTGTGATGTCAATTCCATTTCAAATTTACATATCCAAAAACGGGTAGAACTTTCGCACTCACCCAATAATAATAATTACAATGTTTTTAATATGTGCTTTCACATAAAATTGCTTATATTTTGAATTTTAAAATAAAAATATATGAATTACATATAGGTTTTTTTAACATATTGCATAAACTTTTTTATAGGTAAAAATTGTTCTTTCATATGGAATACAATGAAATATCGTGAATTAAATTTTTAAAGTGTTGTCATTCCTCTTTAAAGTGTAATTGTAATACATACTTAATGTAAAATTACTCATAATAATATTTTTTTTTTTTTTTTTAAATGTACATTCGTAATATCTAAGTTCTAATAATTATTCATTGTGATAGATAAATTTACCATCTTTCAAGAAATATAAATACTTGCTTAATTATATATATATATATATATATATATATATATATATATAAAAAACTCACAAGTGTGCACAAATATTTTATACACAACATTTCCCTGTGTGAGAAATACTTTTGCTTTAACCAATTCCAACTTAGCATTTTCCCCCGCAAACGTTCTTTTAATGGGGTTCTGACGACGTGGGGAGAATAAAAGTGTTTCACAAGTCATCATTAACTCCGTCAAAGAAACAGAAAACATTTTTTGAAGTGCTCTCCGGGGGCAAATAAAAGCTTCAGTTTTTCCCTTAGTCTTCATTAAAACTAAAGTGAAGCATTCATGTCTTCAGAAGAAATATAAAGATAGTATTTGCCTCATTTCGCTACGGAATGAAAATTTATAAAACTTCTTCAGTAATGAAAAACAACTGTAAAATTTCTGAAACGTCCTTTCAATTATTGATTGATTCCGAGTATAGTAATTTTTAAAAATAGAAATAAGTAAAATATACGAAACCTATACATTTTAAGAAAGTCAATCATTAAGTATAAAACAAATAAAAGTTATTAAAAGTATTAAGTATGATATAATGTTAAAGCTTCAGTATTTTTGCTTTTTGTTAAATCGATTGTAAACTACATTCGTAAAATTTCTGAAATGCATTTTGGAAGCACTAAATTTTGAACTATAAATATACTGATAAGTTAAACTAATCTGATACACTCGAGGAATACTTCTAATTTAGGGGAAAAATGTTGTGGTAATAAAGCTGCAGTCTTGTAAATGACATAAAATAAATTCATATATTAGAAGGCATTGCCCATTCCGCTGGTCATTATATTTAAATGAGTTAAAAAAAAAATACTATCATATGTCCGTTTCTAAATAAAAACTAACTAGTTGTCATAGGTGGACTCTGCTCAGTTCCCAATCATATTTATGTTCTCACAAATTTCCAGTGCGAGACATATTATAATCATGTTAAAAGAAAGGAATTTGACTAAAGCTTCATACAGAAACAGAATGAAATCCCCGCCTAATAGGCTATCCACCGTTCACTTCTATATATTTATCTTATTCTAATCTATTAATTTATTTTATCAGGGTCAATTCCGTTGTTTAGTTTTCATGCTACTATTTACAATGCAATAATCCTCAAAATTCATATTTATATGAAAAATTTACAATTTTGCTATGTTGAGAAAATCGTAAATTGCGAATAATTTACGAAATTTTCCTGTTAGAATATTTGTATTCAATCATGTTCAAACAAATATCATAAATGAAAATGTAATTTTGAAGTTGTCTAATGTATTTATGATCCTCAAAATGGAAGTTTATACTCAATTTTGCCTTATTCTGACAGGTTAAATAAATCGTAAATTCCAAATAACTTGCGAATTTTTTAAATTGGAAAAATCATAGTCTATGATATTCATGCCAGTATCCTAAATAATATTTAGAAAGTGGTTTGACATCTTTACGATGAAAATATCCCTCAAGATTGACGTTTGTGTGAAATTTTGCGCTATTCTGCCATGTTAAGAAATTCGTAAATTTCCAATAACTTACGAAATTTTTATATTAAAAAATTGATAGTCATTAATATTCATGCCCATGTCCTAAATAATATTTCAAAAGTAGTCTGACATCTTTACGATGAAAATATCTCTCAAAATTGACGTTTATGTGAAATTTTGCCCGATACTGCCATGTTAAGAAATTCGTAAATTTCCAATAACTTGCGAAATTTTAAAAGTAGCATATTTATAGTTACTGATGTTCATTCCGGTATCAAAACTGGTATTTTTAAAACTGGTCTGACGTTTTTACAGTAAACATGTTCCATTTAATGCACGTTTAAGTGAATTTTTGTCTTATTATTCCATGTTAAGAAAATCGTAAATTTCTAATAACTTACGAAGTTTTTAAATTCGAATGTTGCAAATGAATAGGGTTATTGCCAGTGTCGAAAGTAATATTTTAAAACTGATCTGACCTCTCTGAGATCATTTGTTCGTGAGATATCGTGCACACAGACTAACAAACTAACGGACTAACACACTAACACACTAACAGACACCCTACAGACAGACACCATACAAATTTTGTTATTTTCGGATTCTTCACACCTGAAAACGAGTAAAAAAGTAAAAAAACCGAGGTCGAAAATTTTCACGATCACCTATGTTCCCCATACCTATAGTATGATGGGGAACTAAAAAGAAAATTCCTTAAAATTGCATAAAACCTTGCTTTGGATTCCAAACATACTATTCGTGCCCAAAACATAATACTTTAAAAAATCTGAAATTGAAGCATATTAAAATATTATGAAACTTTTTTTTTTGTCTTTTTGAGACGTGTTTCTCTTATTTAAAATTAAAATTTCTGTTTGAATATTCAGTATTCAGTAGCTTTTATTCATACGACCATTATTAAGCCCAACATGGCACTCACTCAAATTTTTCTCGCAGATGCCGTTGCCATTCTCCATCCTATAAATAACGCCCTAATCTGTGTAGCGTACGTTAGAGTAGTATATATACAAATTTTCACGTATATGATAGAGATACATGAAACTTTACATATAAAATTCATTATGTTATAAGGATGTCAATTTTGCCATATACATAAGCAAATTTAATTTTTGATAAATATTTATTATTCACGTGAAAAAATATTTATTTTTATGTCGGAAAAAAAAGAAAAGAACGTGTAAACATTTTTTGCATCAACTTTAAAGGTACTATTAAATCTAGCATAAGGTTTTGTTCTCATATTTTTAGTAATTAAAATAAATAAATCAAAATTTCGAAAACTGAGCTTCAAAGTGCATCGGAAGAGGTCAAAACAGACATCTATAAAAAGAAAATTCTGTAGCTCCTGGATTTGCCACTTGCCTACAAAACGGCCGACACAAACACACACATAAATGCACAGACATATTTTATTATATATAGAGTTTAAATAGAAGTGAATAATTGGTGAAAATATACTGTATTCTATGTAATTTTCTCTAAACAAATAATTATAAATGTGCGTTACTAAATTATCTGTTTAATACTCACACAGCTGGATATTAATCAATTGCAATAAATCAAGTGGATGCTGATTTGTAATATAATTTGAGGTTAGATGTTGGTAATCATCCTCATATCAAATTCAGTGGCAAATCACTCGCCCATTTTAGATACAGAACTCTGTTTATAGCAAAAGTTTACTTAAAACCATCCTATAGGATAGGAACATAGGAAAGAAGTCAGTATTTCATATATTTTTATTGATATATCTTATTGAGAAATGCGAAATGGCGGATGCCTACCTTTCCTCTTCTCAGCTTCCTCCAGAAAAATCTATCGCACTTACAGAAGTGACGTTTGGCACACACATAGTCTGGAAAAACCTTCGTGTGACATCGAAGCCAATTTTTCTAATATTTAATTAGGAAGCAAGTTATTATTTAGAAAACGTTATGTTTAGTGTGCTTTTTGTATTTTCCCCCCGACATTTTTCTTTGAGTTCCAATTTCAAGTATTTCTAATAAAATTAAATGCTTACAGCTATTTATTTCATTTATTTTTTTAATACAAAATGAATTCTTTACAAAAAAAGAAAAAGAAATAATAAATAAATATGAATAAACCTGTATCATCAAAATTTTCGGATAAAACTGACAACAGATTTAAAATGTTTAATTATTTATTTTTAAAATACTAAGGGGTGCTACCCCCAGCTCACTCCGCTCACCATCCCCTCAGGTAGGCTTAACCCCTCTACCCCCGACTCCCTTCACTCATTAACCCCTGAGGTACTCTACCCGCCTATTCGCAGCTTTGCCAAGAGAAATGTCTTCCTTGGAGCATTCGGTAAACTTTGGTACCTTCATGATGTAGAGGATACTCCTGTTCGCGAGGGTATATGATTGAAGTAAAAAAAAAAAAAAAAGTCACTGCTTGAGTAACTTATATATATATATATATATATATATATATATATATATAGAGAGAGAGAGAGAGAGAGAGAGAGAGAGAATAATTTCAATTAACCAGATAGTCTATATATGCTTTCCTACCTTAATTTTCTTGTCTGCAAAATAATGTGGGTGCAGTTTTAATATAGGAACCCCTTAGCGACTTAAAATATTTTTGTGCCACTTTGAGGATGAATTAAAATGGCTATCGCAGTTGTAAAGACCTTGGTGAGAAGTATCCGAGATACTTCGGAGCCAAATTACAAATTTCGCCAAAGGAGTCCTGTACGAAAGTTGTATTCTAATGTGAATACATATTTAGATTATTCTAAATTAACCTTGTTTCTAACCAACATAATAAAACTCGAATAACTAAATGCCATTTATATTACACTAGAATATAACCTCGTCAAAAATGACGGAATGTGAAATCAATGAACATAGTGAATCAACGAAGGCTGTGCCTGCTTCGCTGGTCACTATATTTAAAGGAAATTCTTTTATATCGCTTTTGAAAAAAAAAAAAAAAAAATCATGAAATTGCTCAAAAGCTCGCTTCCTGTCCCCGCTGCCTTCGGTAGCATCCCACTCATTCGCAGACTCTCGGGTGCCTGTGACAATAGCTTGCCAGGGGGCTTCCATTTGGGTTCTTATCACATGACAGTTTCGAAACGGACAGAATAAAAAAAATTGAAGTAGCAATTTTATATTTAAACCCCATTTACATATGAACAACACGATACGTGGTGTACATAATATTTTCTTTCACGTTATTTTCTACATTTATTTGATTTATTCGAAAAACTATAAAACGGCAACAATTTCACGCCAAATATAATATTACAATATGCTATGATCGACTACATCTATCGCATGAGACAATTTTTTGTGGTTATACTCGTAACAGTAGTTGAGTTAGTTAATAGTAGTTGGTATATAGAAAAATAAATAATTAAATATGTAAATCTGATCATAGTACAGCCTTAATATAGCTCCTCTTGTCTACTTTTGAATTTGTATCGTCATTTTAGACAAAAATACATAATTTATGTGATTATTTTTTCTCTTTCTTTCTTTTCTTTTTCCTTTCCTTTCATTTCTTTTCTGTTTTTCAATATTTTATAATTTATTTATATTTTTGCTGCACAAACTTGGCTTAAAGTGGCTTTCACAAAAGCAGAGTTCACACAAATCACAATTTACAAGGTTTTTAAAACCTTTTAAATTGTGAATTTTACAAGGTTTTTAAAAATTACAAGGTTTTTAAAACCTTGTAAATTTTAAAAACCTTGTAAATTGTGATTTCGCTGTTCCCTATTTGTCTGATTGTTGGAAATTTTACATTCAGTCCACATTTCCTTAATTTTTCTACTGTTTACACAGCTACACATTCCTTAATTCCTATTGGCCACACTCCTCACCTCTTCCGTAATCCTATTGGTTGAACTAAATCCGGTCCCTCTCCTATATATACGAGCACTTCTTCAGATTCAGAATTCTTTTTGCACTGAAGACGGTACGCTTTAGGCTACCGAAACAGCTGTATGCACCTCAATAATTTTTCTTTGGCGTTTCTGACGTAGTAGTTTATTCCTGTTTTAATATTCCAACGCCAAGTCTCCTGCTATTATACGATATATAATATGATACAATATATTAGACCTATCGTCCAGGGTTAGTAGGCATTTTCATTGAAAGAAATAGTTTGTTTGTTCGGTGCAACTTGCACATTAGTCCCGTGAGGTACAACTTTCACATTAATCCCTTGAGGTACAACTTTCACTTTAGTCCCTTGAGGTACAACTTGCACATTAGTCCCCTTCAATTTCCTTTTTTTTTTTTTTTTTTTTTTTTTTTTTGAAAGGAAAAGAAAAGAAAATGAATAATAATAAGTATCGAAACAAACACTATCAAAAACGTTTATTGTTATTTATTATTTTTTTTTCCATTTCCAATAGCGCGGCACTTGTGAGTGAACATTGGTCTGGAGGTTGCCGAACTGATGACCATTTGTGAAGGAGCACTGAATGGGTGGCTTTGTTAGGGCCATCGCAACTCCTAACAAGGACAACACAAGGTCTTGTATGGGATTCGAACCCAACGTTAACCTCCACACACTATGGGCGACAGACTCCTCATTCTTTTAGAGTATCATTTCAACCATTTAGGCAGGTTCTGGAAGGATAACTCAGTTCCTTTTGTTACTGCGCAGTTCCCCCCCCCCCCCTAGATTTCTTCTAAATCTTCCCTTATTTCATGTATTTATATGTTATATTACAAAATGATGATCTAAATGGTTATTTAGATCACCATTACCTTTGAAGTTTACATAATTTGAACTAGAATATGCAGATTTTTTTAAATGCAATTGGAATGGGAAGACTGATGGAGTCAATTGATTCACCAAGCTGCAATAGCACAAGAATAAAAACGTTTGCAAATCTTTGCAACGAAAAAGAAAAAAATTGGTTATCTGACAAAGCTACTTAAGGACAAAAAAAAAAAAAACAAAAAAAAAAAAACAGATGAATTCTAATAGCATGTTAATAATAATTTTTATAAGGAGTATGCATGATTCATATAGAACAGGTACGTTTTCTCCCATCATTAGTTTTAACAAATTATAAGAAGGAAAGCATATATTTAGCTTTCAACACATGTAATCAAAACATTTAAATATTTATTTCTAATAATAATTTCGCTTCTGAGGAATAAAAATTCGGTGGGAAATTTAACTTAAGGTTTATGAGTTTCAAATTTTAAAGGTAAATACGAAAAGAAATAAATTGCGAAAGTTGGCTATTATTTTATATATTTTTATTTTTCGCATAAAAACATATTTCATTTTATGCTAAAAAATAAAATAAAATAATAAATAAATAAATGACTGATAAATTTTTTTGGCTACAATTACAAATTTAAATGTCCAAATTTGAAGTTATTGTCAGGTTAATATTTTCATATTTTAATTAATTAAAAAAAAAAAAAAAAACTAATCAAAACTTTGTTACGAATAAGTTACCAAATGGGAGGGGCTTTTTTTCTGAATCCGTCGGACTAAACAGCTTATCGATCGGACAATTATATTTTTAAAAATTAACTAAAGTATGGAAATTAGGTCGCAACTTGCTATATAGATGAGTACGGACCGGAATTGTCATTGCACTTGCAAACTGTATATATAAAGATTAACGGCTGTACATCACAATAATTGGGCATGTTTTTTATTTGCTGAAAATAGTAACAAATCGTAATATATTCATTTACACGTTTTAATTATTCATTTTTCTTTAAATATAATGAAAAAACTTGATTAATTATTGAGATTTTTTGCAAAGTTTTTCACTGCGAGATGTTATCTTACACACTTGAAAGAGAAAAACCGAAGGTTCTGCTGTTTCTTTGTTCAAGTCGCTAAAACGCGCTATAAAAAGTTTTTTTTTTTAAATTCCAATCGTGTGTTTGCTAAAAGATAATTTTTTTCTCATTTTCAAATCAAATTAAACTTTGTAAGTTGACGTAGTACTGTTATTTAGAGTGGAATCGCTGTCATTTTATGATCGAATGGGTAAATCAAATAAAATACAGGAAATAACGCGATGGTAAATACCATTTGTATTCCTTATAGTGTTGTTCAATTTAATCAAAAATTTCAAACTGAAATCTAAAAGTAAGGCATTAAATGTGTCAGGCAATAGAGAGACTGACCCTAGATATCGCTGGTGAGGAAGCTGCTGTCGAAAACTTTGGAGAACCCTAGCAAATTTTTGAGCGATTTCAATAGATTTTTTTTTTCTTAATTTATTTATAAAGTGGAAATAATGCTTTTTTAAAATTTTTAATTTTTTAAATATAGTGACCAGCGAAGTGAGCAAATCCTGCTGGTGTATACATAATATATATTAATTTAAACTGCGAGCAAAATTAAATTATATTTGTAAAACTCAGGCGCTAAAAGCGGCATTAAATTTTTATATGAAAAGATTAAATTAAATTTAATGAATGATGAATGATAAAAAAAAAAGCAGTTGAGTACAATTAAGAACTAGCATGTTGTGGCCACCACAAGACTTATTTCTATACTTTCCTATATTAGTTCACTAAGGGTAAATAATTTATTAAAACTATTACTTATTAAAATTATCTAACAGGATAAATGCAAACGATTTTCAACTTAGAGAAAACTAACACAAATTATCCAAAGAAAGACAGTATGTCTATAAATAGCATCTTAAAAAATGCGTTTTTATAATGGTTATCTCACATATCAGGTTTCGTATACTGTTAGATATATTTGTAGAACAATATATCTCAACCATAGAAGTTTAGATATAGCCTTCCCATTATCGAGGAAAGTTACAGTATAGTAGCGCCACCTATTAGACGATAAGCATCCAAGTTGAATCAGCATAATGTCTTATAATGGCCTTCTCATATATCAAGTTTTGTTTGATGATATATAATAGAACCTGAGATATAGCCTTTCCTTAAATTGTGGAACTTACTGTGTAGTAGCGCCACCTGTTGAGCAAGTGAAACTAAAAGTTGGTAGGCATTGAACATTATGTTAACGTGTATTTACATATAAATTTTTATGATTCTGCTCAGTAGTTCCTGAGATATAGCCTTCCCTTAAACTGGAGAAATCTCTGTATGACAGCGCCACGTGATGGTCGATAAGCATTCATGTTGAATCAGCATAATGTCTCATAATGACTTTTTCACATATCAACATATCAAGTTTTGTTTGATTATGCGCCATAAAACCCAAGATGTAGCCTCCCCTTAAATTACGGTAAATGCCGTATAGTGGCGCCATCAGTTGAGCATTTGACACCAAAAGTTGATAGGCACTAATTTTGGTCAAGGTACATCTACAGATAAATTTATATACAAATATGAGAAGTAGTTCCGGAGATACAGTCGTCACAAAATTTCTCTCTCTCTCTCTCTCTCTCTCTCTCTCACACACACACACACACACACACACAGAGAGAGAGAGAGAGAGAGACGGACAGACATTTTCTAAAAATTGTCAAATCGTGTTCTAGATCTCTCAAAACGTGTAAATCCGTCGAAAACCGGAAGTCGAAAATTTGTATGAATCCAATACTTTCTTCTATTGAATATAGAAGAAAGTAAAAATTAATAGCATTAATAAATAAGATAAACTAGTATGCTGTGGCCACCACAAGACTTTCTTCTATATTTTCCTGTACAAATTCACTAAGTGCGAATAATTTATTAAAACTATTATATATTGAATTAGAATGCAAATGATTTTCATCTTAAGGAAATCTAACACTAAATATCCAAAGAAAGACAGTTTTATTGTCTATAAATAACATCTAAAAAAATGCGTTTTATAATGGTTATCTCACATATCAAGTTTCGTACAGCTATATGCCATAGACGTTGAGATATAGCCATCCCGCTATCGATGAAATTTGCAGTAAGGCAGCGCCACCTATTGACCGATAAGCATCTAAATTGAGTCAGCATAATGTCTGATAATGACCTTCTCATATATCAAGTTTTGTTTGATGATACGCAATAGAACCTGAGATAGCCTTCCTTTAAATTGTGGAAATTGCTGTGTAGCGGTTAAGTGGTTTACACCAAACGTTTACAGGCAGTAATTTATGTTAAGGTACATCTACATACAAATTTATATGCAATTCTGTGCACTAGTTCTTGAGATATAGCCTTTCCTTAAATTTCGGAAATCGCTTATAGCAGCGCAACCTGTTGGCCGATAAGCATTCAAATTGAATCAGCATAATATCTAATAATGGTCTCTCACATATCAAGTTTTGTTTGATTATACACAATAGAACCTGAAATATAGCCTCCCCTGAAATAGCAGATATTGCTGTATAGCAGCGCTACCTGTTGAGCGGTTGACACCAAAAATTGGTAGGCACTAATTTAGGTCAAAGTGCATCTAAATATAAATTTATATGTAATTCTGAGCAGTCGTTCCGGAGATACAGTTGCCACAAATTTTTGTCATACACACAGACAGATAATTTCTAAAAATGGTCAAATCGTGTTCTAGACCTCTCAAAATGTGCAAATCCGACGAAAATGGGAATTCAAAAATATTTACGAATCCAATATTTTCTTCTTTTGAATATAGAGTAAAGTAAAAATGTTAGTTTCAGCAAAAATACAACGATATAATAATATAACGATACAACGGAGTCAACAAATACAATATCAACTTCATCAGCAGGTGAGAATACTGCAAATTAAACATATATATATATATACAAGTTAGTTGTAGGGTGACTAAGGCGCCCGTTGAAAGATGATCATTTCATTTTATTTATTTCTCACTTCAATTAATTCATTTGCTAGCAAGCCCGTGCGAAATTTTCGCACTTTATTTATCTCTTCGTTATCTTTAAAATTTAGATTTATTATTGTTATTTTATAGACGTCATTTTTTTCATATGCATGAACAAATTTAATCTATATATATAAAAATGAATAGCTGTTCGTTAGTCTCACTAAAACTCGAGAACGGCTGAACGGATTTCGATCATTCTTTTTTGTTTTTTTCCTTATAGGTCAGGGATGGTTTAGGAAAAAAAAAATTTCAAAAAATTCGAATAGTTTTCTTATTATTAATTAAAATATGAATATAATAACCTCCTAATACCTTATAAATAGCCATTAAAATATTAGCTATAATTTAATTGTTGCCAAAAAAAAATTACGAGTTCATTTTCTTTCGACATAAAAATAAATAAACGTGATTAAATAAATAATTTAATTAAACGTGAGCTTTAAAAAATTGTAAAAAATTAAATTATGTATCTCACAAAAATTGACGTCACTATCGGTTTAAAGATTTCATACGCATTGATAAAGTGCTAATGTAGTTAGTTCTATGATTCAACAGAAAATTTAAAAACACAGTTTATAAAAAGTTTTTTTTCTGATAATCTATATATATATATATATATATAAATGAATGTTTGTCTGTATGTCCATTATAAAATTGTAAACGGCTTGACCGATTTCGATCATTCTTTTTTTGTTTTTTTCCTTATAGGTCAGGGATGGTTTAGGAAAGAAAAAAATTGAAAAAATTCGGCCCCCAAAGGGGGGGGGGAGGGGGCAAAACGTGAATTCAAAATATCCTTCATAGCTCAAACAAAGAAACAGATATCCGTAAAATTTTTGCTTTAAAATATAGCTAATATAAATGTCTAAAAACCAATTCTTGGAATTTTCGAAATTTGATCCCCAAGGGGGGGGGGGGGCAAAAACAATTAGAAATACAGTTAGGCCTTTCAAAATTGGTACAGATAGGTTTCAATAGCCTGCAAGTCGAATGGGGATATTTTCGAAAGTGTAAAGTTATTAGGAGGGTTGAGAAGGGGGGATGGGATGGGGGTGGGGCAAAAAAATAAAAATAGAGTTAGATCGTTCAAAATTGGTACAGAAATGGTTTTCGATACTTAAAATCTAATGCGGATATTTTTGAATTTGTAAAATTATTAGGAGGGGCGGTAAGGGGGGGCTATGGGCAAAAACAAATAGAAATGCAGTTAGGCCGTTCAAAATTGGTACAGATTGGTTTTAGATGCCTGCAAGTCGAATGGGGATATTTTCGAAAGTGTAACGTTATTAGGACGGACGGAAGGGGGGGCGGAGGGGCAAACAAAATAAAATAGAGTTAGATCATTCAAAATTGGTACATAGAGGTTTTCGATACTTACAAATCGATTGCGGATATTTTCGAATTTTTTAAATTATTGGGAAGGGGGAGAGTGGTGGGGCAAAAAAATAAAAATAGAGATAGATCGTTCAAAACTGGTGCATAGAGGTTTTTGATATTTATAAATCGATTGCGGATATTTTTGAATTTGTAAAATTATTAGGATAGACGGGAGGGGGGGGTCGAAGGGGGAAATAAGAGTTAGAGCATTTTGGGAATTTTTTCGGAAGGCAGTGAGAACCCGGTGCGACATTTTTCCTAATCAGATTTTGTTTCGCTTTTTTTTTTTTTTTTTTTTTTTTTTTTTTTTCACGTGATAAAAATTAATGCAATTTTGAGAATTCAGTAATTATAGTGATTCATTTAAAAATAGTGACCAGCGAAGCGGGCAAAGCCTGCTAGTATTATATATATATATATATATATTATTTATTATTATTATTATTATTATTTTTTTTTTTTTCACGTGAAAGCATATTTCATTTTATGTTGAAAGGAAAAAAAAAAAAAAAAAAAAGACAACAATTAAAAATTTAAATGTCTATTTTCAAGCTGTTATTTTCATATTTTAATTAAAATGAAAGGGGTAATTTTTCTGAATCCGACGGATTAAACAACTTATCGATCAGAAAATTAGATTTTTTAAAATTAACTAAAGTATGAAAACTTCCATCACACACAGGCAGAGTCCGAAGAAATCTCTTAAGCCTACCTCTTAAGCCTAAAGCGTGACAGAGTCAGACACGGATGAGCGTAATTATATATGCTGATATATGTAATCCTTACAGGTTTCTCTCTAAAATTTCCTGAGTGAGAATCTCTCTCCTTAAAAAAGTGAACCGTATTTTGACACAATTAAGGTGAGAAACGCTATTATCGCTCTTGAAAATGTGGCACTTCTCAATTTTTGTGAAAGAGTGACGTATAGTCACTTTGTCACAAAGAGTGAGGTTATCATATATTGCAAAATAAAACTTTTGTACAGTAAGAAATTGCTGGCGCCATCTGTTAATCATGCTTTGAAAGAAATATGAAGAACCAATTCTGGACCACCTCATGCATGTATTTGTTTAACAGAACTTTTTCAAGATTTTTGATGAATAAAAAGAGGAAAATAATTATGTTAAAAGTTAATTTGGTAAATAATTTTTTCTATACAATTGACAAAATCGAAGTAATATTATTAATGAAGAATAGAAAAACACAAGAAACATATCGAAATTCGTCTTAGAATGTAAATAGTTTTACTTAGAAATATATGAGTATAAGGTATAAGAGAAAATATCAATGCAAATATTTAATGCACAACGCCTTAAAATCTGTAACAGTTCATATTTTTATTATATTTTTTTAACAGCTAACATATGTGAAATATTCAAAAATTTGGCTATAATATTTTACTAATATTTAAAATTAACTGCATGTTTTATACTCCTGAACAGGCGAGTTTTTCAGGAAACTCTGTAGATTGGTATGCGAACAGTTATTATTATTATTATTTTTTTAAACATGTACACTTGAGTAACTTCTTTTCCGCATAAGCTACTTTAAATGACTGCTTGCCTTAAAAATTTGTTTTCAAATATACATTTTGATTTTAAAATAATTCTAATTTTAGGGTCAATCCATTTGAAATCACCCAAAAAGAATAAAATTTGTTGCTCAACATTTTTTATTTTTCTTATTTTTTTACCAGTTTTTCCCCGTTATTAGGTGAGTTCAGAACTGTCGAAAATTTTTTTTTTTTAGGCTCATACTTTTTTTTTGACAGCCATTTTGAATTTGCATCGTAACTGTTTTTAGGACAAAAACAAGGTTTGCAAAAAGGATCTAACTCAGTTAATTTTATAGATATCAAGACAAAATAAAAAACAAAATTATCAGAATGACGTCCTAGATGTTTTGTACATGCATAATATTTCCTACGTCATGAGGAAAGTGAAGAAAAAAAATCACAACTATAGATGGAAAATTAACTTAAAGTGGTAATTTTAGTGCTGCAAAACTACTTAAAAAATGAAAGACTCGTCAATAATTTTTTTTTCCTGCGTAGATTTGTTTACTGTAGAAGTTTCCAGTTTGAGAGTTTTATCCTTTTTTTTATATAATTTTTCAAAAATGCCAAAAATTGCATTTTGGCAATATTTAAAGTTGAATATCTCAAAAGGGACTGAGTGAAAAATTATGAAATTAATACAGATAATATCTCTTTATGACATAAACATATGATAAAAATTTGATGACTGAGACTCAACTGGTTCCAAAGTTATAGTGCATCAGAATTGGCCCAAAATTGCATTTTACGCACACAGTATTTCACGAAAATTAATTTTAAAAATACATTTTCCTGTATATTATAATTGCTGTATATATATATACATATATATATATATATATATATATATATATATATATATATATATATATATATATATATATATATATATATATATATATATATATATATATATATATATATATATATATATATAAACTCTAATAACTTAAAATGAGCTATTTAACTTTTTCAAACAGAAATACCCTAACTACAAAATTAGACGGTCAGTGTTCTGTGCTGTGTGACCGAAGTGGTGTGTCCACCCAAGATCATCTGGCACACATAGTGTATGTGTCTGCAAATACCCCCAGAACGTAAAACTCTTGATTGAAGGAGCAAGGCTCAAAATAAATTACAGGGAACTGGTAGAATTACTTGTGTGTAACATTGATAATGAAAGTTGCATGCTGGACAAGTGTTCAGAATGTCCAGGATCCGAAGGTCTTCTGGAAGTTCCAATGAAAGAAATTGGCAATTTACCAGAGGAAGTAGCTTTTAAGCAGTGGGTGCAAACTGACAGAGCAGAATTTATCACCCGATTACTACCAGATGAGGAATTTCTAAATCTTCTTGTGGAAGATAGAGTAAAACTAAAATCTCACCATTTCATTTCAACAGTTCAGTCTAATCATTTCAAAGAACTTAAAAATAATCTCAAAAACAGTGAATATTTAGTCATTGGTGATTTTTCAGAAAACTTTACATTTTGCGTTCAGGATGAAATTCAGAACTACCACTGGTCCAACAGCCAAGTTACATTACATCCATTTATTATTATTATTATTATTCTTATTTTAAATGAAATTTGCTGTAAAAGCATTTGTATGATAAATGATTATCTTATTTAGGATACCTTTATAGCTGATGAATTTCAAAAAATCTTACCAATGAAATGAAGAATTTTTTACCCGAAGCAAAGATGATGATTTACTTCAGCGATGGTGCCAGCAGCCAATACAAAAATAAGAAAAACTTTATTAATCTGTGCTAACATGAGAATGATTTTAGCTTGATAGCTGAATGGAATTTTTTAGCTACATCTCATGGGAAAAACTTGTGTGATGGTATAGGGAGGGGGGAGGGGAGGGTACCACTAAAAGGGAAGTAACTAGAGCCAGCATGCAAAGACTTTGCAATAACTAAATTCTTACTCCACAAGACATGTTCAAATACTGAAACGAAAAAATAACCAGAATAGAATACAGTTTTGTCTCTGCCAATGAAATTAAACAAACTGAAGCTAAACTAACAAAAAGATTTGAATTTTGCTTGCCTGTGACATGAATAAGAGAATATCATAGATTTGTTCCTATAAGTAATAATCAAATCAGATATTACACTACATCAATAGATAAGAAATTTGATGAGCACGAAACTTTGATAGTGTTTATTAACACATCTTCGCTGACAAATATGGACTATGTTGCATACATTTACGAATATCATTGGTAGCTAGGCATAGTCAAAGACAAGACCGATCAAAATAATGATCTATTAGTTCAATTTTTCCCATCCATATGGTCCAAAGACTGCCTTCCAAATATCTATAAATGACATGGTGTGTGTTCCAGTGAACAAGGTTGTGAGGAAAATTACCCCTATCGAACTAACAACGGTTTCGGGCAGACACATAACATATCAAAAAAGCTATGCAACGGAATTTCAACACTCTTCAATACTTTGAAGAAATTATAAAATTATTATGCTAACTGATAAAATGTACATAAAGTTTGAATAAAATTTTGTATTTTAAGTTACAATGTTGATTTTTACCTTAAATTTTCATCAAAATTCTGTATACCTAAAATGCAATTTTTGGCCAATTTTGATGCACTATAACTTTGGAACCAGTTGAGTCTCAGTCATCAAATTTTTATCATATCTTTATGTCATAAAGTGATATTATCTGTATTAATTTCATAATTTTTCACTCAGTCCCTTTTGAGATATTCAACTTTAAATATTGCCAAAATGCAATTTTGGGCATTTTTGAAAAATTATATAAGAAAAAGGATAAAACTCTCAAGCTGGAAACTTCTACAGTAAATAGTCCTGTAACAAATCTACGCAGGAAAAAAAAATTATTGATGAGTCTTTCATTTTTTAAGTAGTTTTGCAGCACTAAAATTACCGTTTTAAGTTAATTTTCCATCTGTAGTTGTGAATTTTTTTCTTCAATTTTCTCATGACGTAGGAAATATTATGCATGTACAAAACATCTAGGAGGTCATTCTGATAATTTTGTTTTTTATTTTGTCTTGATATCCATAAAATTAACTGAGTTAGATCCTTTTTGTAAACCTTGTTTTTGTCCTAAAAACAGTTACGATGCAAATTCAAAATGGCCATTAAAAAAAAGTATGAGCCTAAAAAAATTTTTTTCGACAGTTTTGAACTCACCTAATAACGGGGATTAACTGGTAAAAAAATAAGAAAAATAAAAAATGTTGAGCAACATGGCCTGGGTGATTTCTAATGGATTGACCCTTTAGCAATTTCAAAATAATTTAAATTTTAAAGTATCCTTTAGAATTCTGTAATTTTATATTGTTGATAAATGAAGTAAAAATTTAAAAATATGATTGATCACGTATGAGAATGACTTAACAATGTAAATTAAGCAGCTATCATATGTGCTCAGTGGTTCAGTGGTTAAGATACTCGCTTGCTACGGGAACGGCCTGTGTTCGATTCCCGACAGGTCAAACTGCATTCTTTGCACCGTTGAATTGTGAGTCGATTTGCAAGGGGAAATGAAACAATATCGTTTAGTATACATAATTTTTTTTTAGGAAAAATAAACTGTCATATTCTTTAAATTGTTCTGAATAACCTCACTCTTAATAAAGTGTGAGAAATCTCACTCTTTCGAAAAGAGACTTTTCACTCTATAGAGTTTGGCTCCATTTTGGCATGTTCAAAGAGTGATATGCCACTCTTTGAGAGTGAGATCTCACTCTTCATATTTTAGAGAGATTCAGAAGACATACCAAGCTTGACATATATTCTGATTCGTTTTACATATGTAACAAAACTATCCTTTTTGGTAATGGTAATAAAAGATTTCATAAACGATATCTTTCGTTACCAAAATGTTTGGTACCTTTGCAGATCTGAAATGAATCATGCTGTAAAATAAAACTTTCGTTCCGAAACGAATCAATCCGTTTCAGAAAAGGCAACTAGTTATGCTTTACGAAACAGAATGTAGTAGAATTTTTTACTTTCTTTTGCCCATATATAGAGTAGACAAAGTATTGTTTTTAGGTCAAATTTTAGAAATTTTTGTTACATTTACAGGTTTTGAGGTTCCCAGAATCCAAAAATTAAGTTTTCAGCCCTTGGCCTGTGCGTGCATCTGTATATCTGTTATCATCAACATATCTCAAGAACAAATTACAACAGGAGGTCTGAACTCGGCATCCTAAATTTATATTATATTGGGATGCTACACTAAACCTTTCGTTGAGATCAAGCTAATGGTTCGTGTATAGGGACATCCAAGAAAATTCAAATACAAAATGTTTATGGGCGAAATTTTTGTTAGGTTGTACAGTTTAACATCTATAGGTTGCACTAATCTAAATGCAATCAATACATATATATACATATATGTATACTATCAGGGCTACGCCCGCTTCGCTGGTCACTATTTTTAAATGAAGCACTATAATTAACGAATTCACAAAATTGCATAAATTTTTATAATGTGAAAAAAAGAAAAAAAAAAAGAGAAAAAAAAATTCTGATAGGGAAAATGACGCACCAGGTCCCCACTGCTATCGGCAGCACAGGACGCATGCTCTTATGTTCGACACTGTTAAGGAATCACTATATTACCGTAAGAGGAAACATAAATAGAAAATTCAAAAAATTCTTCTGTCATCGGTATAATATAACATTGCTCGGCATGAAAATTGCTTCTGGCATCAT
This sequence comes from Salticus scenicus, assembly GCA_963930645.1. Lineage (NCBI taxonomy): Eukaryota > Metazoa > Arthropoda > Arachnida > Araneae > Salticidae > Salticus > Salticus scenicus. The sequence continues at coordinate 245,243,496 of OZ005652.1, forward strand.
TTTTGCATATTATTATATAAAATGATCTCCTGAATCCGAATATGACGCCCATTTTGCCCTATCACCTACTATTTTTTAGGAATGGCCCCCTATTTTTATCATTTTTCGGTGATGTTGTGGCTATAAATTTCATTTTTAGGAGGTAGAAGGATTATTTTAATCTTTAAATATCTTCTGAGAGGCTAGAGAGTTGAAAAATTCTAAAACACGGACATTTGCGACAAGGGTAAAATTTTGGGGGGTATTTGCCACTGAAATTATGTACTACATATCTTATATTTTTTAATTTGTTATTAATGTTATTTTTAAAACTTTATATACATATTTTTGTTTTTGTTTTCGTTTTTAGGTGTTAAATTATTTCTTTTTTTTTTTCATCAAATCAAATTCATGTCATAAAATTATCGAACAGAGAAAAAAAAAAAAAAAAAAAATGAGGGAGGGGGTGATGTTTCTAGAAAACGGTTTGTGATTGGGCAAAATGGGAGGTCATATTCCGATTCAGGAGGTCATTTTACATGAGAATCAGCAAGAATGGTATCAGAATTCGATTTTTTTTCCACAGCAGTGTAATCGTTTCGGGCTCCCACTGCCTGCGGCAGCGTATACACACGTGAACGACGCGCATGTTCTTTCGCTCATAGTTCCCGCCCTTCCTAATTATTTTACACTTTAAAAAATTTCCGCAATCGTTTTTTCGGACTTTCAAACCTAATAATACTAGTTCCCAACGTACTATCTCAATTTCTTTATTTTTGTCCTGGCGCCCGACCCAAATTCCGCCCCTCATAATAATTCTACGCTTTCGAAAACATCCGCAAACTATTTATCGGGCCTTAAAACCGAATAATAATAATTTTCAACGCTCTAACTCCTATTTCTATATTTTTGCTCCTCTTTGAACCCCCCCCCCCCCTTTTTCCGTCTTTTCTAATAATTTTACAAATTTAAAAGTATCCGCAATCGATTTGTAGGTATCAAACCCCGTACCAATTTTGAACATACTTTCCGCGGAGGATCAAAATTGTGATGGCATGTCTCCGGACCATCTCTAGGGGTGAGTTCCAGACTTTTGCCAATTTCCAATTGTACAGCACTAGTGCGACGTAAAACCCGACCAACCAACCAATTTTGTACGACCTAACTCTATTTTAATTTTTTTGTTCTTCAGCGCCCCCCTTCCCACCGCTCCTAAAAACTTTATAAATTCGAAAATATTCGCAATCGATTTGTAGATATCGAAAACCTCTATGTGCCAATTTTGAACGACCTAACAGTATTTTTATTTTTTTGCCCCTTCACCCCCCCCCCTTCTTGCCACTCCTAATAACTTTACAAATTCGAAAATATCCGCAATCCCTTTGTAGGTATCAAAAGCCTCTATGCACCAATTTCGAACGTTCTAACTTTATTTTCATTTTTTTGCCCCTCCGCTCCCCTCCCTTCCCGCCTCTTCTAATAACTTCTTTCGAAAATATCCTCATTCGTCTTGCAGGCCTCTAGGACCTATCGGTACCAGTTTTGAACGGTCTTACTGTATTTATAATTTTTTGCCCCATAGCTTCCCCCCTTCCCGACCCACCTGGGACGAATTTCTAAAATTACAGAAATTAGTTTTTAGGTATTTGTGTGAGCTATATTTTAGAGCAAAAATCTCACATATATCTTTTTTGTTTGTTTGTTTGTTTGCAACATAAAGGGTTATTTGAAATCATGTTTTGCCCCTCCCTCATCCCTTTGGAGGCTGAATTTCTGAAATTCTAGAAATTGGTTTTGCCCTACGATGATTATTAAATGAGATACATTAGTTTTTAGTTTTTTCAAATGTGTGATTTATACTTATGTATCCCTTTTAGTAATTATTGCAGGACAAAATTATTTATATCAAATTCATTGTCTTGAAGAGACGTTTTCAGGGATGTGTCACAAGACATACTTTCTTGTTTAAAATTTTATAGTAGCTCTCCCTAGAGGCACTCCTACCACACCCTTGTACGGAACTAAACTTTTCGGGCAAAGTATGTCTTGCGATACATCCCTAGAAACGTCTCTTCAAGACAAGGAATTTGATATAAATAGGTTTGTCCTGCAATGATTATTAAAGGGGATACATAAGTATAAAATTTAAATTTCAAAAGTCTAAAATCTAATGTATCTCCTTTAATAGTCATCCAGGGCGAAGCTATTTATATCAAATTAATTGTTTTGAAAAGACGTTTCCACGGATGTATCATTAGACATACCTTCTCATTTGAAATTTTAAAGTTGACCTTGTTAGCAGCCTCCCCTAGACGCCCTAGGCCCAAATTTGTTTCACCAAAAGAAGTCCCTCTCAAATTCATTGAATACATGTTTCGCCATTTTTCACAATTACGAAACTATTGCTATCTGCGGACGCCAGTAAATTAACTATCCACACCTTTATCCTTAAAGCGGTCACTTAATTGAATAACACGTACTACGCTTTTCTAAAAAATAAAATAACAGTAAAAAGAGACACACCTACGTTAGATATAATTTACAAAAAAGAAATATTTGAAATATACAAAAATCTTTATTCCCAACGGAAAGATGCTATTACTCAGAACTAGAAAGTTACTTCTTTTTTTTTTTTTTTTTTTTTTTTTTTTTTTAACACACACAGTTCTCTCGATCAAACGACACCACGTATCTTGTTTTTTAACTAAAGTTGCCGTACAGTTGTAATAATCTATATAATACTTCTCTAACGTGGACCAGTTTCAATTATTTTTTGCCGAAACGATACGATACGCGAGGATAAAAAAAATCATATTTATACATGGACAATATTTAAGCCCGCGGACTTAGCTCAATGGATTAACAAGAAAAAATGACGACATTTGTCTGATGAGATTATTTTACGAAAAATGTATTTATAACAGTTGTTCCTTCAGAATCTTTGCAAGTATCATTTTAAACATAGCAATATTTTAAAGATATATACAGAATATGAACTTTTGTGTCATAGATTGACCAAAAAGACCATAAAAAATATAATCAAAATAGGAATTAGTTTATTTTATTTTATTTATTTATAAAAAAAAAGAAAAAAAAAAAAAAAAAACGAACAAACAACAACAACAACAACAACAACAATAATAATAATAATAATAAAAAGTCATCGTTAACATGACGACAAAAATTTAAAAGGCGTCTTGGGAGTCCTTTAAAACTGTACTGCCTGGGGAAGTATGAAAATTGGGTCGTGAATCATGAATTTTATTTGGAAACCTTTCTTTGAAGATTTTGGTTTTACTATTGTACAATATTAATTTGGTTTTAATAATAATTTGGCTTCTGGTAAATTAACATTTTAATTAGGTGGTGAAATTGGTATAACAGTTATGAGTTTCAAATTTTAAAGGTAAATATGAAAAGAAATATTGTGCGAATATTTCGCACGGGTTTGCTAGTATAAATAGTTTGCTAGTATTCATAAAGTAAATAATAGACTCAAATACATTCTCAACACGGAATACAAAAATTATTTTCTTACGATGTAAGGAAGGTATTTAAAAATACTTTTATTTCTCATGCATTTTTCCATTTTATACACGTATTATTTTATATTAAAAAAATACCTAAAGTAGAAAGTTGTCATAAATCTGGCGATTTCTTAAAACTCAAATAAAACCATTGACACAGTTATTTGTTGAATTGAGCCCCGAAAACATTCAAAGACGTATCTGGAGACTTCTCAGACAAGGTTGGATACCGACTTGACTTTCGCCCGCTGTTCAGTCCGACAACGAGTGATGGCCTGGGGTGGCATTTCATTTCATAGTAGGACACTTTTGGTTGTCATCCACAGCACAGCAGTACGTTGAAGATATTCTAAGATCATGCCCTTCATATGTGCCATCGTGCGCTTAACTTTCAGCATGATAATGCCATCCTTCACACGGCTATAGTTTCTACTGCTTGTTTTCTTGCTTTCCCAGCACTATTTTGACCAGTGAGTTCGCCCTATCTCTCACACCATTGAGAACGTTTGAAATATTATGAAAAAGGCCCTACAATCAGCTCGGAAATTTGCAGGTCTAACCCACAAATTGGACGGAATTCAGCTCGATATTCTCCAGGAGGACATCCGCCAACTCTATCAATCAATGACAAGCCGAATAATTGATTTATTAAAGGTCAGTGATGGGCCAACGCGTTATTTACTTGCTCACTTTCTAAACTCTTTCTCGAGTAAATCATTCAGTTTTTTTGAAAGTGTAAATTTTTTTTTTCTGTACATGTTACATTACATGTACTGATTTCCGTCTAATTCAGACAATTCTTTATTTGTGCGTCTTTTTTTTTTTTTTTTTTTTTTTTTTTTTTTGTCTCAGAGTATATATCAGTGACATAGCTTTCTTAGAATCTCGTTAAATAATCCGGATTAAAATAATAATAATAATAATAATAATAAAGTTAAGGGATTTTTGACTTTACAGTTTAATTTGACTTGCCATCATCTACAGAAAAATTAGCGTTTACCTGTAAACCGCACTTCGGTCGGAAAATAAAAATAGAAACTTTTTTTTTCCTTTCAAAAATAGTCGAATGATTTAATAAAAAATTGAGTTAGTGTGGTTTTGGAATGACAGTCCTATCTGAAGTATCCTCATCTTTATGATAATTAGCTTGGGCTGGTAGTCTTCACTCCTTCCGGGGGAAAATAAAGGAAAAACTCGATTTTCTTGGGAACGAATTCGAAAACGAAAAGGCAATATCTCAGCCTCAGTGATATATAAATGCACCAAACTTGGTATGTGAGATGAAAAATATGTATAACCACCCTGATTCAATTTGGGTGCACATCGGAAGAAAGGTGGCGCTGCTAAGCTGCAATTAATTTTCATTTATGGAAAGGCTATATGTAGGCTTCTATGTTATATATATGCAACAAACTCGATATCTATTTCATCTAAGTTCATTGTTTACATGGAAATTTTGAATTTCTATGTTTATTATTATGCTTGCTTAAAACATTGATTGAATTTGGAGCACTAGGCGATGCTAGTAATAAAAAAAATTATAACAGAGATTTTGTACGAAGTGAGTACTATGCATACATGAAACTTTTATTTTTTTTAACTTTTAAATCAAGATACTTACATTTTTAAGTATTAATTATCAATTGATAATATTGTGGCATGTAGGTTAAAATAGAGTGTCTACGTGAAGGTCCTAGATCCTGCAGAATTTTTCATCTTATTGGTCATTTTTTCCTATCCCCTACTTACATGAACCCGCAGAAAAAGTACGAGCTACATGTGTGTGACTCTGTACGACCCTTCAACTAGCTTTGACAGTCATCAACAATGAAAATTTACAAAAATACGGACATTCAAACACATTTAGTTTAATTGCAAAATTGTCTACTATCAGCAAATACATGAATTTAAAGATATAACTTGAAGAAAATGTTTTCAATTTGAATTTCTCATTGAAACATTTAGTATATAATCATTATAAGGAACATGAATTGATTTTACGATTTTATTTTCTTTAAAAGAAAACTATTGACCATTAATAAAATCTTAAATAAGATGTTTAGTTCAAAATTAAGAAAAACTGTTTAATTAAAGATTATTAGCAATACATTTTTCCTTTATATAAAATAATTTTCATAAAAATGATGAAAAATCTTAATTATTAATACTTATTACTTTTAAATATTAATATTTAATGTTTACCTATGTATTTATAGAATATAATATTTTAATTGAGTAATCATTATTATGAAATTATGCAGTTGTAAACTAGAGTTTACCATTTCTATGTTCTTATGTAATATGTCTAACAATTTATCGAATTTTCCGCAATTTATTATGATAACTGAATACAAAATTAAACTCATCTAAGTATTTTAATTGAAGAATATTGGAAAAGTGCAAAGCTCTAATTTGTAACTGATATCTCTTTACTGACACATATTAATTGAATCTAGGATCCCGAACTGATTCTTCTCTCTGTAATATCCAAAATCAATTACACATTGTGTAATTTCAAATAATCCATTTGTAGGCAAGTACAGAAGAAAATGTATTTTGCTACTACTTATCTTTATTTGGAAAAGGGTAGGGTGAATGCATAATTCAAACTTATCAATTTAAATATTTAGAAAGAATTTTTTTTTTTTTTTTGTATAACTCGATAACTAGCACATAATTCCAATGATTTTAGCTTAAAAAAGTACGTAAAGTACGTATAAGTGTTAAACAAAGATTAAAGGTAAATGACGAAACATTTTAAGAAACAATAATAATAATAATAGTAATAATAATAATAAAGCGATATATGAAAATAGTACCTTCGAAGCTTTTCTTGCGTCAACAACTCAACAAACAAACAATCGAACAAACGAAGAAAACAATCACCTACCACGGGCACCAGCAGCATGGTATAGATTTTAGTTGTCCGTTAAATAAAAGGCTATGCGGGTGCCTTGTACACTGCAGAGTTAAAAGACGCTAAAAATGAAGACTTAGATAGTCTATAAGTTTTTAGGTAGATTCCTTATAGTAAATCTACCTATTGCAATGGTCCTCATGGCAGAAAAATTCTTCATATCTTCACCGATCATGACCCCTAGAACCCTAAACCATCCTCCGTTCAAAAGTTTATTTACATATATATATATATATATGTATGTGTGTATAACGCTTTTTCCCATGTTAAGTTGTGAACACGATAACTGGAGTAATTTTTATTTTAATTTAACCAGCTCGGGATACGTTGTCAGGACAGTAAAAATCTCTGTGGAGTTTGTAGATGGGGTATCCAGCTCAAAGGGGAGGGGAGAAATTATTATATGCCCATAATTTCTTTAATACTGAAAATAGGAAAAAACTTCAAATCAGACGAATTACCGCCTTACCTTAAAGAACATTTTTTGTATTTAAACTTTTTCTATAGCTTTAATTGCTTAAAAGTTACAAGTTAAAAAGTGATTTTTCGTCAATTGTAATGAAGCCGACTTTTTCTATAGCTTTAATTGCTTAAATTTATAATCTGATGCTTACGTCACGTGAAAAGATAATAATAGTAATAATAATAATAATAACTAAAAATATAAAAACCATAGTAACCGCTTTAATTAATCATTTAAAAATATAAAATTAAAATAATAAGATAGTTTTAATAAAAATATAGTTTGTGGTGAATAGTTTAGAACGCCGGTTTACGCAAGAATTTAAAATTTACGATTGAAATTGTGAGAAATACGATACAGTTTTCTTTGACTTTTTATCTTGTGGAAACAAGATATTGTTCTGTGAAGCGATATGAGGTTTTCGCCTGGGAATAAAATATAATAACGCCAAAGCTGCCATTCTTCATCGCCAAATTCGCCAAATGTTGTAGTCAAATAACGAATTTCGTCGCCAAGTCAAAAATTTCGTCGTCAACTATCAAATTTTGCCGCCAAATCACAAATTTCATTGCTAAGTCGCAAGATTTGTCACAAAATCTCGCCAAATTATACAATTTACTAAATTCGTAACAATTAACATTCAAATTTAGTTGTGTCCATATGGTCCAATGTTAACTAATGTTAACTAATGTTCCTAATAGGAATTTCAAATTTCGATCACTTTGCCGATGTTATGGAGACAATTCATAGTCATCACAAAGCATTGCTTGTTGTGCCAGCCGAAAATAATAGTCCCGGAAAGTCAACTCAAGGTGCAAGAAGGACACAGACGAAAATAATGTGGCATCAGTCAGTGAACTTTGCAACATTAACGTAAAGGAATCTACCTTTGCATTTAAGCTTGCCGAAAAGGGATTTTTTTAAAATAAATTCTTGATACATTGATTTTCTGCATGAAAGCGATGTTTTTGGATTATGAATTGGTAAGAGTGATGAGAGTTCATTGTATAAGTATAAAATATAATAATATAAGAAACGTAAGTCAACGGATTATGGACGAGGCTAGAAAATATATTTCATAAAAGAGAAATTTTTATCCCGAACATTTTATAGTGTTTTAATTTTTTCTTATATTTTCCCGAGTTTATCATAGTATTAATTAAAAATTTCTCGTATTGTTTTTCTTTCTGTTAAATTTCTTTCTGTTAAATTCTTGCAGAATAAGGTATGGAAATCATTCACTGTTTGTTTACAAAGGTACACAAAATAAGTACATTACAGTGCGACAATACCTGAAACTGAAAATTGATGGAAGTGTACTTTAGGATGCGCCGTGTGTTATTAATATAGGATTATAATTATTTACATCATGTAGTCTGTACATAACCATCAGAAGATATACAGGACTGCCAATATTTAAGCTATAACATTCTTTTTTACTGTTTGTGGAAGTGCTTTACTATAACATTTTACTATGTACAGCAGGAAAACTGCTCAGAATGTGAAATTAATTCCTCATAGCCATATGGTAAATAATGTATTTTTTAAAGTTAAATATTCATCGCTTGGTGTTTTGTATATTTACACGTTTTGATGTTTCTTGAATACCGAAGTCAGGTTCTTAACGTCCAATCTTTGTCAGTGTCTGTTAGAATAAATTAAAAACAAATAATTTCAGGCGATCCAAATGTTGTATTTTGAAGTTAATACGTTTGTTATTAGAAAAGTTTGATCAAGATTGATAAGTTTCAAGGAATTTTGCGTGCAAATGTTGTCTCGATACAGGCTCTTACTTTGTTGTCTTTTAAAGAACGTTGCTTTTAAAAGTTGTCTGGATAATTTTAAATGAAGTTTTGAATTTAATAACAGATTTGAATTCTTTATAAATATATGTACAATAATGAAACGGGGCTCACCTCACATAGAATTATTTGTAAAATAAAGCGTTTACGAAGCCTAATGTGAATTGCTTCAACATAGGTTTACATAACAGTGCTCGTTATCTTACCCCTTAATCTCCAATCTATTTTAATAGTATTAAATTTCAGGGTAAGAGGAAGTCGTGTGAGTGACATACCAGAATATTTTCCTTATAAAAACTATTAAACAAATAGGGGAAATCTTGAACGGTAAACTTATTCTAATTAAGCTCAAATAAGAAATTACAAAAAATTCTTTTTTAAAAAATGAAATTCTTTTATTAATAATAAAGTAATATCTAACAATTAATATTAACCTACGTATTTAGAGGATATAATATTATAAATGTAATAATGTAAACCAATAATAAATTTGACAGAAGAGTTTGTTCTTACGGAAAATGTCTAACAAATGATAGCATTTTCTGTAACTTGCCTTAATAGCTCAATACACAATTTAATCCGTCTAAGTACATTATTTGAAGAATATTGGAAAAGTTCATAACTCCAGTTTGCAATTGATATCGCTTTACCGACACACATTAATTGAATCTAAAAATCCTAACTGATTCCACTCTCCGCATTATCCGAAATCAATTACACATCTGTAGATATGAAAGAGTCCATTTGTAGACGATTAACGAAGAAGATGTATTTCGCTGTCGTTTATGATTAATTTGAGAGGGGGAAGGGAGGGGGGTTGTTGAATAAACTACTGAAACTTGTCAGTTTCAAATATTTATTAAAAATATATAACATTTCTGAATACCTAGCAATTATTTCGGCATGTTTCAACTTAGAATATTAAGTAAAATATTAATAGTTTTTATTTCGATTTTCAGAAATATAATTGTTTTAAAAATATTCTTACATTGGTGACAGCCTTAAGTTATCGAGGTCTCGGTAATTATCAAACAAACTTTAAACATCCAAACAATTAAATTTTAAGTAACATTCAACGATCAAAGTAAGGGTCAAACAAATTTTGTATATTCCCCCTTTTAAAGTTAAAATTTAATTTGAAATTATAGCTTTCGAAGTATTATATTTCAGAATTTACAAGAAGTATAATTTAGAATTTAAAAAGTTCAAATGCAATATTTTAGTTTTTTATTCTTATTAAGTTTTGATTTAAATGCTAAACTATACATCTTAAAAAATATCAAATTTCTTTTCAGCCATACCATTTACTCGAAATACATTTCTTTGATTTAAAATACAATTATTATTTTCTGTCATTTCTTTTGTCTTTATTGAAATAAAATAAATCTGTCATAATTATAAATAATATATTTAACTTTAACGTACTCAAATAAAATTACATTAAAAAAATATAAAATGTATAATCTTAAAGCCGAAAATTTGACATAAAGCTTTTTATTTTATTTTATTTTGAAAGTATTGATTTATATGCTAAATAAAATATTTTAAAAATAGAAAAACAAGTTTGCTAATAAAAGATTTGAAATAAATTATTTTTTGGCGATATCATTTGTTGAAATTATATTTCTTTCGAATGAAATTAAAATGTTTTCTTTTGTCGCGTACTTCTGAAATAAAATAAATGTTTCATGAAATGTTTAAAAAAAAAAGAAAAAAAAAAGTCTTATTTTCGCAGGTCTTTTGTTCTTCATTTCATTTCAATGAATGCCGGAGTGCATTAGGAGATTAAATTAGATTATGTTTCTACGCTAAAGAAAATTTAAAAACTTTCTAAACATTAACTTCAATATGCTTATTTTTTTGTTACACTCTCAGTGTTAAGATTTTTTTTTCTCATTGTACCATAAAGCAATATTTTTTAAAGTTAATCTTTTGAAAAGGAGTTAAAATTTATTTTTGAAATTACTATTGTCTGCAGTGTGTGAGTAAATTTTTAAATACTCGGTTTTCAATGTTTTGGGGAATGTTACTTTTTTTTTTTTTAATTGATATATATATATATATATATATATATATATATATATATACAAGCCCTATTCCAGTAAAAATACCTCAGATTGAAAAAAAAAATATTTTTACTATTATTTTTTTTAATTAAGGGATCTGTCTTTCAAACTTTCCACAAGCTTTCAAAAGCATTTGAAAGAATGTTTTACAATTGCATTAAGTTCACAAATATGTATTTTATATGAGACACTCACTCGTTGGTACTCATTTCTATCATTTGTGTGATTTTTTTTTTTTTTTTCTAAGTTTTCTGCAATTGGGTAAAAATATTTTTGTATTTAACAGTATAATGGAATCGATTTCCTTTTTTCATATTTTGATAAATATAATCCCAATATTTTTTTTTTAAACAACAGAACTAAAAATTAGACAAAAATATGGTTGAACATTGCACATCAAATTATCTTGAATATACACTTGAAAATAGATTTGCTGGGGATATGCACAATTTTGATCTAATTTAACGTACTTGAACAATCTTGAATTATTTCAACTGAACAAATGCATTGGAAAATTGTTTAACTGAAAAACTAACATTTTTATCTAAGCAACGTCGAGTTCGTTTGTTTACAACTGCCTTTCGTCTTCTTTCCATTTGCCTATCTAAATTTTAGATACATATGGATCATCTCCATAATATTTTGTTTAGAAATATATCAGCTTTCGAATGATGTATGCGCTTGCGCATCCCCTCTTTCCCTATTGAAAGAGTAGCGTTTAAAATTTAGCTAAGAAACTTATTGTTTATTATTATTATTATTATTATTACCTTCTACCTTATTTATACTACTGAATGACAAGCATAACCATAATTCCTTTTAAAATATTTGCAGTGAAGTATTTTATTAAATTTTGATTTACATGCTATATTTGTACTGAGCGTGAAAGGATAAATATTAATACTTTTTGTGCACAGGGACTTAAAAAATATTCAATTTAATTGTGTTTTAAGAGAGTTGTTTTTATTAAAATTATTTGAACATCATAATAATACGCTAAACGTAAGGAAGCCATGATACATTTAAAGGAGGATACAATAAAGGATGTACCGTATCCTTTAAAGTATATTATTAATAGAGAATGGATTATATGCACTTAAAAAATGTCAATATATGCATAAAAATAATCACTAAAATCCCCCAAAACATGCAATTAGAACAGGAAATGTTCATTTAAAATTTTCATAAAAATATTAATTACCTGATTTTAAGATACAGTCGGTAACAAAAGTGTCCGAACACTAGCAAAAACTCTTACGTAAAAAAAGTACACTTCGTACGGTTTTCTTAAATAAATCCTTATCGAATCATGTTCTTTCATTGACTAAGAACAGGATTCAACAAGGATTTATTTAACAAAACCGTATGAAGTGTACTTTTTTTACATAGGAATTTTTGCTAGTGTTCGGACACTTTTGTTACCGACTGTACTTAATTTTTTAAATTTTTTTCAATCCTAAAAATAAAACCATTCTTTTATATTCTGTTCTATGAAGACATGAAAATTTATGTACGAATCAAGTTACAATAAGCAATCCAAATTTTGAATCTCTTTTCATCTAGGATCATTTTTAAATGCGCAAAATCTTCTTTCTGCATCAAAAGATATTTATAATTTTTTGTTGTCGACGTTTCCACCTGTACTAGTTATTCTACTGCTTCATCATTTATAAAGTTATTTATTTGCGTTACTGCAGCAATTCCTCGTTTTTTCTTTAAATGCAGTTCCATTTTTTTTCCACTTCTCCTACTACAGAATGAAGAATAGCATCAATATATTTCTGAACTTTACACAGTCCGCAGCAAAATTATTGAAGCGCTACTAATAATTCCTACTTAAAAGATGGGCACCTAATACTAGTTTGTAAAGAAAATATTTGTCGAGTCATGATCTTAGTCGTATGTTGTTTATGAAAAATTAAGTTGATGATAAAAATTTGCGATCAAACTAAAAATATATGTATGAAAATTTTGGATGTGTATTTCAATAACTTTGCTGCTGACAGTAAATCTTACAAATTTCAACACCTAACGAAAGGCTCCGGCATTCCAAATTTGTAATAGCTGAACTTAGGAATGAAAAAGGAAATTCATAATTGATAAAACTTTTTAAAGTAAATATCATGTAACATCTATTTTAAGGTGAAGATATAGGAGACCATTCTGGTAACTAGTAACAACAATTTTATTGAATCAAATTCTTTGAAAAAAAAAAAAAAAAAAAAAGCAGCGGCATTTATCCAAGTATCTCATCTTGTCAGAATAGGCTGTAACGAAGGTTGTAGATGACCGTTGGTTATTGAAGTTTAATTTGAAAACAGCTTTAGAATTCTTGCGAAGTATGCCCTCAATAACACAGTGATCGTTAATCCAGGCATTTTTGTAGATAATCACGAAAAATTTTATTAAAAATTTTATTTGATATATTACTCTTTTACAGGTGACCATTTTATAAAGTTATTATTTTTGAATAATTAGAAATGGAGTGAATTTTAATAACACTGGAGTGGGAGCTCAAATCGTCGACTTCTCACGTCAAGTCAAGATGGTGAAGTGACGCTCTGATTTCTTCATTAATTTCGCCAGAGCTCTAGTCGAAGCCAAATTCAAAATAGTAGAGAAAACACGATTGTAATTGTGTTACGTATAAACACATATCATTTTTGAAAATGTTACCACATAATTATAATTCAAACGGCCCTCACTAAAAGCCAACCTTCGCCGTGAGAACACGTAACTTTTAAGCAAAATTAATGTACCATATTATAAGACAAGGATTGTGCTCATGGCGACAAACTGCAGTTATTTGCAAGATGAAAATAAATCGAATTAGGAAAAGCCATATGCTATTGTAAATCTGCATTACGTTAAAAAACGAATAATACAAGATCAATGGTTTTGATAGAGTTGCAATTAGCAAAAAATACATTGCAACACCTAGAAGGAATGAGAATATCAAAATGATATTTATTGGGCACATACATTATAGAAAGAAGAACATTTGATTAAATTTGAAGTAAATTTGAAGTAATATGTACTGAGAAAACAGTACATAAAGCAGCGACCTCTGTGAGCAGTGACAGCACTTATCTGCCTAGGCATTGAATCACACAGCGATTGTATGACATGTACGGGTAAATCATTTCATGGAACTTCAACATGATGCCACAATTAATCGATCGTAGTCATTGGTAAGTGGTGGGGGCCAGTCGCTTTTCAACGATAAAACAGTCATTTTCTTTGGTGCGAGATCAGGAAAACGCACTGGCCAGAGCAGCAGTCGAACACATTCTGAATCAAGGAAGGTCTGGACAATACGGACAACTTGTGGTCGTGCATAGTACTGCTTAAGTATTGCGCTTCGGAGGCCTTTAACATAGGGCAGAGCGACGGGTCTTAACTCGTCAGAAATGTAATGCCTGGTATTCAGAATAGCGGGAATAAAAACAAGAGGTGATCGATACGTATATCCAATGGTATCGCATACCATGACTCCGGGTGTTGACCCAGTATGCAGCTACCAAAACTTTGATTACCCTCGAAACTGCATCACTGATATACGCGCCTTTCATGTGTGATCAACGGCAAAACTGGACGCAGGAATGGCGTAAAGTCGCCTTTCAGACAAATCACAATTCTGTTTACAGCATCAGGATTTCCTTATCCGTATTTAACAGCATAGTGAATAATGCATATTGCCAGATGGGATTCGACATCGTCACACTGTCCGTCACCTGCAGTGCTGGTATGGGGTTCCATTGGATACATGTCTCGATTACTTCTTGTTCGCATTCCCGGCGCTCTGAATAGCGGCCATTAAATTTCTGGTGCGTTATGGCCCGTCCATCTGCTCTATATTCAAGGCCTCTTTAGCGCATTATTTAAGCAGAATAATGCACTACTGCGAGTTGTCTGTATTTTCTGAACTTCCCTTAATACAGAATGTGTTCAACCGTTGCTCCGGCCAGCGTGTTCTTTTGATATCTTACCAATGAAAATGACTATTTAATCGTTGAAAAGCGAGTGGCATCAGTCACCAGCTACTACGATCTATGAATTGTGTCATCCTGTTGAATCTTCAAGAAGTGCTGTACCGAATATGTTATCCAACCGCTGTTCGATTCAATGCCTAGGCAGGTAAGTGTAGTTATTGCTTCCAGAGGTCGCTGCTTTATGTACTGCTTTCTCGGGATATATTACTCAAAACTTCCTAAAAATTTAATCAATTGTTCTTCATACTATAATGTATGTGTGCAATAAATATTATTTTTATATTCCCATTCCTTCTTGGTTTTGAAATTTTTACAATCATGAGTGTATGAGAATAACATACAATTTAACTTTAGTTCCCTGCTGTTTTTCGCCTGTGTCAATAACATTCACAGTCTGGAAGAATTAAAAGTGGCCATCCACTAATGAGATTGCTATTTGTTATTCTGATGTAAGTTTGGAAAAGAACAGAAGATCTCTTAACTTCTCCTTAAAAGAAATCTTGGAATAGTCATACTTTCTAAAGTTGAAGATTTATCCACATAAAACATCATTAAGCATCTTTTCCCCAGACAGAAAGCACTGATTTTTTCCCCAAACCAAGTCTTGAATAACCAACTTTAAACAAAATTTGAAAACTCAGTCTACTTAAGGATTCACTTTGGATGCAGAACTACGTTTTACTGAACATGCTAAGAATTGTGCAAATAAATCGCTTAAAAAAGTTCAAAATCTTGAAAAGTCTATGTGGCACCGATTAGAAATCAAATCTCAAAATTTTGAAAGCTACTTAAACCACGTTAATGTGTGTCCTGTCATAGAATATGCTTCACTGGTTTGGTGTCATGTTTCGAATTCGACACTGGAAAAGACCTAAAAAAAAAAAAACCTAAAAAAAAAAAAAAAAAAAATTCACTGGTGACGTCTACACCGCTAAGTCATATGTGAACTGTGGTCTGTAGATTAGATTCTGGAGAACAAAATAAAATACGATATCATTAACGTCACCAACAAAAGTTGAAGTCGGTAAAAGGACCATATTGGCAATAGAGCCTTTCAGAAGTGGAGTGAAAGTGCAAGGATTCATCGATCTTCTACATTACGGTACGATTAACCGATCAGACAGCAAACTGGACTTGATCACCATACGCAAGAGATCTTATAGGAGCCAATTTCATCTTCTATAATATCATAAAAAAAAAAAAAAAGCAAAATTGTAAGCGTTCACCTAGAATATTGCTCAAAATAAGAAAGAACTATTATCTAACATCAAAGCTAAAGGAATCAGAACCATTGAATCGTATATTCTATAGAAGACCTCATTTATGCTTTTACTAATGGATCTTCGTATGAGACCCTGGAAAACGGTGAAGCTAGTACCAATCTTATTTTTCCACAGTGTAGTACAAATCAATTTAATTTCGGTGCACATAGAATAACCTCAAACTACACTCCTAGTGATCTAAGGAGCCCTAAATGTATAGTCTCTAGGAAACTGAGAGAACTGGGGGATTAATACAACGACTCAAAGACTGCTTTTCAAGGAATTCAACAACGTAATTCAAAACCAGTACGTAATATGCCTAATGTTCTGGGTCAAATTATTAACTTAGGGAAACAACGTATTATATTCACTGGATTTAAGCGCATGTTGATGTTAATGAAAATGAGGCCGTTTATTCGTTTAGAAAGAAAAAGAGATGGTTTAACAAAGAATTACTTCCTCATGCCACTTTCACTGATATAAACTCAATAGCAAAGTCGAAATTTAATGATAACATAGTTAAGTTGAAATACCAAATCAGCGAAATAAACGCAAGCAGAATTCAACTCTTAACAAGGCTGAGAGCGCGACACTTCAGGGGAATAAAAGTTTAAAGGGTTAGAACCAGAACGTACTCCAACTGCAGAAACTGTCCCAACACAGAACTAAACACTATTATGGCGAAGATACAAGCAAATTATCGACTCTGTATAAGAAGATCATTATGTGGATAACTACTAAAGCCGTGTAGAGCGTCCATGGTCCTATATATACTATCTATGGACACGACACCAACCAACCATTCTGTAATTTACACCTGTGAAGTAGTGTGTGTGTAAGAAATATCCATAAATTTATTTTTATTCTGCTAAAAGTCTAAATTTGGATGTGTCTAACTAGTATTCAATGTATACACTTGTTAAAAATATATATTGATTTTTTTTCTTCTTTTCCCTTAAAAACTAAATGTGTTTAGACAAAAATGTAGCTTATTTTTATTTTTGTTAAAATTGTTTTAGTTCCTCATAAAAAGTCATCATTTTTTTCCTTAGCGTACTTTAATTATGTATCGATATATTTACACATTTTATCTTGTGCCGTAATTTAATAAAAAGTAAGTTAAATAATTTAATGGCTTTATCACTATTTAACGTTTATCAAAATTTAAATACCTCATTAAAAATAAATTCTAGGAAATAAATCTGCTCTTTAAATGCTAATCGCATTCATTTTAATGGCTGCATAATTCATTTAAGTATTTATTTTAAAAAGATAAAAGTGCATTATTTTTTTAATACCACATGCTACTTAATTGTTGAAATGAGATACATCTGAAAGAATTCACTATGAAGAAGTTAATTAAATTAAATTTAATATAACTTTTCATCTTGAGAAAGACAAATACATTAAATTAAATATTGTTGCTTAAATGAAACAAAACCTACGGTTAAAATTTGATTTATTTTATCAACATAAAAATTTTATTGTGTCACTGTAATATGTTTTGTTTGAAATTGTGTTATAATAACGTTTGAAAAATAAAATGGATAAACAAAGGTTTTTACTCATATTAACCAAATTTATCAAAAGGAGAAAAATTAACCTAAAACATCGCTTTTTTAACGCTTTCCAACAAAGGGAAAAATCTTTAAGACTTCGGGTTATTTGTCTGTCTTTCCGCACTCTAATTCCCGTGAGTATTAATGGAATTTTTTGAAACTGATATATGTTATTCAAATTCACTACGTAATGTTCCCTATTGAAAATGGAGTAAATACTATTATACAGGGACACCCGAAATTATTCTAAAGCATTGCGTTCTATGAGAGGTATTTCTATATACCATAGTCAAATACCATTATTTTAGATTAATCTTAATGAAGTTGAAATATGTCATTGCAGTTTACTATCGAATGTTCTTAATGAAGTTAAATATGTCATTGAAGTTTACTATCGAACATTCCCTACTGAAAATGGAGTAAATACCACCTATTTTTGTACAGAAACACCCGAAAGTATTTTAAAGCATTGCATAAGAGGTATTTCTAGAAACCATATTTTAATAACTTTTATACAGATTTTAATGAAATTGAAATATGTCATTCACATGTACAAAATAATCTTTCTATATTATATAGTATATTTAGCATTAAAATTTACAGGACTACATAACAGTATTCAGATACATTAAGTAATACATAAGGATGTAGCTGGAACTGCATTTTTATTTTAATTAAGCATTTTAACACTGTATAATGTGTGTCCATACTTAAGTAAAGAATAAAATGAAAAAAGAAGCAACATAAAATTCCTTCCAAAACAAAGTCCAAGACAATTTAGGTCTCGAGTTCTATTTTTGTCATATAGGCTTTTCCTTTTTACGTATTTGTATATTCATAGATTCTATAATGAAATACTTCATACTATTTAAATATGACATAGCTGCCAACCCTGGCGAGTTATACACTCGCCACCACTATTCCGATACAAATATTTTTGCTTTATTTAGTAATGAAAAACTGGAATTAAATTAAACAGAGATACTTAAAAAAGAAAAAAAAAAAAAAAAAAAAAAAAAAAAGGTGGAGTTAGAAAACTGTTGGTGCCTTAAGAGGGTGGTGTGTCTTGAATTCTTATCATGTTTTTATCGGGTTTGTTCTGTCATGGCTATTTTGCGGGATTTCTTTTCTGGGAACTATTTTGTCAAGGCAGTTTCGTAAGGAAGTTTTTTGGAGCTTTTTTATGGGTGTTATATTGTCGAACTAATTTGTTGGAATTATTTAGCCCTCGGGCTATTTTATCGTGCAGTTATTTCGTCGGGTCTGTTTTGCTGAGGGTTTTCCGTCCTCTGACTGTTTTGCCAGGCTAATTTGTTAGAGCAGTTTTGCCCTTAGATAATTTTATCGGGGCTGATTTGTTAGGGCCATTTTATCCTAAGATTATTTCGACGGGACTATTTTCTACTGTGGCTATTTCATCAGGAGTATTTTTCTCGGGTTAATTTGTTGGAGGTATTTTTTTCTAGGACTATTTTGTTATGCAATGCTATCGAGGCATTTTGTCGTTGCTGGTTTGTTCTTGGATTATTTTGTTAGGCTAATTCGTCGGGGATATTTTGTCTTTGGGCTATTTTGTCTTGGGGGCTATTTTATCCACAGACTAAATTTCGGAGTTGTGTTGCTATTACTTTTTCCCTCATGGGCATTCCAATTGCATCGAAGAATGATAACAAATAAAGAGTTAATTCATATTTGAAGAATGTTTCAAGTTGAGCTTCAAAGGACTTAGTTATGTTCATACGTTGAAATAATTATGCAGGATCTATTGGTACCTTTTCATCGTGGATTTTTATAGCGCTACTGATATTTAAAAGAAGAAGTAGTTTATAAACTCGTTTTAATTTGATATTATTAAAATTTATATTATTAAAATTAACCTTCGACCTTGCATAAAATTTTTATCAGAGGTAGGATCGGTAGGAAATTTTGACATTTTATTTATAATGATGTATTTAAGGTATGTACCAGTTTTCAACTCTATGTGAATTTATCAGAAATTTCAAGTTTTTTTGTCTATTTTGACAGGAATATAAGTAGCATCTAGTGCCATGTGGTGAGGTTAAAGGGAGATACATACGTTCTATTCTTATAAATACATTTGACATGTCACTAAATTCTGTTTTATACGCTTTTTAAATTAATGATACTTTAAAGTACCATCAAAGTAGATATTTGTAAAAAATCGATTTCTCGACCTTTGAAATTGCATAAAATTTTTAGCACAAGTAGGATCGATGGGGAATTTTGACATTTCATTTATAAAAATGAACTTAAGGTCTGTACCGATTTTCAGCTCTATGTGAAATTTTTCGAAGTTAAATGTCTATTTTGACTGAACTGTTTGGCACCTTTGACATTGAATCACTGTAGATTTCATGTAAAAGTTTACATTTCCATTTAATATTTATAAATTGAACCATATAAGGTTTGTTCAATAAAAGAGATATTCAAGCAACAAATCTTAATTCGTTTGACATATTTATTACAGATTTGGAACATTTAAATTATGTATTTTCACCTTTTTTCATGAATTTAAGATCATCAAAATGTTAAAACTTCTACAGGTATTTAAGGAAACGCTTAATAATTTTTTAACAATTTAAAACAAGGTTGAAAAGTGTTATTGACTTCTGTCTTTCTGTGTGCGCTCTAACTCCCGTAAATATTTATGGAATTTCTTGAAACGAATGTACGTTTTTCAAATCCATTATGAGATGTTCTCAAGAGTGAATATCTCTACTGGTTTGTGTACAGGGACACCCACAATTATTCCAAATCATTGCGTTCTATGAGAGGTATTTCTATAAATTAAATTTTAATAACTTTACTTTACAGGAATCTTAATGAAATTAAAACATAATATTCATATGCACCGAAGAATGTTTTCTATAGAATATAGTTTGATTAGAATTATCATTTACATGGGCACACACAAATATTCAGCTACATTAAAGGCTATTATTGGAAATTTGTTGAATTTCATTTTTGTTTACATTAAGCATTTTTAACTCTTCTTAAAAAGGTTGAAGCGTGTTAATGACTTCGGTTTGTCCGTCTGTCTGTCCGCTCTGAAACACTCGAAAATACACATGAAATTTCTTAAAAGTGATACATATTTTTCAACTTCACTATCGGTAGTACCCTTTTGAAAGCGTAGTGAATACTGTTTTGTGCACAGGAACACCCGAAAGTATTTGAAAACATTGTGTTCAATGAGAGATATTTCTATAAACGATATTTTAATACCTTTCTACTTAAATCTGAATGAAATTGAAATAAGTTATTCAACCTCACTATCGGAGAAAATGGAGTAATTACCACCACCGTTTCATGTACAGGGGCACCCGAAAGCATTCCAAAGTATGGCGTTGAATGAGATATATCTCTATAAACGGAATTTTAATTACTTTCTTTATACAAATGTAAATAAAATGGAAGTATGTTATCTATAATGTACGAAAGAATGTTTTTTATAGAATATAGTACGAATAGCATTAAATTTACTGGTCCATACAAAAATATTTAGTTACATTAAGGCTGTATATCAGCAAGATTTCCTCTTTATTTCTTCCCATGTTATACAATGGAATTTTTGCTGCTTTGTTTTATAGGAATATCTCATTTAAAAATAAAGTTTTTCAAGTTCTGTTTTTTAAATATTACTCTTTGAAAATGTCGCCTTTTAGCTTAGTGAACATTTTTTTGAAAAAATAAATTTAAATGTTTCGGTTAGAGATGCAAACTTCAAGTTCTAAATTTATTTAATGAAATAAGATATATATATATATATATATATATATATATATATATATATATTTTTTTTTTTTTTTTTTTTTTTCAAAAAAATTCTCACTAGGCTAAATGGCGACATATTAAAAGAGTAATATTCGGAAACCTTCATTTTTGAATGATATATCCTAGTAAAAAGAAGCAACAAAAATCCCATAGGTTAACATGGGAAAGGAGAAAGTGACTGACCGATGTTACAGCCTTAAGGGTTATTATTGGAAAATTGATGAAATTGCATCTTCGTTTACATCAAGCATTTTTAACACTTTCTAACAAATTTTAAGAGTGAATATGATTTCAGTCTTTGCATTTGTTTGTCCGACTGTTTATCTGTCGATCTGTCCATTTGCCCCTCCCCAGCGCCCATGTATATTTTCAAAAATATAATTATGTATGCCAAGCTCACTCTGGAATGTTACTTATTTAAAATGGCTTTAATAGGTCCTGTACAACTGGTTTGTGTACAGGGATGTCCAGAAAATGCAATGCATTGCGTTTTAGGACAGACATTTTAATAAATCGCAATTAAATAAATGTCACATTAAACATTAATATGCTAGAATAATTCTGTGTATAGAATATGATATAATAAACCTTCAGATTTACAGGGCTACGCTAAAATATTGAGATACATTAAAACCTACAATTAAAATCTAAGGGCTGCATTTTCTTTTGCATTAAGAATTTTTATTATTTTCCAATAAAGTTTAAGTTTGATCATGAAATGAGTTAGTCTGTCTGTATCTGTATGCGTTTCAGTCCTTCTGTCTGTTCGTTGTGTGATAACGTTGACAAAGAACATTGAAAGTTATACATACAGCCAGCACGTACAGTGGAAAAGTGATAATAATCAATGCGTACCACATGGTTCTTCGTTCTTATTTTTATGTCTAATAGAACCTACTTAAAAGTATTAGGGATGGATTTTGAAATTTATTTATCAGTTTTTGAGAAAAAACTAAAAAGTGCATGTGTTTAAGTAAATATTTGAAGGAAAAAATAATAATAACTTTTCTTACATACATATTTTTTTAATATTTTTTCTTTGAAAGATAATTGAAAATACATCCCTAATTCATGTATGTAGGTTTTATTAAATATACAAAAATTATATTAAGTTTTTTCTTAATTATCTGTCGAAGTTTTAGCATTTTAAAGATCATGAATTCATGAAAAGATGCAAATTGAGAAAATGTAATTTAAAGATTTTAAACCTGTAAAAAGTATATAAAAAAACATAAGAATGGTTGCCTAAATATATATTTTTTTGAAGAACCTTAATGTAGTGCAATTTTTAAATGTTGAATGAAGGTATAAGCTATTATATAAAACCTTCAGTTGTGCCAAGTCAAAGGTGCCAAGTCAAAGGTGCCAAATTTCCTTAAAATAACAAACTGTATTTTCAATCCCACTTAGTTAAAAGAGTTATAAGTTACTTGAAAATTACCAAAAACTGTAATTTAGTCATAAGTGCGAATGAAATACTGATTCTAACTTGTTACGCCGATGCCGATTGGAACGGTAATAAATCTGACAGAAAACCAGTGACAAGCAACTTATTCCTGCTAGGCAAAACGTCAATTCATTGCATCTCACGGAAACAATGTTGAGTTGCTCTTTCTTCAGCCGAAGAAGAGTTTGTTGGAACTGCTAATGCAACACAAGAACTATTATGGTTGATCAGAGTAGTAATGGATCTTGACTTACCGCAGGAAGTGTCTATAACACTATTCGACAACAACCAGCCAGCAATAAAGATAATATAATCTCTAAAACACGCTGATCACACCAAGCATATTCAATTTCGGTACCATTGCATTAGAAATATAAGTGAAGAAGGTGTCATTAACCTACAATTTTAAGGAAGTAAAGCACTGATTGCGGATATGTTGACCAAGTTAACTCCCAAAGCAACCTTTCTTAAATACAAACAGAACCTACAAACCCAGCCAGTTTCTAAGTTTGAGGAGGAGGGAAATAAACAATCTAAACTCAGAAAAACTATTTCTTTACATTTATACGTTATATTTCATTCACAGAAAGCAGTCAATTGAAAACGGGGTGCGCATGTTCCTTTCCCTCCGCTACGAACATCTAAAAATACAACTGAATTGTCATGTGATCTATTCGACAGAAATCTAAACATTTTTTTTCTGTTTTCATTAATCAGTTTAATTTTGCAATGTAAGTTTTAAGTAACGGGTTTTGCTCCTTTCCTTCCCTTTTTTTTTATATCTTTTCGTTTTTAAACGACGTAAATTATAAAAGGAGGCTTCTTTATTTTTCGTGTAGAAAGTTGATTATTAATCTAAATATATTCAAGGTTTTCTTACAGAAAAAAAAAAATCAGAAGAAGATGAGATAAATTAAATTATCCTTATCCGGGACTCACGCTTTAAAAGGTAAGCCTATTTGCCTATTTGCTTATTTCCCAAATTTGAATATTTATTCATAACTGTTTGACACATATTTTGTTTAATAAGCGCCTAGCTGTCGTAGTGCAGAATTAATTAATAATAATATATTTATTAGTTCTACCCAGTCCCCCTTCCGAAGCGTGAATTTTTCAAAATCGCTTCTTAGTGGGCATTTACATTATAGAAGGAATGTTCTCACCACGTTTCATGCAGTGTTGTGCAAGTTCACAAAAAAACGAACTAGTTCAAACTCAAGTTCATCGTGTAAAAAACGAGCTAGTTCGCGCTCAAACTCATGTCTGAAAGAAATGAACGCGTTCAGTTCAAGTTCATTTTTAAAAACGAGCGAAGCTCACTAAAAGTTCATTTTTACGTACATTTTTTTTTTTTTTTTTTTTTTTTTTTTTAATAGATCTTATCCTCTGTGAACACTTTCATAGGTAATTTACCTTTTTTTTTTCTTCTAAAATTACCAATTACCATGAAAATTATTTTTAATTTTACGCTTAATTAAACTTATTAACTTATTAACTTATAATTCTTAATTATAACTTATTAATTTAATTGTAGTAAAAATTTATTTAGCAAACACTTCTGAATAGTGTACCCACTGTTTTTGCATGGTTTTTTATTCTCCAATTTTCAATACGTTTGTTTATGCGAATGAGAACTTATTAATCGGAGACAAATTCTATCATTTAGAGGTTCCGTTGTTTTAAACCAGTGTTGTGCAGGACCGCGTTCATGAGTTTAATTAAAACTTTTTCAGTTTTGAGCTGAATTTCGCTCGTTTTTTAAATTGTGAACTTGAGCTGAGCAAAGTTCGTTTTCTCATGAATTTGAGCGGGAAAAGTAACTCAAACTCATATGGATTTTATTCCTTTGGGAAAAATTTTTATATTCTTGGTAGCAATACTTTCTACCCTTGTAATCGCAAGAGAGGACGCATTTCTCACAAGAGAGAAACGCATCGGGTCGGGTAATCGCTTATTACCTGCTTTGCTGGTCGGGTCGGGTGCAGTTAAAATTTAAAAGTTGCATTAATTTTTATTCACAAAATGTTTTCTCCGAAGATTGTTTTATGCTTTACTTATGAATCGAAACTTTTAAATGAAGAAATTGGATGACATTGTTTTCCTTCCTAGTAATTTAAAGACATGACTGATAACATGAATTTAATTACATTTACTTAAATATTAATACTTAACGTTTAAAGCTTTATATGGAAAACAATTTTTTTTTCCAACCTATATTTTATTTCTTATTTTACTGTCAAATTACTTGGGACAATGGATCTTTTAAATATAAGTTTTAATACAACTAAATGTTTGTTTATAATTAGATAAACACATTGTTGTAATATATTTCATTTTCTGAAAGATTTCTTCAATAATATAATTGTAGTTTGTGTAAAAGAACTTCTATTCATCTTATTATCTAACACAAATTTAACAATATGGCGGGTCAGAAGCTGCAGATTCATTTCGTGTTGAAGGTCAAAAGTCATTTTGCAGGTCGGGTCGGCTGCGAGTCAAGTTTACTCGAACAACGCAGGACTCTAAGCTAATCCTTTCATAAGAAGAAATATAAATTCCACTGGTCACCTGGTACGATTGAATACTTAAATGCCATATCCAGAAGCCTACCGTTTTCCTTGCTACAGTATCTTTTTTTTTTTTTTTTTTTTTGGTGTGTGTGTGTGTGTGTGTACCCCAGTTTTTCACGATATTATACTGTTGTCAATTTTGTATTTCAGTTTTCATGCAATCAAATCCATGCTATTTCAATATCAGAAATTTATGCGAAATACCTCGTATTATGAAAAGTTATGGAAGTTCTAAGAGTGACTTAAGAAATGTTTTAAGAAAGCCTTTCATTATAAATAAAAGTATAGTATTAAATCCCAATAATTAAATCCTGTTTGCTGTTATCATAAATGATATTTTAAAACTAGCTGTACATTTAAAAAAAGAAAAATAATCTTTAGCTTAGTACACGTACTATATTTGAATTTTTGTGGATGTATATATTCATTTTAGAAAAAAAAAAAAAAAAAAAAAAAGAAACATTAAGACAATTTAAATTAGATTATAAATAGCTTGTTGTAATAAGGAGGATTAATATTCTATTTTTATTTTCTTATTTTTTATTAAAAATTATTTATTTTTAATTATTATTATTTGCATTTTCCAGAAAGTGTTAAAAATAAAATAATCATTGATATAAAATCTACATCTCTGACATGAAATTATTTCAATAATCTGAATGCATTTTTATTTTTAGTATTAAAAATATAAATAGAAATTAAAAACTTTAATATTATTCTATTTACTCTATGTACAATATGTGTTAAACCAGTAATCCTTGTCTAAATGCTTTAATTTTTAAAGATGCTATCTTTCAATGCAAAAGTTATAAAATAATGATTATTTTCATGAATTAAAGAATTACTTTCGCAAATAACAGATATCTCATTATTTTTAAAGAAAAAAAGAGAATATATGGACGTGTGACTCGCAAGATATCTAGTTCGGTGAAAGCAGATCCTTTCTCTAGATTAGCATCGTCTTTATCAGAAAATGAAATGTCCGGT
This sequence comes from Salticus scenicus, assembly GCA_963930645.1. Lineage (NCBI taxonomy): Eukaryota > Metazoa > Arthropoda > Arachnida > Araneae > Salticidae > Salticus > Salticus scenicus. The sequence goes on from OZ005652.1 coordinate 245,269,862, forward strand.
ACTTTTATGAGGGCTACACAATTTGTCCCACTGCCTCAGGGCTGTGAGGTGTAGTATATACATCTCCCGCGTCTCTGGGTGGTCTTCACCCGCACAAAGCAATGTAATGTTTAGTATAGTAGATTCTCACGCTTTTTTCTTTTGAATCCAATACAATGTCGCCATGTGCATGTTTTGTCGGAGACGTTGCGCTCCCTTTACTAATTATTTTTAACCCATATGTTCGAATTGTGTCGAAAACATGAAAGAAATCCCTCTCTTCAAAAATGGTCAACAGATTTCCTGAAAAGGAAACTTACCACTGAACTGTTATTTAAAGTAAAATGTATTTGTTCACAATGTTTCCAAGAAATTTTATAAACATGTCTCAGATTTATCAATATATATTACTACGTAAAATGATGAGTTTTTATTTATTTATTTATTTATTTTTTAACTGATTTAAGCTATTATTAAGATTTATTTTTAGTTCTTAATATAGGGGAGACTGGGACACAGTGAACCATTTTTACACTCTTATTATTATTATTATTATTATTTTTTTTTTTCACATAAAACAGAAAAGCAATGTACTTAATATATATATATAGCAAACAAACTCTAAGCCTTCTTGACATGTCTTAATTTTTTTATAATAATATTTCCAATACATTATGAATGAAAAAAAAAAAAAAAAAAAAAAAAAAAAATGTGAGCACTCACAAAGTGGAACACTATGCCCCATGACCGAGGTACAGTGGACCAGCCTCTTTCGTTTATATTAAATTAATAGAAATTACTTTCTTTTTTCTCTAAGATTAATTTCTTATGCTATTCTAGTCTAACAAGTATAATTCAAGCATTTTCCTGAAATAAAATAAACAAAATTAAAATAAACGAATAAGAAATCAAATTCCACTAAGAAAATTTATTAAGTTGAAATAGATAATTGTTTTTTATTCTTTTATTAAAATCAGATATACTTTTTTTTTTTAATTCAGATATTAATAAATATTATACTACTATTCAAATATTTAATATTTTTTCCTATTATTTTGAGGTATAATTAATTTACATTATATTTGTAGGATAAATTTAACTAAAATGTATGAAGCTACTTTCTTTTGCTTTTCACATGTGATCTCTAAAACCAACAATAATAATAAATTTTTCTACTATTTATTAAATTAGATATTTTTCCTTTTATTAATGCTATATAATTCAAATATTTATTTTAGATATCAATAATTATTATATTACTATTCAAATATTTATTCTTTTCAGAAATTTATAATTATTTTTATTTATTTTATCATAGCATTAAGATATTTATTACTTTGAGATATTAATACTTTACATTATATTTGCATCTATAAATTTAACTAAAACTAATATAAGTATTAAACTAATTTATATTTTTAGGCACATTGGAAGGTGGTCCACTGTGTCCCGTGCCAGAGTAAAACAGATAATAATAATAAAATATACAGACTACAAATATGCTAATAATTTTTAGAAATTTAAAAACAGCAATATCTTGCCTTCCTTTAACAGCTATATAGTATTTATAGTCGCTAGTTCAATCTTTATATAATTTTAAAATTCTTCAATGTGGAAAAAGTACTTTGAGCAGTTAAAAAAAAAAAAAAAAAAAAAAAAAAAAAAAAAACTGCTCAAAATGGTTACCTTACTATTTCCTATGTGGTTTTTTTTGGCTGCATAGATACAACTGGGAGGCGGAAAAATGGGTAAGGGAAAAATGGGTAACGGAAAGATGGGTAACGGAAAAATGGGTAAACGGAAAAAAGGGTAATGGAAAAATGGGTAAGCGGAAAAAAGGGTAACGGAAAAAAGGGTAAGCGGAAAAATGGGTAATGGAAAAATGGGTAACGGAAGAATGGGTAAATTGCGAATTGCTACTTGCGAATCGTACTCTGAAATTGCCCCAAATTATGCCATAGAGTTAAAACTATGCTTCGAAAACATTTCATATTTGTTAGTGATTGTTTATTTCATCGTCAGTTAGAAATTTATTCTTTTAAGAGGGCTGAATATAAAAAATCTTTCACAGGACCTTTTTCAGTTAAAAAAATAAATAAATAAGCTTTTATTTATTACTTTATTCACATATTTACTATTTATGGTATTTTAATTATTTTTTAAAAGATATCATAATGTTAAAATAATAATTATAATAATAATTAAAAAAAAAAAAAAAAAAAAAAATAATGGAGACTATTTTTATTTTGCGGACAGGGATAAATTGAAGAGCTTTGTTTGAGTTAAGTGATGGCAGGTGTTTGACAGGAATTCTTTTTCTTAGAACCGTTCTCTAGTTTTTATCATGCTCAGGGAAGTCATTGAGTTACGCTCTCCTGTAGCACGTGTCTGCATGTGTGGAAAATCCTGTTTTAAGAAATACTAGAGGTTTATTCGACTTCAGGTTTCCTGGAAAATGGACAATGAACAGGGGGAGGAATACCTGTAGTTGTATTGTAAATTGCTGGGAGTGTCTTGAATGTAACTGTTTTCTCTTTCAAATTTTAGACATGGTTAGTAATTTTTCAAATGGGGCTCTATTACTTCTCTTATTTATGTTTCTTAAGAAATGACAAGTAGATAAATAAATACTATGATTTTATATGTTTTATGATTCTTATTAATATTTTCTCTCTTTTCTTTCTTTCTCATTTCTTTTTTTTTAAATCAGGAATCACAAGTTGAAAAATAATTTTATACAAAATAATTATAGCGTACAACGTATCATCATTAATGCAGAATGACAAAGTGCATTACTGATGACGGTACGTCTTGAGCTACCAAAACTGCAGTTGCAATTAACAATTTTTTACATTGTTGTTTTTAACGTTGTGTAAATATTGATATTTCTGTTCTGCGACAAGTGTGGTTATTTATTCTGGGATACGGACAAAAGCCCCACCGGACAAAATCCCCACGGACAAAATCCCCACGGACAAAAACCCCACCGGACAAAAGCCCCACCGGACAAAATCCCCACCGGACAAAAACCCCACCGGACAAAATCCCCACCGGACAAAAACCCCACCGGACAAAATCCCCACCAGACAAAAACCCCGCCGGACAAAAGCCCCATCGGACAAAAACCCCGCTAAAGCTCAAATATACATGGGGGGGGCTAAAGGGGACCACAATTCTTTTGGTTAACGTGGATTTCGGTGACATTTAATCTTCTGTTATTCTTAATTTTACTATGTTTTTGTGGTCTACAAATCAAATGAGGTTATTTTCGAAAGTGCAAAATTATTAGTCGGCTCAAAGGGGGGGGGGGGGGGAGAAAAAAAATTGAAATTAGCGTGAGATCGTTTAAAATTGGTACGTGTAGATTTTGGGGGCCTATAAATAGATGAGGATATTTTCGAAAGTCTAAATTTATTAGAAAGATCGAAAAGGGGGGGAGGGGGGAGCGAAGTTGTAAAAAATAGAATTGGAGTTAGCTCGTTCAAAATAGGTACATAATGGTTTTGGGGGTCTACAGATCGAATGAGAATATTTTTGAGAGTGTAAAATTATTAAGAGGAGCGGGAAGGGACGGCGAAGGGGCAAAAAAGTAAAAATACCGTTAGACCGTTTAAAATTGGGGCATATAGGTTTTCGGAACCTACAAACAGGATGAGAATATTTTCGAAAGTCTAAAATTATTAGAAAGGGCGAATGTGTGTGTGTGGGGGGGGGGGGGGTGACGAAGGGGCAAAAAAATAGAAATTGAGTTAGATCGTTCAAAATAGGAATATAACTGTTTTGGGGGTCTACAAATCGAATGAGAATATTTTAATATTGGAATATTTTATAATAATGAAAATAGCGTTGTATGCGTACAGACACGCTGGCATACACACATACACACACAGACAAAATTTGCTGAAATAATTTTCGGCTTTCATGGTGTGTGAAACGTGTATATTTATGCATGTATGAAAACGCATTCATAATACATATATACATATGTATATATAAGAAAAAACATTAAACAGATTACTTTTTATGTCGAATATATATCGTGTAAACTGTACATGCACACCATATGATGTACTAAAAAAAATTCGTACAACACTGAAAATTAATATTAAGTAGTTTTCCTATTTATATACTTCACAGTGAATCAGAAATACTTTCTGACACCCTGTTAGTCAATCAATTACGCTAATCATATCTTATTTCACAGATATTGCTATTGGTATTGGGAGTAAAGGCGAAAGATTGCGCTAAGGTCTTAGACCTTAAGGGGAGTGCCTTCCGTGGGGGTCTTTCTAAGGGTTCCTAGCGCGCATTTACACAAGTTTTGGTGAAAACCACGGAAAACACCGAACGGCTCGGTCGACGAGAGCGACCTGTGATCGAACTCGTAATCTTCTGTCTACCAGTTTACAGGACAAAACCTCTCGAGTGCTAGCGGGCCCTTATTTTACAGGAAAAATTATTTTGTTTACATCAAATATATGTATATTAATTTTGTTACATCGTATGTAGTATAAAGGTACCAAATTGTGCTTTAAATATGTACCTCGCATAGAATATAAAAATTATTTTAATTAGTTTCTTTTTCGATAATTATTAGTAGGAAACATTTTTATATGATTTTTTTTTTCTCTATTAAATCCAAACAGTAATATTATATATAATACAATATTGAATTATCTTAAATAATTCAATAATTGAAAAAAACATTCTATTTTTAATGATTAAATTACGTATTATCAATTAAAATATTTTTTTAACCGAACTTTAACCTTAAAAATAAAATAATAAATAAAATAAATAAATAAATAAAAAATATATATAAGCATTCTTTTTTCTTTTAAATCTTTTTTTATTAAAAATATTTTACAATAAGATTCATAATTACAATCTGAAACTTTATTATTCAAGCAATCTCTTTTTTTTTTTTTTTCTTTTTTAATTGAAATGTATATTTTTAATAATTAAATTAGTTTTTCAATTAGGTCTTTTAAATTAAATAATTTTAATTAGCTTCTTATTTCTATGATGAATGATAGTAAAAAATCTTTTGATGTTTAAGAACATTTTGAAATAGTATTTTTATTTAAACGACCAAACAATAGTATTAAGCAATCTGAACTAATTGAATTATTAATATATATATATATATTTTTAATAATTAAATTCATTTTTAATTAAAATATATTGCTACAAATTATGTATATATATATAATCATTTATAGTAAAAAAATCGTTTTATATTAAAAAAAAAAAAAAAAAAAAATTCGCGGTGATTGTGGTAGTGTTAAAGCCGGTTGATAACTTGAGTGCCCTATACCTGCGTGAAATGCTCTCCGGTGTGGGAATAGGGGGCGGGAGCCTTAGCCTATACTTGCGAAAGTTTCGAAGAAAACCACGGGAAACTCTCAACGGCTTGGTCAACGAACGCGACTTGGGATCGAACTTAACACTTCCATTCTACTAGCATCGATTACCACTCGGATCTTTAAATAAACTTTTTAACTGAAAGTCCAAACAACAGTATTAAACAATCTCACTTAATTGAAATCTTAAAAATTTTATTTTTAATTAATAAATTAGTTTTTTACTTAGAATATTTCATTAAATATTTTTATAACTAGGTTTCCCTAATAATCATTCATATATCAGTGGCGGATTTAAGGGGGGGGGGCTAGGGGGCTGAAGCCCCCCCCCCCCAAAGCACTGACATTCACAATTGAATATTGCAATTCCAAAATTTTTATTGGTCTAGAATAACACTTTGAAGAATCTTAGCCCCCCCCCAAAAGTCAAATTCTGTATCCGCGACTGCATATATATACACATATATATATATATATATATATATATAATCTTTTATTATTAAAAGTATTTTAAAACATTTTTTTAAAATTAATATTAAAACCCAAAACAATAGTATTAAATAATATCGACTAATTTATTATATGTATATATAATATGTATATTAGTTAAATTAGTTTTCTAAAATTTTTAGTTAATTTTTTAAAACTTATTTTTATTTATTTATTTATTTTATTTTATTTTACTTTTTAATCATTCATAGAAAAAAATATATATATTAATTTTTTTTAAAAAGGCAATAAAATGATCCGCGTCCGCACGAACTTTTGCAACGACCTAATAAATAAAAATGACAATGACAGACTTTCACAGTCCGACTTAATATTTTTTCTTACTGACAGTTTAAAAAAAAAAAAGTTAATCGATTAAGGAATCGATTAAAATATTAATTTAATTTATTTAATTAAAGTAGATCTCTTGATCGATTATGGAACGGGGACGTGCTCTCTGGGACGATATCTCCCTTATCTTCAAATGGGGAAGGAATGAGCTACCAGATGTAAGATGTGTTCGCAAATAGCACTGTTCGGAAGTAGCACGTAACGAAAAGAAATCAACTTTTTTTTTTTTTTTTTTTTTTTTTTTTTACTCCCCCTCCCCCCACCCCACCCCAAGGTGTCGACAACCTTCACTATCTTTCTTTAAAGTGTAAGTGTATACAAAGTTACATGGTAATCTGTAGAAGTTTTCAAAGCTTTTCTTTTCAGTCTGTCCCCTACCCTTCTCCCCAAATATGCATGTAACTCTGAAAGAATAAAATAAAATAAATAAATAAATATATATATATATATATATATATATATATATATATATATATATATATATAATATATAATATATATATGACAGACTTTCACAGTCCGACTTAATATTTTTTCTTACTGACAGTTTAAAAAAAAAAAAAAAACAGTTAATCGATTAAGGAATCGATTAAAATATTAATTTAATTTATTTAATTAAAGTAGATCTCTTGATCGATTATGGAACGGGGACGTGCTCTCTGGGACGATATCTCCCTTATCTTCAAATGGGGAAGGAATGAGCTACCAGATGTATGATGTGTTCGCAAATAGCACTGTTGGGAAGTAGCACGTAACGAAAAGAAATCAACTTTTTTTTTTTTTTTACTCCCCCCCACCCCAAGGTGTCGACAACCTTCACTATCTTTCTTTAAAGTGTAAGTGTATACAAAGTTACATGGTAATCTGTAGAAGTTTTCAAAGCTTTTCTTTTCAGTCTGTCCCCTACCCTTCTCCCCAAATATGCATGTAACTCTGAAAGAATAAAATAAAATATATATATATATATATATATATATATATATAATATGAATAAAAAGAAGGAAAACTATGTGAAACAAGGGCAAAATCCAAACAAATAAAACAGAAATAACAAGAAGGAGCAGAGACCGCCAAGGTTTAAGATGGTTGGAGCGGATTAAACCACTTTGTTGGGCGTCCAACCTTTCCGAAATCCTTTTCAAGAAAAGGAAAGTAAAAAGTAGAAATGAACATAACTACATCTATATTTAATATATATATGCATATTAGAGTGAGTGATAATTAAAGAAAATTTCACTAAAATTTGTTTTTTTTTTTTTTTTTTTTTTAAAAAGGGGATTTTCTACTTTTTATAATCTGTAGAAATTTGATATAAAAACTGCATTTCTTTTCTCTGTCTCCTACCCCCCCCCCCTTTCCCCTTCTTTGGTTTCATTCTGATATATGTAATTCTAATTATACTATTTATACTATTCAAAATTCTAATGGATAATTAAACAAAGCTTCAAAAATTCTGTAAATGATTTTCGTCTGAAAAAAAATAAATTTGTGTTTTGCTTGGGCCTATACCGTGTCTCATAGATCATTTGAATGGACGAAACTTTTGAAATCAATGTATTTGCGAAACTGTTTTCCTTTCAATGTATTTTGGTATATCCAGACTTTTGAAACACCCTGTATAAATAAAACTAAATAATAATAAGAAGCAACAGAGGCCACCACCGCTTATGACGGGTAGAGAGATTTAAACAAGTATTACATGAGCCCAATTTTTTCGAAATCCTCTGCAAGACCATAAAAAGAAAATATAAGAAAAAATTTTGAAAAGTGAAGATTTTTATACTATTATTAAGAGAAAAAAAATTATTATTTTATAATTATTGAATTGAAATCACATTTTTATGAACTAAATAAATCATACATACTATATTTTAAAATATTACCTATTTTGTACAGCTATACTTAACATAATATACATATTACAGTGAAAACATTTCGTCGAAATTTGTAGGAAAAAAAAAAAAACTCATATGCCCTTCAAGTCTTCCGTAATTTGTTGAAATTTGCTTTAAAAAACTACATTTTTAAATCCTAAACCCCTCCCTATCAGATATATGTAACTCTCAGTATATATTACTTAAAATTCTAATGATAATTAAACAAAGTTTCATTAATATCTTTAAAAAAAATATTTTTTTTTTTTTTTTATCTTGCTATACTCATTGTGGTCCTCTTTAGCCTGTCTTAAGCTTTCTGAAATAGGTACTGTTTAACTAAAAAACAAGAAAAAAAATAGAAACAAAGTAACCAAGATTTTTTCTACTGCACGTCATATTTACGAATAATTTTCATAGGATTACTTTAATATTCATAACTTTCTTTTTAAAATCAAAAATACATTGCTCCTTTTTTTTTAATTTAAATTTTTATGCTGCTCATTCTAAGTCTTACACTGCTAAACATTCCGCTTCAAGTTTTTACTAAAATTTGGTACTACATAGTAGCTGCAATATATAAGGTTAAACCAAATCTGCAGGTGAAATCTTATATTACAATCTGGCGTTTCTTGTTGAAAAAATACAGCAAATTATAGTATATGATTTCACCATCATATAAATACAAATACTGCAGTACCAAGTTTTGGTTTAATTAACTGCCAAATCATGGTAAAAAGTTTCACTATGTTTTGGGTGAAGCTACTGTAGTACCATGATTCTCTCTACCCTGATGTAGTAGTACTCTTTCAAAAAGAAAATAGCTGAATAAAAATAAATAAATAGGTTATTACTTATTACAGTTTACGCATTTGCATTTAATTTCTCTCTCTATCTCTTTCCTTTATTTTCTTAAAAATAAGATTTTGGAAATGAGTCCCCTTTGTATAACAACAACAACAACAACAATAAGAAGAATAATAAATGAATACAACATGAAAATAAATAGATACGAGTTCTGTATATAAATCCAAATCTGTAGCCTTGGAAGATATTTTAGAAGGGTTTCTTCAAAGTTAATACCATTGAAATCTATGTCTTACGATACATACTCTTAAAAAAAAAAATAATAATAATATTAATTCTGTTATTGAAATGAACTATAGCTTTAGCTAATTAATTTAAGTGTACGAAATATGCACATTTGAAGTATATATCCATTCGTACATATATGATAATTATATGCAACAATAGAAAAATGAAATATCCTAACAAATGTAGTAATTAAAAAATAGGAAAATTAAGTTGTTTTATATATATATATATATATTACAATATCTGTCTGGAGTACAAATCATTGCAACAGGGAAAAAACTGAGATGTTTCTAATAATAGCAATAGATTAAAAAATCAAAAATATCGCTATTAATTTGCCCGGAATTCAAGCCAAAGCACTAATAACAGCCGAAAAAAAAAATACGCAAATACTTTATCTAAAATATTTTTCTTAATTTAAAAAGTATTCTATACAAAATTAAATGTATACAAAGTTCTATGTATTCCACAAAATTACTATGACGAAACAAAAACATTATTCGAATAAAATGAAATTAGAAGAAAATTTAATGAAATTATGAAAAAATGTGTTTATGAAAGTTTTCAATAAATAAATAAATAAATAAAAATTAAATAATAAGTAAATAAATATTAACTAAACAAAATAAAGTAAATTTCACTCTAAACTGTATATTTATCGGTAACAAAATTTTCTATTTTGGAATTTCTTGCTTTTTTTTTAATACTTGCATTTAATAAAATCTAAAAATGCAAGAAAATCATGAGTTGTCATAGTAATAAAATATTTTCTACGTCTACATACAGATTTTGCATGTCTACATTGATCTGTCTACAGAGCAAAATTTCTTTACTAGTAAAGTCAACTAATTTTTTCGTGTTCCTCAAACTAAATTACATTTCTGGTTAAAAAAAAAAAAAAATAAGTCGACACTGAAAGTGTTATGTTTAAGAAAAACCAAAAAGTTTCCTTGCTCTCTTTTTTTCTACTCAGCGGACGTATAAAAGTTTGGAGTGAATGCACTCGACTTTTCGAACATTAAGTAATTAACAGTTGTATAGATAAAGTAAAGTAAGAAGAGTCGTTAAACACAGAAATGAGAAAAAAAAATATTATACAGTGCTTAAATAGAAAAGTATAAAGTGCGCTTACAGAAACCTGTCTTTTTGTTAAAAATATGGCAGCTGCGCCTCGGCTATTACATCTCACCCCCTCCACATGATAATATATATTATCTATATACATATATATATCTATCTATCGGGAATGCCTATTATATATTTTTCTCCGTTTTTCCCCCCCCCCCCCAAAAAAAAAAAAAAAAAAAAAAAAAAAAAAAAATCTGGAAATATTCCAAAGAAGACACATGGCTGTTTTCAATTCTTTAGTACCATTTTTAGTAGAGCTCTACACAAAAATCCGGAATTTCTGAATTTTCCCCACGAAAAGCGTTTTTATCCCTTCCTTCTGTAAGAATCAAGAATCAAAATCGTACATAATGTTTTATTTTTACTCAAGCCTAGTCTCTTCATGTGCAAATTGTTCACCGAGAAGTAATTTGGGGCCGAGTTATATTTATAAACATTTTTTTGCTTTCTGTCCGCTAATGCGCTAAGGGGGGTTTTTCAATAAATCCCGTTACTTCAGGGGTCGGATACATATAAACAATCCAAGTACCAAACTTTGTGACCGCAGCTCTCATAAATTCCCCTGGATAAATTTAGAGCTAAAAGGTGTGTCTGAAATTTGCCCTTCGTAACGCATACTACCCCCCCTCCCCCCCCCACCACACACACAAAAAAAAAAAAAAAAAAAAAAGAAAGATTTCAAAAAATCAAAAACGTGTTTTGGAAATATCGAAAAGAAGACGCATGGCTGTTTTATCTTTGCTCCCTTTTTGGTGGAGTTTTACTCAAAAATACGGAATTTGCACAATTTCGCGTCAAAAATCGATTTTTCTCCTTCCTCCTCTTAAAAATCAAAATTTCCTAAATCGCAGATAAAGTTTTATTTGTACTCATGTGTAATCTTCTTATGTGCAATTTCCTCACTGTGAAGTAATTTGGAGTCGAGTTATGCTTAGAAAGGTGTTCATACCCCCTTCCGCCCTTGGGGGGAATGGGGGGAATTTCGATAAATCCTGTTATTTTAGGTGTCGGATACATATAAACAATCCAAGCACCAAAATTCGTGACCGCAGCTCCGATAGATTTCTCAGGACAAATTTAGCACTAAATGGGGTTTCTCGATTTCCCCCCCCCAAAAAAAAATGTGTTTTTGGAAATACCCTAAGGAATTCGCATAGCCTTTTCTCAATATCTTTGTTCCATATTTGGTAGAGTTCTACTCAAAAATCAGGAATTTTCGATGTTTTCCGACAAAAATTGGTTTGCCCCTCCCTTTCCTTAAAAATCGAAAATCGAAAATTGCTAAATCGCAGATAATGCTTTATTTGCACTCATTTCCAGTCTCCCCTTGTGTAATTTCTTTACTGTCAAGTAATTAGGAGCCGAGTTATGCTTACAAACGCGTTTTTGTCTTTTGCCCCCCCAAGGGGGAACGTGGGGAAATTTCTAAAAAAATGATAGATATAATTTTAAGTTGGGTGAAGACCTAAATTCCTGCGAAGCGCTGTTGAATTCCACCCAGCCGTTCTCAAGTGATACCCGGACAAACGTGCTTTAGTTTTTGCCCCCCAATTGGGGAATGGGGGGGGGGAATTTCTAAAGGCTCTGCAGGGTCTTTCTGAGGGCTCCTAGCCCATGTTTATGCGAGTTTCAGCGAAAACCATGGAAAAATTCTAGCAATTAAATCGACGAGCGCGTCCTGGTATCTAGTCCGGCACTTCCCGTCTACCAGTTTTGCATGCAAAACCTAGCCGTTCGGAGTTTTCCGTAGTTTCCTCCGAAACTTGCGTAGATACGTTCTAGGATCCCTTAGAAAGACCCCCCCCTCTACGGATGGCACTCTCCCTCAAGCCTAGGACCTACAGCAGCTATTTTATTTCCATTACCCAACTACTGTAGATAATGGAAGTATTGTAGTCGGTCCAAAAATTAGATATCGAGATTTCACCTGATTTACGTGTTTGAAAGTCTCATGGGTCGAAAAGAGTGGTTTTTGGCAATTGGTCAGTGTGTATGCGTGTGTGTAATCTTCCGGTTATTATATCTCGGAAACTAATAAAGATAGAACTACAAAACTTTAGAATTGAAATAGGTCTGGTGTACAGACGAATTTTCCAAATTTTGGTGAAAAATGAAAAAACAGAAGTGGGACATCGGAAATTGGAAGTGGAGCCGTAAGCCGTATCTCAAAAACGGCTCTAACGATTCTCTTCAAAGTTTCTGTATAAACACTCTATTTTTTGAAAAAAAAATTTAAATAGTGTGAGCATGAGTCACAGGACTGCAAGAAAATAAATTAGACATAATGAATAAATTAGTATGTTGTGGCCATCACAAAACTTTCTTATATGCAAAAAAGTGCAGTTTTCTATTTTCTATTTTTATTTTTATTTTTTTCAAGTTGTAAAATGATATATTAAAATTTAAAAAGCCAATTTTTGGAAAACGTATATTAACTTAACGTTTGTGGGTTCTCTAAATGCAAAAATAGAATTATTATAAAAAAAAAAAAAGAAAAGAAAGAAAAAAAACGAAAAGAAAAGAAAGAAACAAAAGAGTCAATCTAAAATGAATGGTAATGGATGGTAATAAATAAATTTTATTTGTGTCCCTGAAAAAATCTATAAATGCTAGACTCCCTAAAAATCTATACATTTCATGGGACAGTGACTTATAACAATTATAGAAATTTTCAGCTCATTTGTATGAGGCGTTTAGACGCTTTTGCGATTTAAATAATATGATTCCGTATAGCCCAATGGTAAGTATATATATATATATATATATATATATATATATATATATATATATATATATATACAATATATATATATATATATATATATATATATATTTTTTTTTTTTTTTTTTTGCGCCTCCGTAAAAAGACTGTAAGTGGTAGATTCCCCAAAATTCAGGCAGTTCAGCTCAATAGGAGATAGCGTTTAGACTTTTTCACGCTTCACCGAATTTGAGCCCGTAAGGGCATACTGACAAAGAATTTTTCATCATGTCCTGTAAATAAAAAATCTATAACTGATAGACTCACCGAAATCTATATAGTTTGTGCAACGGTGACCTGTAACATGTACAGTGAAACCTGACAGGATACTTCATTTCGTATATGCCCGCCTTTTCTCTCTTTTATAGTTAACCATGTAAACCTATCTGTTACTTTATTTGAAGTATGACATTGTCCCAACTGAAAATACCTCAATGTCATGACAAAATATTTCTTTGTCCTACCAAACACTAATATTCGTTATGCAATGCCTTTTTTTTCTTTCGATTGTACAGTATTATTATTGTAATTATTATTATTATTATTATTTATTTTTATATAAATATTGGAAAAATATAATTCAATAAATTAAAATTGAGTTTTTCCGTAATGCACTTTTTAAAAGAAATTTTCTTATTTTATAAATTAATTTTTCCTTTCTTAAGATTTTTTTTTTTTTAGCGGGTTGTTAGCTCGAATATTGGGCTAACTTAGCATTTCATTACCTAGATAAATGTTTCTGAAGGCTACATATATCATGTTGACCAAACAAAACTCTATCTCCTAATTTTTCTTAATAATGCGATCATTTTTCATTTTAGCATATGCTTCGCAAATCGCAGGTGCCATTTTTACCGGTGCCATTATTACTGGTGCCATTTTTACCGGGTGCCATTTTTACCGGTGCCATTATTACCGGTGCCATTATTACCGGTGCCATTATTACCGGTGCCATTTTTTCCTACATTCATTTTAAATATTTTTATGCACTTAGTATTAGCTCACTTTAAAAATATTGAGGACATAATATGGATTTTTTTAATAATCTGTTAAAACTGTGTCCTGGACAGTTGAAACTTGTTGCAATGCGCAAAAGAATGCTGAAGATAAAATTATTATTTCCCCTTCAATAAGTTACATCATTTAAAAAGGTCTAGTATTAATTATATTATTGATAAAACAACTTGTTAATTATTTGAGGGCGATAAAGGAAATCAAGTAAAATTTCGACTTTTACAGCTTAAAAACAAATTTAAAAAATTTAAAAAATCAATTTTTTAAACATGGGGGAGCTCTTAACGGCCATGAATTTTCCGAATGCGAAAACAGAATTTAAAAATATGCATTACGTAATGAGTAATAATGGGGATTATTTTACAATAGATTAATACGGGATTTGGATGACCTTGAAGCTCACTGACAGAGAGCCTTAATAAGAATCATAAAACATATAAAATCATAGTATTTATTTGCTTGTTTATCTACTTGTCATTTCTTAAGAAACATAAATAAGAGAAGTAATATAGCCCCATTTGAAAAATTACTAACCATGTCTAAAATTTGAAAGAGAAAACAGTTACATTCAAGACACTCCCAGCAATTTACAATACAACTACAGGTATTCCTCCCCCTGTTCATTGTCCATTTTCCAGGAAACCTGAAATCGAATAAACCTCTAGTATTTCTTAAAACAGGATTTTCCACACATGCAGACACGTGCTACAGGAGAGCGTAACTCAATGACTTCCCTGAGCATGATAAAAACTAGAGAACGGTTCTAAGAAAAAGAATTCCTGTCAAACACCTGCCATCACTTAACTCAAACAAAGCTCTTCAATTTATCTCTATCCGCAAAATAAAAATAGTCTCCATTATTTCTTTCTTTTTTTTTTTTTTTTTTTTTTTTAATTATTATTATAATTATTATTTTAACATTATGATATCTTTTAAAAAATAATTAAAATACCATAAATAGTAAATATGTGAATAAAGTAATAAATAAAAGCTTATTTATTTATTTTACTAACTGAAAAAGGTCCTGTGAAAGATTTTTTATATTCAGCCCTCTTAAAAGAATAAATTTCTAACTGACGATGAGATAAACAATCACTAACAAAGATGAAATGTTTTCGAAGCATAGTTTTAACTCTATGGCATAATTTGGGGCAATTTCAGAGTACGATTCGCAAGTAGCAATTCGCAATTTACCCATTCTTCCGTTACCCATTTTTCCATTACCCATTTTTCCGCTTACCCTTTTTTCCGTTACCCATTTTTCTATTACCCATTTTTCCGCTTACCCTTTTTTCCGTTACCCTTTTTTCCGCTTACCCATTTTTCCATTACCCATTTTTCCGCTTACCCATTTTTCCGTTACCCATCTTTCCGTTACCCATTTTTCCCTTACCCATTTTTCCGTGAAGCGATACAACTAGTACCATGCTGCCATACATGAGTATCCATATGAATTAAAGAGTTGAATATTAATAGATTTAAATAGGGGTGGTCCACTGTGCCCCGTGCTCCCCTACATTTAATAAAGCTTTATAAATCAAAGACTGAATTTTATTATGTATATTTTCTTTACATAATTAAAGGTTGTAAATGGTCAAGTTAGTGATTTTTTTTTTCTTAATAGGTTAAGTGAAAGATAAAATTTCTTAAAGGTAAAATAATTTCTGTAATAATGATACTTTTGCCATCCAAATTCTGTTATGTTATTTTATTTATTTATTTATTTATTTTTATTCCCACATAAAGTTTCAACATTGTTTGTTTGTTTGCTTGTCAGTCACATCCCTATATTTTAATATTTGGGTTGAAGAAAAAAAAAAAAAAAAAAAAAAAAAAACCTAAAATTTTGATTGTATTTTTTTATTGTTCAAAATTAATTGTAAAATTGCTGTTAATTTTATGTTCAAGTTACAACACTTCCAGATCATTTTCAATTGATATTTCTTGAATATACATTCTAAAATTAAAAATGGTTTGAACTAAGAAGTTTTGTTTATATAATTTTGAAACAAATTAAAATAATCATCTAAAATATTTTTGAAGCTATAGTAAAATTTTCGTGTACATGCTATTTACAATAGCAGAGATTAAGTTCATGAGTGAGACGTATGTACACACTTCAAGATAGTCCACGAAGACTTGAGAAGTTTACAAAACTACACATTTTTTCTCGCTAATATTTCTGAAGAAATTGAATAAATCTTAAAAACTATTAAAAAAGGGAGAGAGAGAGACTAATACTGTTTTTAATATGTAGTATTTTGTAGACGAAACTTTATAAGGCGATTTCTTTGAATTTTTGAAAATGCAGATAAAGGCGAACGCATCGTTTTCTATGAACGCTTGCAAACGGGAGGTAAGAGTGAACACTCACCCCTCCCCCAAGTCCTACACACACTATGTTAAAACAAACTGGCACGTTTGGTAAATTTCAAACTTAGTTGGCAAAATTCTTAAACACTTTTCAGTCAAAAACTATAATGTATTTACAGATTCTAATTTTGCATTTCTTTCCCCCTCCTCTTTTTTTCCTTTATTCTATATTCAAAAAAAGAAAGTATTGGATTCGTAAAAATTTTCGGCTTCCGGTTTTCGATGAATTTACACGTTTTTAAAGGTCCAAAAAACGATTGGACGATTTTTAGAAAATGTCTGTCTGTGTCTGTGCGTCAAAAATGTTTGGGGACTGTATCTCAGGAACTACAGCAAAGAATTACATGTAAATTTATATGCAGATGTACCTTGACAAAAATTAGCGCCTACGGAATTTTAGTATCAATTTCTCAACAGGTGGCGCTGCTAGGCCGCGATTTCCACAGTTTCATGGAAGGTTGTATCTCAGGAACTGCTGCATGAAATTGCATATAAATTTATATGCGGACGCTCTTTGATCCAGATTAGTGCCTTATCAATTTTTGGTGATCATTACTCAACAGGTGGCGCTGCTATACCGCGATTTCTACAATTTCAGGGAAGGCTATATCTCAGGAACTACTGCACGAATTTGCATATAAATTTATATGCAGATGCATATTTAGATGCATTTTTAGCATGCATATTTAGATGCATTTTTTCATTAAATGCATGCATGCATATTTAGATGCATGCATAATAAATATCATGCATGCATATTTAGATGCATGCATATTTAGATACATTTTTTCATTAAAATCAAAGAAAAGGTAATATAAAGAAAATTATTATATTTCAATCTGCTCCTTGACTCCCCCTTCCCCCAGGTAGATACTAAGTGAAAATGGTAACAATTTCATTGATTGAAATTTCTAAAAATGTATTATGAAATAATTCTTTAAATTTATTCTTTGATGTTTATTTTTTTTGCGATTTGCAAATTGCAAAAATGCCCTTTTTTCCTGGGCATTCTTTTCCGGGTGCCCTTTTTATGAGTGCCTTTTTTTCCGGTATCCATTTTGCATAATTATTCTCTTTTCTGTCCTTTTCTTCTTCTATTTTCCTTTTTATATTTCAGACAGAAATATTTAATATGAGTTTGAGTTTGAATTGCTTTTTCACGCTCAAGTTCGGGAAAAAAACGAGTTTCGTTCAACTCAAGTTCATAATTTAAAAAACGAGCGAAGTTCAACTCAAAACTCAAAATTTTTGAGCTACGCTCATGAACGCGTTCAAATGAACGCGTTCGTGCACAACACTGGTTTCATGCTTCTAGGTGCAGGGAATTAAGCTGAACGTTGATTGTGAATCAGTGGTATTTCTATATGAATATAGAAATGCGTGAGATTATTCTACAAATAGAGATACAATTACTCTAAAGGCCCATGTAAACATTTGTAAAAAGTCACACATCCGCCAGAATTTTTATTTATTTATTTTTGAATGTGTTACTGACATTCCAAAAGTTAAAAAACATTTTATTAAACAATTTTTAAGATATATTCCAAAGCGTTTAAACTTAAAATCATTTTTATTATTTTCATCTTTTACCTATATGATAAAAATAAAAATTTGCAAATGACCTCTTATCGTCGAGCTCGTTTTAGAAAGAAGCTGAGAAACAGCTCATTTAAGCACTGATATCTCTGTGAAATTTCATGATAATCAACTGGATTTTTTTGTACAGTCGAGTATTAAAGTATGAATATATGTCATTTTTTTGCGTCTGCGCACTAATAAATTATTTACTGCAACTATCCATATCTCATTGAATATTATATGTATTTGTTTGAAACTACAGTATAATGATTTAAGCATATGTTGTCATGTTTTCTGAATGTTTCATGACATTTTGATAAAACGTTTAGAGTTATAAAGTAAAAATTTGGTGAAATAGTTTACATTTCTCGGTGAAATATATATAGCTCTTTACATGTTCCAGCTATCTTTACAAAACTAGACAAACACATATAAAATGTAACTTTTATTAACATTTCTAAAATTTTCAGATGAATCTAAGCACTTCCAGCTACAAGGTAATCAGAAATATTTCTCCTATTATTTAATTTGTTGTTCTTTCACTAAGTGCGTTCATGACAAAACTTTTGCTGAAAAATATGAAAGAAATAATTATAATTGAGGTGAGATTTAAACAGAAAAAGAGTTATCACTAGACAATTAAAATTCATACAGGGAGGTGAAACAAGTTATTTGAATTACTGAGGAAAAAGTGAAAGCTTTTTTTTTTTTTTTTTTTTTTTTTTAATTGCGCTAAAACTCTTTAATTCTGAAGACGTGAAGAGAATGAGTTACTGAAAAATTCGAAAACACTTCAAATGCCGTAGGCTAAAATGATTTTTCTTTTTTACTATGTATTTTCGTTTTTAAAAAATCAATATTTCTAAAGAAAAAGTTTCGGTTAACTAGAAGTTTAGTTAAAGACAAAAATGAAGCTTAAACTATTTTTAATAATGAAAACAGTAATTAACTTTGAAACACTTCATGAGACAGTTATCCACTGAAAGAGAGAGAGAGAAAAAAAAGTGAAATAACATTTTTGAATTATCGAAAGACTAAGAGTTAGTTTGAATAAGACTTTAAGTGATTACAAAAGTGGAAAATATTGGGAAAATCTTATGCTTACAGAAAATAAAAACACCAGTGTTTTATTTAATATCGAATATTAAACATTACTATATCTAAAAATAAATCTATTTGTAAAATTTGTTAATCTGCACTCAAAATTGGGAGGAAAAAAAAAAAAAAAAAGAAAAGAAGATAAAAAGCAATATTTTACATTGGCAAAACAGTCAAACAGTCATTTATGATTATAGCGAATTTTGATGACCACTTTTAATCTATGTAAATTATCATACGTATTCTGTTAAATATAATTTTTATTTTTCGTGTGTGTTTAAAAGGAGATATTTTCTTTTTTTAATCCTGTTTTAAACATTATACAATGGAGATCAATTGCAAAAAAATTACATAGAGTGTCTTCATTTAATTTATTATCATTATCTCTATTTATTAAAAAAAAGTTACTGCCGACGCTGTTCGATTTTGTTTTTCTGCGACCGCATCTCCTCGTGAACAAGAGTGTACTCAGTGCCGCAAAAAGTTGCCGATGTTTGCCGAATAATCCAAAGAACACGATTATCTTGGTTAAAAACTTCTACCACCTTAATTAACGAAGTTATTAATTAAAACGTGGCGTTAATAAGGATACTATTACTGGTAACTTGAAAATAGTTCTTCCAAACATATCCAAAATTCTTCAACGAAAAGAGGAAAGGAAGGTAGAAATTTTCAAGCGTTTTTGAAAAGCCATCCCTTCGTAACGAATCAAGATATGTAAAATATGTCTGTATCATTCGAAAGAGCGTCTATTTCCAATTCTAAAGGTGTAAGTATATATGTATGTATATATATATATATATATATATAAACGGATTTTTTATAGTTTCTTTTTTTTTTTTTTTAGATATCTAAAATTTCACTTTCTTTTGATCAGCTCCTTTCGAATCGCACTGAACGAAAAAACTAATCGTTCAATATTTTAACATAACGTATTTTTAGAATGGTCGTTTAATTTCTTTCCAAACGTATAAAATGTTTAACAAAATACGGATTAGCTATCCAAAATTTTAAAATGTTCGAAACATCTCGAATTTTAATCTAGGCATTTCATAACTGATTTTTTTTTTTCAATTATTTTTACTATTATTATTATTTTAAATATAGATCTGAATGAGAGGAAGAAATCCTAAAAATATTGAAATCCGATTGCAAAAATTTAGCGAGTTATGGTTTTTTTTTAAACGTGCGCATGGATTTTTCCTAAACTCTCATTGAGATCTTTTTTTAAACACCTTGTTCTTAAATTCAAATCTATATTAATAAAATCAGAGTTTTGTCTGTAAATTTGTCGGAATCAAAAACTTTTGCGATATCTTCACGTTTCACACCCCATGAAAGCCGAAAATGACTTCAGAAAATTTTGCCTGTGTGTGTGTGTGTGTGTGTGTGTGTGTGTGTGTGTCATCGTGTCCGAATGTCGCTTTTTTTGTCCGGGCATCACTTGAGAACGGCTGGACGGAATTCAACGGCGCTTGGCAGGAATTTAGGTCTTCACCCAAATTAAAATTATATCTATCAACTTTTCAGAAATTCCCCCCCGTTCCCCCCTTGGGGGTAAAAGACTAAAACACGTTTGTCCGGGCATCACTCGAGAACGGCTGGAGGGAATTCAACGGTGCTTGGCAGAAACTTAGGTCTTCACCCAACTTGAAATAATATCTATAGAAATTTTCAAAATTATGATTAGTGTTTAAATTGTGGGTAAAAAACGCTGCGCATGCGCCATAAATATTTTTTCACTAAAATGCTTTGAATGGAAAAATGAAATATAAAAATAAATTTTTAAGTTAAAGACTTTTGTATTCGCGTGATTCGCACTACAAATTATGAAAAGATTGAAATGAAGTGTTGCCATCTAATTTTCATACTTTAGTTAATTTTAAAAAATCTAATTGTCGTATCGAAAAACTGTTTACACCCCAGGATTCAGAAAAATCACCTCTTTCATTTGGTACTGAATTTGTAACGATAGGTCTGATATTTCTAATTTATTTTTCCCTTTATCCGTTTTTCCGTTGCCACTTAAATTTCATACTTTAGTTATTTTTAAAAAATCTAATTGTCGCATCGAAAAACTGTTTGAACCCCTGGATTCAGCGAAATCGCCCCTTTCATTCGGTATCAAATTTATAAATATAGGTCTGATATTTCTAATTTATTTTACCCTTTTTCCGTTTTCAAACCAGATTCGATATGGAACAGCTTTAGTACTGGATCCCTTTGGCAAAATTTGAAATTCGGAACCGAAGTAGCTCGGACGTTTCTCGCCAAGATCTTTAATCGCACAATTGAGATAGCCAATTCAGTTCATCGCAGAAATGGCATAAAATATTTAAAGTCACCAAAGGGTTCCCATACTAAAGCTGTGCGTTTTGTATTTATTTATTTATAATATTTTCTATTAAAGACTTCTGTGGTCACGAAATTTGGTGCGTAAATTGTTTGTTTGCATCCGGCACTTATTGTAACTGGATTTCACGAAATTCGAAATCCCCCCCCACACACACACACACCTTCTCGGAGTCGGAGGCCAATAAACGGTATAACTTTAGTATAACCCCACAGCTGAATTTGCCGATTTTTCTTTGGCGCCGTTTTGAAGGATAACGATGTCGTTCTGGACTGTTTGCGATATAATATGCAGCCTAATATGTTGTTTATTTTGGATTTTTGATCTTATGATTTAGATTATGATTTTATGATTTAGATTATGATTTTATCATTTATCATATATGATTTATGATTTAGCCATAAGCGCCAACAAAAAAAATCGCCAAATATCGTTGTGGGGTTATACTGAAGTTGTTCCCAATAAACATGTGTAAAAACATGTTTTTTCGTTTGAATTCGCTTTGAATTATCTTAGAATGGCGAATTTTTGTGCGCGGATATTGATTAAGTGTACGCATTATGTACATTAGTGGGATTTTGCAAAACTTTGAACTCATCCGCTGAGGAAGGGGAAGTAAGAAGTGTGTTCCGAAGGCAGTGGGGACCCAGACTGGATATTGATTAAGTGTACGCATTATGTACATTAGTGTGATTTTGCAAAACTTCGAACTCGCCGCTGAGGAAGGGGAAGTAAAAAGTGAGTAAGTTGTGCCGAAGACAGTGGAGACCCAGAGTCCTTAATTTGCGAGCGAGAAAACCTCTACCAATCACAGCGAGAACTTTGGTTATTAATAAAGATATGGTATTTTGAGACTTCATTTAAGTTTAATGTCCAGCGAAGCGGGCAAAGCCTGCTAGTGGAAAAATAAAATATAAAAATAATTTTTTAAGTTAAAGATTTTTGTATTCGCGTGATTCGCACTACAAATTATGAAAAGATTGAAATGAAGTGTTGCCATCTAAGTTTCATACTTTAGTTAATTTTAAAAAATCTAATTGTCGTATCGAAAAACTGTTTACACACCAGGATTCTGAAAAATCACCTCTTTCATTTGGTACTGAATTTGTAACGATAGGTCTGATATTTCTAATTTATTTTTCCCTTTATCCGTTTTTCCGTTGCCACTTAAATTTCATACTTTAGTTATTTTTAAAAAATCTAATTGTCGCATCGAAAAACTGTTTGAACCCCTGGATTCAGCGAAATCGCCCCTTTCATTCGGTATCAAATTTATAAATATAGGTCTGATATTTCTAATTTATTTTACCCTTTTTCCGTTTTCAAACCAGATTCGATATGGAACAGCTTTAGTACTGGATCCCTTTGGCAAAATTTGAAATTCGGAACCGAAGTAGCTCGGACGTTTCTCGCCAAGATCTTTAATCGCACAATTGAGATAGCCAATTCAGTTCATCGCAGAAATGGCTTAAAATATTTAAAGTCACCAAAGGGTTCCCATACTAAAGCTGTGCGTTTTGTATTTATTTATTTATAATATTGTCTATTAAAGACTTCTGTGGTCACGAAATTTGGTGCGTAAATTGTTTGTATGCATCCGGCGCTTATTGTAACTGCATTTCACGAAATTCGAAATCCCCCCCCCCCTTCTCGGAGTCGGAGGGCAATAAACATGTGTAAAAACATGTTTTTCCGTTTGAATTCGCTTTGAATTATCTTAGAATGGCGAATTTTGATATGTGGATATTGATCAAATGTACGCATTATGTACATTAGTGGGATTTTGCAAAACTTCGAACTCACCCGCTGAGGGTGCGGAAGTAAGAAGTGGGTAAGTTGTGCCGAAGACAGTGGGGACCCAGACTCCTCACATTGCGAGCGAGAAAACCTCTACCAAACACAGCGAGAATTAAGGTTATTAATAAAGATATGGCATTTTGACAACTCATTTAAGTTTAATGTCCAGCGAAGCGGGCAAAGCCTGCTAGTTCTATATAAACGAACAAAAATACAGGAAATACACATGCATTTTTTCACAATTTCTATCTTTTTTTTTTAAAAAAAATACTGATATTTAATATTTTTTAAAATTAAAAGGGAGAGAGAGAGAGAGAGAGAAAAAAAAAGCCCAATTTTTTAAAATTAATTACTCTCTTCACAAAACCAATTGTTCAATTTTTAATCTGTATCATGAGAAAGACGGTTTAATTCTTTTTACAACAATATAAAACTTTTAACAAAATATAAATTAGCAGGTCTAATTTTTCACTAAACCAAAAATGTTTTTCATTTATATAAAAATAAAATGTTTTAACATAGAAAGGAAATGGATAATTAAATTTTTTTAACTTGCATTAGGCTACATTTATTTGATACAATGTTAGTAGTAAGCCCCCCACTTTAGCCGACGGAAGTGACGTCATAGGAGGGGGGGAGGGGGGGAGTAAACCGGAAGTGACGTAATGGTTGAATGGTTCGTTGGTTGCTTGATCGTGAAGGATGACGGGGATAGAGTTTCTTTTTATCCGTTGGCAACCTGGACTTCTTGTCAAGACATGTGACGGGGAGGGGAGGGTAGAGTTTTCTTAAAGGGACAACACAGTGAATGGTTGGTTGGTTGCTTGATCGTGAAAGATGATGGGGGGTAGAATTTCTTTTTATCCGTTGGCAACCTAGACATCTTGTCAAGACATGTGACGGGGAGAGTTTTCTTAAAGGGACAACACAGAATCCTGTCAGAACATGAAAGAGAATGACGTCATCAACCGAAAAGAGGACAATGTAATATATTTTTTAATTAATTTTTAATGAGTAATTCATTAATCAATTTTAATAAGTAAATTTTATTATTTTATTGATTATTAATTAATTATTTAACTGACTATTTTAATTCGCTAGATTTTTTACAAAACGATATTGCACTGTAGGAGATTTGAACCCACCATCTATAGCATGCGAGACCAACGCGCTACCGACTGAGCTACGGAGACGTTACCTTGAGCTTTCTTCTTTATGTTTTCACATCTTACGAGATAGGGGTGGGAAGAGGTTTTCCCCACCTGGCTTTTAACTTCAAAGTATAGTCCAAGGAGATTGATAAATGACGTGATTTTCTCAAAATATTCATATGATATTGGTGATTTGTTCATTTTTGTGAACATTTTTTTAAACAACTAGAAAATATTGTTCGAGATATTTCTTTCTTGAAAAAATATTAAAACAATCCCATTTTCTTAAAATATATATTTTATTTATTATTATTTATTTATTTATTTTATTTTATTTTATTTTATTTTATTTATTTATTTATTTTATTTTATTTTATTTTTATTTATTTTATTTATTTATTTATTTTTTTTTTTTTTTCAGAAAGAAATTGAATTCTTTTTCTGGAAAATTTATAAAAGCAATTCAAAAAACTTATGTTTTAGTTATTTCTTTTCTAAAAAATTTAAAACAATTTTATTTTCTTACACTTTACTTACAATAGTAAAAATACTATCATATTTAATTTTAAAACATGCGAAATTTTTTTTAACAGTTATTCATTTTTTATTTTTAAGTTTAATAATAATAATAATTTAAAAAAAAAAAAATATTAAAAATTCTTTTTTTTTTTTTTTTTTTTTTTTTTTTCATTTTGTTAATTCTGTATTTTCTTTTTTCTATAATTTTTAAACTTTTTTTATTTTTATTAATGTAACTGTTTTTAGGTTTAATGAAATATTTTTTAAAAAATATTTCTCTTCTTTTTTCAGTTTGTTAATTCTATATTTTCTTTTTCTGAATTTTTTAAACTTGTTATTTTTAATTTTATTAATGTAACTGTTTTTAGATTTAATAAAATATTTTTTAAACATATCTTTTCTTTTGTTTGAGATTGTGAATTTTTTTAACTTGTTATTTTTTTTTCTTTTTATTCTCATTACTAATTTTTAAGTTAAAAAAAATATTTAATAAAAAAAATTATCTTTCTTTTTTTATTTTATAAAGTCTTTTATTTTCTTTTAGTGAAAAAATATAACAAAATTACTTATTATTACTATTTAATGAAACTTAATTGTATTACTCTAATTATTATTATCATTATTTAGCAATATAATGAGAATTTTTATGCAATGTTCTTTTTCAGTTTAAAAAAATTATATTTTATCTTGTGAAAAACTTTTTAGCCATTTATTTATTTCTTTAATGTAACTGTATTTTCTTACTCGCAAAGTTTCAAAAGAGTTATTATCATTTAATAATTTGGATTAAGTAAGAAATCTGTTTAATACTGTCATATTTTAAAACATATTTTAAAGAAAAAATGTTGAATGTTCTATTTTAAGGAAATAAAATTTAACTTATGCCGTCTGCTAGATTTGCTCAGGGAAAAATTACATTGAGTGACTAAAATTATAATTGTAGTCCAATCTAAAACAGAATTCCACTCGGCATGTGTTGAACTAAGGAATTTCCTTATTACTATTATTATTAAATAAATTGTTTTGGTATTACTATATACCCATTATGATACTTTTTTCATCACACCATAATATAATTCATCATATTCACAAAACTTTCCATTATTTTCATATTACTTCTTAAATATATAAATCTACTGAAACAGACACCGAATCTTCAATAAGTTAATTAGTTTTAAAAATAGTTTATCTCTTTTTGGGAAAAAAGTATGACATCTTGTATTATTTACACATAACTACATCAATATTCGAAAATAATTTGCGAAATTTTCTTGTACATAACAGTTTTTCATAATTCTGATAGAAATTTATAAAAATGAATTACCTTACAATGACCACCTATATCACTAAAGTCTTCAAAACACAAATCTTCATTCATACACATGAAATATTTTCATTATCTTATCACCTTGTTGACAATTCGAGTTCATGCTATCCTTTTTATTCAAAAGCATGTTAACAATTTAAGCCATGACACTATGTTTGCATAAAGTTACAATTTAAATGTCCCATAGTTTTTACAATTATTTTTTAATAGCTAAAATAATAATAAAAGTGTTTGAAATTATTAGCTTTATAATTATACATTTTTAAAAATAACAAAGTTTTAGTACCATTTATAAACTGGAAATATATTGTGTTAACTTTCTTATACGATAAATAGTTTAAAAATAAATATTTACATAGTTTTTATATTTACGATAGTTTTATATACAATGATTCATTAAAAAAATATATAAGTTATAACTGATACCTTTTTATTACAGCAAGAATCTAACTCAATAACATTTACCTAATTTTTAAGCGATCAATAATAAAAAAGTGGCAGTACATTTTTTAAACAAACAGAACATTATATATGCATTCTTTAACTTATTAACTTAGACAACACATTCTGTTTATATTTGTACACATACATCATCTCATTTTGGATTTTAACTTAAATAAATAATGTTTATCACTATGGTTTACAAAAGAAAAGAAATTCTACGCATAAAAGTTCTAAATTATAAATATTTACTGATTAAAATAAATATATCTTATAATGAAAATCATCTTTCATAATGTTCATTAAAAAACTTAATAAAATTTCACAAAATTTTCTAAAAATAATTTTTTTCACATATACAAATAAAAAATATTTTACTATGTTATTATCTGTTTTGACAATTTTTTATGTCTGAGTGATATTATTTTAGCATAAAGGAATTTATATCAGATATGAGATTTGTTGGAACTTTCAACATTTTTCGATAATTTTTCAGACATTTTGTTGTAGTAAAATTTATTTTATTTCTCATGCAAGCTGTCACAAAACGCGATGCAATTTTTTATTCAATTTTTCTTATTACTTTTTCCTGTATCTGAGCATTCTACTTTCAAATATTTTCTAAGTTTATATATTGAAAATATGGTACCTTGCATACGTTTCATATCACTTTTGGGGAAAATCATCGAGTTTATTGAGAATATTAGAAAAATCGCACTATTTTTAAAATTTATGCATGGGTTGCGGAATTTTCATTTATTTCTTAATATCCGTTATATTCCATTTAGTATGTTTTATGGAAGATCATAATAGCACACTTACAATAGAAAAAATAGATATAGAGCACAAGAACTTTAATGACTTAAAAAAAAACCGCTTGCCACGAATCTTTTTTTTTTTTTTTTTCACTTGAATTACATTTTAATTTTTAAAAAGTTTTTTTTTAAATCTAAAATATAATTTTTCACAAAGCCTTTTTGTCAAAAGATAAATTTACAAATAGTAATCTAATAAAGTAAATTTTGCCATTAAAATGTCGCATAAATAATAATTATTTACAAAGCAATTTTTATAATTTTCCATTTTAAAAAACTATATATGATATTGTGCGTAAGTGTATGACTTTCCTTATTGAAATAACGAAAGTTATTTTTAAATGTTTAAACTTCCAATATGATATTTCTAATAAGTTTAAAGAGTCGCATCTCCATTCATCTATTAAAATTAATAATAATTAAAATAGAATTATAAATACTTATACCCCAATTTTTTTCTTTATCCTAGGACTCTGCATTTTAATGATTGGAAATCCATTAAGTGAATGGATAATTTATCTTTCAATTGAATGAATGCTTTACACAAGTTACCATCACTATCAGTAAATAAAAAGTCTTTCATACAATACAGCTAAGATAACTAATAATTACAATTTCAAGTAAACAGGGGTAGTCTTTTAGAAGTATAGCACTTAGTAAATTTTTTGTTTTAATTGTTTAAATGCATATCTTTTTTTTTTTTAATAAAATATTATAAATTAGTACGTTTGAGAGATAAGGTTTTATTACATTCCTAATCAGTCACGATCACAATTAACTAACATTTTTATTTTGAGATAAAAAACAATTCTTTGCATGGATAAATATTAACAAAGGATTTAAATAAGTGAACAGAAAATAGTACTTTTCATAGGTACTTAAATACAAATGTAATTTTAAAATTCAAGATATATTTTTAAAAAATCAAATAATATATTTTTCTAATTTTATTTAAAAAATAAATTAAAATATTTACTTACTTTTCGCAAGAAATTAAAAAAAAAAAAAAAAAAAAAAAAAAAAAAAAAAAAAATGTTTTATTTATCCTAAAACTTTATTCAAAAAAGTAAAAAAATCCATTTCCTCTATCCTAAGCATTTAGTTTCATAAGAGAAAAAATTCTACAAATACGAATATATTTAAAGTCACATCCAAATATTTATTTATTTCATAACGTTTTATTAAAATTTTTATTTATTTATTTTATTATTTTTTATATATTCAACAGCAGTTTTCCAATACATTTTTACTGCTAACATAGCTTTTACTCAAAATTAAACTTACAAAGTGTTCTCTAAAATTTCTTTTAACAAGACGTTTTGTTAATTTGAGATTTTGAATTTAACCAATTTACCAATCGATCTTTCGATAAGTGTCTTTCACTTTTTTCCGTTGAACGTTATGTTAAAATTTATTTAGTATAAAACAAATACTCTTACGATAATGAGGGTAATAGAAAAAAGTTTTTTTATCATTTTAAGTGAACTGCATTATATGAATGAAAACAACTTTAGAAAATAAATCAACTTTGAGAGAATTATCAAATATTTTTATATAAACAAAACTAACAAAAGTTTTTGCATTATTTAAAAATTCCTTATCAAAAATATGATATCTTTTTGAAGATTAAAAAATATATAACCAATGATTAGTTTAATTTTGCTTGAAACAACAGGAAAAACTTTCTTTTAGGATTGAAATGGTGTTGTAAATGATTACCTGTGAAGCAATTTTATAATTATTTTGTTTATATAAATGTTAATTACGTTGTTTTCATCAGGAAGATTTCCATAAAAACATTGTTATTTGGTACGATTTTTTTTTAATCGTTAGTTAGTATTTTAACATTATAGGTATTCATTTTAAATATTTTGCACTCAGAAATTGTAAATCAATCTTACACATAGCTAAAAGAATTAAATACTATTATTCATAGATGTATATGAAACCAAAATTCAGTGTTATTTCTGATAAAATATTTCGACCAAATTAAAAATTAAGTGCCAGTAGACATAAATTTTAGCTAGACATTTTTTAAACATTTTCAGAGAAATAATACGTTATCTAAGGAAATATATGTTTGTGTTTGATATCCCCCCTTTTTCCACTCGGAAAGTGAAAATTTTTATTTGTTAACCCTTTTTATGTTTTCTTTCGGCTTATGCATAAATATCACTCTTGAACTGAAAGCGAAACTTATGAAATTTACCTCAATTTTTAACACATGGACAAAAATTATGATTTTATTAATAAATTAATAACATCATTGTTTTTTGTCTGTTTAAATTGGATCGAATTTCATAAGTTTCACCTTCAGTTCAAGAGTGATATTTATACACATGTCGTAAAACACAGAAAGAGTATACAAATAAAAATTTTCACTTTCCGTGTGCAAAAAGGGGACATAAAAACACAGATATATATTTTCTTAGATAACATATTACTTCTCTGAAAATGTTTTAAAAATGTCTAGCTAAAAATTTATGTCTACTAGCACTTAATTTTTAATTTGGTTGAAATATTTTATCAGAAATAACACTGAATTTTGGTTTCATATACATCTATGAATAATAGTATTTAATTCTTTTAGCTATGTGTAAGATTGATTTACAATTTCTGAGTGCAAAATATTTAAAATGAATACCTATAATGTTAAAATACTAACTAACGATTAAAAAAAATCGTACCAAATTACAATGTTTTTATGGAAATCTTCCTGATGAAAACAACGTAATTAACATTTATATAAACAAAATAATTATAAAATTGCTTCACAAGTAATCATTTACAACACCATTTCAATTCTAAAAGAAAGTTTTTCCTGTTGTTTCAAGCAAAATTAAACTAATCATTGGTTATATATTTTTTAATCTTCAAAAAGATATCATATTTTTGATAAGGAATTTTTAAATCATGCAAAAACTTTTGTTAGTTTTGTTTATATAAAAATATTTGATAATTCTCTCAAAGTTGATTTATTTTATAAAGTTGTTTTCATTCATATAATGCAGTTCACTTAAAATGATAAAAAAAACTTTTTTCTATTACCCTCATTATCGTAAGAGTATTTGTTTTATACTAAATAAATTTTAACATAACGTTCAACGGAAAAAAGTGAAAGACACTTATCGAAAGATCGATTGGTAAATTGGTTAAATTCAAAATCTCAAATTAACAAAACGTCTTGTTAAAAGAAATTTTAGAGAACACTTTGTAAGTTTAATTTTGAGAAAAAGCTATGTTAGCAGTAAAAATGTATTGGAAAACTGCAGTTGAATATATAAAAAATAATAAAATAAATAAATAAAAATTTTAATAAAACGTTATGAAATAAATAAATATTTGGATGTGACTTTAAATATATTCGTTTTTTGTAGAATTTTTTCTCTTATGAAACTAAATGCTTAGGATAGAGGAAATGGATTTTTTTACTTTTTTGAATAAAGTTTTAGGATAAATAAAACATTTTTTTTTTTTTTTTTTTTAATTTCTTGCGAAAAGTAAGTAAATATTTTAATTTATTTTTTAAATAAAATAAGAAAAATATATTATTTGATTTTTAAAAAATATATCTTGAATTTTAAAATTACATTTGTATTTAAGTACTTATGAAAAGTACTATTTTCTGTTCACTTATTTAAATCCTTTGTTAATATTTATCCATGCAAAGAATTGTTTTTTATCTCAAAATAAAAATGTTAGTTAATTGTGATCGTTACTGATTAGGAATGTAATAAAACCTTATCTCTCAAACGTACTAATTTATAATATTTTATTTAAAAAAAAAAAGACATGCATTTAAACAATTAAAACAAAAAATTTACTAAGTGTTATACTTCTAAAATACTACCCCTGTTTACTTGAAATTGTAATTATTAGTTATCTTAGCTGTATTGTATGAAAGACTTTTTATTTACTGATAGTGATGGTAACTTGTGTAAAGCATTCATTCAATTGAAAGATAAATTATCCATTCACTTAATGGATTTCCAATCATCAAAATGCAGAGTCCTAGGATAAAGAAAAAAATTGGGGTATAAGTATTTATATTTCTATTTTAATTATTATTAATTTTAATAGATGAACGGAGATGCGACTCTTTAAACTTATTAGAAATATCATATTGGAAGTTTAAACATTTAAAAATAACTTTCGTTATTTCAATGATGAAAGTCATACACTTACGCACGATATCATATATAGTTTTTTAAAATGCAAAATTATAAAAATTGCTTTGTAAATAATTATTATTTATGCGACATTTTAATGGCAAAATTTACTTTATTAGATTACTATTTGTAAATTTATCTTTTGACAAAAAGGCTTTGTGAAAAATTATATTTTAGATTTTAAAAGAAACTTTTTAAAAATTAAAATGTAATTCAAGTGAAAAAAAAAAAAAAAAAGATTCGTGGCAAGCGGTTTTTTTTTTAAGTCATTAAAGTTCTTGTGCTCTATATCTATTTTTTCTATTGTAAGTGTGCTATTATGATCTTCCATAAAACATACTAAATGGAATATAACGGATATTAAGAAATAAATGAAAATTCCGCAACCCGTGCATAAATTTTAAAAATAGTGCGATTTTTCTAATATTCTCAATAAACTCGATGATTTTCCCCAAAAGTGATATGAAACGTATGCAAGGTACCATATTTTCAATATATAAACTTAGAAAATATTTGAAAGTAGAATGCTCAGATACAGGAAAAAGTAATAAGAAAAATTGAATAAAAAATTGCATCGCGTTTTGTGACAGCTTGCATGAGAAATAAAATAAATTTTACTACAACAAAATATCTGAAAAATTATCGAAAAATGTTGAAAGTTCCAACAAATCTCATATCTGATATAAATTCCTTTATGCTAAAATAATATCACTCAGACATAAAAAATTGTCAAAACAGATAATAACATAGTAAAATATTTTTTATTTGTATATGTGAAAAAAATTATTTTTAGAAAATTTTGTGAAATTTTATTAAGTTTTTTAATGAACATTATGAAAGATGATTTTCATTATAAGATATATTTATTTTAATCAGTAAATATTTATAATTTAGAACTTTTATGCGTAGAATTTCTTTTCTTTTGTAAACCATAGTGATAAACATTATTTATTTAAGTTAAAATCCAAAATGAGATGATGTATGTGTACAAATATAAACAGAATGTGTTGTCTAAGTTAATAAGTTAAAGAATGCATATATAATGTTCTGTTTGTTTAAAAAATGTACTGCCACTTTTTTATTATTGATCGCTTAAAAATTAGGTAAATGTTATTGAGTTAGATTCTTGCTGTAATAAAAAGGTATCAGTTATAACTTATATATTTTTTTAATGAATCATTGTATATAAAACTATCGTAAATATAAAAACTATGTAAATATTTATTTTTAAACTATTTATCGTATAAGAAAGTTAACACAATATATTTCCAGTTTATAAATGGTACTAAAACTTTGTTATTTTTAAAAATGTATAATTATAAAGCTAATAATTTCAAACACTTTTATTATTATTTTAGCTATTAAAAAATAATTGTAAAAACTATGGGACATTTAAATTGTAACTTTATGCAAACATAGTGTCATGGCTTAAATTGTTAACATGCTTTTGAATAAAAAGGATAGCATGAACTCGAATTGTCAACAAGGTGATAAGATAATGAAAATATTTCATGTGTATGAATGAAGATTTGTGTTTTGAAGACTTTAGTGATATAGGTGGTCATTGTAAGGTAATTCATTTTTATAAATTTCTATCAGAATTATGAAAAACTGTTATGTACAAGAAAATTTCGCAAATTATTTTCGAATATTGATGTAGTTATGTGTAAATAATACAAGATGTCATACTTTTTTCCCAAAAAGAGATAAACTATTTTTAAAACTAATTAACTTATTGAAGATTCGGTGTCTGTTTCAGTAGATTTATATATTTAAGAAGTAATATGAAAATAATGGAAAGTTTTGTGAATATGATGAATTATATTATGGTGTGATGAAAAAAGTATCATAATGGGTATATAGTAATACCAAAACAATTTATTTAATAATAATAGTAATAAGGAAATTCCTTAGTTCAACACATGCCGAGTGGAATTCTGTTTTAGATTGGACTACAATTATAATTTTAGTCACTCAATGTAATTTTTCCCTGAGCAAATCTAGCAGACGGCATAAGTTAAATTTTATTTCCTTAAAATAGAACATTCAACATTTTTTCTTTAAAATATGTTTTAAAATATGACAGTATTAAACAGATTTCTTACTTAATCCAAATTATTAAATGATAATAACTCTTTTGAAACTTTGCGAGTAAGAAAATACAGTTACATTAAAGAAATAAATAAATGGCTAAAAAGTTTTTCACAAGATAAAATATAATTTTTTTAAACTGAAAAAGAACATTGCATAAAAATTCTCATTATATTGCTAAATAATGATAATAATAATTAGAGTAATACAATTAAGTTTCATTAAATAGTAATAATAAGTAATTTTGTTATATTTTTTCACTAAAAGAAAATAAAAGACTTTATAAAATAAAAAAAGAAAGATAATTTTTTTTATTAAATATTTTTTTTAACTTAAAAATTAGTAATGAGAATAAAAAGAAAAAAAAATAACAAGTTAAAAAAATTCACAATCTCAAACAAAAGAAAAGATATGTTTAAAAAATATTTTATTAAATCTAAAAACAGTTACATTAATAAAATTAAAAATAACAAGTTTAAAAAATTCAGAAAAAGAAAATATAGAATTAACAAACTGAAAAAAGAAGAGAAATATTTTTTAAAAAATATTTCATTAAACCTAAAAACAGTTACATTAATAAAAATAAAAAAAGTTTAAAAATTATAGAAAAAAGAAAATACAGAATTAACAAAATGAAAAAAAAAAAAAAAAAAAAAAAAAAAAGAATTTTTAATATTTTTTTTTTTTAAATTATTATTATTATTAAACTTAAAAATAAAAAATGAATAACTGTTAAAAAAAATTTCGCATGTTTTAAAATTAAATATGATAGTATTTTTACTATTGTAAGTAAAGTGTAAGAAAATAAAATTGTTTTAAATTTTTTAGAAAAGAAATAACTAAAACATAAGTTTTTTGAATTGCTTTTATAAATTTTCCAGAAAAAGAATTCAATTTCTTTCTGAAAAAAAAATAAATAAATAAATAAATAAAATAAATAAAAATAAAATAAAATAAAATAAATAAATAAATAAAATAAAATAAAATAAAATAAAATAAATAAATAAATAATAATAAATAAAATATATATTTTAAGAAAATGGGATTGTTTTAATATTTTTTCAAGAAAGAAATATCTCGAACAATATTTTCTAGTTGTTTAAAAAAATGTTCACAAAAATGAACAAATCACCAATATCATATGAATATTTTGAGAAAATCACGTCATTTATCAATCTCCTTGGACTATACTTTGAAGTTAAAAGCCAGGTGGGGAAAACCTCTTCCCACCCCTATCTCGTAAGATGTGAAAACATAAAGAAGAAAGCTCAAGGTAACGTCTCCGTAGCTCAGTCGGTAGCGCGTTGGTCTCGCATGCTATAGATGGTGGGTTCAAATCTCCTACAGTGCAATATCGTTTTGTAAAAAATCTAGCGAATTAAAATAGTCAGTTAAATAATTAATTAATAATCAATAAAATAATAAAATTTACTTATTAAAATTGATTAATGAATTACTCATTAAAAATTAATTAAAAAATATATTACATTGTCCTCTTTTCGGTTGATGACGTCATTCTCTTTCATGTTCTGACAGGATTCTGTGTTGTCCCTTTAAGAAAACTCTCCCCGTCACATGTCTTGACAAGATGTCTAGGTTGCCAACGGATAAAAAGAAATTCTACCCCCCATCATCTTTCACGATCAAGCAACCAACCAACCATTCACTGTGTTGTCCCTTTAAGAAAACTCTACCCTCCCCTCCCCGTCACATGTCTTGACAAGAAGTCCAGGTTGCCAACGGATAAAAAGAAACTCTATCCCCGTCATCCTTCACGATCAAGCAACCAACGAACCATTCAACCATTACGTCACTTCCGGTTTACTCCCCCCCTCCCCCCCTCCTATGACGTCACTTCCGTCGGCTAAAGTGGGGGGCTTACTACTAATGTTTTATATTTTTAATCACATATAAGATCCAAGAAAATATAAAGCATTTGTTTTTTAATATTATAAAGAAATAAATATAAACATCGTTAGTATGATGTTTTAAATCTTTCTCGATAATAAAATAAAAAAAGAAAAACTTACATTTTTTAAACACTGTTTGCCATTTATGAGCCTTCTTTTTTTTTTTTTTTTTTTTTTTTTTTTTTAGCACTTTTTTCATCCGTACATACGTAATTTATCGAGTGATTGGCTGAAAAATGAGTATTGTCTTTCCCCAAAACATATATTTTATTACTTTACTTATTTTATTTAAATTTTACTTATTATTTTAAATTTTACTTATTTTATTTCAAAAGTGTCATAGTTGTATATATTTTTAAACAACATTCATTTTGTTTAATAAATTAATTTTCGTGACAAAATAAAATAAATAGTCGAACCTTTCCATTGTTTTGTTTAATAAAGAAAATAATAAAATTCATCGAAAACGTCTTTGCTTTTCCAGTCTTATTTGAAAATATATTTATAAAAAGGATTCGAGAATCGTCATTAAGTAAAATAAGTTTATTGAAAATAATTACTGCCCATTTATATCACACTGGATGAAAATAAAGGTTTTATCACTTTCCTTAAAATTGATACTAATAAACAAAAATTTAAAAAGTCATTTGAAATTGATTTCAGTCACACGTACGTAATCTGGAATTATTTCACTCGACATTCTGGACTTTTAGTAATTAATAGGTATTTAAAAAATTTTGAACCAGAGAATAATTCAGTAAATAAAGCTTGAATTTATCTTAAAATATACTATTTTTTATAACTCAGTATTCTTGTATTCTTGTAAATTATATTAGGTGCATCTCTCTCTCTCTCTCTCTCTTTATATGTGTATATATATATATTCAGTCGAACATCGTTAACTTGAACATTGTTAACGTGAATTACTTTTAACATGAGTTTATTCCACAATCCCATCAAAATAAAGATTAATTTAGTTATATGACGATAAATTACTGATAGCATGAACTACTAATAACATGAACAGATTTCCCCCTTGAGATTCACATTAACGAGGTTCGACTGTATATATATATATATACATACAGAGACGCACCAAATATTATATATATATATATATATATATATATATATATATATATATATAAGTTTGTGTGATGTGTATATATAAATTGCAGGTAAGCAGGATTTTTCAAGTAATTTTTGTGACAAAATTCTAAAATATATAATAGCTTTATATTATTCTAAATCATTTAATACATTTTGAACAACTATGTCCTATAGAATTTAATGTGTGGAAATTATTTTATTTTTCATTGTAAATAATGATCAATACTAAGCACGTTTCTTAATAAACGCAGTTCATAAAACAATATATCATAAATGAGTTTGTTTTGTTTAAATAAATAAGTATAAATGAAATTAACTTACTGTTATGTGATACTTAAATTAAATACTTTAATAATCTATTTTGCATGATTTAAAACATAATTTTAATAATTTGAAATCGAGGCCATATTATAGGAATTTTCTTTCTTCACTCCCAGTAGAAAACTCCCCTCCGTTGAGGATCAAAATTGGGATAGCATGTCTCCGGATCACTTCTAGGGGTGAGTCCCAGACCTTCGCCAATTGCTCATTGCGCAGCACTAGTGCGACGTAAAACCCAACCAACCCATTAGAAAACTATATGTTCTTTTCGCATGGAAATTTGTATGGGGGTAGTCTATAACATGTGTACCTCATTTGACATCAATCAAACGCACCGTTTAAGTGCTATGTTGTTCACTCGTGCGCAAGCACAATGCACACATGCAACGACACACATGCGATAAATACACCACATTGTATTACAGAATCTCATTACTGGATTTGTTTATAGTCAGAATACTTTCATGCTCAGTATGTGTTCGAAAATGGAAAAAGATATGTACTTTTATTTTCTGTTAATATAGAAATATGTAATGAATTGTACGTTTGTTTGTTTTAATATAAGAAATTTAATTGTGATTTCCGTAAATAGATACTTAACATTAATGTTCTTTCCTTTTCATTACATATATGAATTTTTCTTTTTAAGAAATATAGTACTTTAATAGAGACAATTATCGACTATATATATATATATATATATATATATATATATATATATAATTCAGAATAATTAATATGACATATTATACTAATTAATTAAAATAAGCATTATGATCATATGCTACAGCGACAACACATATCAGTTATTCATTTTTACAGGGTAATCCATACATTAGATTTTTCTTTAATTTGATATAGACATTCTTTTTACATTCAGAAAAAAAAAAACCGTTAAAATATACGAGACACATAACGTAATAACGTATTGTGTCTCGTACACCCTAAGGTTCTAAACGTACACCCTAAGGTTCTGAAAGAATCTATCAATTAATTTTCCTTTTGTTCATACAGTGTGTGTGTAAATTACTTACTTCTGCAAAAAAAAAAAAAAAGCAGTATAATTAGAAATTTATATATTTTTTACGCGTACAGAAATGCTTAGAATTTTTTTTACAGAAGAGGTTTCAAACATTGTAAGCCTCTGATTTATTGATTGTTTCAAATGCTAACATTTGACTGGGTGGAAAAAAATTTCTGAAAGTGGACTAATAGCACTAATTGACAGGCATTTTCTTTCTTTTTTATAGCTGCTAAACAAGACTAAAAAAAAAAAGAAAGAAAGAAAGAAGAAAAGTTAAATTGTTGCACTTCTGAACCCCAAATATGTGTAAGTCGTAGTTAAATTAAATTAACGTTCATTTACGATAAGGGATTTAAACGAATTGGGAAGATTTAATTATTGAAATGTGATGGCATATCTTTATATAATTTTTATTTACTTTATATAACATATTTGATAGAATTAAATTAATTTAAATTAAATTTCAGATTTACTTTCTACATTCCATTCCATTTATATCAGGATAAATTTAGTCGGCATGTAGGTAAATTGGTTTTCATTTGATAAAAACCAATTGAAATCATAATATTTATAATAAAAAAATAATAAAAATAATAAAAAAGCACTGTGCTAAGTTAATTAACTAAAACATTAACTTAACCAAATTTAATTAACTAAACATTAAAATAAATAAATTAAAATAGAATTGCTTAGCAACTGTAAATGAAAGGCATATAATCGCCAATGGGACGCTTTTTTGAAGAAATTGCAGTCATCTTTTTAAATATGAGAAAAATTGCATTATTTTATATATGGTCTTATAATTTTGTAACAGTTATTTTTGACACATTTTGGTTTTATTGATGTTTTATTTATTCTGAATTAATTATATTTATGATAATTACTTCATTTTACTGAAAACTTGGCACTTTGGCGTAGAATGTGTTTTGATTTTCGCTGAAATGTTTATTTTATTTTCTAAACAGGTAAATATGTTATGGTCCTATACTTTTGTAACAGACTGCAAATGCAGTAGTTATTGTTTTGATCTAAAATACGTGAATTTTATAGAAGAAAATTTGAGTTGGCCGGAACATATTAATTTTTAATTGTCAACTTCACTAGGTTGAAATATCACACACACACACACACGCACACACACACACACACAAAAAAAAAAAAAAAAAAGATTAAATAAAGTACTGAAATTAAGATATTAATTTTCTTTGAATTTTCAGAAATTACGTAAAAATAAATGAAAATGATCATTTAATAAAAAGTTCATTTTTACTTACTTTTCTCCAAAGCTTAAGAATTTGACGAGAATTAAAAATATATTTAACCACTGGGTTTTTAAATTTCTAAATTTTTTCATAGCTAAATCCCCACTCATTCCCCTTCCTTTTCTCTTACTAGCCTATGCATCACTAATGAGACTAAATCTCTGCTGGCGAATATAAATTTTGATGAACTGCATCAAAAGGGATTATGAGGCATTTGGAAATCAAATGCTGAATAGTTAAATGTATTAAAATGTAATCTCGAATTTTAAATTAAAATCAGTAATTTAAATAAAAGTTATAGGATTCCTTCGTAAGAGGTTTTTAAAGAAAACATGTTCTTAATTTTAATTTTAAAGACATGTTGTTAGATAATGAGAATTTATTTGAATAGGCTTTATTAGCTATTATTATGTATTCTGAAATGACAGATAAAAATATGCAAACTTTTGACACATTTTTTACACGATTTTTACTATACTTAAGCAAAAATATTTTACACCCATATTTTTAACAAGATTTCTAAACTGTTATTGTTTTGTGTTATAAGAAGATGCATTTTTTCTACTTCTATTTAACACTTTGCGGTATAAGCCCGAGCGTCACCCGGGTTGCCGTTTTCGGCGAAGTGACCTAACAAGGAAACATTCAAAAGATGTCGTCTTCAAAAAAAAAAAAAAAAAAAAAAAAAAAATATATATGTGATTCTATTCTTCATAAAACACCAGAAAGAGAAAAAAATTACCGGCTGAAATGAATTACAGCGACCAAAAAAAAAAAAAAAAAAAAAAAAAAAAATTATCAAAATTAATCATATTTGGCGATTTTACACTGTTAGGCGATTGATTTTGAGTACTTGGCAAAGAAGCAAAACACGGTTCTGTTCGTACATGGCAATCTCAGTGCCCGCGAACTTATAGCCTAACAGCGCTAAATCGCCAAAAATGCTTAATTTTTATTTTTTGTGGTCGCTGTAATGCATTTCAGCCGACAATGTTTTCACTTTCTGGTGTTTTGTGAAGAGTAGAATCACATATATATTTTTAAAATATTTTTTGAAGACGACACCTTTTAAATTGTCCATTGTACCCTTAATTAGAGCCTGAGGTACATTTAACGTATTGGATATTTTTTTCTTCATGGGGTTGAGTAAAATTTAAGATTCAGAATTCTTAAAATTCATTAAATTAGAAATTTGAATTCCTTTTTTAAAATACTGTGTCCTTTTGAATGCAGTTTATAATTATATGTACTATGATCAACATTTAAGGTGTTGGTATTGGTACTATGGTTATTTACGATTAACTACGCGAGAGCCCTCTTTCTGTGTAGTGGGTCCTTCGTGAAGCTTATTCTAAGCGTTCTAGCCCGCATTTGCACTACTGTCAGAGAAAACTACGGAATACTTTGAGAGGCTATGTCGATCAGTGCGACCTAGGATCGAACCTGCCGCTTCTCGTCTACC
This sequence comes from Salticus scenicus, assembly GCA_963930645.1. Lineage (NCBI taxonomy): Eukaryota > Metazoa > Arthropoda > Arachnida > Araneae > Salticidae > Salticus > Salticus scenicus. Next base: position 245,310,716 of record OZ005652.1, read on the forward strand.
AGCTTTGAGCACAGAATTGACCGGCCATTTGTAGGGAAGGAATTAATGGGAGGATAAACAATCGCTATAAAACAAAAGTGTAACAAGCATATATATATAAATATGTATAATGTTTATTAAAAAAATAAATAAATAATATAGTATATATATATATATATATATATATTTAAAATAGAATTAAAAATGTGGAGGTTGGGAGGGAAGAAGTTAGATTAGGGAGGAAGGGTGTTGTTGTATGGTTGGATAGTTGGGAGGGATGATGAATTTAATTTATAAAAAAATAAATAAATAAAAAGGAAGCGTGGTATTATTGCAATTGCAGGTTACATATAGGGCTGGATTATTTATCAATATATCCCCAAGTATCGATATTTTTTTAATATCGCGATAACAGTATTTAAGTTCTTGTTCTATCAATATATCCCTCTAACGATATTTCCTAACGCGCACAGCTAATTTCTCTAACACGCGCACAACTAATTTCTCTATCGCGCACAGCGCGATCAAGTTATATGCGATAAACAGCGTCCAACGCCATATCTTCAAATTCTGCTTCCCCGCCTCACCGTACCCCGTACCACCCCGTAAACACCCAACAAACAGACCGCCGAATATCTTATACAAATACACCTTCTCTTCCTTTCCTCCTATTCACTGACTAAACTCGAAAAAATAACCCCAACCGGCTTCATTTGTGCGAACTGCGCACTCTCAAATCGAAACCACTACTTGAACCACTACCTAAAAAGTATGACCTTGAACGATAACATATAAAATGTTTCATTCCTCATTCATAAAGTTATCGCAGTAGTATATTATTTCCCATTCGATAATATCTCCACACCAATAATATCGAAGTTGCTCATCGCTCGCAGGTGAAAAGTGAAAACACTGCAAACAGTATATCGCGTTTAGTTCATGGCTGTAGTATATTATTTCCCATTCGATAATATTCCTACACCAATAATATCGAAGCTGCTCTTCGCTCGCAGGTGAAAAGTGAAAACACTGGAAACAGTATATTGCGTTTAGTTCTTGTTATCGGTTCGTTGACACATTATTCGGAATTGCATGGATTGTTCGAAATATCGTCAAGTGGGTTTTTTTTTTCTTTTTTAAGCAAAGAATTAACTGAAATTGATTACTTATTTTTTTAAAATTGGATTTATTATTCTATCTTCTGCACATATAAGAAGAAAATATAAGATTTGGATAAACGTTTTTCCGGTTTTCGATGAATTTACACGTTTTGAGATTTCCTTGCATTTTAATTAACTGAAATTGTCTACTCATTTTTAAAAAGTGGATTTATTACTAGTTTCTGCGTACATAAGAAGAAAGAAGATACGAAATAAATTTCAATTTCCGTTTTTTGATATATTTACACGTTTTGGGATTTCCTTGCATTTCATTTAAGTGAAACCGATTACTTATTTTTTTAAAAGTTGATTTATTATTATATCTTCTGCATATACAAGAAGAAAGTGTAAGATTTGGATAAATTTTGATTTCCAGTTTTCGATGAATTTACACGTTTTGAGATGTCCTTGCTTTTCAATTAACTGAAATTGACTACTTATTCTTAAAAAAGTGGAGAAAGTATAAGATTCAGAAAAAATTTAGATTTCCAGTTTTCGATGATGTTACAAGTTTTGAGATTCCTTGAACTCTAATTGACCATTTTTAAGATTTCCTTTCTTTCTTTCGTTTCTTTTTTCTTTTTTTTTTTTTTAGTTCGAACGCTCTATTTCATGGACGACTCGTACCTATCGGCCAACAGGGTTCGCTGCTGTGCTGCAATTTAATTCCGTTTATGAGAAGGCAGTTGCTTTGCTTTGCAAAAAGTGATTGATCTTCAACCACTGGGCGGTACTAGTATATAAATATAATACAATTTCCAAATGTTATAAAAACATTACAAAATATGAATTCAATATATATATCTTAAAAAAAAAAAAAAAAAAAAAAAAAAAACATGATATGGTAAGTAGATAAAAAATAAAATAAAAATGGCAGGAAATTGACCTTTAGAATACCTATGAGTTATAGGGTCTCAAATTAATATTACTCTACAACCGAGAAAGTTTATTCGGTGGCAATTCTAAAGAAAGTTTATAAACAGTATTTCTACTGTGCATTTCTTATTCACTGAAATTAATTTAATTACAACCATATCGCTATCAATGACTGACAGGAATATTAGTAAATGAACTTTCTTTATACTCAGGAATGGGAATTAGGCGCAAAACTCATACTAATATTTATTTTTAAAATTTCCGTATATAAATGAATCATTGATATATATATAGAGATAGATAGATAGATAGATAGTTAAGTTACGACTTCTGCGCAAAATTTTATTAATCATCTACATTCTAAGTACAACTTCATTTTTCTTAAGCTTATATTTTTATTATAATTATGTATCTAGATGATATACTTTGTGTAAATAAAACACATATCACCCATTAGCTCTCTTAAAATATGATTTTGAAATAATTAAATCTTAAAATAGAAAGAATGGAGGACAAACTATTCAGAAATATACTTAAAAGTAATGGTATAAATTAAAAGAAACACAAAACATTGTGTTGCTATTTATGCATTTTCTTTCTTTCTTTTTTTTTTTTTTTTTTTCTTTTTAATAAAAAAGATTTGGAAGTAATATACCAGAAAATATAAATATACATATAGAAAACACTCCCCACTTGTATACATTAAAATTGGTGTTCATTTGTCTTTAAAAAGTAGCAAATATCTATTTTCCTTCTCTTGAAATAAATATCGCAATATATCACCAATATCGATATTAACTTGATGATATATCGCAATATTTAATTTCTGATATCGTCCAGCTCTAGTTACATATTCTTTTTCTGGTTGATATTATGAAAGATTCAAATTTTCCTACTTAAAATTTCTTTAATTATTCACACTTCAGATTTCATTAAATGAATAATCAAATTTGGTGGTTTCTTTAAAAAAAATTATAATCTAAAAAAAAAAAATAAATAATAATAATAATAATAATAATAATAATTAATTCAAAAATAATCATAATGTCTTAAACATGACATGTTGGCCTTTGCATGAGATTGCTTAAGACTAAAAATTTAACTCAACTAAGTGAAAATTCAAAGTTAAACAGTACATTTGAAGTATTTACCTAAAAGTAAATCTCTTTTTTCACGTGAGATGGCGCTTGCTCACGCTGCGTTGAAAGTTAAAAATAAACTGAACTTTAAAAAGCTTAACGTTAAAATTAAAAATCACCTTTTTTAAAATTGTTAAAAGCTTTTAGAGATTAACAACTAACAAATAATGCAATCAATTAAAGTATTTCAGTAGCACCGAAATCGATTAATCGTTTCTAAACTTTTAATCTTTTATTTTTACTAATGTTCGTTTGGCAATCTGTTTATTTCTACTATCTCCGTAAGTAACGTTTAACTTGTGGATTGCTTAAATCACTTATTCCTTGTTTAAATTTTGGTTTGTGTTATCGATTAATTTAATTTCTTTTTTTATTTTAATTCAATTTTATTATTTTTTGTTTTGTTGCAAGATGGAGACTTGAGCTGTATATTTGCCTGAATTAGCTGTACAGTTTTACGAAATCATGCATATGCTGATAGAAATGCAAGTTTCCTGATGAGTACGTTTCTATTTTTCAGCATTTAAAATTCCAATTTTCAATTCATGAATTCCATTTTTTTTTTCCTTTTAACGGAACTTTTTGGTGATTTTATCCTTTCTCTTTTCTCTCAAATGTTGACTGTTACTAATAATTCATGTTTTTGCAAATTCTCTCATCGTTAGGCTTATGTGTTATGTTAGTGTCATTTATCTTCTGTGTAAGTAATTGCACTTGTTTTTACTAATCATTGGTACTTAAATTAATTTAATACCGTGACTAATTTTAATCGAAATAAATCTCAATTAAAATTTATTTTATGTTGGTGTCTTCATCTATCTTTTATCTGCTGACTGTTACAATGGTACTAAATAATTCAATATATATATATATATACAAGTATATAAATTCTGTCTTTGACAAAATTTAATTTTGTACGGCAGGACTAATTTATATATTACAATCATGTAACTGAAAAAAAAAAGTTAAATAAATAAATAAATATATATATATATATAACCAACTATTCAGAAGACATCACCATTAAGAAAATGTAGCTATCTATCCAGAAGCCATTATCAAATTATATCCAGAAGAAAGAGCCAACAAATATTTAGAAGTCATAATAGATGTATATTCTAGAGGCCTCGACAACAAATATTCAGAAACCATTATGTATATTTATCCTCAAATTATCGTCAAGAAACATTCAAAAGCTATAATCAATACATATTCAGAAAGATATTGTCAACACATAGTAAGAAGCTATCATGAATATGTACTCCGAAGATATCGTCAATAAATTTTCAGAAGCCATCATCAATGTATATTCGGAAGATATTGCCAACAAATATGCAGAAGCCATTATCAAAAATCTGCAGAAGATATCACCAACAATATCCAGAAACCATAATCAATATAATATTTGGAAGATTCAGCCAACAAATATTTACAAATCATCCAATTTATGAATATTGATGGTCTCGGATACCAAGATCGGTAGTTAGTTTCTACATGCGATCGAGGAAGATTCTCTAGCTTAAGAGTAGGTTTTTAAAAATGAAAAAAAATTTACTGATTTGACAAAATATTTTAAGATATTTTATGTATTTTGGAGTATAAGGTTAATATTTCATACCAACTATGTGAAAGAATCCAGAGCCTTCTGCTTAACGTGCGGATGCTATTCCACTGAGCCACCCTGGCTTATAACCACCTCAACATTTCTTATAATAACCATTACATCTGAGTTTGCAGATACGGTGACCTTGCCAACGGTTATTATGTGAGAAATGTCGAGGTGGTTATCAGACCGGGTGGCGCAGTGGAAAAGCAACCGCACGCTACGCGGAGGGCCTGGGTTCGATTCCCAGCCCTGGCATTTTTCAAATAGTTGGTATTAAAAAATCAATCTTATACTCCAAACTACTTAAAATTAATGTTTACAGTTGAGGAATTTATCAATAAAAATTCTAAATATTTTAAGATAGTTTAATAAATTAAATGGTAAAATTGGATATTGGCAGGCATCCTGGCATATTGAAAGTGGAACATCCCAAAATGGTGACAATGCAGAATCGCTGCCTGAAAGAAATAGCCCTGTCATACTAAAAGAAAAAAAATGTTTAAATAGTACAATTCATGTGTATATTATTTTGCATTATACTTTCTTTTAATCGTTGAATTAAAGTAAAAATAGTTTGTTTTTGCTTGAATAATCTAATAGTTTACTTTTAAAATGTCCAGAAATGGAAAATAGTTGAGTATAAATCTATTTTAAGTAATGTTACAGCACTTCAAAATATTAAATAAAATTGAAGATTGTTTAAAAGGAAATACTATATTTTTTAGCCTTGAATTATGAGGAAATCCAATATAAGAAAAAGTTTTAATTGAGAAGAAATCCCCATTAGGAACATATTTGATATTTAGCTCGTTAAGAACTTTTATATATATATATATATATATAAATCTAATATGTATACGTTGCTATAGTGAAGGCAAATGCATAAAGTCGAATATAAATTTTAATGAAAATAATAAAAGGGATTAAAAGTAATTTACCATTTAAAAAAGTAATTCTTCAAAAAATTGAAATATAAAACAGAGATTTTATATTTTAAAAATTTAAACTAAATAAATACTCATTAATATTTTCCAACGTATATTTTTCAAAATGAAATATTTCTGAATTAGAGATAGGAATATGTTAATTTTTCTAAGAAAAAAGTCAGCTTAAGGTTTTAAATTGAATAGGATTATTAAAATGTGCAGTATTTCAGAAACGATTCATTTAAATTAAAAGATTAAAATTTAATTTTAAGACGATATTGCAATTCTACGTTTCATTACAAATTTTGAATATCTGTAATTTCAATTTACGATTGATGATACCCTCTTATTAAACAATATATTTTTCTTAAAAATTTTACAGATAAATTTTTTAAATAGCTCAAAATGTCTCATTCTTATTCATCTAATGTCAAACTAGAACTATTTCAGGAACTTTCCTTATGCACCTAAAAGATAAAAATAAGAAATATGAATTAAAACAATATTTTATTTTTTGCATTTATTTAACTTCTACAGTTAATGGAGGTATTGTATTCGGTCAAAAATTTCGATATCAAATTTTCACCTGATTTACGCGTTTTATGATTTCCTGACCCCAAAAATTTGTTTTTCGGAAAATGTCAATGTGTGTGTGTGTGTGTGTGTGGAATCTTCTGACTATTATATCATCAAAACAACAACAATAATATGTAAATCAAAGGTACAACAACAAATTTTAAAATAAAGACAGAATTGGTGTATAAATGTGTTAGCTATAACTTGGTGAAGGGAAAACCAAAAATGGGACCATATGTACGAATATCAAAAACGACTATAATGACTTTTTCAAAGTTTTATTTACATTGTAGAAACATTTCACACTAGATTACAAGACATTGACATCGAAAATAAAGCTATAACCGTTAAAGTTATTTTTTTTCCCCAAAGAAGGGAGTTGTTTCTTTAATAAACGGTCAACATTCAGAATTTTACAGTAATTTGTTATAAATGCGGGTACACAACTCTGTACTCTTAGAAGAAAGTTCGCCATATAATTTAACGGTCGAATCTTTAAATTTCACTGAAATATCTTAGAATAAAAACCATCTTTCAGTTGCTATGACTTTTTATTTAGAGGTTTGTGAGGATATAGCCGAATATCCTTTTGTTTATTCTCGTATTTTAATAGTGTTGATTACATTCGTATGTGATGGAATTATATCATTGACATATATATTAAACAAGGTGCAGCTACTAACTCCTCCCAGAGGGAGCCCAGTTTGTAGATTAAAGCTTTTGGAGAAAGATTCACCGAATTTTACCCTTCATGTTCTGCGGTTTGTGAAAGATCTAATCCAGTGAAATAGCCTGGAAGAAATTCCAATAAAGAAGGCATTCCCCACAAATTGTGGTCAATAAACTGAAGTATTGCAAATCCAGGCATTACGCTTGATCACAGGAGCTGTGAAATCCACTCCTATTGATGCGATGTTATTGTTGACAGGGAATATACACTTCAAAGATATTATGAAAATGAAGGCCTTATGTCTCTATGAAAAGCTACTGCGGATAGAAGATCCCTACTGGAGGAACTATGTAACCAAGCCAAAGAATTTAAAAACCCAAAATAGATTTATTCAAAAAATTTTTATTATTAAGAAAGATCCTGTAATTCCAGGTGATAAACAACCACTTTTGACACCTAGAAATCCCTTGGAAGTGACAAATGTCGATATGAGGCTGGATCTAGCTGAAACTATCCATAGAAAGAGAAATGTTGTACCAAGTGTGTTGAAATGTCTTGCCTTAGAGACCATTGCGGCCATATATCCATCATCTCAGTGGCTTCACATTTTTACTGATGGTTCCCAGTTTGATTGTCATCTTACTGTAGGGGTTGGTGTGTTCTCAGATCTTTTTACATTCTATGCCCCTGCTAGCTATATTGGTACCTCCTTTGATGGTGAAGTTGTGGCGATACGTATAGCCTTAAAGCAACTATTAGCTGTCCATTGCAAGTTTGAAAGGACAGACATTCTTTCTGATTCTCAGGCAGCCATCCTTTCAATTAGCACTGTTGATCATCCATTAACACCTGAAATATGCCAATGTCAAGAATCCTTGAGAACTCTCACTTTAAAGGGGAAACAAATTGTTCTCCAGTGGGTGCCCGGCCATTGTGACCTTAGGGGCAATGAATAAGCGGACGTCCTTGCAAAAAGAGGTGTCACCATACTAAACATCCCAATACAGCCATTTCTTACTGGAGGATTAAACTGTTTTTAAAGAATTTATCTACATCTAATGCCTTACGAGATCTTGAGAATCGTACGGCTCTAAAGAACTGGAAGAATTTAAGTCCTTCTCTTATTCCTGAAAAACCAAGACGTACGGCAGTTGCGACTTTCCGCCTATCTACAGGACACGACTGCCTTGCCGCTCCTTTGAAGCGCATAGGTATTTTAAACGATTCTACTTGCCCAATTTGTGATTCTGGAGAAGTAATGCACAGGGACCATCTGCCCCGTTGTGGGGCTCTTCGATGTTCTACAGAAGAATCGAAATATTGGGAGGCTAGATCGCTCCTTAGGCAATGACTTCGGTCTTTTGTTCTATGTTACATTGTTTATAATTTGTTTTGTAACTTTATAGTCCTCTGTAACTTTTGCTTAGCCATTGGAAAAAAAAAATTCGTATGTGTAAGTGGGCACAAGAGTCTTGAATAAGTCCTGTAAACCGATCAAATCGTTTAATCGTACTTTAATTTACAAGATAAGTCGTTTTGGTACTTAAAAAAATGTATAAATTTTGTACGTAGTAAAATAATACATTTTATGCTTTAAAACATATCTCCCATAGACCATATTGGATTGCAAATATTTCATGAAACTCTTCGTTTTTTATGTCATTTTCAATACCGAACATGCTACAATAAACTTGAGTAACATAAATGAATTTCTCTAGGTATTAACATAAATTACAGACGAGCAGGAGGCCGCTAGTCAGCTATACTAATTAGTGATATATTGACTTCTAAACATTATTGGAAAGCGTTAAAAAGGCTTAACAGAAACGAAAATACGGATGCCACACATGACCCTTAAAGTATCTGGATATATCAAGGAACGCAGCAGCGTTCCTTCCCGCCAAGCTAAAGCAAACATTATGAGAAATACAAATGAAATTTACAATGTAGGAAGTCAATGGAGAACGCTACAAGTGTATATTATATCGACATAGCATCACGTACTTTTCGATTACCTGTATCTCAGCTCCCTGATTCCCAAGACATATGATTTGTTGCACAGACCTTAAGCATACCCTTAAGACAAAATATACAAATTTCCATGCCGCTCCGAATTAAGGGGCCTAAGTTATATAACTTTGAAAACCCGAAATTTCCCTGTTACTTTCTTCTTATTCTTCTTCTGGTAATTGTCAAGACAAAAACTTTTAACGGTGATTGAGCCTAGAGTTCTGCAGCTAATGAGCTGAAAATTTGCATGGACATTCCTTCTGACCCGTACCAGTGCTTTTGCAATCAAAAATTTTTTTGGTCCGGTTACTGCTGCCTACGGCAGCGTTACCACTACACATCTTGCAATCGCTTTTTAACTAACTTCCCGACTAGCCAGACATTTGAAACTTTCAGGATAGCCCATAACACGGTGACAATACATTTTTTAACTCTTTTAGTCAACTGTTTCCGGTTCCTACTGCCTTCGGCAGCGTTTATATGATTCGACAGAAAATTTACTCAACTAACTTCCCGACTAGCTAGACATTTGAAACTTTCAGAATAGTTCAGAACACGGTGAAAATGCATATTTTTAATAATTTAAACAACTGTTTCGGGTTACTGCTGCCTTCGGCAGCTTTACCAGTACACATTTTACAATCGCTTTTGACTAACTTCCAGACTAGCTAGACATTTTAAACTTTAAGGATAGCTCAGAACACGGTGACAATACATTTTTTAACACTTTTACTCAATTGTTTCAGGTCCCTACTGCCTTCGGCAGCGTTTATATATGATTCGATAGAAAATTTATTTAACTAATTTCCCGAAGAGCTAGATATTTAAAACTTTCAGAATAGTTCAGAACACGGTGAAAATGCATTTTTTTAATACTTTTAGCCAACTGTTTCGGGTTCCTGTTGCCATCGGCAGCGTTACCAGGACACATCTTGCAATCGCTTTTGAACTAACTTCCCGACTAGCTAGACATTTGAAACTTTCAGGGTAGCTCAGAATACGGTGACAATACATTTTTAAACTCTTTTAGTCAACTGTTTCATCCCTACTGCCTTCGGCAGCGTTTATATGATTCGACAGAAAATTTATTTCCCGGCTTGCTAGACATTTAAAACTTTCAGAATAGTTCAAAACATGGTGAAAATTCATTTTTGAAATACTTTTAGCGAACTGTTTCGGATCCTGCTTCCACCGGCAGCGTTACCAGCACAAAGCTCGCAATCGATTTTTAACTAACTTCCCGACTAGCTAGACATTTGAAACTTTCAGGATAGCTCAGAACACGGTGACAATACATTTTTACCAATTTGAAAATCATTTGAGGACAAATGTTCTCGAATTTACAAATCTGTCCTCAAATGTCCGCAAATTAAAGCATATTTTAACTCTGTCCTCAAATGTCCTTTCAATTTGAGAATGCTGCGATGATTTGCCCTCAAATTGGGTTTAAAAAATTTGGTCACCTTAGTTAAACCCAGTATCAACTTGAGTTTAACCAGAAAACGCAGCTTAAATAACAGCTGAGAACATATAAATCAAAGCACAAACGATACCATAGTCATAACATACAGAAATAAACTATAATTCAATGGTAGAGACATAGTCAAGCAAAACTTTCTATTTCGTAAAGTCTTAGCGAGAAACTCACCTCAGTGGTCGGAACGGGACTCCTTTTATAGCCCGCCATTAATCCTGAATTTTCCAGTAACTTCCGTAAAGGCTGGTTTCCATTGCAGTTGGAACTTCGAGGTTCAGAAAACCATTAATCACGCTCCCAACACAAAGAGCTAAATGTCTTGTCATCAGTTGCAACATTTTATCAGATTGTGCAGTTACTTCAAATGAAAGCATGCAAAATTGACAAAGATATCTGCCTCTGACCCCTCAATTCTCTCAGCTCGGGGTTAGAGCCAGGGGCTTCCAACCGGTCAAACCAACCCGTCAAAGTATTCCAACCGTTGACCGCATCAAAGGATTCTGAATTACGCCGCTCGAAACGACTTCCAACCAACCTCAGTGGAAACGGCTCTTAATAATCGAGTTGCAGCTTGGACAATGGGTCTATCGATAATAATTTTTTTTTTTCACGAAGATCGTCAAAACAGTTGTAAAGGTGCGATAAAGTCACCAAATTCATCGCCAAGTCTATTACGTACCCTGATAAAGTGTGTTTTTAACGGAGAAGGATCTTTTTTAACGCGGAAACAAGCTAGAAATGCGAAAAATTGACATTTTATAATGTGACTAAACCTCTTAGAAAGAAATCACATAAAAAGAACTAGTAATATTTAGAAATCTGTAACACTATATTTACATCTATGCGTAACACGCATGATTTTTATCGATCTATTACACAAATATATTCATTATGCATACGTATTCAATTTATAAAAGCACATACATAACCTGCACCAGAAGTGATACCTCATAAAAAAACATTACTATTGTAAAAGTCACCCCACCCAGCAGAAACTCTTACCTTCCTTATGCATACGTATTATATTTATAAAAGCACATACATAACCTGCAAAAAGAAGTGATATCTCATAAAAAACAATACTATTCTAAAAGTCACCCCGTCCAGCAAAAACTCTTACCTTTCTTAAGCAGCCAAAAAAAAAAAAAAAAGGATTGATATCAAATTTCGCCGCCGCTATTGAACCCCGGGTACTCAATGCCTAGCTTAAGGAAGATCTGCCAATAACACTGCATCTATCTTTCTAATATATCGTAATCTCTTTCAACATTCTTTGTTATTTGTGTTAGTTTTTTCGCTGCATTATAAAGTTATAATTTAAAGCATTTTTACGGCGGGGTGCGTCATCTATGTAGAAGTTTTAATTAATAAAAAATTTAGTTAGTAAAGATTAAAATATTATTACGCACCCCGCCGTAAAAAAACTTAAAATTATAACTTTATAATGCGGAGAAAAAACTAACACAGATAACAAAAAATGTTGAAAGAGATTAGGATATATTAGAAATATACATGCAATGTTATTGGCAGACCTTCATTAAGCTAATCATTGAGTACCCGGGATGCGTATCTCCGAAATGCTGGCGCGCGCAGAACAAATTCACAATTTTTCGCCAGAGAATGGGATTTTCGCCAAATCTGGAAGTGCAAAGAGAGACTTCACGCCGCTTAACCTGTATAAATAAACATCCGGCGTTTTTCTTTCTTTCTCTTTTCTTTTATTATTATTTTTCTTCTGATGATTAATGTAGGATTTAAATCGCAAAACGAAACATATCTTGAAATTAAGAAATAGTTTTCCGAATAGAGAAGTAGATAATAATAATGGTAATATATTAGCATTGAGATCCGATTTCATGTATAAGGCCAAAAAGTTTGTAAAAATTGTTCAAACAAATTACAAATTCTTAGTAAAATGCATGAAGAATGTTCTTAAGTCCAAATCAGTAGTACGCCATTTTACATTTCAACTATTTTTATTATCATTTTGTATTTAAATTTTTAAAATGTACGACTTTATAAAATATTTCTCTTACGATGCAATGTTTGAATTTTCATAAATTATCACCTTATATTTATCTATTATGTATTTTTAAAGAACATCTTAATCATAATAAAAGAGATATTTCGTGTTAAATTTTATGGTTGAAATTCATAAAATTTTCTACGTATAATTTCCTCCTCGGACATGTCCATTTCTCATTCTCCCCCCCCCCCCCAACCCCAACATACAAAGTTATAAAATAAAACGTTAAACATTTTATTAATGCTATTATATTTGTTTTTCAGTAATCATAAACAATCTAACTTAATATGTTATACAAATCAAAGTAATAATGATGCGCATAACCATTCTCACCCTATATTTATTGTTACTAATTTCTATTGAGAGCGAAATGTATTCATATTAAAAGGAATGAGTATGATAGAACACTCAACACAGTCGCAGACTGAAATGCCGCACCTCATATGCTACCCTCTATCCGATTCGATACATTTGACTTATCGTAATTAAATGACTAATTTTATTAGGATTGTTTTCGTACATTAATTTCCAACACAAGTGATCCCCATATTGCAAGTTCGTGGGAAGTATTGGCCTAATTTGTCAAATGAAGGAAACACAATTTTTAATTACTAAAGTTTCAAATTAAAATGTTCATATTTAATGAAGTGTATTAAAAAATATATTTTAAAATATTAGTCTGACATGTTTACGACGAAATATTGGCATAATGGACGTTTAAACGAAATTTTGCTCTATTTTGCCATGTTAAAAAGAAAACGTAAATTTTGAATAACATGCGAAGTTTACAACTTACATTGTTCCAAAGCAATATTGTCCTTATCAATAACATAAGTTATATTTAAAAACTGATGCACCCATTTTACAAACTCAATATCTATAATACACACAGACAAATCACATAAACCAACCACTAAAAACATAATTTTTGGATCCAGGAAACCTCAAAACATATAAATGTAACAAAAATTCAATTTCGAAAACTTGATTCGAAAACAATACTTTCGCGACCTTTTACGGATAAGATAAAGTAAATTAGAATAAGAGAATAATTTTAAATTAATTAAACTTTAATTGCATTTATTTCATTGATTTTTATTTATAAAAGAAATGCTTTCATTTAATTTGGGGTAGCCCTGTATATTTACTATATATTTTACAAACACAATATAGTGTACTAATTTAGCACAGAATTTAAAACACATAGCACGACATGAAATGCCCTTTCAGCAATTCCATTGTATGAATATATCTGAATTCTTTTGTGGGGCTCTGTGTAAACTTCTAATAAAGGATATACATTCTACATTGTATACGGAACATTCTTTCATGCAAATAAAATACAAGTTCAATTTATTTTATTTTGTTTCATCCAAAAATATTAAATTGTATTTACCAGAAAATTCACACATATACTTAATGAATTTGAATTCTTTTCTTAGTCACTGTACATGAATTACTTAATATTTCATCCGAGTCCCAATATCTATTCTTGAGGTATGGTGATAACAAACACACAGACACATTCAGGCAACCGCTAAAAACCTAATTTTTTGTTTCAGGATATTTAAGCAAATGTAGCAAAAACTCAATTTCGGAAATCTGAATAAAAAATAAAACTTTTCTTACAATATATGGGTAAAATAAACTAAATAATGATCATAATAATGATAATCTGGTGTGTCACACACACGACTTTCTTTTTTACCCTGCATTTCAATATTATAATGACAGATTGCACATTAAATCTTAAGATCAATAGCGTAAGAATGTAAAATTTAATGTACTTTTCAAATAATCTAAAATAGGTTTAGAAACAATTTTATTTCACGAAGAGAAAGTAAATAATAATAATAATAAAAATAATAATAAAACAGAATAAAATAAAATAAAATAAATGTATTTCAAGAATAATTTTAAAAGCTTTAAAATCATAATATTACAAATATACTTCTTCATTAATTTTGATAAAATAAATTTAAAGGGTTTTCTAATAAATTTTGGTATTAAATTATATTATCTAAAAATAACGATACAAAGACTCCATTGACACATTTTTAACAATTATGATTCAGGGAGCCTCAAAACGTGTATATATAACAAAAATTCAATTTCGAAAATTTGACCCCAAAACAATACTTTCTCTACCATATATGTTGGTAAGAGAAAGTAAAATAAATAAATAAATAAATAAATGTATTTCAAGAACAATTTTAAAAGCTTCAAAATTAAAATATTACAATTTTATTTCTTCATTAATCTTGCTAAATTAAATTTAAAGGGTGGAGGATTTCTAATAAATTTTTGCATTAAATATATTATTTAAGAATTACGATACTAAAACTCCATTGATACATTTTTAATAGTTTATTCTCTTGGGGAAAAAAAAAAAAAAAAAGATTGCTCGAATCCTTAACGAATCGTGAATGAAGTGGAAAGAAGTGTTGATTTGCGGCAGAGAGGATTTTGGCACGAGCTCCAAAAATTCGCCAGGTTCGCTTGTACGCGTCAACATTTCAGAGATATGCACCCGGATTCAATAGCCGCGGCGAAATTTGATATCAATCCTTTTTTTGGCTGCTTAAGAAAGGTAAGTGCTTTTGCTGGGTGGGGTGACTATTATAATAGTATTGATTTTTATGATATATATATATATATATATATATATATATATAAAAATATATACACATATATATATATATTAGGTCGTAGCAAAAGTTCGTGCGGACGCGGATCATTTTATTGCCTCCAAAGACGAGAGCCATTTGTTACCCGAAAAATGGTCAAAGGTTGTAGAAAGTAATGGAGAGTATTTTGATTAAAAATTGTCATTTGATTTGATGTATTTTTATGAAATGAAGCAATAAAAAATCGCACGAATTTATGCAAAGACCTAATATATTGTAACATCAAGGAACGCGGTAGCGTTCCGCCCCGCCAAGCTAAAACAAACATTATGAGTAAAACAAATGAAATTTACAAAGTAGGAAAGTCAATGGTGAACGCTACAAGTGTATATTATGTCGACATAGCATCTCGGACTTTTCGACTACCTGTATCTCAGCTCCCTGATCTCCAAGACCTACGATTTTTTGCACAGACATTGAGCATACCCTTAAGACAAAACATACAAATTTGCATGTCACTCCGAATTAAGGGACCTGAGTTATATAACTTTGAAAACCCGAAATTTTCCTGTTACTTTCTTCTTCTTCTGCTGGTAATTGTT
The DNA here is from genome assembly GCA_963930645.1 of Salticus scenicus. Taxonomy (NCBI): domain Eukaryota; kingdom Metazoa; phylum Arthropoda; class Arachnida; order Araneae; family Salticidae; genus Salticus; species Salticus scenicus. Next base: position 245,326,390 of record OZ005652.1, read on the forward strand.
AAGACAAAATCTGTTGACGGTGATTGAGCCTAGAGTTCTGCAGTTAATGAGCTGAAAATTTGCATGGGCAATCCTTTAGACCTGCACTAGTGCCTTTTGCAACCAAAAAAATTTTTGGTCAATATACAGGGTAGTTATTTTCAATTGTGTGATATTTAACCCAAAAATGTCGTGAAGTCGTCAAGAGATGGCACTTGTCTGCAATGAATTTAATTTTGTCATTTAATAAGACATTAAATTGTAATAAATACTATTTTTATTCTTTTTCATTACTTTTTTTTTTACAAAAATCGATTGAAATAAATTAAAAGACACTTTTTTCTTAAATTTTTTAAAATTTTTACAAGAAATATGTTTATTAATAAAAGAAATAATTGATATATTTGGATTTCGTAATAAATAAATGCTTAAAGGACGCGCTAAACAGACTTTTGACAAAAGTAATGTGGCTGTATAAATAAAAGAGCGATTCGTTAACTTTATAAAATTACGAATGATGGAAGAATACATATAATTAAATTCCGATGATATATTATATACGAGAAATATTATCATGGAAATATTCAAATTTGACATTTTTGTATTTCTATGAGTTTTGAGGTCTTCTGAATTCATTTTTCATTTTTTATAATAAAGAGGTATGCATGTATGTGTATCAGTGAATTCGATAGCGTCTAAACGCTGCATTTGATATGTATGCTCGAGGTGACCCACAACTAATGATTTTAATGATGTAGAACTTAGTTTTCTTTTTACCATGTTTTTATTAACTTCGATTCTTGTTCGTTTGTTTGTTTTTCCAGTACAAATCTTGCAATCGATTTTTAACTAACTTCCTGACTAGCTAGGCATTTGAAACTTTCAGGATAGAACACGGTGACAATACATTTTTTAACACTTTTAGTCAACTGTTTCAGGTTCATACTGCCTTCGGCAGCGTTTATATGATTCGACAGAAAATTTACTTAACTAACTTCCGGACTAGCTAGACATTTGAAACTTTCAGGATAGCTCAGAACACGGTGACAATACATTTTTTAATACTTTTAGTCAACTGTTTCAGGTCCCTACTGCCTTCGGCAGCATATATATGATTCGATAGGATATTTATTTAACTAATTTCCCGACTAGCTAGATATTTGAAAGCTTCAGAATAGTTCAGAACACGGTGAAAATGCATTTTTTAAAATACTTTTTTTAAAAAACTGTTTGGTGTTCCTGCTGCCATCGGCAGCGTTACCGGCACAAACCTTCCAATCGATTTTCAACTAACTTCCCGACTAGTTAGACACATGAAACTTTCAGTATAGCCCAGAACACGTTGTCAATACAATTTTTAACAATTTTAGTCAACTTTTCAGGTCAATACTGCCTTCGGCAGCGTTTATATGATTCGAAAGAAAATTTATTTAACTTCCCGCCTAGCTAGACATTTGAAATTTTCAGAATAGTTCAGAACACGGTGACAATACACTTTTAATGCTTTTAGTCAACTCTTTCGTGTTCCTGATGCCACCGGCAGCGTTACCAGTACACATCTTGCAATCGCTTTCTAACTAACTTCCCGACTAGCTAGACATTTGAAACTTTCAGGATAGCTCAGAACACGGTGACAATACATTTTTACTAATTTGAAAATCGTTTGAGGACAAATATTCCAGAATTTACAAATTTGTCCTGAAATGTCCTCAAATTAAAGTATAATTTAAATTTGTCCTCAAATGGCCTTTCAATTTGAGGACGCTGCGATGATTTGTCTTCAAATTGGGTTTAAAAAATTTGGTCGTCTTAGTTAAATCCAGTATCAACTTGAGTTTCACCAGAAATCTCAGCTTAAATTACAGATGACAACATATAAATCATAGCACAAACGATACCATAGTCATAACATACAGAAATAAACTACAATTCAATGGTAGAGACTTAGTCAAGTAGAACATTCTATTTCGTAAATTCTTAGCGAGAAACTCACATCAGTGGTCGGAATGGGACCCCTTTTATAGCCTGCCATTAATCCTGAAATTTACAGTAACTTCCGTAATAATCTAGTTACTGCTTGGACAATGGGTCTATTGATAATAAAGGTTTTTTCACCAACGTCGTCAAAATAGTTGTCAAGGTGCGATAAAGACACCAAATTCATCGCCAAGTCTATTACATGCCCTGATAAAGTGTGTTTTTAATGGAGAAGGATCTTTTTTTAACGCGGAAACAAGCTAGAAATGCGAAAAATTGACATTTTATAATGTGACTAAACCTCTTAGAAAGAAATCACATAAAAAAGACTAGTAATATTTAGAAATCTGTAACACTATATTTACATCAATGCATAACACGCACGATTTCTATTGATCTATTACACAAATATATTTATTATGCATACGTATTATATTTATAAAAGCACATACATAACCTGCAAAAAGAATTGATATCTCATAAAAAACAATACTATTGTAAAAGTCACCCCGCCCAGCAAAAACTCTTACCTTTCTTATGCATACGTATTATATTTATAAAAGCACATACATAACCTGCAAAAAGAGGTGATATCTTATAAAAAACAATACTATTGTAAAAGTCATCCCGCCCAGCAAAAACTCTTACCTTTCTTAAGCAGCCAAAAAAAAGGGATTGAAATCAAATTTCGCCGCCGCTATTGAATCCCAGGTACTCAATGCCTAGTTTAATGAAGATCTGACAATAACACTGCATGTGTCTTTCTAATAAATCCTAATCTCTTTCAACATTATTTGTTATCTGTGTTAGTTTTTTCACTGCATTATAAAGTTATAATTTAAAGTATTTATACGGCGGGATGCGTCCCCTATGTGGAAGTTTTAATTATAAAAAAAATTATTTAGTAAAGATTAAAATATTATTACGCACCCCGTCGTAAAAATGCTTTAAATTATAACTTTATCATGCAGCGAAAAAACTAACACAGATAACAGAGAATGTTGAAAGAGATTAGGATTTATTAGAATGATACATGCAGTGTTATTGGCAGATCTTCATTAAGCTAGGCATTGAGTACCTGGGATTCAATAGCGGCGGCGAAATTTGATATCAATCCTTTTTTTTTGGCTGCTTAAAAAAAGGTAAGAGTTTTCGCTGGGCGGGGTGACTTTTACAATAGTATTGTTTTTTATGATATATATACAGTCGACACCGGTTATAACGTACCTGGGATATAGCGTACTTTCGCTTATAACGTACTCAGATGCTTGGTCCCGAATGAAACCCTATATAATGTAATGGTTTTCATCTTCATCTATAACGGACTATGCAAAAGCCTTAATCTGGTTATAACGTACTTTTTAGACTGGAATGAAAAGCCAAAATTGGATGTCAACCTTGTATTTCTGGTTTGGAAATCGGTATATTTTCTTGGATACCGCCTTTCGATGTCTCCTTTATCGCCTTATATCTCCTTTATACCTTTAAAACTTTATCGCGGTTCGTTGAATTCCATACTGACTATTCAGAGATTCTGCAAAGTTCCATTATAAATATTGAAAATGTAATTTTTACTGTCATCTAATCAAAGAAAACAACGAAAAAAACAGATTATTTTTCCAAATAAACATGTAAGTAGTAAAATGTTTTTTTTTTTCTTTTTTCTTATTTTATTTTGAGAAAATCATAAACTTTCTATTTAAAATCTCTATTATTGCGAGTGCTATTATGCCCCTTTTTCTTTCGTTAGGCACTAAATTATATTGGAAATATTGCTTATAACGTACTTCGGTTATAACGTACCATATTTTCTGGTCCCCTGACAGTACGTTATAACCGGTGTCGACTGTATATATATATATATACAACTTAATTCTAATTATATAATATTCTGTAGAAAAAAAATGCACATAAATAATAAATTTTTATTCAATTAGTATATGTGCAGTGCAATTTAAATAGGATTTATAAAATGTCTTTCATAGATTAAAACTCTTGATATTTCTTGATGTCCCTACACTCTAACAATAGAGTTATTTAAACCATTTTCAATGAGGAACATGTCTTGGTGAATTTGAATAATATATACGAAGAAATTTTGAAAATATATACGACGTTAGAGTGCAGACAGACAGGCAATCTGCAGTATAAATATTTTTTCAACGTTGTTGGAAAGTGTTAAAAATTGATGATGCTAGGAATCGAAAGGTCTTAGGTGTACAACTCTTCTAAAATTATTCTGTGTGTATATCCAAAATATGTCAAACCATATTCATTTACTTTACTTTATTTTTTATTTTGCCCATATGTGTTAGAAAATGTATTATTAGAATTATATATTTTGATTAAAGAAAAGGCCAGTTTTATTGACGAAACTGGCGAGGCAAGCTAACGAATTTAGTGATTCAATATAGTGCGATAATTACACCAATTAAAGACTTCACCGGCAGATAAATGGTTATCTAATTAAAACATTTTCAAATAAATTATTCATCTTTTAGACTAAATAAAAGTTAATATCATTACACATTTTTTGATTAACACATTTAGTGTAACTAAGTGGAATTTTGCGAGGCCAAAACGTTATCGATGGTCTATGGTGCAGTGATTAGGACTAATTGTATATACTGGGGAAATAGGCCTAGGTGTAATTCTCACTGTGACGGGTTTCTGATAATCCTTATTCACCCAAGTGTTGTACAAAACTACGGTAAACACCGGACAGCTAAGCCAACGTTCATTACCAGCGTTTTAATCCTCCACTAACTGTTTACCAACACTGAGAACAGAAACCATCAGTGGATATTTTCGTTTCTAAAATATTTTTTTATGGCTGAGGTTTTTAAATATCGTTTACAAATTTATTCCCTAATGAATTTCAAGTGTATTAATCTGTAGTATGATTACTAACGGAAGAAAATTGAACAAATTTAAAGTAATCACGGTGCTTTAAAAATCTCTCACTAAGTCTCTTTTTCTTAGTTTTAAAATAAACCTTACTTGGTTTTAAATAAACATGTTATGCATTTGATTATCAAAAATGTACTATTTGTTTAAGGAAGCTATCAAAGCACTGTTGTCTGTTTTGTAAATGTTTTACCTGCTACTTTTGAGGATGTGTATGTATATATGTTAAGTTACAAGATGTATCCATAAGCTACTAGGTAAGTAATTTTCGTTAACATATAAATTTTTATGTGTGGGTGTTTCTCAGTAAAAATTAAATTTTAAATGAATGAGAAGGTTGGTCAATTTTTTCATCTGCTGATTCATGAAATTTACTTTCATTTGCGTCAAACTGAATATATGTAAAATTAACTGGATAGTTAAGAAACCTCTGAATAAAGCTGCGTTAATGAGGTTTTAGACACACATCTTTTTTTATGCATACATTTTTATATCATAATTTTGCTTGAATTTAGGGGAAAGAAAACTGTGTAATCTAATTGAAATTGTAAATTTAATAATTATTTTAAAAATATCAAGTTCTTTTAAATAATTTTTGTCTTTTATGTAGAATTTATAAGTTACAAATTTGAAGCTAAATAATGAGTAGATTATTTTAAGAGCGAAATACAAGTTATATATATATATATAAAAAAAAAAAAAAAGAAAGAAAAAAGAAAAAAAAATCATAAATTAAGAGAAGAGATTTATGATGATGATATGCACATAAAAAAGACAGTTCCTTTTCGTTAAAAATATACAGTAAAATGCGCAATACTGCATCTTACTGTATATCTTACTGCAAATCTGTTTAATACTTAATTTCACAATAGCGCCATAAAAACGTTCATGTTGTTAAGGTTTTAATTTTAATGAAAGCAAACGTTTTATAATAGCTGTGCTTCAGAAATGCTGTTAAACAATTTCGTTTAAAATAAGAATAAATACGTTTATGGAAACACATTTTGCTGAACAACATTATCTTTAATCCCTGTTTAAATTAAAAATCATAAAATATTATTAATATTTAAATTAACCTCCATCTATTTTTTTTTTTCGTTTTTGATTGCTGAATACCTAATGAGATCTCTTAAACCATCGTTCAGCAAAATTAATTTTCGTCCTTTGAGACATAGAATTAAACAAAGTAGATGCAGAAAGAAAATTTATTGATTCAAATTATGAAACATATTACAAATTTAATGCTAAATATACCCTTGTTTGTATTAAATTTTATTCCATCGCTTTTGTAGCAGAAAAAGTAAGAACGTGGTTTTAAAATTAAAAGTGCTTAATTGATGTTTCTTCTTTCTTTCTACTTATTGAAGTGTTTCTGTATGTATACGATTACACAAGAGTATGACATGTAATCTCACAATTTTTAAATGGAATTCCATTTAAAAATTATTTCGTTTAGGGTAATGCTTTATATGCATAAAAATGCGCATAACTTAAATCGTTACATTGCAGATAACAAAAAATTTAGTTCCAAAAAATAAGAAGTGTAATCAATATCCGAAATTTTTAAATATAAAATGGTATCGTTTTGCTGAGCAATAAAATTGACTACATATGAGAATGCTTGATAATTAGAATATTTTTACACTGTGTTATGAATCCCCTATTAATAAAATTTAATATGAAGTAGTGTCAATATTTCGCAACTGTGTAAACGTTTGATACAAAATATATTTTAAATTTTTTTTTTCAGATACAGTGTCTGTGTGACACACAAAATTGATATTTAATTATTTAATCTGTAATATTTAACACTATATGTATCGCAGTAGTCATTAAATGTTTACAAAACTACTACTTACCAGGTGATTAAATGTATACAGGCAATTATTAGGCGCCTTCTATGTAAACACTTCTAGCTGAATCGCAGCCGTATTATAAACACATACTCTCTGTAATATGTGGGGCAATACCAATGGCCGAAAGGTTCTTCTCTCAAACATGGTAGACGTGAGGTACGAGGTACGGTCCCGAATCGCACTCGTCGGTCTAGCCGTTTGAAACTTTCTGCATTTTTCTTCGAAACATTTGTAAGGATTCCCTGAAAAACCCCCATGGAAGGGCACTCTCTCTTTCAGTCCCAGCAACCTAACGCAGTCAATTTTGGCTTCAACCCTAACGTCGACACATTTATGTGAGGTTTGAGTTTTGAAAATAAAACAACATCAGGTTTTGGCCGATAGAAGGGAAAAATAAAATAGCTGTAGTGCTAGCAATTTTCTTGTATTTGAACATTCTTCGCTTTTTACTTCCTTATACAAAGCATAAGGAAGTACAGTAATCATGATTTGTGAAATGGATTTTGTATATCAAATTGCTTGAAAACGAATGATCGCGCTGAGTGTTGCCAATTTATACGTATGACTGTCATGATGTCCAGTTTTACACCTGCAAGTGTCGTCTTAACACGAGCTCACGTTTTAGAGATATAAGCGATTTTACACGATTTTTCGTGACGTCTGTATGTATGTGTGTGTTTGTGTGTGCGTATGCCGCATAACTCAAAAACGGTTGGACGTAGAAAGTTGAGAATTAGTACATATGTTTGTTATAACATCTAGTTGTGCACCTCCCTTTTTGGAGTTTGTATGATTTTCCGTTTTGGAGATATTTAGGAAAATTAGTTTCATAATGACCAAAAATACATAGGTTTTGGCCATAATGTATCAAAAAACGGTAATAACTCAAAAACGGTTTGGACAAATCTTGCAATCGATTTTTAACAGACTTCCCGACTAGCTAGACATTTGAAACTTTCAGAATAGTTCAGAACACGATGAAAATGCATTTTTTTAATGCTTTTAGCCAACTGTTTCGGGTCCCTGCTGCCTTCGTTAGCGTTACCAGTGCAAATTTTGTAATCAATTTTTAACTAACTTCCCGACTATCTAGACCTTTGAAACTTTCAGAAAAGCTGATAATGCATTTTTTAAACATTTTTTGATAACTGTCTCGAGTCCAATGACAATGCTTTTTAACATTATGTATATATTTCTAAAGGTGTATAAGGAAGTCATGTGGTGCCCACATCAGATTTTTTTTTTCGTATAAAGAGTGCATAAATGTATTTTTGGCTGTAAAATAAAAGCGATCATAACACTTATATTAATAGTTCTAACATTGCTCCTCAAATTCTTTTACCAAATAAGAAATTTTTTGCTGCTATCTAGGCAAATTTAAAGGTAAAATGTTTTAACAAAGCTGGGTCATTATTAAAAAAAACTTCGGTGAATAAGTGCATGTTACGAAGAGACTAAGAATCGTTGCTGTGAGACTTGGACGCTGAAGCAAGCCTTCTGAATTGCAGTGGGTTGAAAAAAATGAAACTGTTATCGCTGAAAATTTAACAACAAGAGCATAAGCAGTTACAAAAATGCATGTGCAATATCTCGAGGTTCTGTAGTTCTGCGATCAGTATCCTGAGCTTCAGAGCACGCATAAAAACAAACAGATATACACATATACACATATACACATATACATTTTTTATACACATATATTTTCTCTGGCAGAAATTATTTATCCTTCCACAAACCAGTATGTGGAAATCATTGCCCGTACTACACTGATGGAAAAAAAATCCCAACCCCAGGAAGGAGCTGTGCTAGATAAACGAAATTTGGTAGGCGTGTTTATACATCTGAAAGATGACGTCGATTCAAATTTCGAGCTACGCACATAAGTGTGGCGCTAGTAGCGACACTATGAACATGCAAATGAGGTTTGCTTTAAATAAGCGCTGTAAGGTTCGTGATCGTTATTTACAGTTGAGATTTGACGTAGTGGGTTAATGTTAGTCAAGGATGCTTCTGAGAAGACGAAGAAGCCATTATCAACAGCTCACTGAGTTTGAACGAGGTCGTGTAGTAGGGCTACGAGAAGGTGGGTTTTCTTTCCGCGATATTGCAGAAAGACTTGGCAGGAATGTATCCACTGTTTATGAGTGTTGGCAGAAGTGGTCAAGGGAAAGTACTGCCTCAAGAAGACCGGGTTCCGGGCGGCCACGTGGCACTACTGAGAGGGAAGACCGCCTTGTTCGGCGTATGGCTGTGGCTAATCGTACTGCGTCTGCAGCTGAAATTCGAGCTGCAGTTGGCACCACAGTGACACAACGAAATGTTACAAATCGGTTACTTCAAGGACAGCTGTGAGCCAGACGCCCTGTAGCGTGCATTCCACTGACTCCAAACCACTGCCGTTTGCGACGTGAGTGGTGTCAAGCTAGAGCTCATTGGAGGACGGAGTGGAGATCTGTTGTGTTTTCTGATGAAAGCCGGTTCTGCCTTGGTCGCAGTGATAGTTGTGTGTTGGTTAGAAGGAGGCCAGGTGAACGCCTGCTAGCGACCTGTCTGCGGCCTAGACACACAGGGCCTACTCCTGGAGTTATGGTTTGGGGAGCAATTTCGTATGACAGCAGGAGCACTCTCGTGGTTATCTCACGCACCCTGACTGCAAATTTGTACGTCAGTCTAGTGATACAACCTGTTGTGCTGCCATTCATGAACAGCATTCAAGGGGGTATTTTCCAACAGGATAACGCTCGCCCTCTTACCGCTGTTGTAACCCAACATGCTCTACAGAGTGTTGACATGTTGCCTTAGCCTGCTAGATTACCAGATCTTTCTCCAATCGAGCACGTATGGGACATCATTGGACGACAACTCCAGCGTCATCCACAACCAGCGTTAACCGTCCCTGCATTGACCGCCCAAGTGCAACAGGCATGAAACTCCATCCCACAAACTTATATCCGACACCTGTACGACACAATGCATGCACGTTTGCATGCTTGCATTCAAAATTCTGGCGGTTACACCGGTTACTAATGTACCAACATTTCACATTTGAAATGGCTTTTCTCGCCAATGGCTCTACCTGTGATCTTGAAACTTTAATCAATTAAATATGTTACCTAGACAAATGTATTGCTGAAATTTCATTACTGTACAATATTTTTTTCTTGGTGTTGGGTTTTTTTTCCCATCAGTGTATATATATATATAAACTATAAAATTTAAATAGAAAAGTTAGACATAATGCAATTTGAAAATTATTTATTGTAGATTTATTAAATACTACGATTAAATTTGAAAGTAAAGTCATTATACAAAATATGCACAATCTGATATTAAAAAGCATTATTTTTTAACAATATTAAATATTTTATTAATAAAATCAGAACTTTCGATAACCTTTTGAGAATTGATGTTGTACCATTCAATAATGTACCACGTGTGGGTACATGACAGTTTGGTCCCGATACGTTTTGGTCCCACTAATTTTTTGCTATCTTTTAAGTATATGAAAGTTTTTTTAGTATGATACCATATTTGTTGATTGATATTAGATCATTTTCAACAAAGGTTGAAAATAATGTAATAATAGGTCACATGGAACAGAAAATGTATTATTTCAGATCGAATTTTGAATAATAAAGTGTATCATTTATCACCGAATATCTATGCATTGTTAATTTATCTAAGTTCCCAAAATTTCAGTTTAAATAAAATACAAGGTTTTTATTATAAAACACTGTGATGCGGCTCTTAATTATCACATTCAAATTTTGAGTATTCGAATACAAAATTTGTAGGAAATCAATGCTTTATTCAAGCATCTCCTAAATATTAGAGTTTAAAATAAAAGAGGATACTTAGAACCTAAATAATGATTTTGGGAGTCAATTTTCACAGAATTGGTAAACTTGAGTCATTTAGTCATTTTCTTCTCTGTCAATCCGGATATATTTGTCAAACACAGAAAATAGTTATATATCACACTGAATTGTAAAAGAATTTTTCTTCCATTATAATCCCTTATAATATTGTTTTAAAGAAATTCGATTAAAAGTGCTCCTCCCCCTCTCTTTTTTTTTTTTTTTTTCCAAATGAGCTGAAACAAAACTGTGAAATTCATTTTACTGTCTGTGGAAGAAAATGTGTGAAACGAATCCCAAGGTGCTACTGAGATTTCAATGTGGGAATTGTTTTTAATCATAGGGACATATCAGGCAAATATATTGACAAAAAAAAAAAAGATAAACATGAACTAAAAGGATAAACAAGTCCTTCCGGCACATTCGGAAGGGTATGTTGATTTCTTTGTCCTTATCAAGTAGACGCCAATTTGTTTCAAAATGGCGGCTACAAATTATTAATGGACTTAGTGATAGATAATTGACTTGGTTATATTTGAATGATAAATCCATTTTTCAACTTTGGCTTAAATTGATTAAGTATCTCAAAAGTTACCGTGATAACAAATTTTCAAGTGGGCGCCTCTTCGAAACAATATAATGGAGCAAGTTGCATGGCAAATTCGTCCAATATATTGCAAGCAGAAGTTCACTGTCAAACTTTGGTTCGAATCACTGCAGTGTTTCATAAGTAATTGTTATGACAAATTTTCAAGCGGCAGTCTAAGTGACCAACTTGGAAACAAAATGGCGAAGCAACTTGTCCAGGGAAATCCTACAAATTATTTGTATGATAAGTTCAATGTCCAACTTTAGTTCAAATTAAATCAGTGCTTCAAAAATTATCGTGATAAGAAATTTTCAAGTGGTACCGTGATTTTAAGTGACCACCACTCGGAAAAAAAAAAGCGGAGTGAGATGCCCAGCGAACTTATCTGTGATTTATGAATGGTAAATCCACAACCCAAATTTGATGCGAATTATTTAGTATTACAAAATTTATCATAATTACAAATTTTCAAGAGGTAGCCACTTGGAAATAAAATTGCGGATCAAGTTACCAAGCGAATGTATCCAAGACATTTTAAACATAAATTCCCTATTCGACTTTTGTTTGAATGAATTTAGTATTTTAAAGTTATCTTAAAAGCACATTTTCAAGTGGCAACGTGATTTCAATTGAACACAATTTGGAAACGGGAAGTTGGAACAAGTTGTACAGTGAACTCATCTAAGATAATTATATAATAAGATCACTGTTTGAATCAGAATTTAAAAAGATATTTTTTTATAAATTTTCAAGTGGTAACCGTATTTCAAGTTGTCGCGCTTAGTTTATAACATCCGCACTTTGTTAAAAAGGCCGGATAAAGTTTATTAATAAAGTTGATTGTCAAAATTCATATAAATTCGGAATACGCTTTTTACAATCTGAATTTGTAATTTGCCAGTGGCCTCCACTTGAAAATAAAATGGTGGAGCAATTTGGTTAAGAAACTCATCCAAGACATTCATAATATAAGTTAAGACACTGCCCAAATTTGGTTCGATTTGGAATATTATTTCGGAAGTTATTGTGATTTTAAATTTTCGAGTGGAACCTGATTTCAAGTGACCCCTCTTAGCTTAAAATGTCCGTCACTTTTTAAAAAATGGTGGATAACTTTCATTAATAAAATTCATTGAGACCCTTATGTGGTCTATACTTACATCAAAATTGAAGCAAATCTTGCTTTAAATACGCTTTTTACAATGTAGGTTTGAAATATTCAAGTGGCTGCCACTTGAAAACAAAAAGTTGGAACAACTTGGTTAACGGACGCATCCAAGATATTTATATCATCAGTTTGCTTTCCAAATTTGGTTCTATTTGAAGTATTATTTTGGGAGTGATGACAAAATTTTTATTATATATATATATTTATTTATATAGATAAACGAAGTGATTGCAATAGGTTGATTTCTAATGAAAGCAATGTAAAAATTGTGCATCAACATTTTCTAAACCTTGATACTTGCAATGCGCACAGTTGATTAAATATTGAACTACTTACATTTGAGGAGCAAACATTTAAACCGTGTTTTCTCCTTCAAATGCAATTTTTCAGAAAACACAAAAAACTGATAAATTAAAAAATAACCCTTCTTAGACCCTAATTATCATTTGTTTAGTTGTATTATTGGTTACTAGGAAGATCTGTAGGCCTACTTTACCTAATAAACTTAGAGTTAATTAGAAAAATGTATTTGAAATTTGGAGAAAGCATGTTTTGACCGAAACACAGAGTAGAAAACATGTTTTGAATGTTTCCAATGTGGAGAAAGCATGTTTTGACCGAAACACAGAGGAGAAAACATGTTTCGAATGTTTCCAATGTGGACAAAACATTTTTTGAATGAAAAAGTATGTAGCTCGAGTTAAATTAAATATTTACGCGTGAAAAATCATCATGGAAATTGTAGGGAAGAACTAAAATTTTTAAGCCAATTTGAAATTTAAATTTTTAAACCAATATCTTCACTTAAGCAATTTCATGCTTCCTCTGTTTCTTCATATTCTACATGAAAGTTATTAGTAATGATATCTTTATACCATTTAAAAACAGGCTGATTTTTTCACTCTTCACCATACATCAATTGTAAAAGTTTGTCTATGTCATTCTGATGCCTTTAAGTTTAAGATGAATTCTCTTACCTTTTTTTTTATTATTATTAATGCTTAAGTGGCTTTTTCTATCCCCTGCTCTCTTTTCCTCAATAGGTTCACCAGCATGTACCTTAGTAACAATATTGGCTAGCATTGTACGACCTATTTTAGTTATAGCCATGAAATTGTTTTTACACACAGGAATTCTCCTACCACTGCTACTTGTAATAAAATAAGAAGCAGAAAATGCATGCCAGATGATTGAGATTTTTTTTTTCTTTTTTTTTTTTTTTTTTTTTTTTTTTTTGGGGGGGGGGGGGGGGTTATTAGGTCTTCGTCGAGTTACATTTTTTGTAACAACCAATGAGGCTATAATACAATCTTGTCGCTGATTGTCCGGAATTTAGTAAAGTCTATCCCGAAACTTCTTAACGTCATTAGGTCTAACATCAGTGCATAAAAAAGTATTTATTAATAGAATGTTTGCATGGAGCATAAATGTTGTTATCTAAAGGTGCTGAATATCGTTTCTTTTTCGCTTCTTTTCTTTTTCCACCAATTCTCTGTATTTTTCTAGTTCCATAATTAGAAGTACTCACTAATTCACCATCTATTAATTCTTCCATTTGAAAAAAAAATAATAAATAATAATAATAATAAGGTACACTCCTCTAAAATGAAGAAAACAAGATAGAACTAACGAAAAAACAAACATAAAAAGCTGGTACATGTACGAGTCACGCGACCAGAAAGAGCAGTACTGACTGGTTGGCTGGAGAAATCACAGTTTGACTGAAAACAGGCTCTGGAGAAAACACTGTTTGATTGAAACCCTAACTTTCTAAGCGCATTTATAATGTGATAAAAATTATTTTGGTTTAAAATAATAGTATAATTTTGTGCTATTTAATGTTGAGTTCACAGAAAAATCGCTAACTCATTTTTTTTTTATTTTTGGAGAAAACACGGTTTGAATGTTTGCTCCTCATTTTTTTTCAATTTTAAAATAAAATCATTATAATTGAAAAAAAAGTAATTTATGTACATATATACATGTTTAACATAATTAAATATGACGAACAAACAAACATGCATTTTATTATTATTATAAATATAACACAGATTTTGAAATAAATTTCTCTTAGATTAATGATAGAAATTAAATCACAATCAAATCGAATGAAACGTATCTCCCCCCCCTCTCTCTCTCTCACACACAAACACATACACACACACATACATATATATATATATATATGAATAAATTCATATATAAATTCAAAAACTGCTTAAATGATCTCAAGCTTACGCTTTTGAAAAGAGTGTATGATGGGTGTAGGTCAATAATTGATTCTTTGAAAGAAGTAGCATTCTGTCACTAAAAGCAAATTATATTTGAAGAGCTTGTTTCCAAAAGGCGTTAATTCAAAAATTTTAAAAATTGATTTTTCGATGTAAAAGGTCGCAGCACATGTCTAACACTATATTTTCAATAAGTAGAAGTTCCAAACGAAGTTTAATCATAAGGAAAACATAAAGTGAAATCCATGTTTATTTCCAAAAAGAATTAAGTCACAAGTAAGTTTTGTGCCAAAAGGGATTAAGTCAAGTTTAACCAATTGTAGCGTGCCTTGAGATCACGCGGTTTGTGTGGAATTGGATAAAAAGTCAAAAGAAAGGAAAATAATGTTGTTGTAGATTGTCACATTGAGATAGTTTTTTTTTTTTTTTTCTTCCCATAGAAAAATATAAAGAGGAATGTACTTATAATCTTTATTATAATTTGTTTGTAAAAGATTTTAATCTTGGTTCTGGAACCCCGAAAAAGGCATTTGTTCCTTCTGTATCAGGAAAAAAAGACACAAATGAATTCAGAAAAATGTACAGAAAAAAGAAAAGACCCAGTTAACCGAACTTTTGATTCATAAATACCGGAGCAAAAAGTTTTATTCACTTTTAAGGAAAAACTTATAGGAGAAAATGAAATTTCAATATGTTTTGACCTGATGCAAAATCAGGAATTACCACACAAATAAAAATTATACCATGTCGGGAATGCTTTTACCAGTTGCTGCTCAAAAGGCCCTCACCTTCACATGCTATTTACCAGTGCGTGGTCACTCCTTCTTACCAGCAGATAGAACATTCGGCCGAGGGGAGACTAGTTTAAAGAAAGTGGATACATTTTTACTCTCTAATGAATATTTGAATATTCCTCTAAGGTTGGAAAACTTTTCGAGTATAAGAAGCAGTGGAATATTTTAGATTTAAAAAAAATTGCGCATAGTCGTCTGAAAATCAATCAAGGTTTCTTAATTTCAGACAAAATTAAGAAAAATTACGGAAATTACTGGAAATTACGAAGCGAGATGTGGGAATCAAGACAAAGTACTGTGGTTCGTTTTGCCGTCAAAAGATTCTGAAACGAGGGAAAAAATTCTCCCATGTGCCCCTTCTGAAATAAAACCAAAAAAAAAAAAAAAAAAACAATATGAAACAAGCAAAGAAAAACAGGTGTTTTAAAATTACTTAACGCTTTAAAAATTAACAAATTGCACGAATGTTTTTTTTTTTTTTTTTTTTTTTTTTTTTTTTTTTATGAATAACCTTGCAACAATACTGCTAACCTAACATAAGTGAAAATAATGATAAAGATTGAGAAATAAAATTTGTAAATGTAGATTTGTAGAGACTAACCACCTTCGAAAATTGTATAACTAAAATTTATGCTGTATTTACATAAAAAAAAAAAAAAAAAAAAAGGAAAGAAAAGAAAAAAACTTTCAAATGGAAGTAAGTCATTTCATTTCGTTATTTGTTTGTGCCAAAAGGGCGTAAGTCATAGTTTCGTTCCAAAAGGGGTTAAGTCATTTTTTTCTTTTTTTATTTCTAAATAACTATACACTCAGGATTTTTTTAAACGTGTAACTTAGTGTTATTATCATCCCTAGATTAGTGGGAAAAATTATCGTTTCCTTAAATTCAATAATAAATCTTACATAGCAAAATCGCGTTTTTTCAAGAACTGAAAAAAATGACTTAACGCCATTTGGAAACAAGCTCTTCATTTAATATCCTATGGTTTTCTTTCTTTCTTTCATTTTTTTCTGTACTTTAAATTTTTAAAATTAATTCAAACTTTATGAATAAATATATTCAAATGGGGACTCTTTTTTAATAAGAAGGTATTGTTGTTATTGTTGACGATATTTTTAAAATCACAAAATTATGTCACTAATTGTAAATTAAATTGAAATTACAATAAAAGTAAGTTAAATCGAAGCCAAATGAAAAAAAAAAATGTGGAATTGCGTTTAACAATTTTTAAATATATATATAAAAAAAAAAAAAAAAAAAAAAAAAAAATCAGTTAGAGCATAATTCCCTGAATCTCAATGGCTAGGGAGCAACCGTAATGTCGAAAATTTATATATTTACTTATAAGATGTTCCTTAATTAAAGATATTCTAAGAGCACTTCAATTTTCCCTTATCAACAAATATGCTACCATAGTAAACATCTCATCTGTATATATATATAAATTACGTGTCACGATGTTTGTCCGCGATAAACTCCTAAACTAAGGAACCGATTTTAATGAAATTTTGCACACTGTGTGCAGTTTGGTTCAACTTGAGAGATAGGATAGTTTTTATCTCAATTTATTGTCACAATATTGTTTTATTGCAATTATTTGTTAATTATAGACCTTTGTTACAGTTGCTCCAAAATATCTGTGAGTTCCATAACTTTAATTGTTGCCAAAAAGAAAAAATACGAGTTCATTTTCTTTCGACATAAAAGTAAATACATTTAATCAAACGTGAACGTTAAAGAATTATAAAAAGTTAAATTATACATCTCACGAAAACTGACGTCATAATCAATTTAAAGATTTTATTCGCATTGATAAAGTATGTACTTATACACAAGCGAAGTGTGACGTCACTGACCGTCTGTGAAATCAAGAAAAAGATTTCTTATGTTAATCGCCCATTGTATTTTTTGTAAAAAATTATTAAAAAACGAGGAAAATTATTTCCGGATTTTAATCCCCATATTTTTGTATAGATATGTATTATTTATCATGTGCATACGTTAGATTGAGTTATTTTGCTGTCAAATTGACAAAATTTTAATTTTAAATTTCAAAGCTCTGTCGTCCTTGGAGTTTTTCGTATTTGGCGATCAAAAACGTAACACGAAAATTTACAAGCTAGATGTATATTTTCGTAATATGTATTGTGAGAAATATTGTTTCATATTATTCATTACTCTCTTAATATAAGTTGTTAAAATAACCATGAATTTTGAAAGGAATTAAATGTGTGCGCCAGATAATTTGGCGATATTATTTTTTCCGCCAAAGATGATAGATATGAAATTTATTCCGCTGCAACATATTAATATCTTATATCAGATACATTATGTATATGCTACAATTTATTTCACGTGACACGTGTGTTAAAAATTTATTTACGACATAACCTTGCTTTTTCAATTTTTGTTGCATTATTCTAATCTGTATCACTTCGTTTTCTTTAAGAAATTTGTGATCTATACATAACGTTCTAAATAAAAAGTAACCATTTCAATATTTTAAAACTTATTTAAAAGTCTGTTTTATTTAACATTAAATTTTAAAACTTAATTAAAAACTTATTTAAAAGTCTGGAAGAGTTTAAGTCTGTTTATTTGTTTTGTAACGCTAACCTATATGATCGATGTTCGAAACTTTAATTAATTATTTCTCTTATTTTTCTTTACTTTTTCTTTAATAACTTACCAATTTAACGTTCCTGATTAAATTTGTGATTTAATATGTATTTTGCATTAAATTTTGACTCATATTTATTGCTGAAAATGCGATCTTAAAATCTTGCAATTTTCTTATCTTAATCCTCAATGCTTTCCTTCTTGATTAACTTGAATTTACTATTAAAATTTTAACATACTCAGAATCTTCTCACCACTTCGTTAAAATTTATTAATCTTTTCAGTAATATATTAATCAGTATATCCCCACAACGATATTTGGCGATTTTTTGTTGGCGATTATGGTTAAATCATAAATCTATAAATCATAAATGATAAATGATAAATGATCCTAAATCATAAATCCTAATCATAAATCAAAAACATAAAATTATGATCCTAAATCATACATCAAAAACATAAAATAATAAATCCAAAATAAACAACATATAGGCTGCCATATTATATCACAAACAGTCCAGAGCGACATCGTTATCGTTCAAAACGGCGCCAAAGAAAAATCGCCAAATCGCCAGTTGTGGGGATATACTGAAGTTATAATTATCCGAATATAATTACTGAAGTTATATTATAAGTTATAGTTGTGGGTAACAACTATAGTATTTCCCCACAACTGGATTTGGCGATTATGGCTAAATCATAAATCTAAAAATCATAAATGATAAAATCATAAGCTAAATCATAAATCTAAAATAAAAGCATGCAGGTTACCATATTTTATTGCAAAGAATCCATAACGACTTCGTTATCGTTCAAAAAGGCGCCCAAAAAAAAAAAAAATCGCCAAATCCAGTTGTGGGAAAATACTATATACCTTATCAAATTATCAACGTATTACTTAGCCTCAGCATCGCGTGGCCGGGTCTGCTAGTATATGTATATATATATATATTTAAAAAATAGCAAAAAATTAGCGGAAACAAAATGTCTCGGGACCAAAATTTTTTTGGCACTAAAACGGCAGGACTAAAATGGCGGGACCAAAACGGCGGGACAAAAGTTTCCTGCTTCGACCATGTATTATAAAATTGTATTTTAAAACAATCATGATAACTTAATTTTATTCATTATTCTCAAGATTGCTCTACATAGTCAACACACAGAGTTTTACATTTCTCACAGCATTCCGAAACCTTTTGAAGGTTTTTATTGTAAAACAGGGAAGATTTGATTTACTTTAATTTACTACTCTCTGAATCGAAATACATCAACATTTATAGCTGCAATTTACAACAGTTATGTACAAGGATGTCATACGAAAGAAATATTTATTTAGGTATAGTGGTAATTTGTCATTAATATTTCTTATTATTTATTACAGATTTACGATAGTCTCTCGTTAGATTTAAGGTTATCTCCGAAAATTCTGAAGAAAGAATCGCACTTCTTACAAAACTGATTGGTGTTATGATACCAGAAAAGATGGGAAAAAAAAAAATCTGTTCTCTCTCTCCAAAATGTGACTTTTCTAAATCCATTCAAGCATCATCTGTTCCATAATATCGACCATACAATGTCGTCCATAATGTCGCCCATACAATGAGTTGACTTTAAATACTTAAAAAAAATAATAATAATGAAGAATTTTAACCAAGTTTTAATTTCAAATCAACGTGCACAATAATATCATTAAATTGTTTAATTTGGATAAAACCCCTTATCGTTTGACTTCATTTTGAGAGAAACTAAAATTCAACTCAATCACCTCTATCATAAATTCTGTGAGGATGTAAAGACGAATCGTGGCACCCTAGTGATGAAGAGGCACCTTCCTCTTTCATAATCGAACCAGCTTTGCGTGTAAGAAAATATAAACATTGAGACTTTAATGTTCAACTTAACAAACATCTAATTAAATCTCTTAAGTGGGGAAAATGGGGCTACCTCTTAATCTTATAAAAATATAATTGATACTTCAGTTCAAACATAATAAGTACGTTTATATTACCCAAAAACTTTCAGCAACATAGTTACATAACGGCGTGAAACTTTCCATATCTCTTTATAATCTGATCCGCATTTGACTATCATCTTTCCTCTTGCAAAACTTCTCAAAACTCGTAAAACTCCTCCATACACTTCAAGACTGCTCAGAGAACCCTTTCTCACCTCACCAAAACTCCCCGAGTATCATTTTAACCTGCTTTTTATGCTTTTCCAATTAATTTACATTTCCTAAGTCATTTGACTTCTGACCATTATATTCTATTTCTTCCTACTTACTATATTTTGAAAAATCTGAAACTTATACTTTCAGCTCGTAGAATACATAGAGTAGTGACTCTTAGAGTAGTGACTCTTAACCGAACTAAGAACCTCGCAACTCCGAATTGTGAACTTCTTACGAAGTCTTCTCATAACCTTACAAGGATAAGAAGACTGCACTTGGAAATAATTTAAAACAAAAAAAAAAAATTATCTAATTGTGATTTAAAAAATAATAATAATAATAATAATAATAATAATAATAATAATAATAATAAAGTCTTTCGGTCTTCTCATTACTATAAATAATGTAATAAAAATATGTGCATAAAACTATTATCCATATCTCTGATCAAATTTAGTTGAGAATGAATTATTGGGAAATTCTATAAAAATACACAAGAATTTATTCTTGTCTATAAAAGTCTCAAAGAGTTTTATAATACTTCTGGTGTATTAAGAAGTACTTATAATTATCATTGTTTTTATTATTTTTTTTTAAACAGCATCATTGCCGCAAGTTATAAACGTATTTTAAAAATAGAAAATTTTAGCACTTTTTTTTTTTTTAAATAAGAATTTATCTTATAATTTTTTCTCTTGGGTATTTCTATAATCATCTTCATATTTTAATTAAACAAAATCCAATAACTATTGTTCTTATTATCTTCGAAAAATTTCCCGAAAGTAAAAATTATTGTCATTATTTATTTTTTCTTTTTACTTATTTATCACAAGATACTTTTTTTAAACATTCTATTTTTAACTCAAGTAGTTTCAATACTTTTTCATTTATATTTGTTCTAAATCAATAAATCAATTCAATGTGATACTATGCTACTACTATTACAATTAATTGCTTTTTTAATTAACTATTTAATTAATTATTTTTTTCACTGCATGCATTTTTAAGTAAAAATTGTTTAATTTTACTTTTGCTTTTTATGTTTAAAAAATTTCTTTGAATAATAAAAGAAAAATAACTTTTTAAGTCGACGAGTAATTTGAAGTGCTTTTTTTCCTCATTATACTTCAAAATTAATTATGATCTAAATTTATAATGAAATATGACATCTTTATTTAAATGAAGTGTTGTACTTAGGATCGAGGTTTTTTATTTTTATTTTTTTTATTTTTTTATTTTATTTATTGTTGAAACTCTTAGGAAAAATTATTCGGTAATTTCGTTGCATATTCATTTTGAACAATTCTTTAAACAAAAGAAGATTAAAGCAATATGGAAAACTCTTTTTTCAATCATTAAAAACGAAAAAGTATGTCAGCAATATTTTCCTACGTTTTTGTTCATGTAAATTGTTTTTCTAAAAACTTTGATGAATTATTAAGTATAAGAGGAATTTTAGAGACTTTTTTTAAATTAAGGAAAATTTTGAAAAACTGATATTGTAACTGTATAAAAACTTTTACGAAAGTAAGCATTTTTTATTCTAACTATTACTTGAGAATTTATAGGGGCATATATTATGTATTTTTACAGTGATGATAAAAACTGTTTATTATGAAAATCTCGACACATAAGAAAATTCTTTTTACAAAATAATTTAAATAACTCTAAACTACATACATACATAGTTTTTTAAACGTATCTACCTTGCTGCATTAATAAATGAAACTGCATTTTACAAATTAGAAATAGAGTGCACGTAAACCACACGACTTTCATTACCCACTGTTATACATACTATAAACTGCCTTTTTTGATAAGTGCAGTTAGAAGCGACTGACTAATCAGTAATCTTATCGATATTCCTGTTGTAATCAATTAATTAATACGATATAACATTTAAAAAAAGAGTTGATAAAGACAGTTTTAAATAAATTGGTAATGCCATATTTTGAGATTTTTAACTACCGAGACCTAAAGCTGATCTATGTAAACAGGACATCGATCAATTATAGCGCAGTGCCCAACTAGTAATACGCACAAAAGATATCTAAAACGCGGTTCGTATAGAAAAAAATAAAGAAAAAAATCGATGTAGTTTTTTTTTAGTTGCCTTTCTTTTTGGCTTCATTTCTCGTCTTCCATATCTTACTTCGAGAAGAGCTCCTGTACAACTGCCACTTTCTTTTTTTTATTTATTATTATTATACGGTAGTCGAAAAATGGAAGTTAAAATTCTCTTAAATGAACCAGTTTGGATTACTGCGATAGAAAAAAAAAAAAAAAAAAAAAAAAAAAAAAAGGAATGAAATAAAGTAAAAAGTAGTTGCAATATAAATCAACAAATATTTATTCTGTATAAGTTTTGAGTTAACATTTATTGACCGTTGTGTTCCTAAAGTTTTAATATTTTGAATTTTTGGAATAGTATTTTCTCTTATAGAAAACAAAACATTTTTTGATAAGAGCTGAATAATTATATAAGATAATAGTTTTGATAAGAGATAATACTTTAAGATAAGAGATAATACTTTTTGATAAGAGATAAAATATAATACCTTTCTTTTTTTAATACAATACATGATTCTGCATTTAGAATACTGGAAAGGTGAAGTTTAAAATCACATGCTTACACATTTTAATTAATAGCACTTTAAGTTTTTTTTTTTTTTTTTTTTTTAAATATGAACACTTCAAGGTATTTTTTAAAAAGTAAATATTTATATTTAATTTAATAGTTAGCTTTAGTTTGAAATATGAGTGTATAACTATAAAATATGAAAAGTTAATAGTTAGTGCTTTTTCAATAAGTAGGAGCAATAACTGCTACGGGAAGACCTACATAAATTTCATTTAGCACAGTGCTCTATGGCAAGCAATTATTTTTTGTATATAAATTTTATGCTTGTTATGTTACATTTACACTCCTGCTCAAAAGTTTATTAAGATTTGCAAACGAACAGTTTTTTTTTTTTTTCAATTTAACAATTCATTTCTCGATGAAATGTTTTTAAACATTGGGTATTTAAAGAATTATGTTTTCCTCGTGTTTTTCAGTGAAGATTGGTTTAAGACAACATTTAGGGGGCCGATAAAAAATTGAGCAAAATCAATAATGTTTATAGTCACCTTGTATTGATAAGTGTACGAAACGAATTGTAACTTTAAGATATGCTAATATAGACCCAGTTCAATTTGGGGGTGAATTTGTGTGACGATTTGTGAATGAATTTGTGTTACGATAGCATACTAAATAACGGAAATACAGTCATTTATTTTAAAACTACAAATATATATATGTATACTAGCAGACCCGGCCACACGTTGCTGTGACTAAGTTATACGTTGAATTATACGGCTGTAAACTATTTAGTACAGTCAAATTATTATTTACGAACAAAGACGAAAACGTTGTAGCCGATGTAAAAACCCACAGGGTTGAGATTTGAAACTTAGGTCAAAATTTGGAAGCGATTGATAAAAATTTTCGTAGTGTTGATATTAAGCACAAATTAATTTCATTGTAGGGTCCTATAAATTTTAATGGAGAAGTGATATATATTATTTCTAATGCTACTTTGGATAAAATTGCTAAAATGACAAATATATAAATTAAATTCTATTAAAATTCTATTAAAATAAAAGTATAAAAGAAACAGACGATTTTAAAATAAATTTTTATGGAGGAGTGAAATGTAATATATGCTATAATGGATAATTTTACTATAAAATGACCTCATCATTTTAAATATTTTAAAGAGGGCAACAGCTGTAGTTATAAAAAGGAAAACAATAAGGCTAAACCAGAAAAATAAGTAAATTTGATAAATATTTTAAAACTTTAAAATTGGATATCTTATGAAATATTGGACATTTAAAGTAAATACATGTATCATTTTAAATAGAAAAAGATTTTGGAAAAGTTTAGTGTATTTTAACGAAGTGATGAGAAGTTTTTGAGTATGTTAAAATTTTAATAGTAAATTCAAGTTAATAAAGATGGGAAACATTGAGGATTAAGATAAGAATAATTATAAGATAAAAAAAAAATAAAAAAAAAACTTTTTATAAACCATGCTTTTAAATTTTAATATACTAATAATATACTAATTAAAAGGAAAATGATAAATATTCTATCATAGTTTGAAGTCAAATTTGTTTTCAAATGTCTAAATAAAATATCTGATGTAAGATACTAATATTTTGCAGCGGAATAGATTTCATTTCTGTCATCCTTGGCGAAAAAAAAAGAATATCGCCAAATTATCTGGCGAAAATATTTAATTCCTTTCAAAAATCATGGTTATTTTAACAACTTATATTAAAAGAGTAATGAATAATATGAAACATTATTTCGTACAATACATATTACATGTCATACATACGTACAATGAATGATACATATTACATTTCGTACAATGCATACATCTGGCATGTATATTTTCGTGTCACGCTTTTGATCGCCAAATAATAATAATAATAATAAAAAAAAAACCAAGGGCGGCAGAGTTTTGAAATTTAAAATTAAAATTTTGTCAATTTGACAGCAAAATAATTCAATCTAACACCCGCGATAACTAATACCTATCTATACCCAAATATAAGGATTAAAATCGGGAAATAAATTTCCTCGATTTTTAATAATTTCTTACAAAAAATCCAGTGGGCAATTAACATAGGAAATCTTTTTCATGGCTGCACAGACGGTCAGTGAGTCACACTTCGCTTGCGTATAGAACTCATAGATATAGTATAGTATATATAGAATAGAGTGATCATTGGGGAGAAAAAAGTTATTCCTTTTCATTTGGGAAAAGGCGACGTTTTTACCAAAATATGGCCATCTTTCCCCGAGTGAATACACACGGGAATTCATACTAATATTTTAGCAAATAATATTTATGAATAATTTATTTGCTAAAGGGGAATGGAAGACTCCAGATACAGTTTCAAATTCATATTTCTTTCTTTCTTTTCTTTTCTTTTCTTTTTTTCTTTTTTTTTTCAATACCACTTAATGGCTGTTTCCAAAGCTTTTATTTATTTTTTTGTTCCGGCATCAAAAATCTTTGTACGATAACATGGGGATGAGAGATCTATATATATTACTATATCTATGATAGAACTACATTAGCACTTTATCAATGTGTATAAAATCTTTAAATTGATTATGACGTCAATTTTCGTGAGATGCATAATTTAACTTTTTATAATTTTTTAACGTTCACGTTTGATTAAATGTATTTATTTTTATGTCGAAAGAAAATGAACTCGTATTTTTTTTTTTTTTTTTGGCAACAATTAAATTAATGGAACTCACAGATATTTTGGAGCAACTTTAATAAAGGTCTATAATTAACAAATAATTGCAATAAAACAATATTGTGACAATACATTGAGATAAAAACTATCCTATCTCTCAAGTTGGACCAAACTGCACACAGTGTGCAAAATTTCATTAAAATCGGTTCCTTAGTTTAAGAGTTTACCCCGGACAAACATCGTGACACGTAATTTATATATATATACAGATATTAGCATGTTTTTAAGCTATTGTATAGCTTTTATCGCAGGCTTTGAGCGCGGCGACCGAATCGAAAAATTCCGTAACGAAAAAAAAACCTAACACAGTTCGGTAGACTTCGGCTGTACGAAGCTCGCACAGATCGAGACGAGCTGCTCCGAAATCAGACGAATACATAAGCAGCTGTTTGTGAGAAAGTATATAGGTGTATAGGTATCTATCATCTATGTATAACAGTGAATAGCTGTACGCGTAAAATTTGTGTATAAAGTAGATCAGATAAAACTTGAATATCTCCATTCGACTTGCAGGCCTTTAAAACCTATTAAATACCTTTTCTCTATTAAAATTTGTTTTCTTATCATTATTGTTATCTTATTCATTAATATCAAAGAAAAACCTTGAATATCCCCATTCGACTTGCAGGCCGTTAAAACCTATTAAATACCTTTTCTCTATTAAAATTTGTTTTATATCGGTCACCACGCTCAAAAAGTGTAACTTGAATTAATATCAAAGAAAAAACTTGAATATCCCCATTCGACTTGCAGGCCTTTAAAACCTATTAAAATACCTTTTCTCTATTAAAATTTGTTTTCTTATCATTATTGTTATCTTATTCATTAATATCAAAGAAAAACCTTGAATATCCCCATTCGACTTGCAGGCCGTTAAAACCTATTAAATACCTTTTCTCTATTAAAATTTGTTTTATATCGGTCACCACGCTCATAAAGTGTAACTTGAAATTATATCAAAGAAAAAACTTGAATATCCCCATTCGACTTGCAGGCCTTTAAAAACCTATTAAAATACCTTTTTTCAAAAAATAGAGTTAGATCATTGAAATTTGGTACATCGAGGTTTTCGATACCTACAAATCGATTGCGGATATTTTTGATATATTCTCATTGCGGATATATTCTCATTTATTCAATAAAAGAAAAAAATTTGTCTTCTTATCGGTCACCACGCTCAAAAAGTGTAACTTGAATTAATATCAAAGAAAAAAACTTGAATATCCCTATTCGACTTGCAGGCCTTTAAAACATATTAAATACCTTTTCTCTATTAAAATTTGTTTTCTTATCGTTCACCACGCTCAAAAAGTGTAACTTGAATTAATATCAAAGAAAAAACTTGAATATCCCCATTCGACTTGCAGGCCTTTAAAACCTATTAAAATACCTTTTCTCTATTAAAATTTGTTTTCTTATCATTATTGTTATCTTATTCATTAATATCAAAGGATAAACTTGAATATCCCCATTCGACTTGCAGGCCTTTAAAACCTATTAAATACCTTTTCTCTATTAAAATTTGTTTTCTTATCGTTCACCACGCTCAAAAAGTGTAACTTGAATTAATATCAAAGAAAAAACTTGAATATCCCCATTCGACTTGCAGGCCTTTAAAACCTATTAAATACCTTTTATCTATTAAAATTTGTTTTCTTATCGGTCACCACGCTCAAAAAGTGTAACTTGAAATTATATCAAAGAAAAAACTTGAATATCCCCATTCGACTTGCAGGCCTTTAAAAACCTATTAAAATACCTTTCCTCAAAAAATAGAGTGAGATCATTCAAATTTGGTACATCGAGGTTTTCGATACCTACAAATCGATTGCGGATATTTTTGATATATTCTCATTGCGGATATATTCTTATTTATTCAATAAAAGAAAAAAATTTGTTTTCTTATCGGCCACCACGCTCAAAAAGTATAACTTGAATTAATATCAAAGAAAAAACTTGAATTAATATCAAAGAAAAAAAAATACTGCATAAATAAAATAAATAAATAATTATAATTGCATAAGTTGGTAAAAAATGCTATGCAATAGCTTTACCGTGGCAGTCCTCGAGTGCCACACGTATTTTTTTATTTATAATACACAGCGTTTTAATTGAAAATTATTCCGACTTTCAGATAAATTGAAAAAATACTTTTGAAACAATATACTGCAATCGGAATACAAATATCTTAAATATCTCGCGAAATATAAGTGTTTGTATTATGAGAAAGATATAAAATAGCGCATGTGCAAAAGATAGGAAATTTTTATTACAGAGAATGAAAGGTGCTTGAAAGCTAGATATATTGGGCAACTTTTGTCAAAAGTACATTTGAATAGAATAAAAATTAAGCACATTGTCGACAAAAGAACGAGCTAGATTTTAGGTATTTTCCAAGAATTTAAATTGCATTAGTGGTTTTTCACATGCCGCGTAATTAATTTGAAGATCCAATTATTTCAACCGCGCTCCAAAAGTACTTTTTTTGCAAAAAAAACCTTATAAGCTTGTAAACTGACTTATTTTATGCTTATTTTTTCAAGATTTGTGAGTTTATAAAATATTTTTCACAAAAAAGTAACGTTTTCATAAAAATGCTCATATTTCGAGAGATATTTAAGATATTTGTATTCCGATTACAGTATATTGTTCCAAGAAATGTTTCTTCAATTTATCTGAAAGTGGGAATAATTTTTGTTTAAAATTGTGCATATTATAAATAAAAAACATGTTGATTTTTTTTTTCCAGTTTTAAAATAAATGCTTATATCTACTTTATTTAATATTCTATCGTAGCACAAATTCCTCCACAAATTGTACAAAGTCTATGTCAACATTAACATATCTTAAAGTTACAGATCGTTTCTTTAACAATACAACGGTGATCATAAACATTATTGATTTTGCCCAATTTGTTACCTGTCCCTAAATGTTTTCTTAAACTAATCTTCACTGAAAAATATGAGGAAGACTCAGTTCTTTCAATACTCAATGTTTCTAAACATTTCATCGAGAGCACGGATTAAAAGAGAAGGATGTATTACTAATGTTACGGAAAGGTACTAATTTTCATCTTACAGATAGAGGGCGACCAATCTCGAAAATACACCAATCAGCGCGTTTTTACATTTCTGGCTGTTCCTTCGTTGGATGACTGAAGCCGAAGGGGCGGGCTTTCCCTTTCTTCCGATGAGTTTCAAAGATACAACACCAGGCGGCGATCGGATCGCTTACTCTGTTCGGCTGAATTAATGCGGAAAATAAAGCTCCGTTCCCCACGCTGACCGCCCTATCTAGTTTGTCATCCTGTATCCTAATCCGTGATCGAGAGATAAGATTTTTCATTGAAAAAGGGCCCTCTCCGTGGCCGAGTCGTTGTGTCACCACACTGCTAATCGCCTTCGAGCGTAGGAGAGCAGGTTCGATTCCCGCACTGCCCCTGGGTGTTTTTCCATTTCTTCATATTGTAATTGTGTCATGTGCTATCTGTTTTTATCTAACAAAGATTTCCAAGAGGACTATGAGTCAAACAACCAATCTCATGTGTATATGTTATCAATAATCAACAACAAACAAATTGAAAAAGTCTGATCATTTGCAAATCTTGCTAAACTTTTGAGTAGGAGTGTATTATACTTCGCAATTTCCATATATATCACAACTCTCAAAACGTTGTGTGGTTTAAATGTTACTGACTAAACTTCCAGAACCCAAAAGGTAGCAAATTGCAGATTCACCTTCAAATTTTTTTCCAAAATATTTGCTTATTAAAATCTGGTTTTACGCCATTTAAATCAAAATTAATTTTGTGCGTTGTAATAAAACAATAAAAAAAATGAATAATAAATAAAATAACATTGTAGGTTAAGCAGTTTTCTTGTAATAGCTGTTTTTGTCAACTATGTAAAAATTCAATAGGGCTGAATTTTCTCTTTTCTTTCATTCTTTTCTGTTGGATTTTGTGGGATTTTTATGAAATATTGCCTAAGATCTCGTAAATCGGTATTACTACACTTCCTTATATTTTGTACGAAGAAGTATTGTAATTTCGATTGTAATGAAAAGATGACAACCCATTATAAAGTTTTCTGTAGATACTAATGATTCAGGATAAATTACCAAAAAATACACACACAATTTCACATCTGAAATTGTTTATTTCCGAGAAATTACAACTGTCGAAACAAATTAGACAAGTTAAAGCGTGTGATTTTTTTATCAATAGGTTTGATTACAAATTTTATTAAATTGAACATGATTATAATGATTGATAAAAAGTTTAATAAATATTTTAATTTAAAATACGGGATATTAACATACTTTTTTTTAATTATAAAACTAAAACAAACACAAGTTTTTGCTATCGCACACTAATATATCATTTTGCGTAACCTTAAAGACTTGTACCCTGTGACCATTCCAACAATTTCTTCGATATCATCCTATATGAACGCATCACTTACCGGTTAAAGAGAACAAAAATTTAATAAATATAGCTTTTCTCCATTAATATTTTACATGTGCAGTTTGGATCACTTTTCACCAACAGATGTTGAGATATAGCCATGAAAACTCGAAGAAAGTGAATAATAGCAACGTCACTTGTTAATCGACATGCACCTTTGTTCAATCCGCATGATTTTTCATAATATTTATTTCACATGCCAAGCTTAGTGAATTCATATATCATATAAGCTTAGATATTAACTTCAGGTAAACGGAATTAACTTGCAGCACAGTCGTGCCGACAGATTTGTACCCAAAAAGAATCAGCATAATTTTTCATTATATTCTCATGCATATGAATTTTCGTGTACTTATAATCTATAGTAGTTTAAGTACAGCTTATACTTACATAGATGGGAATAAAAATTAGCGGTGCCATCTGTTAAGCGATTTATTTAAAAACTCTAATCAATATGAAGGTACGTGAAGGTCTAACAAAGTATAAAGTTATGTTGAATTCCAAACATTGATTTCTAAGGCAGCACCAAAAATTAAAATTAAAATTAAAATAAAATAAAATAAAATAGACTGACTAATATATTTTTTTAAATGGTCAAATTGTCTTCAGGACATCTCAGTGCGTGTAAACCATTCATAAACTAGAGGTCGAACAGTTTCACGAATCTGTATTTACTTTTTATTTATATAGAAGAAAGTAAACAACAACAACAAAAAATCTTTACAATTCGAAGTTATTTTTACCAGGATCTCTCAATTTTTTGATAAACTATTTTAAGAGAAATAATAAATACTAATAGAGTATAATGCTATAATGAAATTTAATAATAAAAATGAATTTAAAGTAAATTATTACTTTTGTAAAAATATTTCCAATATCATGTACAGGAAGTTTGGGATTATAGGATATTGTCATTGGAATTATAGTCAATAGAAACACTGAGATTTCATTTGCTTTTTTTGAGATGCAATACTCCAAACAAGATGCGCTACGAATATTTATGAGACTGAAAGCAACAAGATAAACATTTGCATTGAATATGTAAACACGTTTAGAAAACTTTATTTTCGTTGTTTACTTTGGATGTTTAAAAGAGAGTTTAAAATAATTTATTTTCGTATTCAGAAAGAAGCTTCAGCGTACAAAATCTGGTTATTTGCCAGGAACATTTTTTATACTAATTCTAATTTCTTGAATAACAATTTTATAGCAAAATATTAATGTAATTATATCAGTAAAGTGAAACATATTATCTTGTAAAATATATATAACTAAAAGAATATTCATGGTTTTATTTTTATTTGAACTTATTTTTCTTAGAGCTGAAAATGTATATGATGTCATTTATTTATTTATTTATTTATTTTTAATTTCACTATTAAATCAGTTTCTATAGATGTTGTGATAAAAATTTCTTATGACGTTTGCTTTACATTTTTTAAAATAATCTAGCTTAGGATCGAGTTAGAGAAATGGTTAATTTCTACTATTTCTGTATTGTTATATGGTATTATTAATAATCTATTCGGCCTATTAGTATATATTTCTGTTTGATTCTCAAACGAATTTAAATCATTTAGCATCGATTTCAATTAAAAGCACAACATATTAAATTAAAAGCATCATACTTTACATCGTAACGCCAATAAATCTTTTAGTTAAAAAAAACTCGAAGAAATTGTAATTTTTTAAATATTTTAAGTTATTTTAATTGTATTTTAGAATTCTATTTCATTTAAATAAATGTTTTGGACATAATTCGGTGGTTTATTGCGGGAGGCCGAGAAAGAAAACCGCCAAATCATCAACTGGCACTTTTTGTAAAATATTAAATTTTTCTTTTAAATTATATTTTCGACTTATTTAATTTCTTTCAAATTATGCTTAAAATTTACTTTTTCTCAGCATATTGATTCAGCTGTGGCATCCTTTTTTTTTCTTTCTTCTAAATCATCCTTAAAATTCACTTCAAATGTGAAATGCTTTTTTCATACTGTGCTAAATTTGAATACATCGTGGTATGTGTAAAAAAATTCATTTTTTATATTAAGATCTAACAAAAAATTAGTATAATAAGTTTCAAAGAATCGTATAGATGAATATTTACTGATTAATCTATATAAATAAACCAAAAAATTTGTCGGCGGAACATATTCGGGCGGACCACTCCTATTTTTGGTTGGTCTGGATTTAACTACTTTGGTGATGAAAGTCGGCCATTATTTTTAGTAAAAACTGATGAATTTTTTAAAAAGATACTGCATAAACTTATAATTATTGGGGTATTTATAGTATTTCCTGTCAGTGTGGTTTATCATATATTGGCCAAACTAAACGCAGTCTTAAATTTCGTCTAAAAGGACATATGAATTACATCCGCAAACAAGAAACCAATAAATCGGCTGTTTCGAAACATTGCTGGGAGGAAAATCATAATTTTAAATTTAATTCAGCTAAAATAATTTGCAGACCTAAATTCATTCATGAACTCGATTTCTTTGAAGCGTTTCACATTCATAAAATTTTTAAAAACCTTGTAAATTGTGATTTCGCTGTTCCCTATTTGTCTGACTGTTGGAAATTTTATATTCAGTCCACATTTTCTTAATTTTTCTACTGTTTACACAGCTAACTTTCCTAAATTCCTCTTGGCCACTCTCTCCACCTTTCCCGTAATCCTATTGGTTGAACTAAATCCGGCCCCTCTCTTATATATACGAGCACTGCTCCTGATTCAGAATCCTTTTTGCACTGAAGACGGTACGCTTTAGGCTACCGAAACAGCTGTATGCATTTCCAATATTTTTCTTTGGCGTTTCTGACGTAGTAGTTTATTCGGGTCTTTATACTGCATAAAGGTTGTACTTTTTTAAAAGAGCTCTAGATATTGTTCAATTTTTGTGAGGACATTATATACATCAAGTTATCAGATTTAAAGATATTACGTTGCAAATTTTCACA
Organism: Salticus scenicus; assembly: GCA_963930645.1. Classification (NCBI taxonomy): domain Eukaryota; kingdom Metazoa; phylum Arthropoda; class Arachnida; order Araneae; family Salticidae; genus Salticus; species Salticus scenicus. Next base: position 245,359,286 of record OZ005652.1, read on the forward strand.
ACGCGATATCATTCGATTGCTTTTATCTTAAAATAAGTGTCTAATATTAAACAAAAAACAGTCTAATATTAAATAATAATGAATAACTTTTTAAAAATTATCAGTTTTGAAGTTCTAAGAGCTGCAAGTTTTAAATTACAGCGTGCTTATTTCCCATACATAATCCATTAAATTTGTAGACTATTGTTGATTCATTCTTGAGAATCATTCACATAAGGCCATAAAGCACTGTTGGAAAACGAGTGCAAAATGGAAGAAATATTTGATTTAATTTAATTTATAATATGCCATTTTGACTTTTTGACCTCAAAAGGAACTTTTGATCATGTTACAAAGCCCAAAATGTGATATAAAACATAAATAGTGATTCAATTCTTTTGAAAATTCATTTAAATTTAGTGACCACGAAACGGGCGTAGCCTGCTAGTTTTAAATAAATTTTTAAATTTTGTAAGAATAATCATGACTGTAGCCAGCAAATTAAGAAAATCAATCTCATTTTTTAACTTAAAATGCAATAAATTGAGTAAAATTAAAATAATCGTTTGCAGCTTGAAAATTATAATTTAAATGGCTAAATATATCTAAACTCAAAAATCAAAATATTTTTTTAAGAATTTTACATTTAAGAAAATTTATGGATTCAACAAACAGCCGCCAACGATATTAACAAATGATACTTAAACTCATTAAAGGCATTCACTTTTCTTAATATTTGTGGTTCAAAGTCAGGGATTACTTTCATTTGTGTTTAAGTTAGTTAATGAAAATTTTAAAGCGCAAACTCTAAAAAAAAAAAAAAACACTTTAAATGTGGCAGATTTTATCTGATTTTGCCTTACATTCAAAAACTAATTAAATCATGCGCACGAATTTTTTTATTGGTTTAATTAATCGGTGAATAATGAAATTTTGAAGTTCAGCGTGAAAGCTGGCCACACTGTCTCCATAAACAGTACAATTGACGCATACGATATTATTTAAATAATTTCACTATATTTATTAATTTTGACCTGAAAATTTTCATCATTCTCGTTATTTCTGGGTATGTAGATTTATGGGAATATTTATGACGACTATTATGAGGTGCCGTGGGAGTATACCTTCCTTGTTAGACCTTAAACTGTTACACCTTTTTTTTTTTTTTTTTTTTTTTTTTAAGAAATGCAGAGAGGGAGAATGTTATTTGAGTATTAAGCAAGATTCTTTTTTATGTTTTAAATAGAAAATAAAAACCTTAAAAATGTTATATAGTGAACATGATGTAGAAAAACTATTTTTACAATGAAAAAAGTATTAAAACAAGAATAGAAAATTATGCATTTCGCACCTTTTAGCATTTTTCAACTGTACGACTGTACGTAATCTTTGCTTTGGTTAATTTTTTAAGTCACACTTTTTTTAATCACAGAACGGACAGTAGAAAGGACAGAAAGACAGATAGGTAGATTAATTGAATTCATAACCAAGCTTAAACACATTATTTGCAGTGTTAAAAATGCTTAATAAAAACGAAATGAAATCCTAGTAGTTTCCAATTATAGCCTTTAATATGAGTATATTCTTGTTTGTCTCTGTAAATATTAATTCTCACCATACTGTACTCTATATAAAGCAATTTTTTTGGCATATTAATAATAAATGCCAATTACCTTATGACCTCTGTAAAATAAAGGTATTCAAATGTGATTTAAAATTACATCGCATAGAACACAAGGCTTTGAAATACTTTCGGGGTTTTCTGTACAAGAACCAGTGGTAGTATGTACTCCCTCTTCAAAAGGGAACATCCCATAGTGAACCTGAATAATACATATCAGTTTTAAGGGACTCCATGAATATTTAAGGGAGTCAGAGCGCGAATTGGCGGATAGATAGACTGATAAACTAACTGTATAAATACTTTTCAACTGCTTTGGAAAATGTTTAAAATGGGAATTACAGACATTTTTATACTTTCACAACTGAAACATTTTCTTTAAAGATTAGAAATTCTAATTACCAACCAATGAAAATATCTTTATAGTTTAATTGTTTATATAAAATTAGAGAACAGCTTTCACGCATCAGTTTTATTTTCGTCTGAAAAACTCATCTATTAAAGCCATATATTTTTAACTAGCCGCCTTCAGCGACCAGCTGGTTCGCGATCCCTGAAAAATCTGACTTTACGAAACTCCCGCTCGGTGGCGCCTGCGGCGCCTTTTTCCCGTTTCAGGTCTAATAACAGCTTATTGATATATCGTGAAAATTGCTTATTGAAATCGCAGTAAATTTCCGTGAGGTAGCGCCTTCGGTGCCCTCTTCCCTATTCAATATCTGAAACAGCCTGTTCGCTCACCATGTTATGATCTTTCAAATTTCTGACTTTAGTTAAGTCCCGCTCGGCGGCGCCTGCGGCGCCTTATCCCCGTTTTAGAACTTACAACACCTTCCTCGCTCATTAGAATTTGAAATATTGAAATTTTAAAATATTACAGCGCCATCTGGCGGTAGAAATTTCGGTAATATATTGTGCAATTCCAAATCAACAAAGCTTTCAAATGATGTATTACTTATGAAATTATTTTAATTAGTAGCTGAGATACAAAAAAAAAAAAAAAAAAAAAAAAACCTAATTAAGACACCTTAAAACATGTAAATCAGGTGAAATCTCGAATTATACTTTCGATAATATAAAAATGAAATTATACTAATTAGAAGCTGAAATACAAAGATAATACAAACATTTTTTAAAAAGATTTGTGTCTGACTTATCTGTGGTTTTCTCCAAAACTTGCTAATTCCGGGCTATATACCGTTAAAAATTATTAGTACGAAATGTGGAAAATCTGAATTCGAAACTCTGTAAAATATAAAAGAAAAAACATTTTCTGAGTTTTCCGTAGTTTTCTCCGAAAGTTTCGTACAGAATTTGAACGGCTTATATCATTTTAATAGCCTGCAATAAAAATACTTTAAAATATCTTTTGAATGATGTATTATGTATTACAATAATGAATATCTCTGATATATTTTAGACTCAAAATGGCTAATCTATCAAGGGCGATTAACGATTTCTATTGAAAAATTTCTCTAAAATTTAAGAATTCCAAAACTGCTTTTTTACAACCGAATTCATAAAAAAAAAGGAAAAAAAAAATCAATATTATTCTGTTAAAAGTAACTTTTGGTGTCATTAATAGATGAAATAAAAATGAATTTAAATAAATATAATATGTCTATTTATTTTATTTTTAAAGCTATACTTTAGATTTTTTAACTGCATACAGGTGAGCCATAATGACGGGAAGTTCTGCTTTTGATCGATTTTAAATTGAAAAAATTCAAAAACTGCTTTTTTTATTTCTAGTACTCTGTCACGTGCTCGAAAAACGAAAAGCAATTTTCCCGACCGGAAGAATATTTAGCCAGCATGTCTAGCACCTGGCACTGAAGAATCTTTGATAAATGAAATAACTGCCAGTTGCCAACTAAATTTCATACTTTAGTTAATTTCAAAAAATCTAATTGCTGTAGAGATAAGCCACTTGCACTCTTAGATTCGGAAAAAAATCCCCTTTCATTTGGTACCTAATTCGTAACGGTCGGACTAATATTTCTAATTTATTTTCCATTTTTTCTGATTTTAACTCCGTTAAAATATATATTTTTATGCAATCGTGGTGAATTCTGAGTAATTGAGATCGCTTTTTGATTAGACATGGGTCTACATTTTAATTAATATCTCCGCAACTAATTAAAATTTTTAAATTCTGTTTTCACTATGCATTCGGGCAGGCTTCGGAGCACCGGTATGTCAAATTTTGTACTTCTGCGTTCGATAGGGGCTGAATGTATAGATGCTCAGACAGACAGACAGAGAGACAGACAGACATCTCCCTTTATTACTATAGATATATCGTTTTAAAACTGAAAATATGTTTGCGAATTCCAAATGCTCTTAATAAATATTACCATTGCATATGTTGATTAGAAGGATTGCAACCCGCATCTGCAATTTACATTTTTTAAAACATTTTCATTAAACTCAGTGGTTTTATTTATTTTTCGTTAATAATAGAATATCATAATCTCGATTCTGTACAGTTTTTTTTTTTTTTTTTTTTTTTTTTTACTTAAACCTACAAAAGTTTAAATTGATTCTATTCTTACATTATGTTGATAATCTTAGACAGATTTATTATTTCAAGATCATTAAATGAAAAATAAAAAACAGCATACAATCCACTGAAACAATCAATAAACAACGCTAAAGAATTTTTTTCTTTTATGAAATAGCGTCTTTTATTGATTAAAAAACCTTTTACATTTTAAAATCATGCATATTTAATGAAAACGTTACGTCCGTCGCAAAAATAACAAGTTGACAATTTTCTTCTCTTGTATACAACATTATATTATTAGCGATAATGCAACAAGAAAATTCCGAATAGCCGTTGGGAGTAGATTTGTAATATCATCCTTTTCATTAAAATCTTTATGTATTCAATGTAGAAAGAAAGGAAAGGAAATAAATATATTTCTCATGATGGGTAATCTATTCAATTTATCACATATTGGATTCTGTTTAACGTAATTGCAACGGATAGTGTTAAAGTGAAAGGATATTGGTGTTGTAAAGCTTTAATGAAACTCATTTTAGATTTGAAATTTCTTCACACAAAGAAATGAAATAAAAGGATGTAACATCTAATAAGAAAGCGAAATTTAAACTATTTATTATTAGTACTTTACTTTCTCTTACCCATAGGGTCGAGAAAGTATTGTTTTAGGATCAAATTTTCGAACGTGAGTTTTTGTTATATTTACATGTTCTGAGGTCCCCTGAATACGAAAATCATGTATATGTGAATGATATGCGTGTCTGTCTGTCTGTGTGTTTGTCTGTGTGTCTGTGTGTCTGTGTGTGTGTGTTATCAGCATATCTCAAGAAAAAATAGTAGCAGAAATTCCAAACACGGTATGCTAAATGTGTATCATATAGGGATGCTACACGAAGCTTTTCGTTAAGGTAAAGCAAATGGTTCGTGTACAGGGACACTCAAAAGTATTCAAATACATTACGTCCATGGGGGGAAATTTCAGGTAAGTAGAGTTTAGCATCTATAGACTGCACTAAACCAAATGAAACAAATATATATTTTTCGTAATAGAGATAGTCAACTGGAGAAAAAAAAATTTGTATATAAGAGCCTCTCCTAGTAAATTTTCATGATGGGTATCTTTCAAAAGAGCTCGCCAATACCTTTAAAACGAATGGTTGAACCATCGATCTGCGATAATTTAAAACAAAGTTATCGATTTTTTTTAATGTAATATTGAGAATAAATTCAACTTTTTTTGGATATTTAGCGTTATACCACTTCTCTAATATGGAACTCTTCTGCATTATCATGGAAGATAATTTTTTTTAAATAATAAGTTTAATAAATTATTTTTACTGAGTGAATTTGTATAGGAAAATATAGAAGAAAGTCGTGTGGTGGCCACAACACACTATTTATTTGTTGTTAATGGATGTGCTTTACTAATAATATTTTACCATTTCCAGGAAAGCTGTTCGGGAATTGAAATAAATTTTTTTAGAGATATTGTAAATAATGTATGTTTTAAGCTAAATATTCATTTGTTTTTTGTATATTTACACGTTTTGAGGCTTCCTGATTACCGTAGTCAAGTTTTTTAACGTTTGATCTTTGTCTGTGTCTCTTAGAGTAACTTAAAAACGAATAATTTTAGGAGATCCAAATGTTGTATTTTGAAGTTAATATAAGTTTGTTGCTGGAAAAGCTTGACCAAGATTGATAAGTTTCAATGAATGTTGCGTGTGAAAATTGTCTGAATAATTTTAAGTAAATTTTAATTTTAATAACAGAATTAAATTCTATATAAATGTAGGTGCATGAAGGAAACGGGGGGTTGAGGGGAGCGGTAGCACCCCTCACACAGAACTAACTATCATATAAAAATCTTCCGAAGCCAAATTTGAATTGTTTAACACAGGTTTACACAACAGTACTCGTTATCTTACCTCTTAATCTCCAACCTGTATTTTTAGTATTAAATTTCAGGGTAAGAGAAATTCGTGTGAGTGACGCAGCAGATTTTTTTTTTTTTTTTTTTTTTTTTTCATTAAATGATTTTAAAATAAGACAGTTGCATTAATAAATATGTACATATTTTATTTCATAAATCTTACATTTGTATACTTTAATAACTGTGATTTGTAAGGTTCAAATTTGACAATTCAAACATTTTTTTAAATATTTGATTGCGTAACGTATGTAAACAGTAAATAAATTTTTAAAGAGTTGTTTCGCTTTATTACTCTACCTATATAAATTAAAGAAAGCATATAATTTATCCGTCGTAGAATTTCTTAGAAAAACACACGCAAACTTAAAGAATGCAATCTGATTTCATTAAAATGTTTGATTTGCTCTTGTATTTGAAAATGCAAATAGAAAGAATCCGTTTGAATATGTCTATTAATTTTGAACTGGCATTAACAAAATTTTTACAAAATTTTTTGCGTAATTGCCTTAGTACCATTATTAATAAATGACAAATTAAAAATAAGTTTCTAGTAGATTTCTTTATTCCATTAAACCATTAAATTAATTCGTTCTATCTTTTAACGGAAAAAAAAGGGAAATACAACTACATGAATATAAAAGCTAGAAATCAAGATCTTCTATTTTTTTTTTTTTTTTTTTTTTTTTTTTTATTATAAAAAAAAATATAATAATAATATTTTTTTAGTACTCATATGTATATGTATAAATGGCTAAGAGATTTCCTTGGACTCTGTTTGTCTGTGTGTGGACGCAAGTTGCCACCTAATTTTCATACTTTAGTTAATTTTTAAAAATCTAATTGTCCGATCGATAACATGTTTAATCCAACGGATTAAGGAAAATCGCCCCTTTTATTTGGTACTTTAATTGTAACGAAATTTTGATTAATTTTTTTTTAAATTAATTAAAATATGAAAATAATAATCCGGTAATAGCTTTAAAATTGGACATTTAAATTTTTAGTTATTGCAAATTTTTAGTTATTTAAATAGTATGTTTTAGAACGGATAAATCGCGCTTGGCATGAAAGCTAATTCAGCATTATATTAAAGAGCTGTACTTGTTGATAATCCTGGGTAATTAAAAAATTTTTTATGCTGAAATACACATTTTTCGCCAAGGACTGCACTTTCCCAAAAGCCATTTTAAGCGAATTAGCGCATCAAAAATATAAATAAACTGTAAAATAGTTAAAAAAGGAAAGGAAAGGAAAACGAAAAAAAAGAAAAAGAAAAAACCAGAAAAAAATAATCACATAAATTATGTATTTTTGTCTATAGTGGCGATAAAAATTCAAAAGTCGCGAAGGGGAGCTATATTAAGGCATAGATATAGTAATTTATATAGATCTATCATCCACATGTCATCGTGCAAAGATTTTTGATGGCGAAAACTTTTTTTAGCATCAGCCATTAACTGGTATTGAAACCTTTGGAACTCGGCAATTGCTGTTGATGAATTTTTAAAATGCCAATGTATTGAGCGTATTTCAATTGTACTAAAAAATATAAGAAAGGAAATGTAATACGTTTTTATAAGTAAGTTATATTTGACTAATTTATGAAAAATATAGCTTTTATAACCAATTGCTTTGTTGAATATGTTTGTGTGTCTCTATACACAAAACAGTAGCGGTATTTGCGCAATCTTCAATAACGAATTTTGCATTACATATGTCAGTTTTAAGGGATTCCGTGAAAATTTAGGGAATTAGAGCACGAACAGACACAGACAAACCGAAGTCATAAACACTTTTAAAAATGTCCGTCTTTCTTCGAGTAAAAAGGAATCACCTTTTCTACCTCGATGATCAATTTATGTCTCATTATTATCTATGTATTAAGGCTGTACAATAATCAGGTTTACACATTTCTTTATTTCTTTATTTATTTTTCTATATACCAAATGCAATTAACTAACTCAACTACTATTATAACCACAAAAATTAATTGTCTCATGCGAAAGACGCAGCCGATCATCACAGCACATTGTAATATTACATTTGGTGTGGAATTTTTGTCGTTTTATGGTAGGTCGAATAAATCAAATAAATATAGAAAATAAAGTGAAAGGAAGTATTATATATGCACCACGTATAGTGCTGTTCATATGTAACTGGGATTCAAATATAAAATTGCTACTTGAATTTTTCCCATGCTGTCCGTTTCGAAATTGTCCTCTGATAAGTACCCAAATGAAAAATCTTATCAATTTGACAATTAAAAAATGTGTTTAACCTTTTCTGCTTAGTATTTTGTTTTCCTTCTGAAGTATATTTATAACTATTCCTAATGTAATTTTTATTGTCTAGCTACATTTTGTTTTTTATAGAAAGAATTAAAACAAACACGTTTGTATTTGAAGCATTGCTGCAAAATTCCATAAATTTTAAAATATCTGTTTTCCAAAAATTCTTTTTATCTGGATAAGGCTTTACATTATGAGAAGAATACTCACCCAAAAAGGGATACCTTCTTCACAGGATGCATATTTCATTCGAGCTTTCATATTCTCGTTCTCTGTGACATTTCATATCCATGTCACATGCTTCCGCAATATACCATTTCAAACTTACAACGGTGAAAAATTTATTTATTGTATTCATGCAATTTATTATTTTCCTGTATTGTCAAATAGTTTTTAAAGTTCAATATAAATGAAGATTAGTCAATAGTCAAGAAGAGATATTTTAGTAATATTTTATATATTAAATTATTGCATAGTAAAATTTCACATGGGTATAGATTTTAATGAATGACATGACTTTCTCATACCTCAGATCGTCATTGGACCGTGTTAGGCTAAATTATTTTACTGTTACCTCAAAATGCCCTGAAATGATTTGTAATGTACTATTTTTCCTGTTCGTTTGCGCATAAAGAAACAAAAACGCCGTTATGTACTGTTCTAACATGTGGACCATTTAAAATAGGTCTTCCTAAAACTGAATTTTCAGATTCGAATTGATTGCAAAGTCGTTGCATCGCACTGCGAGAGGCGTTAAGCCCTCTAGCACTCTCAACTTGTGATAGTCTCTTTTTTTATCTATCCAATGCTCGCACGCCTAATTTAACAAATAAAATAAATCTACTCCAATCGACAAACGAAATAATGCTTTGGTCAAAAGTTTGAGATTAGTGATTAAGTAATTTTTAAAAATCTTTGACATTTCAAATATATATATATATATATATATATATATATATATATATATATATATATATTAAATATATATATATATATATATAATCAGTTTTGTTTTTCCAAAAATAGAACAGTAAATGTTGTTTTTTTATTTATGTGTGTGGATAAAATTTAAGAATTGAATTTTTACTCTTTTCCTGTCATTGGATTAAACTGAAAATTCGCATATACATATAACACCTATCACAATATATTCTCAAGTGGTAATAAACTTAGAAGTGTGGCTATGGGCCTCCAAGTCCAGTTTCGTTTTATTTTTTAACCATTCTTCCACCGTTTGATTAACCTGAAATCTTCCATACATGTATAACAATGATGACAATAAGTGTTGAAGTAGAAACGAAAATTAAGTTTAAAATTTATTTTTCGAATTTTTACGCACTTCCTATCGTCTAAATGAAATTAAATTTGACGTATGTATGTGATTCTGACGGCAATACACGTTTACAGTCTTCGGAGTCTGAGGGACCTGAAGATCTCGTCCTCCAACACCAGCTAAAATTTTTTTTTTCGAATTTCCTAGCATCGGATCTATCATCTTTCTATCATCTTTTTTATAGTCATCGGATGGAGTTGAAGTTTTGCATATACTTGCATTATCCACAACCATTGAACTGGAGTTTTTAATATATTTTAAAATAAAAGCGTGTGTTTCCTTTTTTTTAAATTTAAGTATTATTTATGTTTATCAATAATTTTATAGGAGGTCGGTCTTAATATGTAAGTTGTTCCTTTACTTTTGAGGCTTGTATGATTTCATTAATTTTACTACTTATATTAAAACAAAGAGATTGATTGCATTAAATGACGAGAAATTATTCCATTTTCGTTAAATAATGGAAAATAGTTTGCCAAGGATCTTTTTTATTTTATTATATTTTATTTTATTTTTGACAGGATAGAATTCTTACATTGTATTCGAAAAAGCAAATATACAGCATTTTGAGAAAATTATATAGAATCTTAATCATTTGATGACTAGAATTTTTTTTACGGTCATATTCCTATTTAAGAGCACCACCCTGTGTCTGAGAGGTTCTGCTCTTGAAGTTGGTGGATGAAAAGTGCCGGATTCCATATTGTTTTTGTAGACCTAGCCGTTCGGTTTACATGATTTTCTCCAAAATTCGTGTAAGTGCGGGTTATAAATACTACTTAAATAGACTCCTATGTAACTCATTCCACGCAGACCTTGAATCCAAGTGCAGTCACTCACCCTTAACATCTAGAGTAGGCGTATATCATCCTATTTAATCAATCACCGATTTTGCGCTGTTTCTAGCTTTTTTCACCCAGTGAAAAATTGTTTAATGTTTGGTTACATGAGATTTTTGCAATCTGGCCTTTGGAAATTTTTTGAAATTCTTATTAATATAAACCTATTTTTTAAAGTAAAATTTACCCGAAATACATTTTCAATAATTTTAATTCTACTTCCCTCAAAAATAATAAAATACATAATGGAAAATATTTTTATTTATTTATTTTTATTTTTTTAACTTTTTTTATTTCAAGATAAAATCTCTTATTTGAAAGGCCTTTACGGAAGAAAATAGATGTATCTTTCCCAGTGTGCATATTTCATTCGAGCTTTCATAATGTTGCTTGCAGTGCTATTTGATATCCATGTCACATGTTTTCGCAATATATTTTTAACTTATAACAGAGAAAGATATATTTTTTGTGTCTATATGATTTTGATATTTTCCCGTATTGTCAAATGTGCTACAAAATAAAATAGGAGTAAAATATTTATAAAAATGGTATCCTTACAATAATATTTTACAAATTAAATTATTTACAATAAAACTACTTTTATTTTCTTTTATTTTCTATTTTTTATTATAAGCTTTTTATAGGAAATTGACTTTGTCACAGTCTTTGTGTCTCGCTAATAAACAAGGCGAGTCCATTTTAAAGTAAAAATAAGTTAAGGTAATAAAATAAGTTAATAAGATGTTTAGTTTGTCGCTTCATAGCTTAGTTGATTGGTGCGTCACTTTAATAACGCGGTAGTCGAGGTTTCGATCGCCGAAGGTCCAGCGTGTTAATTTTTCCAGATAATTAGCAGAAAAGGTGTCAATTGATAAAGAAAAGTGTTCGTTGACTACACAGTATACAATGATTTTTTTTTTTTTTTTTTTTTTTTTTTTTTAAGAAGCTTTTTTCTTTTCTTAGATATTAAAATTAGAATGTTGTGGCCACCACATTACTTTCTTTTACATTTTCTATTGCAAATTCACTCAGTAAAAATAATTTATTAAAATCATTATTTAATGAAATTACCTTCCATAATAATGCAGTAGGATTTTCATATTAGAGAAGTAGTATAACACTAAATATCCAAAAAAAAAGTTCATTTTATTCTCGATATTACAAAAAAAAAAAAAAGTTAAAAATGAAAAAAAAAAAAAAATCGATAACTTAATTTTAAATTTTCGCAGATCGATGGTTCAACCATTCATTTTAAAGGTATTGACGAGCTATTTTGAAAGATACCCATCATAAAAATTCATTCCCCTCGCAGAGGGGAGGGGGGGAGGCAATGCTCCTACATATACAAAAAAAAAAAAAAAAAAAAAATCCCAGTTGACTATCTCTATTATAAATAATTCTTGTAAATTTCATATTGATTATTAAAAAATAATTCTCTTTATGCACATTTATACAAAATTTTGTCCCATACCACCAAGTTAAAAATTTAGAAAAAACGGGATGGCAACGCAACCTGTTAGACAATTTTTACCAAAAGTAGATAGGCACTAATTTATGTCAAGGTGTAACTACATGCCAATTTTTTTGAAATTCTGTGCAGTAGTTCTTGAGATGCAGTCGCCACAAAATTTTGTCTCTCACACACACAGACAGACAGACATTTTCTAAAAATGGTCAAATTGTGTTCTACAACTCTGAAAATGTGCAAATCCATCAAAAACTCGAGGTCAAAATTTTTACGAATTCAATACTTTCTAACATAGAATATAGAAAAGAAAGTAAAAACACAAAATAATTTAGATATTAAAATTTTTTGAAGAGCTTTTTTTTTTTTTTTTTTTTTTTTCGCTTTTTTCATTTTTTTTTTTTTCAGATATTAAAAGAGCACAAAATAAAAAGTTTTAAGTAAAAAATACATAAATAAATATTTTTTTAGAATCTTTTTATTGAAATTGGATTTTACAACCGTGTTTTCTTGTCACTCTGAAAAATAAAACGCCTCCACTTTAACGTAAATGTTAGCACCTTTTTTCGTCACTTGTTAGCCCAATTGGATAGAGCGTCATGTTGATAACGCGATGGTTGTAGGTTCGACGACCAATGTGTTAATTTATGGAAGATAATTAATAGGAAAGATGTCAGATTAAATAAAGATCCTTTGTTAAATAATCCTTTGTTTAAATAAAGATCATTCTACACACTATCCTAAAAAAGTGTTATTAATTTTTTTAAGAAGCATCTTTTAGTTACTAAAACGCACAAGAATAAAAATGTAATTAAAAGAAACTTGTTGTAATTAAATGTAATTAAAACTATTATGTTGTGGCCACTACATGACTTTCTTCTATATTTTCCTATACAATTTCACTCAGTAAAAATAATTTATTTATATTATTACTTTAAAATATGATCTTCCGTGATAATTTAGACGATTCTTATATTGGAGAAGTAGTATAACACTAAATATGCAAAAAGTGTCAATTTTATTCTCAATGATCATTAAAAAAAAAAATTGATAACTTTATTTTAAATTATCGCAGATCGATGGTTCAACCATTCGTTTTAAAGGTATGGGCGAGCTCTTTTGAAAGATACCCATCATGAAAATTTACTTCCCTCTAGGGGGGAATTCCACCCTTAGGGGGGAGGCGAGGCTCCTACATACACAATTTATTTCCCAGTTGACTATCTCTATTACAAATAATTCTTTTAAATTTCATAAGGATTTTTAAAAAATGATTCTCTTTATACACATTTATACAAAATTTTTACCAAATGTTCATAGGCACTAATTTATGTCAAGGCACTACATACCAATTTGTATGAAATTCTGTGCAGTAGTACCTAAGATACAGTCGCCACTAAATTTTGTCACACACACGCACACAGACATTTTCTAAAAATGGTCAAATCGTGTTCTACATCTCTGAAAACGTGCAAATCCATCAAAAACTCGAGGTCAAAATTTTTACGAATCCAATACTTTCTTCTATTGAATATAGAAGAAAGTAAAAACACAAAATAATTTAGATATTAAAATGCACAAAATAAAAAGTTTTAAGAAAAAAATACATAAATAAATATTTTTGTAGAAGCTTTTTATTGAAATTGGATTTTACCAACATGTTTTCTTGTCACACTGAAAAATAAAACGCCTCCACTTTAACGTAACTGTTAGCACCCTTTTTCGTCACTTGTTAGCTCAATTGGATATAGAGAGTCATGTTGATAACGCGATGGTTGTAGGTTCGAAGACCAATGTGTTACTTTATTGAAGACTAGCAGGCTTAGCTCGCTTCGCTGGTCATTATATCGAAATGAATTCTGAATATTTCATATCATCTATCTATCTATATATATAATAAAATAAGATGTTGGTGTGTGTGTGTGTCATTGTGTATGTATTTCCAGAGCCTTTTAGGAAAACGGCTGATGGCTGAGCTACACAAATTTGCATGCAGGTTCGTAATGACCTCCCCTGATGCACCTCAAAGCCGGATTTTCGAATTTCTTATTAGTTTTCTTTTAATTAATTAAAATGTGAAAAAAATAACCTCCTAATTTCTGATAAATTAGCCACTTAAATTTTATCTATAATTTAATTGTTGCCATTTTTTTTCGACAGAATAAAAAAAGAAGAAAAAAAGTACATTTATTTAAAATGAGGAAAGTAGATTAAATAAATTAGAAAATAAATTAGAAATATCAGTCGTATCGTTACAAATAAGATACCAAATGAAAGAAGCAATTTTTGTGAATCCAACGGATTAAAGAGCTTATCGATCGGACAATTAGATTTTTTAAAATTAGCTAATGTATGAATTGTAGGTGGCAACAGCAGGATATTGTATGAAAACCGTTTGGAAAAAAAATAAATAAATCTGCTACTCATTAAAAGTCACATGTTTTCGTAAGTGGGACTAAAAATTGCAGTTTTGATTTTTTTTTTTTTTTTCCAAACGGTTTTCATACAATCTCCTGCTCTTGCCACCTACAATTCATACATTAGTTAATTTTAAAAAATCTAATTGTCCGATCGATAAGCTCTTTAATCCGTTGGATTCACAAAAATTGCTTCTTTCATTTGGTATCTTACTTGTAACGATACGACTGATATTTCTAATTTATTTTCTAATTTATTTAATTTACTTTCCTCATTTTAAATAAATGTACTTTTTTTCTTCTTTTTTTCTTCTGTCGAAAATCTGGTGTGAAACAACCACACGACTTCCATTACCCACTATTACACGTATTATATGCATTTTTGAGAGATAATGTGATCAGAAAACATAAAAGTGACCTAAAGAGAAAATCGTTAGAGCCGTTTTTGAGGTACCAACTTTTATAAAAAATCAATTATTGACCGGAAAACAATATTTACATACAAAAGGATATTTAAAAATGAGTTAATATGGCGAGTTTGAAAAAAAATCCGTAGAGCCGTTTTTAAAGGAACGCGTTTGCAAGTCCTGAAATTGAGCTATTCATACAGGACGACTATCAATTTTTCTGAACTAACCAACTATATCATTCGAAAGGACATCTAATAGAGTGTTTATATATCAAGTTTGAAGAAAATCGTTAGAGCCGTTTTTGAGATACGGACTTACGGTCCGACTTCCGTTTTCCGATGTCCCACTTCCGGTTGAACTCAATTATTGACAGAAAAACAATAATTACATACAAAAGCATATTTAAAAGTGAGTTAAAATGCGAGTTTGAAAAAAATCCGTACAACCGTTTTTAAAGGAACGCCTTTGCGAGGCCTGAAATTGAGCTATTTATACAGGACGCCTATCAATTTTCCTGAGCTAACAAACTATATCATTCGAAAGGACATCTAATAGAGTGTTTATATAGCAAGTTTCAAGAAAATCGTTAGAGCCGTTTTTGAGATACGGACTTACGGTCCCACTTCCGGTTTCCGATGTCCCACTTCCGGTTTTTCAATTTTCACCAAAATTTGGGAAATTCATCTGTACACCAGACGTATTTCAATTCTAAAGTTTCGTAGCTCTATCTTTATTAGTTTCTGAGCTATAATAGCCAGAAGATTCTACACATACATACATACACACACACACACACATACATACACACTGACCAATTGCCAAAAACCACTTTTTTGGACTCAGGGGACCTTAAAACATGTAAATCAGGTGAAAACCCGATATCGAATTTTCAGACCGAATGCAATACTTCCATTACCTACGGTAGTAGGGTAATGGAAGTAATTAAATCTGCTACTCATTAAAAGCCCCATGTTTTCGTAAGTGGGATTAAAAATTGCAGTTTTGAAATTTTTTTAAATATCACTGAGGAGATCCCATACTAAAGCTGTGGCGAAAGTTGTCGCCAATCGAAATACATTTACTTAAACGTTTCAATTATTCAATTAAAAAGAAATCATTTTAATATAGTGACCAGCGAAGCGGGCAGAGCCTGCTAGTAATTAATAAAAAGAAAAAAAAAATCTGAAAAAAGAAAAACAAAGAAAGAAAAAAAGAAATCAGTCAAAATGTAAGTTAAAGTTCCCGCTACCTTCGGTATCGGTTTTCCTGCTCACTACACTTTTAGAATCCTCGAGCCCCAATGCCTTCGGCAGTACCTTATCTAATTTTTACTCCCCCTCCATGTTGAAAGTTTCGCAAAATTTCTTCCTATCGAAGTGCATATTGCGTACACTTAATCAACACACACTCATCAATATTCATCATTCTAAGGTAATCTGGAGTATATTTAAGCTTGTTTTTTGCCCCCGCCAGCCCCAGAAGAGGGGGGGGGGTAATTTCGCAAAATCCCTTTATAGTGCATCTTGCATACACATACCTAACCAGACATTAAAAAAAATCAAGATCCTGAGATTATTTGAAACATAATTATGTTTTAAAACGTGTTTTTAACCCCCCCCCCCCCTGCACATAAAGTAGGGACGGGGGAGGGAATTTTGCAAAATGTCTTTATACTATGAGTTAAGTATACATATAACGACCCACACATCCAAAATCTCCTTCCTAAGATAATTTAGTGCAGAGTTACACTGGATACATGTTTTTTGTCCCCACCTCCCAAGATCGGTAGGGTGGATATTCACAAAACCCCTCTGTAGTGTGTGTGTGTTGAGTACTCGTAATCAACCGACATATCAAAAAATCGCTTTCCTGAGGTACTTTGGAACAGAATTACTCTTAAAAACGTGTTTTTGACCCCACTCTGCCCTTAAAGCAGGGAAGCAGAGGGAAATTTCGTAAAATTACTTGATAGTGCGTGTTGAGAACGCATAACCAACCCACACATAAAAATTAATCTTACTGTGATAATAGTAAGCAAAGTTATGCTTGGAAACATCTTTATTGTTCTCCCTTCCATAATATAAGGGGGAAATTCTCAAAATCCCGTTGCAATGGGTGTTGGATACACGTAAATAAGCGACACACTAAAAATTGTGGCCTCAGCTCCTATGGATTTCTTCGGTCGAAATTTTACCCGCATAGCTGGTCACTATATTTAAAGAAAATTCTTTTCTATGTCGCTTTATAGATAAAAAATAAAAATAAAATTCATTGAAATTGCTCAAAATCTCGCTTGGGTGTGTGTCGCTATTGCATGCGACAATGTCATACCAGTGGGCTTCCACTTCTGTGCTTATCAAATAACAATTTCGAAACAGACAGTATCGAAAAAATTGAAGTATCCCTTTTATATTTGAATATTAATTACATATGAACAACACTATGCTTACTGTACATAATATTTACTTTTACGTTATTTCCCATATTTATTCGATTTTTCCGGTCGACCATAAAATGACAGCAATTTAACGTCAAATATAATACTACAATATACTGTGAGACAACTAACTTTTTGTAGCTAAATGTATTTTATAGTTAGTTAACAGTGGTTCGTATACAGAAAAATAAATAAATAAATATTTAAACTTATCGTGGTACCGTCTTATTACAGCTCCCCTTGGTGACTTTTGAATTTTTGTCACCATTTTAAACAAAAATACATAATTTAGGAGATTATTGTTTCTGTTTCTCTCTGTCTATCCTATTTTTTTCCTCAATATATTATAATTTATTTGTTTATATGCTTTATGGGCTACTTGGCTTAAAGTGGCTATCCCGAAAGTAGACTCCTTGGCGAAAAATGTCGTATCTACTTCAGCATCAAAATTTAAAAAAATACCCTGCATTATGAATAAGTAAATCTATACTAATATTAAAAGTGCGAAAGTTTGGATAAATGTATGGATGTTTGTTACTCAATCACGCCACAACGGCTGAACGGATCAGGATGAAATTTGGTGCAGAGATAGATGATAGTCTGGAATAGGACATAAGCTACTATTTGTACCGGAAATTTGATTAGATTTTTTAAAATTAATTAAAATATGAAAATAATAAACTGGTAACCTTAATATAACCCAAGCCATTTAAATTTTTAATTGTTGCCGAAATAGTTTGCGAGGTATTTTTATTTATTTATTTATTTATTTATCTATATATATATAAGAGTACTTCCACTCACTTACTCACTGACTCACTGACTCATCAACGCGCAGCAAAATCTACTGGGGCCACTGACTCGAATCTATATATGTAAAAGAGTACTTCCACTCACTTACTCACTCACTCACTGACTCATCAACGCATAGCAAAATCTACTGGAGCCACTGACTCCAAACTGGGTCAGATTACAGAACATGTAGTGTAAGCACCCCCTAAGAAGCGATTTTGCGAAATTCGTCCCCCCAAGGTGGGGTGGGAGGGCAACACGTGATTTCACAAAAACCGTCATATCTCAAAGAAAAAAACAGATATCTGTAAACTTTTTGCATTAAAACATAGCTAAGACAAATGCCTAAAAACCAATTTCTGGAATTTTGGAAATTCGGTTCACAAGAGGGGGTGCGTGGCAAAATGTGATTTCGCATGCGCAAAAAGTGATTTCTTTAAAAACATTCATATCTCAAAGAAAAAAACAGATATACGTGAGATTTTTGTTTCATAATATAGCTAACATAAAAACCTAAAAACCAATTTCTGAAATTTTTGAAACTCGGCCCCTAATGGGGGGCAGGGGGCAAAACGTGATTTCACAAAAACCTTTATATCTCAAAGAAAAAAACAGATATCCGTAAAATTTTTGCTTTAAAATATAGCTAACACAAATACCTAAAAACCAATTTTTGGAATTTTAGAAATTCAGTCCCCAAGGGGAGGGGGAAGAAGCAAAACGTTATCTATATTATATCTTCTATATAATAATACAGATATTTCTTCTATAATAAAGTTTTAAAAATAAGTATTTTAATTTTTAATTGTTGCCAAAAAAATTTACGAGTTGATTTATTTTTAGACATATAATAAGATATATTTTCACGAGAATAGTAAAAGAAATATTAAATAATAAATTTGCTTAGGCTATGACAAAATGACGTCATTATCAAAATTAAATAATGATAATAATAAAAATCCAACATATTTCTTCAAATTTTGTTTCATAATATTTTTTAACATACCTCAATTTTAGATTTCTTTTTAAAAGTGTTTTTATTTATTTATACGCAAGCGAAGTGTGACGTCACTGACCGTCCGTGGATGCAAGAAAATGATTTCCTATGTTAATCGCCCATTGGATTTTTTGTAAAAAATTATTAAAAATCGAGGAAAATTATTTCCCGATTTTAAACCCCATATTTGGGTATATATATATGGATTAGTTATCATGTGCATGTTTTAGATTGAGCTATTTTGCTGTCAAATTGACAAAATTTTAATTTTAAATTTCAAAACTCTGTTGTCCTTGGCGTTTTTGTATTTGGCGATCAAAATCGTAATACGAAAATATACATGTCAGATGTATATTTTCGTGATATGTATTGAACGAAATATTGTTTCATATTATTCATTGCTCTTTTAATATAAGTTATTAAAATAACCATGATTTTTGAAAGGAATTAAATTATGTTCGCCAGATAATTTGGCGATATTTTTTTTTTCTGCCAAGGAGGACCGATATTAAATCTATTCCGCTGCAACATATTAGTATCTTATATCAGATACTTTATTTAGACATTTGAAAACAAATTTGACTTCAAATTATGATAAAATAGTTATCATTTTCCTTTTAATTAGTATATTAGTTGGATATTTATTGTGTAAATATCATCCTTTGAAATGAAATGTTTATTTTTTCAATCGAATGTGGAAGTTTGCCATTTTTTTTCTTGAGTTTTGAAATTTAAAATTAAAATTTTATCAATTTTACAACAAAAACAACTTAATCTAACGCACGCACATGATAACTAATACATATCTATACCTGAATATGGGGATTAAAGTCAGGAAATAATTTTCCTCGATTTTTAATAATTTTTTACAAAAAATTCAATGGGCGTTTAACATAGGAAATATTTTTCTTGCATCCACAAACGGCCAGTGATGTCATCACTTCGCTTGCGCATTGGCACGTATAATACGTTTGGTATGAAAGCTAATTCAGCATTATATTCAGATTTACTTATTCGTAATGCAGGGTAATTTTTTTTTTTTTTTTTTATGCTGAAGAAGATACGACATTTTTCGCCAAGGAGTCTACTTTCGGGATAGCCACTTTAAGCCAAGTAGCCCATAAAGCATATAAACATATAAATTATAAAATATTGAGGGGGAAAAAAGATAGGAAGAAAGAAAGAAAGAAACAGAAACAATAATCTCATAAATTATATATATATATATATTAATGGTGACAAAAATTCAAAAGTCACCAAGGGGAGCTATAATAAGCCTGTACCACGATAAGGTTAAATATTTATTTATTTTTCTATTTACCAACCACTGTTAACTAACTATGAAATACATATAGCCACAAAAAGTTAGTTGTCTCACAGCATATTGCAATATTACATTTGACGTGAAATTGCTGTCATTGTATGGTCGACCAGAAAAATCAAATAAATATAGGAAATAACGTAAAAGTAAATATTATGTACAGTACACATAGTGTTGTTCAAAAATAATTAAAATTCATATATAAAAGGGCTACTTCAATTTTTTCGATACTGTCTGTTTAGAAATTGTTATTTGATAAGCACAAAAGTGGAAGCCCACTGGTATGGCATTGACGCATGCAATAGCGACACACACCGGAAGCGAGCTTTTCAGCAATTTCAATGAATTTTATTTTTATTTTTTATCTATAAAGCGATATAGAAAAGAATTTTCGTTAAATATAGTGACCAGCCAAGCGGGTAAAATTTGTCCGAAGACATCCATAGGAGCTGAGGCCACAATTTTTAGTGTGGGCTTATTTATGTCTATCCAACACCCATTGCAACGGGATTTTGAGAATTTCCCCATTTTCCCCCTTAAGGAAGGGAGAGCAATAAAGACGTTTCCAAGCATAACTTTGCTTAAAATTATCACAGTAAGAGTAATTTTTATGTGTGGTTTGGTTATGCGTTCTCAACACGCACTATCAAAGGATTTTACGAAATTTCCCTCTGCCTATCTCCTTTAAGGGCAGAGTGGGGGCAAAAACACATTTTTAAGAGTAACTCTGTTCCAAAGTACCTCAGGAACGCGATTTTTTGATATGTCGGTTAGTTACGCGTACTCAACACACACACTACAAAGGGGTTTTGTGAAATTCCACCCTACTGTTCTTGGGAGGTGGGGACAAAAAACATGCATTCATGTGTAACTCTTCACTAAATTATCTTAGGAAGGAGATTTTTGATGTGCTGGTCGGTTATATGTATCTAACTCATAGTATAAAGATATTTTGCAAAATTCTCTCCCCTGTCCCTTCTTTATGAGCTGGGGGGGGGGGGGTGAGAAACACGTTTTAAAACATAATTTTGCTTCAAATAACGTCAGGATCTCGATTTTTTCTCCTGTGTGGTTAGGTATGTGTATGCAAGTCGCACTATAAAAGGATTTCACGAAATTACCCCCCCCCCCTCTTCTGGGCTGGCGGAACAAAAAACACGTTTTCAAGCTTAAATATACTCCAGATTACCTTAGAATGATGAATTTTGATGACTGGGTGTTGATTAAGTGTACGGATTATGCACTTTGATGGGAGGAAATTTTGCAAAACTTTCAACATTACCCGTATGGGAAGGGGAGTAAAAAATAGGTAAGGTACTGCCGAAGGCATTGGGACTCGAGATTCGAAAGTGTGGGGAGCAGGAAAACTGCTACTGAAGGTAGCGGGAACTTTATCTGACATTTTGATTAATTTCTTTCTTTCTTTTTTTTTTCCACAGATAATTTTTCTTTATTATTATTAATGATATGAAATATTGAGAATTCATTTCAATATAATGACCAGCGAAGCGGGAAAAGCTGCTTGTCTAAACATAAAATGAAATATGCCTTCACGCGAAAAAAAAAAAAAAATACTAAATGTTAAATTGGTGAATGGGAAAATGATGTCTTTATAAATTTAAAATAAAATAGTAATAATACAAATCTAGAATGTTTCTTCTGAATTTTATTTCATAGCATTTTTTTATATACCTCAACTTTAGATTTTCTTTTTTACCACGGATGAATCACGCTTGGCATAAAAGCTAATTCAGAATTATATTAAAAGTATTTACTTATTGCTAATTCTTCACAAATTTTTGAATTTTCATGCTGAAGTAGATCGGCCACTTTACGCCAAGTACAGCCACTTAAAGCCAAATAGCACATCAAAAATATAACTAAATTATAAAATATTAAAGAAAGAAATAGGAATAATAATCGCATAATTTATATTTTGGCCTAAAACGGCGACAAAAGTTCAAAGTCGAAAAGGGAAGCTATATTATGGTTGTACCATGATCAGGTTTACATATTAATAAATTTATTTATTTTTCTATATATCAACTACTATTAACTAAGAATAAAGTGTATATAACTACAAAAAAAAAAAAAAAAAAAAAAAAAAAAAAAGAAAGAAAGAATGAATAATAATAATAATTGTCTCATGCGATAGACGTAACCGATCATAGCATTTTTATTAAAATCACACAATCAACTGTGGAAGAAAATCATATTTATTGAAATTTTATTTTTTCCGACTGAGTGAAAAAAAATTATAGGAAATAATAGGAATAATAAATAGGATAAACAGATAATTAATAGAAAATATGTCAGATTAAATGAAGGTTCTTTGTTGTCTACACACTATCCAAAAAAGGTTTTATTAATTTTTTTAATAAGCTTCTTTTAGTTACTAAAACGCACAAGAATAAAAATGTAATTAAATAGAAACTGGTTGTAATTAAATGTACTTAAAACTAGTATGTTGTGGCCACCACATGACTTTCTTCTATATTTTCCTATACAATTTTAATCAGTAAAAATAAAATTATTAAAATTATTATTTAAAAAAAATTAACTTCCATGATAATTTTGGCGATTTCCATATTGGAGAAGTAGTATAACACTAAATATCCAAAAAGAGTCAATTTTATTCTCAATAATCATTATTTTTTTTTTTTTGTTAAAAATGAAAAACAAAAATTGTTAACTTTATTTTAAATTATCGCAGATCGATGGTTCAACCATTCGTTTTAAAGGTATTGGCGAGCTATTTTGAAAGATACCCATCATGGAAATTTACTTCTCTCTAGGGGGACCCTACATACACAAATCTTTTTCCCAGTTGACTATCTCTATTACAAATCATTCTTTTAAATTTCATAATGATTATTAAAAAATAATTCTCTTTATGCACATTTATACAACACTTTTACCAAAAGTTCATAGGCATTAATTTATGTGAAAGTGTAACTACATGCCAATTTGTATGAAATTCTGTGCAGTAGTGCATGAGATACAGCCGCCACAAAATTTTGTCTCTCACACACACAGACAGACAGACATTTTCTAAAAATGGTCAAATCGTGCTCTACAACTCTGAAAACGTGCAAATCCATCAAAAACTCGAGGTCAAAATTTTTACGAATTCAATACTTTCTTACATTGAATATAGAAGAAAGTAAAAACACAAAATAATTTAGATATTAAAAGTTTTGAAGAGCTTTTTTTTTTTGAAGAAGCTTTTTTTTTTTTTTTAGCTATTAAAAGAGCACAAAATAAAAAGTTTTAAGTAAAAAATACATAAATAAGTATTTTTTTAGAAACGTTTTATTGAAATTGGATTTTACCACCGTGTTTTCTTGTCACTCTGAAAAATTAAACGCCTCCACTATAACGTAAATGTTAGCACCTTTTTTCGTCACTTGTTAGCCCAATTGGATAGAGCGTCATGTTGATAACGCGATGGTTGTAGGTTCGAAGACATTTTGTTAATTTATGGAAGATAATTAATAGGAAAGATGTCAGATTTAATAAAGTTTCTTTGTTAAATAATCCTTTGTTTAAATAAAGATCATTCTACACACTATCCTGAAAAGTTTTATTAATTTTTTTAAGAAGCTTCTTTTAGTTACTAAAACGCACAAGAATAAAAATGTAATTAAAAGAAACTTGTTGTAATTAAATGTAATTAAAACTAGTATGTTGTGGCCACTACATGACTTTCTTCTATATTTTCCTATACAATTTCACTCAGTAAAAATAATTTATTTAAATTATTACTTTAAAATATGATCTTCCGTGATAATGTAGACGATTCTTATATTGGAGAAGTAGTATAACACTAAATATGCAAAAAGTGTCAATTTTATTCTCAATGATCATTAAAAAAAAAAATTGATAACTTTATTTTAAATTATCGCAGATCGATGGTTCAAACATTCGTTTTAAAGGTATGGGCGAGCTCTTTTGAAAGATACCCATCATGAAAATTTACTCCCCTCTAGGGGGGAATTCCACCCTTAGGGGGGAGGCGA
The DNA here is from genome assembly GCA_963930645.1 of Salticus scenicus. Taxonomy (NCBI): domain Eukaryota; kingdom Metazoa; phylum Arthropoda; class Arachnida; order Araneae; family Salticidae; genus Salticus; species Salticus scenicus. The sequence goes on from OZ005652.1 coordinate 245,383,643, forward strand.
GGCTCCTACATACACAATTTTTTTCCCAGTTGACTATCTCTATTGCAAATAATTCTTTTAAATTTCATAAGGATTTTTAAAAAATGATTCTCTTTATACACATTTATACAAAATTTTTACCAAATGTTCGTAGGCACTAATTTATGTCAAGGTGTAACTACATATCAATTTGTATGAAATTCTGTGCAGTAGTACCTAAGATACAGTCGCCAATAAATTTTGTCTCTCACACACACAGACAGACAGACATTTTCTAAAAATGGTCAAATCGTGTTCTACAGCTCTGAAAACGTGCAAATCCATCAAAAACTCGAGGTCAAAATTTTTACGAATCCAATACTTTCTTCTATCGAATATAGAAGAAAGTAAAAACACAAAATAATTTAGATATTAAAATGCACAAAATAAAAGGTTTTAAGTAAAATATACATAAATAAATATTTTTTTAGAAGCTTTTTATTGAAATTGGATTTTACCAATATGTTTTCTTGTCACACTGAAAAATAAAATGCCTCCACTTTAACGTAACTGTTAGCACCTTTTTTCGTCACTTGTTAGCTCAATTGGATAGAGAGTCATGTTGATAACGCAGTGGTTGTAGGTTCGTAGACCAATGTGTTACATTATTGCAGATAATTAATAGGAAAGATGTCAGATTAAATAAAGGTTCTTTGTTGTCTACACACTATCCAAAAAAGGTTTTATTAATTTTTTTAATAAGCTTCTTTTAGTTACTAAAACGCACAAGAATAAAAATGTAATTAAATAGAAACTGGTTGTAATTAAGTGTACTTAAAACTAGTATGTTGTGGCCACCACATGACTTTCTTCTATATTTTTCTATACAATTTTACTCAGTAAAAATAACTTATTAAAATTATTATTTAAAAAAATTAACTTCCATGATAATTTAGACGATTTCCATATTGGAGAAGTAGTATAACACTAAATATCCAAAAAGAGTCAATTTTATTCTCAATATTCATATATATATATATATATATATATATATATTTTTTTTTTTTTTTTTTTTTTTTTTGTTAAAAATGAAAAAAAAAATTGATAACTTTATTTTAAATTACCGCAGATCGATGGTTCAACCATTCGTTTTAAAGGTATTGGCGAGCTATTCTGAAAGATACCCATCATGGAAATTTACTTCCCTCTAGGGGGACCCTACATACACAAATCTTTTTTCCCAGTTGACTATCTCTATTACAAATCATTCTTTTAAATTTCATAATGATTATTAAAAAATAATTCTCTTTATGCACATTTATACAAAACTTTACCAAAAGTTCATAGGCATTAATTTATGTGAAGGTGTAACTACATGCCAATTTGTATGAAATTCTGTGCAGTAGTGCGTGAGATACAGCCGCCACAAAATTCATATGTATTGAGTTGTATGAGAGTTCTTTCTGTAAAGCAGATTTTAATACTTTTATTTTAGAGAAATAATAATGAAATTGACATTTATCATTCGTATGCAGAAGAAATGTTTCCTATTGAATATAGTAATGATTAGTATTAAGGTTTACAGTTCCACATAAAAATATTCTATAAAATTAAGGGCTACAATTAGAAATTTCTGAAATTGCATTTTCATTTGAGTTAAGCGTTTTTTTATACTTTACAACAATATTTACGAGTGATTATGAATTCAGTTAGTTTGTCTGTCTGCATTTAATTTCTGTCTGTCCATTGTGTAATCGCATAAGCAAAGTGCATTGGTTGTTAATCGATGCAACGTATGCGTACAGTTAGAAAGTAATATGCGAACTGCATGATTTTTCGTTCTTGCTTTAATATCTTTCAATCTTATAATTTTGATGCATTAAGATCTACTTCTTCTTTTGCAGAAAATCTAGAGTGAAAATTTATCGGTTTTCAAAAACTACCAAATACACAGAAATACTGGGTGAAACAATCTTAAAAATCTAAAAATGTCTTTTATCATTATAATCCATTCACATATGTTACAAAAATTTTATGCATACATACAGATTACACATGATTGAAAATTTAAATCTTTGGCATATTTTTTAACATTTCATCGCTGATTTCAAGAAACAAAGTTGTTTTTTCCTTATTGCATAAGGGATTTTTGCTAATCAAAAATAACCGCAAGATCGAAAAATACAGTAAATCTCTGTACGATCGTTTCTTTTGCATGTTTTTATGTCATTTTTCTTCTCAAAATATGCTGAAAATGCGTATTTACACAACCAGTGTACTAAGCACATAAATATCTTGGATAAAAACGTATCAGTTTAACAAAGCCATTTGCAAAATAAACACAAATACAGAAAATCCATTTGATAAATTAGACTCCATTTCAGAACAATATACAAAAGCACCTATTACCTATACTTAATACTTGTTATTTGTGTAGAAAATTCATGAACGTCAAACAACTAAAGTTTATAGAATTCTTAATGCAAAGAATAAATGCGCTTTCATGAACATCGAACGAAAGCTGAGATGAAGTCATAGAATGTACTTATTGGTATGATGTATTTACGATACGTTATCATTTATGATATACTAGCAGGCTTTGCCCGCTTCGCTGGTCACTATATTTAAAGGAAACTCTTTTTTTCTATATAGCTTTATGAAAAAAAAAACAATAATAATAAATAAACACTGAAATCCTCGAAAGCTCGCTTTGGGTTCCAACTGCCTTCGGCATCGACTTGTTCGTCTTCGCAGTCTCCTGTGCCAGGCCCTACTGCCTGCGACAATGGCTTACCCGTGGGCTTCCATTTGGGTGCTTATCATATATGACAGTTTTGATACGGACAGTATCGAAAAATTTGAAGTAGCTCTTTTATACTTAAATCTCAGTTACATATAAACAACATTATGCCTGATGTACATAATATTTGCTTTCAAGTTACTTCCTATATTTATTTAATTTAATCGATCAACCATAAAATGACAGCAATTTCAAGCCAAATTTAATATTACAATATGCTATGATCGGCTACGTCTATCGCATGAGACAATTATTATTACTATTATTATTATTATTATTATTATTATTATTTATTTATTTATTTATTTATTTATTTATTTATTTATTTTATTTATTTTATTTATTTATTTTTTTTGGTTATATATACTTCTTGCTTAGTTAATAGTTGTTGGTATATAGAAAAATTAATTAATTAATATGTAAATCTGATCATGGTGCAGCCTTAATATAGCTCCCCTTGGCGACTTTTGATATTTTGTTGCCATTTTAGACCAAAATATAATTTATGCGTTTATTGTTCCTATTTATTTCTATTTCTTTTTTTTTTTTTTTTTTTTTCAATATTTTATAATTTAGTTATATTTTTGATGCGCTACTTGGCTTTAAGTGGCTGCCTTTGCGAAAAATGTCCTATCTACTGCAGCATCAAAATTTAAAAATTTGTCCAGAATTATCAATAAGTAAATAACTTTAATATAATGCTGAATTAGCTTTTATACCAAGCGTGATTCACCTCTGCTAAAAGAAAAAAATATATATATAGTTGAGGTACATAAAAAAATGCTATGAAATAAAATTCAGAAGAAACATGCTAGATTTGTATTATTACTATTTTATTTTAAAGTTATAAAGACGTCATTTTCTCATTCACCAATTTAACATTTAGTAAATTTTTATTTTTCGCGTGAAAGCATATTTCATTTTACGTTGAAAAAATAAATAAATATATAAATATACCTCGTAAATTTTTTTGGCAACAATTAAAAATTTAAATGGATTAAATTAAGGCAATTACAAGCTTATTATTTTCCTATTTTAATTAATTTTAAAAAATCTAATTAAATTTCCGGTATAAATAGTAAACTATGTTCTATTCCAGACTATTATATATCTCTTCACCAAATTTCATCCAGATCCATTTAGCCCTTGTGGTTTGATTGAGTAACAAACAACCATACATACATCCAAATTTTCGCATTCATTATATTAGTATAGAATATAAAATATCTCAGAAATACCAGGTTAATTTAAGTAAATAAATTATTATATTTATTTGTGTTATATTATGTAATATATAAAAAATATCCGGTTAATTCAAGTAAATAAATTATGTAAAACATATAGATAAAAAAAAAAAATTATATCTACAAAAATTCTTTAAAAATTATAAAGATTACAAGCTCAAAGACAGAGAATGGATTAATATGTGTCTAAAAAGGAGTGTTAATAAAAAAGCACCAGAGAACTGGCGTTTTAAATTATTAATTACAAATCATTGAATAAACACCATATAATGCAATAATCTCGCAACAATTGTTTCGGGTCGAAAGAGCACACGATCCTTAAATACAGTGTTAAAAATTCTGTTAACCTTAATGATCATACAAAACGCATGGTAATTCCTTCTGCTGTTAACTGTGCTCGTTTCTATGCACTTCCGAAATTTCATAAGCCTACTCTCTGCTTTCGGCCTATTGTGTCTAATATTGGTACGGCTTTTTTTCAAGCTATCTTTCTCATCTAAATACTGCTAACCTACATACTGTAAAAAACTCGTATGACTTTGTGGACAAACTTAAATGCATCTCTCCCTCTAACTATACTATGATTTCTTTGGATGTCAAATCACTTTTTACTAATGTTCCCGTTCAAAGTGCTCTTGTTTGTTTAGAGAGAAGACTACGTGAATTTCATTATTCTTTTATTGAAATTGAGGAGCTTGTGAATTTAGTCCATTTGTGTATCAGGCAAACTGCCTTCATCTTTAATGGTACTTATTATTCCCAAAATGAGGGTATGGCAATTGCTAGTCCTCTCTCTCCTTTGCTTTGCGACATTTATATGCACTATTTTGAAGAAAAACTTTTCAGTGTATATAAATTTCCTCACTGGTTTAGGTATGTGGATGACACTTTCGTTCCTGTTTTCCCTGTCGATTTTTCCATTTTACTTTCTTTGGTCAATTCGATTGTCCTATGCATTCAATTCACTTTCGAGATTAAAAAGGATTGCTCTTTTTGCCTTTCCTTGACGTATTTGTGAATAAAGACAAGTATCGGTTCTCAACCATTGTTTTTAGAAAACCATTCTCTGTCTCTCTTTCGCCGCATGCTCTCTCTAACCACGCCCCTCAACAGAAAATGTCTGCTTTTTATAATTATGTTTTTCGTGCCTTACACATTTGTTCTGATCCGTCTAATCTTCCGAAAGAAATTAATTACTTAAAATCTTTTTCTCTCTCTCGTGGCTATAACCCTTCTATTATCGATAAAGCTTTATATAAATTTAAGGATCCTTAACGTTCTGCTCTCAAACTGAACGATCACAGTCTCATCCCAGTTGTTTTACCTTTTTAATCTTCACTCTCTTTTAAAATCTCTAAAATTTTTTCACCGTTTGGTTTCAAAATCACTTACAAACCCTTCAAAAAAACTAAATTATCTTCTCTTAAATATCCCATTTCTACCGAAAACCGCTCGGCATTTATTTAATTCCATAATCGTCGTGCAATTTAGGTGATATTGGTCAAACTAGGAGGCGTTTGAAGTATAGAATAAATGAGCACCGTCGGAATGTTCGTATTTAAGAGATTTCCAAATCTTCTATTGCTTCCCACTGCTGGGCTCATGGTAATCGTTTTGATTTTTATAAAACTAACATAATTTCATCTCCTGTCTATTATTCCCATTTGGATATCCATGAAGCATTTCACATATTTAAAAATTCGAAAAATCTTGTTAATGATATTTCTTCCACTCCATTCTTCTCCGATGCTTGGAAATTACACCCGTAACTTGGATTTCCGTTTAATTTTGATATTTTTAGATTTTGCCATATTTTTTAATCTTATTTATCTATTTTTTTACTTTCTTCTATATGTAATATAGAGAAAGTATTGGATTCGCGAAAATTTTCGACCTCCGTTTTTTGACGGATCTACACGTTTTGGGATGTCCTGAACACGAATTGATAGTTTTTAAAAAATGTCTGTCTGTTTGTCTGTCTGTCTGTCTGTGTGTCTGTCTGTCTGTCTGTATCATTTTTTTGTGGACGCTGTATCTCACGAACCAATGAATGAAATTTAACCAAACTTGGTATTTAGTTGCACCCTGACATGAACTGGTGCCCATTAGATTTGAATAGCTCAACAGGTGGCGCTGTGATCGCATTTTATGCAAATTTTTAACATGGTAGCATAGGACAAAATTCCGTATAAATGGGCATAATGAGAGTTATTTTAAACTTGTGATTGTAAAATTAATATGAATTATTGATAATAGTAGTAGTTAAGTAGGAAAAAAAAATTGTGCATGAGGGGGCATCGGTTCCCCCTTGGGGGGAAGTACCCCCCCGGGGGGGTTAAATTTTGAAGATGGGTATCATTCGAAAGATCTCGTCAATACCTTTAAAACGAATGGTTGAACCATAAATCTGTGATAATTTAAAACAAAGTTATCAATTTTTTTTACTTTTAACAAAAAAGAAAAAACCCTTAGAAAAAAAATCGTTTTTTTTTTTTTTTTTTTTTTTTTTTTTTAACGAAATTTTACCAAACTTGGTATTTAGTTGGTCCCCGACATAAACTGGTGCTGATTATATTTGGGGATCAATAGCTCAACAGGAGGCGCTGTGATAGCATTTTATCTAAATTTTTAACATGGCAGAATAGGACAAAAATTCGTATAAATGTGCATAACAGGAGTTATTTTACACTTGTGATTGTAAAATTAATATGAATTATTGATAATAGTAGTACGTAACTAGGAAAAAAATTTTGTGCATGGGGGAGCATCGCTTGCTAAATTTTGAAGATGGGTATCATTCGAAAGATCTGGTCAATACCTTTAAAACGAATGGTTGAACTATAAATCTGTGATAATTTAAAACAAAGTTATCGATTTTTTTTACTTTTAACAAAAAAAAAAAAAAAAAAACTTAGAAAAAAATTCGCATTTTTTTTTTTTTTTTTTTTTTTCTTTAATATTGTTAGTGATTGAATATGTATTAATTTTTACAAAAAAACAAAAAAACAAAAACAAAAAAAAGAAACTTAGAAAAAAAAATCGTATTTTTTTTTTTTTTTTTTTTTATATTGTTACTGATTGAATATGTATAGGAAAATATAGAAGAAAGTCTTGTGGTGGCCACAACATACTAGTTTCTAATTGTATTTTATACTTCTACTCACACCAGTATTTCATTATATTTATATTCGACTTTATATGGATTTGCTTTTCATTATAAACGGGTTTGTGCGTTGCCGCTTTGACTGCAGCATTCGTGCCTACTTTGTTCGCCTGAAGAAAGGTCGTGAGCTCTTTCGACTCGAAAGAATTGTTGCGAGACTATTGCATTACATGGTGTTTATTCAAAGTTTTGTAAGTAATAAAAAGGAGTGTGATATCAAATTCTCATGTTTATTTTATATTCCTTATTAACTAAGTTTTCATATAATAATCAAGTGCCTTATGATATTTTGATAGAAATCCTTCTCTCCTGTATTAAATACATCATAACGTGTTTCTGTAAATTATTTTTTCTAATTTATGCATGAAAGACTTGGCGGACATCCTTCAAAATTTTACGTTAATTTGAATTATTTTATAAATCTTATAATTTTTTTCGATGGAAGTGGAGCAAACTTAGTACTAAATACTTAAAATATCAAATCAAGTTGATTCAACTTGTGTGCATACGATGTTTTTCTGGATGTGTGATTACGATGATTACAAGTGTTTTTCGGAATTTTCATTATCGGAATATTTCAAACTCTGTTGAACAGAATAACCAAGTTTATTTTACGCTATGTTTATCATAAGAAGCCTAGCCGTTCGGAGTTTTCAGTGTTTTTATGAAAGTTGCGTAATTACGAGCTAGGACCTCTTTGAAAGACCTTCCCTGAAGGCACTCACCCTCAGGCCTAGCACCCTAGAGCAGTCAATCGGCCTTATTCCCAAACACCAACACCAATACTATATTAATAACACAAAGCACAACATGAAATACACTTCCATAAATTTTCAACTATTGTCCCACTATATTCTATTTCTTTTGTGTAACCCTGTAAATGAAATATGAATTATTTTTATATTATATTCTACATGAAACCTGCTTTTACGCATATACAATATATATATATATATATATATATATATATTTATTTATTTCATTTGGTTTAGCGCAGCCTATAGATGTTAATCTCTACTTACCTATAGTTACCTACCTCGTTAGTTACCTGTTACCTACCTCGTAAGAGAAAGTAAAAAGAAGTTAACCGCTGCAGTTCTGAATACAAAATGAAAATTTATTTAGATACAAAGAAAAAAAAATAAAACTACACAATAATATATGCAAATATAAATACTTATAAGAAGATTGTAAAAAACACTTTTCAAAAACGACTAATTATCAGGAAGAAAACATAAACACGGAGAATATATATAGTTTAGATCGGGGATTAAAAAGCTATCAAAAACAAGCTATAAAAATTTACAGACACAAAAATTTAATCAGTGACAGTAGTATTTAATGAAACAAATATTTGCATAACGTGAATAGCACTTGTATTGAGCTTCGACACTAACATTTTTATACATATGCACTTCTAATTTTAAGTATAAAAGGGAGTTTTCTATTCGAACCTATTAAAATTTCATTAGATTAGAATATGAAAACAACACCTTAATTCTAAAATATTCATTTTGTAAAAAAAATGCGAAAATATATATTTTAAAATTCATATGAAAATAACGGTTTTTAAATATTTAAATTCGGAATTGCATTTTACTTCTAATGAAACTGTAAATTTAAAGTTTGTTTTTAAAATAAGTAAAGCACTGAATATGCGTTCAAACTCATTGAAGAAAACATCCTTAAAATAAGAAATTTTTCTCAATAGTATGTTTTGTTGTTGTTGTTGCTTTAACGGTTAAGATTTATTTTATTTTATTTATTTTTTATTACTTTCTCTTACCTATATATATGATAGAGGAAGTATTGTTTTGGGGTCAAATTTTCTAAATTGAGTTTTTATTATATTTACACGTTTTGAGGTCTCCTGAATACAAAAATCATGTTTTTAGCGATTGGTCTGTGTGTCTGTGTCTGCCTTTTAACAACATATATCAAGAACAAATAATAGAAGAAAGTACAAACTCCGTTTTCTAAATGTGTATTATATAGGGATGCTATGCTAAATTTTTCATTGAAATCAAGCAAATGGTTCGTCTACAGGGACATCCAGGTGCGTTCAAATATATAATATCTAAGGGTAAATTTCGAGTAAGTACTGTGTAATATCTATAAGCTGACTTAAATCGAACGGAATCAAAAAATTGTCTAAGTGCATAAAAGCATGTTTTTTTTTTTACATTGCGATATGGAAATCATTCACCATTCGTTTGCAAGACTACCCAAAATAGATGGTTATACATTGGGGATATATTGGGGCTATACTTAGAAACTTCTGGAATTGTAATTCATTTTCTGTTAGATATTTTTCAAGTAAGACTAAATTTAAATACATAATGTGGTATATAGTGCATATTGTTTATAGGCAATATACAGGATTACCTGAAAATTGAGATAATGAATGTAATTGATGGAAGTGCTTTGCTGCATTTTACTATGCCGACGAACAATGCTCAGGGAGGAAAATTAAATTTTCATACCCATACTGTAAAGAAAGTATTCTTTGAAGTTCAATTTTTAACTTTTTTTTTTTTCCTAATATCACGTTTCGAGGTTCCCTAAGTCAAATTGTTAGCGATTAATCTGTATGTATATCTGTTATCATCATAATTTAAAAATAAATAAATACACACACATTCATCGTCCAGTTTCTCGCCGGGCCCAAATCTGAGCCGTAGATAACGTGTATCAGAAAGCCACAAATAAAACAAATAGAAATAAGAAAATTTCGGTAACTTCTCGTTACCGAATGGTTATCCTCGGAAAATGCTAAGACCGCCAATAGTAGAAATAAAACAAGGAACATGTCCCACTATTTAGAGATTCATAAGAATCACCAGGGCAAACCTATAAAAATGATGTGCGCCCTATGTTACCAGAAGAAGAGGAAAACTGCCGAATGCCAAGAAACGAAGAAAAATGTGAAAAAAAAATACAACCTATTGTTCCAATTGTCCAAAATCCCCTCAAATCTGTTTAGAGTGTTTTAATGAACACCATGCGACATAGTATAATGTAATATGTTATCCTAACTATAAATCATTAAAAAGTATAGTATATGTGTATATTTTTAGTATTTTTATATTGTATACCCTATATTTAAATTTTAGTGTTTATTCCATTAAAATCCTTTTAAAAATCCAACTGAAAATCCTATTAACTTCAACAAGAAAAGCGTCACCCATATTTGGGTGACGGGGCCCACACAGAAGCATACCCGTCACTCAGACATGGGTGACGCGGCGACGAACGTGTTAAACTTTGTAACAGAAAAATATTTGTAATCATTTATTTTAACTTTTATTTAAAATTATGAAGAAAATAAATGGAGATGTTAAAAAATCTATCTTGTATATGCATTTTAATGACTAATATTAATTTAATTAATTATTGATGAGAATATATTTGTGAGTTAGAACGCTTTTTCTAAAATAGAAACATTCATTTTTGATTTTTATTGAGAAATTAAGAATTTTTTTTTCCAATGGCAATGGCTAGACAAAAGTTACAGAAAACTATAAAGTTACAAAATAAATTATATACAATATAACATAGAACAAAAGACCGAAGTCATTGTCTAAGGAGCGATCTTGCCTCCCAATATATCGACTCTTCTGTAGAACATCGAAGAGCCCCACAACGGGACAGATGGTCCCTGTCCATTACTTCTCCATAATCCCAAAGTGGGCAAGTAGAATCGTTTAAGATACCCATGCGCTTCAAATGAGCGGCAAGGCAGTCGTGTCCTGTAGATAGGCGGAAAGTCGCAACTGCCGTACATTTTGGTTTATCAGGAATAAGAGAAGGTCTTAAATTCTTCCAAATCTTTAGAGCTATACGATTCTCAAGATCTCGTAAGGCATTAGATGTAGAAAAATTCTTTAAAAACAGTTTAATCCTCCAGTAAGAAATGGCTGTATTGGGATGTTTCAGTAAGGTGGCACCTCTTTTTGCAAGGAAGTCTGCTTGTTCATTGCCCCAAAGGTCACAGTGGCCGGGCACCCACTGGAGAACAATTTGTTTTCCCTTTAAAGTGAGAGTTCTGAAGGATTCATGACACTGGCATATTCCTGGTGTTAAAGGATGATCAACAGCGCTAACTGACTGGATGGCTGCCTGAGAATCAGAAAGATTGACTGCCCTTTCAAACTTGCAATGGACAGCTAACAGTTACTTTAAGGCTATACGTATCGCTACAACTTCACCATCAAAGGAGGTACTAATATAGCCCGCAGGGGCATAGAATGAAAAAAAAAAACTTCAGAACACACCAGCCCCTACATTAAGATAACAATCGAACTGGGAACCATCAGTAAAAATGTGCAGCCACTGAGATGGTGGATATCTGGCCGCAGTGGTCTCTAAGGCAAGACATTTCAGCGCACTTGGTGCAATGTCTCTCTTTCTATGGATAGTTTCAACTAGATCCAGCCTCATATCGACATTTGTCACTTTCAATGGATTTCTGAGTGTCAAAAGTGGTTGAAGATCTTTCTTAATTTCCAGGATTTTTTGAATAAATGCATTTTGGTTTTTTAAATTCCTTGGCTTGGTCACATAGTCCCTCCAGAAGGGATCATCTATCCGCAGTAGCTTTTCATAGCGACATAAGACCTTCATTTTCATAATATCTTTGAAGTATATATTCCCTGTCAACAAGAACATCGCATTGATAAGAGTGGGCTTCACAGCTCCTGTGATCAAGCGTAAAGCCTGGTTTTGCAACACTTCAAGTGTATTGACCACAGTTTGTGAGGTTGTGATCAGAGCTTCACAGCAATACAACATTAAAGGCTGTATAAAAGTTTTAAAAGTAGTGTTAATAGTGGACCGAGTGCATCCCCAAGTGCATCCTGCTAAGCGTTTAAGAATACTAATTCTATTTGAAATAAGCTTTTCAACATGGAGCTTCCATCTTAATTTATTATCAAAAGTCACTCCCAGGTAGGTAAAGCTGTTTGTGTTGGCGATGGAAGAGATTTGGTACTTTAAATCTGGTCGGAAACCCTTATGGGTTAGGGGAAATAAGTGTGAAGCTGTCTTTCCTAAATTTACAGTCATATTATTTTCTTCACACCATTTCGAGAGTACGTGCAGGGCTTTATTTAAATGGATTTCATTAACATTTTTAGCAACATTTTTTTGGTGCCTGGGTCTAGATTACAGAAATTAAGAAATAAAAACACATAAAAAGATAGAATAAAGATTGAGAATCTGGATTATTTACTTTTATCAAAGAAAAATTGTTAGAGACACTGGATAAGTTTACAGAATTTTTTTTCAGTGTATTTATAAATAAATACACTGAGAAAAAATATATACCGCTTTCATCTAGAATGCATAAATGGTCATTTTCTAAATCCTTAAACTAGAAATATAGATTTGTGAGATATGCGCATAAGGCGCGCCAATAAACTGAATAGATGAAATGGTCGAGAATTTCTAATCTACACATCTCTAGATGGTGAAACAATATTCTGAATATTCTGAATCTTGTATTACGAGAAATTCTCGCTTGATTTTCTAGAACTGGGTCACAAACCAAGATTATAGCTGCTGAAACCCGCCTCTTGTATTCTCATTTATTTGGAGATATTTTCAAATAGGTTTGTCATCGATAGTATAGGAAAACGCTCAAGGATTTTAATAGAGGTCTTTAGAATTCGCTTTCGAAGGGGACTAGAAAAAAATTTATAAGAAATTTATAAGGATGACATGGAACTATTTTTTCTGAAGCCAGAATTTATATTCTAGATGTCAGTTATAGAATTTTTTCTCAGTATATTGGCGTGCCTTATATTCATAGATCGGAAATCTGTATTTCTAGTTTAGGGATTTAGAAAAGGACTACCTTTCCTTTCTAGATGAAAGCGATATTTTTTTTTCTCAGTGTAGAAATACATCATGTATATGTTAATAAATTTTATTTTACACATTGCAAAACAAATTTTTTTGTAAGATTTCTTATATTTTTGCTTTTAAATAAATAATTTTCAGTTAATTAATTTAGTATAAGTATCCGCTGACATACATTAAAAAGAGTTATTAACAAGTGTTCCTTTTATCGGTCACTTCGCTGGTCATTATGTTTAATTGAAACTCTGAAAAATTTAAAATCTGAAAAAATATAATTGTGTAAGGAAATTCTAATGAGATCGGGTCACTATTGTCTTCCGGTCGAAAGCGTCTTCCTCGCCCGCAATTGGAGTTCGAATTCCCGATGCCTGCAGCCGCAACCTGACGGCCATTTAAAAATAGTTACTAAAATATTAAAAAAAAACATTTCCAAGTATGTCAAAAATGGTTTAAGAAAACTTTTGAAATACTCAAAATTGTTTCAGAATATATCAGAAACGTTTCAACAGAATTTTTAAAAAACTCAAAAACTTTTCAGAATGTGCTGGGAATCTTTGACTATTTCTAAAAAACTCTAAATGATTTTTGCATATTACAAAAAGAAGTTTTTAAAATACTTAGAAATTATTTTTTTAATTACATGCATCAAAGCAGCCCCACGAATAATATTGGAAAACATTACTGGTTATTTATTTATTTATTAATTTATTTTTACAGTGTTTTTGGTACAACTAGTAAGGACAGCTAGGAGAGATCGTACGGTAAGAGAGGTTGCACACATTGGGGATCGGCGGGAAAGAGTAGAGTGGGCGAGTTGCAATTTTAGATGGTTATACAAGATAAATAATAAATTGCCGACTTGAATATGCATGTTTGTTGCAGCAGTTTAAGATAAGACGTGTTTATTTTATCTTGTTCTCAAAAATAAATGCTTCAATTTTCATAACTCGTCCTAAGAATTTTAATACAATTGTAGTAGTACGAAATATTTTTAATTTCACAATTTTTTTATAAGCTACTAAACCTAGACTAAACGCACGAGCACCACGATTTTCTCGAAAAGCGATTAATTATTTAATAAAAGACTAATCAATCTTACCAAAATGGGAGAGTTTGCGCTTTTACTATTTAGGAGAGATTGCGCATTGATTTTAATTAAATTCTCAACTAATAGAGATTTCGTAGCGTACTGGTAATGGCAAGACAATGAGGATGAGTTTGTTGAATGTCTGGAACTGCTCCAGTAAATAACTTCGTGAAGTGACTGGACTAGTTCAACCCACTCTAGACGGCGCATAGGAAGCTGTCCCCAGAATCTGAAATTCAACGTTATTCAGGAGTGGCACGATCCACGAAAAATACACCTTTGTTGGGATTTACCTCACGAATGCTAATGTTTGCCAATGAGAAATTTATCGCAAAGTACTTAAATATTATTGTATAGCTATTTAGTTTTGCAATACTTTCAAGTATGTTGCTCAAGTTTTGTGCCGCTGTCGGCTGTTTAAATAGAAGGGTAAAACTAAATGCAAGTAAAAAGTACCAGCCAAATCTAACTTCTTTTTAAGGAATGTAATCGTTTAAATTTCAGCAAAATAAAACAAATTAAATAAACGTAAAGGATTTTAAAGTTGGAACGAGAAGATTTCAGACCAAGGGAAATTTAGGTTTTGTCTTTTGAACATTTTCGAACGTAAGAGTTTGAAGAAAAAAAAAATAATGAATAGTAAACGCTGGGCGGATTCTGAACTTAAAAATGGGCGGGACTAGTCATACATCATTGCCCACACGGTGCGCAATACGTCTTGAACTGGTTCAGTTCATTGCGCAATAACTTCACCATGTACAACAATAAGTGCAATAATTGTGGACAACGAGACATTTGGTATGCAAAGAAGAAACTACCCTAGCTGAAAAGAAAATGGACTAATTTAAATTAAACGTGTTACCTAGAAACTTAATGTTATTTTCTGGCCCTGTTCTTTATTTGGTCTTTTTTTTTTTTTTTTTCTGTTTCTTTAATATTTTTTCTTTAAATAAATTTTTGTAGTTCTTTTTAAATGTCTTTTATTTTTCTGATTTTTTAATTATTAAATTGAAATATCCAATTCCAATACAAAAATATTTTTTTTTACAAATACCTTAGAACAATGTAATTTAAGTGCAACTGTTATTATCAACAATGTAATTGTAGTTATAATTAAGTGCAATCTCTTTTACCCAAGCGCGCAATCACTCCTACTCTGTAAGGAGGGACTGCGCGCTTTAAACTTTTTTCTTTAAATAAATTTTTGTTGATCTTTATAATTTTTTTTCTGGCTTTTTTATTTATTAAATTGAAACATCCTCTCCCAATGCAAGAAATTTTGTTTAGAAATACCTTATGACAATGTCATTTTAGTGAATTATTATTATTGATAATGTAATTGT
This sequence comes from Salticus scenicus, assembly GCA_963930645.1. Lineage (NCBI taxonomy): Eukaryota > Metazoa > Arthropoda > Arachnida > Araneae > Salticidae > Salticus > Salticus scenicus. The sequence continues at coordinate 245,399,097 of OZ005652.1, forward strand.
AGTTATAATTACGCGCAATCTCTCCTACCCTATAAGGAGAGATTGCGCAAAATAGCACTCTTAGTTTTATTACTACTGTTGTTTTAAATTACAACAGAGCAACAAAATAGCAATGGAAATGCATAGAAGAAGGATCAATTCAAAATTATGCATCAAAAGTTTAGCAAAAAATTAAAATTTGGATTTTTTTTATGTCATTTTGTTGAATTGTGCGCAAGCTCACCTAGCTTTACCTTAAATAAAACTGAATAGCTTTTTTCATTTCATATTCTTATTGCTGCTTTAAGTTTTTCGATGATAATTTTTTTTGTTTTGTTTTGTTTTCTTCTAGATATGTTTATATTACGTATGTTTATATGTGTTTATGCCTGAAATATATTTTTTTTTTTCATATAAAATAAAAATAATAAGAATTTAAAGCCATGTAAAAACTATGATAAATGATAATCGTTCAAATTTAAATAAATTTTAGAAGTTATTTAAAAAAATTTCTAAATATTACTCGCTTTTATCTTTTTTTTTTTTTTATTTTTTTTTTTTAAATACACAATTGCTGTCATATATTTCAAGAAGAAAAATATAATTTTAATTTAATTCATACATATATAATTAAAAAACGCCAATCCAAAATATACTTGCAAAATATTTGATCATATTATGTCATACAGTCAAAATAATCTTTAAAAATTGTCAGCAATATTATTCTGCAATAAGTCAGAAAATTGAAGAAAATAAAATAAAAATAAAAATAAATAAATAAATAAAAATAAATCGGACAGCTTTCATATTTTGTAAAAAGAAACCTTTTACAGTACTCTAATATTTCAAGAGATAATAATTATATGAATTAGGAATTAAACGTTGACAGCTTGTCGTTTAATATTGTAATGAGTTCTTTTTAACTTAATTTTATATAGTTTACTAACTGGTTAACATTCAGCATTTTGTATGTATTCGTATTGAATATTTTTAATTGTAAATAATCTAATTATAATCAACGAATTTCATAGTAAAAGAATTTTAAACTCGTTTTAAAGGTTCTAGACTAAGTCATTTTTTGTTTACCGCATGCATGCTTTTTCCAAAATGCAGTCGCTTGCAAGTTTACGACCAGCAGCCGATTTTTGAATTTTAACAAATTTCAGTATTTTGACGTGTGTTGATATATTTGCATTTTGTTTTTTACTCTTCATATAACTTCAAACACCATTTAAGTACATTAAGGTTTCTTTTGTTACTTATTTTTTTAAATTGACTTTATAAATTCCATTGTTAAACATAGTATAAAAAATTTAAAAAAGATTTTTTTTTTAGTTGTGCATAAATTTGCCTCATTCTGAGGAACTTAAAATTCTTATGCTAATTATTATACGTATGACGAAAAAACTCGGTATATTTTACATTAAATTTAAATTAAACTTTAATATAAAACAATATTCGCTCGTGCATATTCTAACCAAATAAAATAGAGTATGATCTGTATAAAATCCCTTTACTCAAATTTCCGAATGTAAAATTTGTGTATTTATACGCAGTATTAATCTGCGTATTAATACGCAGATATGAAATTTTTGGTACGTTTTTAGCATATTGATTATAGGTGTAGAGGATTGAAAATGGTGTCGTTTAAAAGGCAGGTTAATGTGAGTTTGAGAAAAATGTTTACTCAACAGTTCCTTTACATGATGTTTACATGATGTATGCAGACGATTTTCTTTCATCTCAGAAGAAAAATAAATGTTGAAAGACAAATTTTGACTTACAGGTGACATCTGAAAAAATGAATTTTCTGGTCTTTTTCTTTTTTTGTAGCATTTTTGCATATGTATATAATGTATATAAAAATTAAAACAAATCAAAAATGTTTCTTGTTAGAAAAATTATATTAAGTTGTTAAATTTTAATTTAACAACTTAATATAAAATTAATAATTTTATATTAAAAATTATATTAAGTTTCTTGTTAGAAAAATTATATAAAATTATTGGCTAAACTGCTAATTTTAATACACATTGATGAGTTTTTTTGACAAATACTCATACTGAAATTTTATACTCCTTACCATTTGGGAAATATGATACACTTACATATAAAACATTTTACCCTGGTTATTGTTTTCTATTTTAATTATTTTAAGTTCCCAATTTTTGGTTAAAATAATCCTTATCCTTAATTATTCCGAATACATTTCTAGTAGTGTCACGTGTTTTTCTTACTGTTTTAAATTTAAGTGCACTATGCATATCTGCTAACAACCTAATTAATATTTCTTAGTATTGTTAGTACCCAACTTTTTTTTTTTTTTCACTTCAGTCTATTTTTTATAGAGTATTTTTCTTTTTATTTAATCACAATTGCATTTGAAAAAAATACTCTTAAAATAAAGTTGTGTGGAAAGAGGGACGTGTAATAACAATACTACGAAATATTAATAAGTATGTTTGCAGTTGTGCAACTATGTAGCACGTATACAATTTATGGAGAATATACAAGTTCTCTGAAAATTAAGCAAATACATCCTTTCCTATTACATCTATTCCAGGAAAATACTTTTTTAAATAGCTAGTCCAAGGAAATTATTTTAAAATGCTAATTAATTTTCTTACTCTCATGGTAGATAAAGTATTGTTTGAAGTCAAATTTTGACTCTGAATTTTACTATAAAGACGCTTTTGGAGGTGCCGTGAATACAGCGGTTAGTCATTGTGTCAGTTATCAGTGAAACTTAAAAGATACAAATAAAGAAAGTTCAACTTTAGTAATTTATGTTCATATAAGGTACTATTTGATAGTTTTGAAGCTTTTAAGAATAAAAATTTACAAAGTTCTGAATAATTAAAATGTTTCTAAATAATTTAAAATATGCTTTTTTATTTAATAAAAATTTTAATATTTCATAATTGTAGGTAAAATAAGCATAGGAGAGAGGTTTAGCTGGTAGTAGCTCCCTTTTAAAAGAAGTATTATATGTATATTACAGTGTCTGGAAGAGAAAGTTGTGCGAGAGAAACACCAGATTATTTTTCTGAATTACATCTCTAGACTTTTCGCAATTTATTTAGACTTTATATTAATAGACTTTTAATATTATTAGACTTTTCACTCAAATGTTATTAGACTTTTTGAAATCTATTTTTTTATTAACATTTTCTAACGAAGTTGAAAAGTGTTTCTGACTTCGGTGGACCAGTGAACCCGTGTGTCATGTCTGCACTCTAAACGCCTTAAATATTAATAGAATTTCTTCACTTTTAGATATATTATAAGGAAGTTTACTATCAGATATTACCTACTTAAAATTTACTAAATGCCATTATTGATTTGTTTACAGAGTGAAGCGGCGGAGCCAATTGCCACCAAATTTGGTTTGGGAAAGGTTTATAAGATGTACGCCAAGAATTAAATTGTAAATAAATAAATAAATAAATAAATAAATAAATAAATTAAAAGTGTCACTTGATAGCGTTTTTGGATAAAAAGTTAGCAAAAGTTTAACAAATGAAAGAACACATACAAAATAAAAATTTTACATAAACATTTAAATTATTTATGTATCTTGCATGTTTATTACATTTATTTTTAGTAATTTTGTTTCTATATCTATTTTTATATGAAAATCACTACTAGATGGCATACTTAACTTTTTGTTGCATTTCTTAAACTTCTTGAGGTATCTCATCCATCATATGGAAATTTGTTACAATAAGCTGATCTGTTTTAGTTGGAAGATGCTATTTAAAGTAGAAGTTTAATTATAGCCACCTTATATCAATATCACTCTTAAAATGTCTAGAAAAATGACTATTTTGATAATTCATTTGTCTTTTCTGAAAAGAGTAATCTCAATTAAATGAATATAGATATACAAAGAAAAGTTTTTTTTTTTTTTTTTTTTTTTTAAATAAATAAATAATTTAATCTTTTTAAATGTCGGTTAAATGGAACTTTGAATAAATTATTAAAATCCATACACATAAGTAAATTTTATTAATATATTTTTAAAGTTTTTGAGAGTAAGACGTAAAAATATATACAGTTTAATAAACATTGTAGAATTAATTTAACATTTTGCTTTTTTTACTTCAGTATCGAGCGTTATTTCTCGATTAAAATTTTTTTTTAATGCATCACTTTTGAAGGTGAATCCCTTGGGACAAACAGAGAATTTGTGCTTATCAATTAAGAGATTACTAGATATTTGGCAGCAATAAAAAATCTGGTGTGAAACAACCACACGACTTCCATTACCCGCTATTACATGTATTATATGCATTTTTGAGAGATAATGTGATCAGAAAACATAAAAGTGACCTAAAGAGAAAATCGTTAGAGCCGTTTTTGAGATACCAACTTTTACAAAAAAGCAATTATTGACCGGAAAAAAATAATTACATACAAAAGCATATTTAAAAAAAGTTAAAATGGCGAGTTTGAAAAAAATCCGTACAACCGTTTTTAAAGGAACGCCTTTGCGAGGCCTGAACTTGAGCTATTTATACAGGACGCCTATCAATTTTCCTGAACTAACCAACTATATCATTCGAAAGGACATCTAACAGAGTGTTTATGTAGCAAGTTTGAAGAAAATCGTTAGAGCCGTTTTTGAGATACGGACTTACGGTCCCACTTCCGGTTTGCGATGTCCCACTTCCAGTTTTTCAATTTTCACCAAAATTTGGAAATTTCATCTGTACACCAGACGTATTTCAATTCTAAAGTTTCGTAGATCTATCTTTATTAGTTTCTGAGCTATAATAGCCAGAAGATTCTCCACATACATACATACACACACACACACACATACATACACACTGACCAATTGCCAAAAACCACTTTTTTGGACTCATGGGACCTTAAAACGTGTAAATCAGGTGAAAACCCGATATCGAATTTTCAGACCGAATACAATACTTCCATTACCTACGGTAATAGGGTAATGGAAGTAAAAATCATAAATTAGATAAGCGATATAAAAATAACAAGGTCGTTAAATGTTAAAGGCAACTCATATTAAATTAAGTTTAATTAGTTGCAAATAAAGTTAAATGTAGCAATTTTGTAATTAAAAAATTATAAAACAATAATTTATCTTCCAAAGAATTTTAAAGCGTATTTTTATTTTTATTTTTAAATATTATGTAGGCTTACATGGATAAAATATTTTTTATTTTCACAGTGTACAGGGAAAAATAAGACAATATTTAATGTTCCGAAAGAAAATATATTTTATATGTATTAATTAAAATTTCAAAAATAATATCTTTAATTTAACTTTATTTAAATGTTAATTAATTACGACCAAAACATCCTATCTTAAATTTATCATTTATTTTTTCTCTGATGTAATATTCCGAATCAAGAATCTATGTATGTCTATTAAATTAGTTTATTTATAAATTTTGGGGAATAAAATTTAAAACAAAATGATATTTTATAAAAATAGAGATAAAATTATTCATATCTATTGATTTTAGTGCGCTACATAAATTTTTTATTTATTCGACATTTGAATAAATTAAATTTTTATATGTATTTTTATAAGTTTGTGTTTTTTACATATAGATTCAGTTAATCTAGACAATTATATTCTAAAATTTATTGGAATATGTTATTATTGCTAATGTAAAATATTTTCCTATTAAAAATCGTAAATTGGAAGTTAGCTGTGTTGGTATTATCGTTGTTACTTATGCCACTCGGGAACTCCGAGCCGGTAATGAAACCACCCGGATTTATGGTGTCAGAAGAGCGTGTTCCGATTTAGAAGAGCACAACGGGTATTGTAAGAACAACGTAGCTCGAAACACTGTCGAAAGATGGCAACACCAGTAAATAACCAGAGCTTGAAGTTTGATCAAGACCAACGCTGAGTAAAATCTCATGATGCAGTGCCTCCAGAGATATAATTTAATGAGAACTTGAAGGACTCTGCAATCACGATAAATTTAACGTGCACCAGTCGTCATTAGCGTACACGACGGTCATCGGATGGCTAGAAGGTCGAATCTTTCAATTACGAGCCCGCTACTCTTACCGACCAGATTACCGCGGCTAGTGTTGGTATATCTACAGTCAGCAGCAAAAACATTCGAACGCTTTTTTTCATTTAGGAGTTTTTGCTAGCGCTCGAATAATTTTGATGCGTAAACATGATGAAAAATGTTAAACAAGAGACTTTATAATTGGTAGAGATTAAACTTTAACCTTCATGTTATCATTAAAATATCAAAACATATTGCGTACATTTGACAGTGAAACCGAGGTAGTTGGCAGTTGGCACAGATCTTAAATTTCTTTCCATCGTGAAGTTAGAGTGCTATCATCGTGCTCGTGGGGCGTGTATGAACTGTCATCTACTGTAACTTGCAGTTGCAGTTTCAGTGTTTTTCTGACGGATGGACTAAATTTTTTCATCAGATTTTTTGTTTTAGTTTTAGTAAACCTACAGATCGAATTATGTCTCTGGTCATGGCAGCATTCGGAAGAGGGTAACTGTAATTGCATGCCTGTATCATAAAATTTTGTTTCTGATGTCTGAGATTACGTGTGTTTTGTTATCTCTTCAGGACTAGTTAGAATAGTTTATTATGTGGTCAGTTGGCTTATGTATGACACACGTGTGGCATAGCTTGGCAATGCTTACTTCAGAAATACTGCCAAAGGTGCCAAGCCCCCGTTTATAAAATAGCATAATACAAATAAAGAAAATTCTAATTCTAATAATAATAATAATAATAATAATAATAAAATCGCAGAATAATTTTAATGAAATTTAAGAGGCAGCCATAGCATAGTCAGAGGTAATTATTGATCTAGGGTTAGAAATATAATTCTTTTACTTGTTACAAATCTGTATTCCGGAGGTAAAGGACATCATGTCCATTTTGTAAAAAGAGTTAGCAGTGTGCCATTTATGTGCATTATTTGAGTTATATAGAGTCATTAAGCACCAGTTACTGTACATACCAGTACATTAGCCTGTTACTATAAAAGAGATAAGATTAAGGAAAATAAAACCACGTCCATTTTCTTTATTCATGACAAATGCATTCCATTGTAGTACATCAATGACATAGTAAAAACTCTTTTCACAAAATGGACATGCGTCCTTTACCTGCGGGATACAGAATTACTTTTTTCAATAATTCACCATTAATATCCAACAATGTCGCCGAATTTTCATAAATGATTATGTTTTCCATATTAATAAAATTTTCATTATACATTGAATTAAAAAAAAAAAAAAAAAAAAAAAAAAAGGAATGAAAGTTATTTAAAAAAAAGAAATTACTTTTGTTTGATTTAAGTGTATAAAATATTACTTATTAATCAGAGGATTTGTGCCTGCATGTTTCGGAACACAATTTTCTTTTTTCTTTTTGTCTCAGGAAGCCAGAAAAATTATTTTCTAAAATTCCTTTCTACAGATTACTTTCTACAGCCAGAAAGATTACTATCTGCAGAAAATTACTTTCTAATGTTTCTAATTATACCTTATGGTTTGTCTGTCATTCCATCTTGATTTCTGAATGTTATAAAAGTAAATCAATGTTATAAAAATAAATCAATATTTAACAGAATGATTATAACATTTTAACGACTATAACAAGATATTTTTAACTTGTGGATGGGAAGTATAATATATTTGAGCACTCGTGTAACAGTATTGGAAAGCAATCATCTGAGGTTGCTGGTCATTTTTATAAAAAAAAAAAAAATAGTATTCTAACCCAACGCAGGTACGTAGGTGACATTTTACGGCGGGTTGTATTACTTATAGTTTCTTTGGAACAAATATGTGTTTCAAGCAGTACAACGTTCGAGCACATATTGATCCGTTCTTGAAACAATTTTTACGATATATTAATTTACATAAATGACTACTAGGTCTGCATATTCATCATAAATCGAACGCCTTTCGGGATTCATAGGTAGGATATTTCAGTCGTCTCGTAAAAATTCGATCTTATTTTACAGTTACAGAAACTAAGGCAGATTCTGCGGCTGCTTAATCAGACTCATTCAAAAATGATTATCTCCTTGTCTCACATCCACGGATGGTTTTTGTCGTCTATATATTTTTGAAGAAAAAAAAATGAAAAAAAGAGGGAAAAAATTGAATAATTTTCTCCGTGGAAATGGAATTTTTATATTCACAAATGAGTTAAATTTCTTTCACAAGAATAAATTATTTTGTTTTTCAATAGGAGTTCAAAATGCCTATGAGAGAAACCATTTTTTCGTATTTATTCAAACTTCAGTTATAATTATTTTATTAATGCTTGTTTATTACGTAATGGTAAAACAAGGATAAATAATAGCGCATATTATGCTGTGAAATTTTTCTTAGAGTAAAAACGTAAATTTTAACAAATGTTTTATTTAAAATTATGCCTTCATCTATTAAATATAGGCCATGAATATTATATATTATGACTGTATATACCTTAAAGGCTTATATATATGTATGTATGCATATATTGTAACATGCTAAATACAAACACCTGCACGTACGTCAAACAGCTTTTAGATATTGAGCCATCATCCCTAATTTTTAAAGTGAAATAGAGGGTTCTGTCACCATTCTTGGCAAAATGTCATTAGATACAACTATTTTGCCAAATCATAAAATGAAGTGAAAATATTTTATTTTTTAGTAATTCTTTAGTAGTTAGTAAATTGTTAGCTGCGAGATATTGTAGCGGCCTTTAAGTAGAAGATGTAATCCCTAAAGTAGTCTAGAATACTATGTATACAGAATTATATATACAATATATGTATATATAATTACTGCACACGTAGCATAAAAAAGGGTTTGTAAAATATAAATACTTTTGTACATATGGATGTCGTCTTGTGAACTGTTAAATATATAAAGTAATAATTCAGGAGCATTATTTTCTTGAAGCATTGTCCTGCAATTTCATTATAATTTATATATAAGAGTTTCGATGAATATAAAATAAAAATATCAAAATTACACCCCTTAGATCATTCGTATTCGAATCCTCATGGACACAAATTATAACAATGATGTCGTAATATGATTATTTATTTATTTATTATTATTATTTTTACTTCCACTAACCTACTACTGTAGGTAATGGAAGTATTGTATTCGTTACAAAAATTCGATATCGATTTTTCACCTGATTTGCACGTTTTAAGGCCTCCTGAGTCCAAAAGAGTGGTTACTATAGATTCTGGAGTTGAATTTACAAGATAGACTGTATACTTTCGTCACAAAGGTTTCTGCGGTAAAAAAAAAAAAAAAAAAAAAAAAAAAAAAAATTACGGACCTTTTCCTATAGTAACTTTTTTCATTTATACAGCATAACTGCAAAATTAAGTTTGAGTGCATTATATTAAATCTTTTAATTAACTGAATTCAACTTATGATGATGAGGTGCTTTTTTCAAGTAAAAATTGAGTTTATCTATTTTTTTTATTTTCATTCTTTTTATTTTTAGAGAGCATATTATGACATTCATCGCAATTATAATTTTTATGCAAGATTTAGATGAAGAATTTTTATACACTTTGTGATATAGAAATGCCGTATCTGAGCAGAGTAATTTTGATGAAATTGCTTAAACTGAAATTCAATGGTTTTTAATTACATAAATATGAATAAGTATTTTGAATTTTTCTTCAGTATGTAAAAAATAAATTACTTAATATTTAAAGTTGTTTTGCAATGTTACTTTTACTTATAAGAATCAACTATTCTTAACACACTAAACACAAATTACACTGCGCGACAAAAAATAAATAAATAAATAAAATAAAATAAAATAAATAAATAAATAAATAATATTCGAGCCCTGATACCATTCTTGCTGATTCTTATATAAAATGACTTCCTGAATCCGATTATGATACCCATTTTGCCCAATCACCCACCGTTTTCTTAGGACGTCACCCCTAACCCAATTTTATCTATATTCGGTAATATTACGGCCGTGAATTTGATAGAGAATGGAAAAGAATTATTTTAACACTGAAAAACATTAAAATGTTTTCAGTGTTAAATATAAAATGTTTAATAAATGATAATATAATGTTTAATAAATGATTAAAAAAGTACAAGAAATGTAATTTATAATTTCAGTGGCAAATCACACCTTAGATATTCCTCTTGCTGCAAATGTTCGTGTTTTAGAATTTTCTAACTCTTTAGCCCCTCACAAGATATTTAACAGTTAAAATAACACTTTCCCTTCCTACAAATCAAATTTATAGCCATAAAATTACCGAAAAGTGATATATAAAGAAGGGCTTCCCTAAACAACGGTGGGTGATAGGGCAAAATGGACGTCATATTCGGTTTATAGAGGTTATTTTACATAAGAATTTGCAAAAATGGTTTTGGGGCCGATTTTCATGCCAAGCAGTGTTATTACCGACATAATATAATCATAAGGAGAAAAAAATTAAATTTACTTTATTATTAATATTTTTAATATTTTTAATATTGCATTAAATTGCTTCAAATGTTTTTATATACGTTTAACGTGGCAAACATTAATATCACACGGCAAAAAAAAAAAAAAAATAATAATAATAATAATAAAATTAAATAAAATGAATTCATATTTTTATACGTATGCATTTAAAATAAATAGAATTTGAAAATATGACCTGCAAAAACCTTTCATAATCTGAATCTGATGCATGAATTTTCATCCTTTTTATTACATAAAGCTTCCACTTAAAATTGTTAATAACCAATCGTGGAATTTTAGAAATACATTTGACATTTTTCCGTCATACTTGCTAAATTAAATGAATGCACAAAACAATGTCATCTAGTTGTAGATTATGTATTATTGAAAGACAAAGCTTTTATCATATTTTAAAATTAGGAATATTTGAACAGGCAAACAGAAGTCTGCGCGTACAGTTTTGTTGATCAATGATTCCCTTTATCATAATATCTTTTGTATTACTCACTAAATATTAGATTTATTTCGAACTAAGTTAATTAAATCACCGTCTCATTCTGATTACGCCAAACATAATTGCCTCCCGTATGGAAATTCAAAATTTAATTCTTTGTCGTAAATATGAATGCATATTTAATTTTACAACTTAGGTAATCAATACAAGCTCACATAAAGTGAATATCAAGCCATAAGTCATGTTTACTTAATCAGATCTGGCAAAGTATGATAAAAGTATTCACGTCGCTGTACTTAATTGAATTAAAGTTTATTTTCGATATGTTTTTCCCCAGAGAGATCTCACATTTTATGATAAATCGGATGATGTAATATGTATATAAATATAAATAGTTTAACTAAAGCTTTAAACACAGTAAATATTTTCTAATACAGCTAAATGTTTTGAGCCTTATGTTTCTTATATTTTTTAAAAGTTTATTTCTATAGTTTGCTTAAAAAACATTAATTTGCCCTATCACTTTAAACATTTTGATGTACAATGGATAAATCAAAGTAAACATTTACTAAACATTTTATTTAATAAATTAGTATATAAAGTAAATACGGAAAAGATTCGAAAAGCCGCATTGCGGGTCGGTCATTTATATCACCGACTCATTGTCTTTGCAAATACCCATTTATTACAGGGAAATATTTTAATTCAAACTACAACTTTTAAGAGTTAGCAATACACAATAGCTGTATTTAAACACGATTTTTATCGAAATTGTAGTAAAAATCGTGAACTTTGAATAATGTACATTATATGCATTGAATCGTATATTAAGTGATATTTCAGTAAATTCTTACATTTTTTAACAAATTGTGTGCTTTTTTTAAAAATTATTATTCGTGTTTAAATCAGTTAAAGTTTACCTTCAGTAATTGATACGCTATGGTCTAGTAACCTATATATATTTCGGCGTCACTTAAAATGTTAAATGCACCTACACATAGTTCTTTTGTTAAATAACGTAACATTTCAGAAGAACGAAAAATGTTGGAGCTTTGCTGTTGAAAATGGCCTCACATTGGTGTCACTGGACGTTCAAAAGTCAATATTTTTGTGAATGTGAAATATTGTAGACCAAAGTGGCTAATTCACTAAATATCATCGTTATCTAGAAGATAAGGACATAAATGTGTATATGCTTGTCCAACCTTCCTTGTTTTCACTCTTCAATAGCTTATAAATCGTTCATTAATTTTAGCATATCAAACATCTCCGTACATTTTGTTGCTAGCACTATTACGAGCTCTATTACACGGCACTCCCTTTGATGAGCGTTTGTTGTCGAATGAAGAGGAACCAGATTTTGCCACGCAATGATTAATCTATATATATTACTATATCTGTGGGCTAGAACTCCATAGGCTATTCTGTCTCAGCTGTTTTTACAAGGTCGTTTTCTTAAGAGCGGACAATACCTAATCTCGCCGGCAGTTTTCGCCCATGTTATTCTATGGGAAAATTTGTTTACATAATTACTCATTACCTAATGAATATTTTTCAATTCTGTTTTCACATTTAGAAAATCCATAAGCGTTACATTAGTACTTGTTTTCCAAAAATTGATTTTTTAAAATTTTAGTACTTTATTTTGCGTTTAGAAAATGAGAAAAATGCATTTTGTGAAAAATCGCATTTTTGAACTCAAAATTAAAATGTAAAAATATAAAAAAAAAAATGAATTTTTCAAAAATGAGTACTCATTTAACGGTTATGAATTTTCTGACTGCGAAAACAGAATTTAAAAGTATTCATTAGGTAATGCGTAATTGTAGCAACAAATTTTCCCATAGAATAACCTGGGCGAAGGCTGCCGGCGAGATTAGCTATTGTCCCCTCTTAAAGCTATTTTGATGGGGGCTGTTTTGTAGGGGCTATTTTCTCGAGGTTATTTTGTCTGGGCTTTTTTGTCGGGGCTATTTTGCCCTGGAGCTAAATTGTCGGGCCTGTTTTGTCGGGACTGTTTTGTCGGGATTGTTTTGTCGGGGCTATTTTGTCGAGGTTATTTTGTTGGGGCTGTTTTGTCGGGGCTATTTTGTCTGGGGCTGTTTTTTCGGGGCTATTTAATCGAAGCTATTTTGTCCTTTGGGCTCTTTTGTCGGGGCTCTTTTGTCTTGGGCTAATTTGACGGGTCACGATAAAAACAGTTTCTGAAGGAGAATGTAGTGTGAGAGACACACCAGATTATTTTTCTGAATTACATCTTTAGACTTTTCTTTTTATTAATATTTTTCAACGAAATTAAAAAGTGTTTCTGACTTCGGCTTACCTATAGATCCGAGTGTCATGTCTGTCTGATCGTGCTGTAACTTCCGTAAATATTAATGTAATTACTTGACTCTTAGGTATATAATAATGAAGTTTACTAACAGATATTACCTACTGTAAATTGACTAAATGTTATTATTGATTTTTGTTTACAGGGTGAAACGGAGGAGCCAGTTACCATCAAATTTGGTCTGTGGAAGGTTTTGTAAGATATGCTACAAAAACTAAATTGTAATATACATATATATATATATATATATTATATTAAATTAAATTAAAATATTTAAATTGCGTCCACTTGATAGTGTTTTTGGATAAAAAGTTAACAAGTTTAACAAATAAAAGAACACACATGAAATAAAAATTTTTACATATAAACACTTAAGTCATTTATACATCTTGCATGCTTACTACATTTATTTTTAATAATTTTGTTTGCCTTCTTTATAGATTTTAAATTTTAAAACTATGTTTTTTACTTTTGCATTTTTTCATGGATTCATGAGTTTCAAAATGCTTAATCTTCTACAGGCATTTAATAAAGGAGTTATTTTATTTATTTATTTATTTTATTTACTTATTTATTTATTTTTGGATCTTTAATAGAACCTACTTAAAAAACAAAAAAAAAGGGATAGGTTTTGAAATTTATTAAGTTTTGAGAAAAAAATCTGGAGTGACTCCACTCGACTTTCCGAACATTGAGTAACTAACAGTTTTGTAGATAAAATAAAGAAAGAGGAATTGCTAAACAAACAAAAGAGAGAAAACCATAATAGAGTGTTTTTTTCTCCATATATCACACGAGGTTTTATTTAACGCTACTGAACTTTGAGCCCTTAGATCATAATGATAAAGAATTTTTCGTTTTGTCCCTGTAAAAATCTATAGATGCTAGATTCACCAAAATGCTTATAGTTAGTGCAACAGTGATTTATAATAGTCATACAAATTTTCAGCTCAATTGAATAAGGCGTTTAGATGCTATCGCACTTTTAAAAATTTGGTCTCATAGGCCATAATGATAAAGAATTTTTCTTTGTGTCCCTGTAAAAAAACTGTAGTGCTAGATTCACCAAAATCTATACAGTTGGTGCAAATGCGACCTATAACATGTGTACAATTTTTTTGCTCAGATTAATAAGGCGTTTAGACGCTATCACACTTTTAAAAATTTGGCCCCATTGGCCTTAATGATAAAGAATTTTTCTTTGTGTCCCTGTAAAAAAACTATAAGTGCTAGATTCACCAAAATCTATAGGGTTTTTACTATGGTGACTTACAATATACGTACCAACTTTCAGGTTAATCGAACAAAGCCTTTAGACGCTAGCGTGTTCACAGACATACACACATACACACATACACACACACATACATACATCATCGTAAAAATAGTGAAAACGGACTCAAGGGACCTCAAAACGTATAGAAACATCAAAATCTCGAATTCGGATTTTTGACATGATTACAATACTTTCCTCACTATAGTGTTCGGAAAGTAAAAATTAAAAAGCTCATGTGTATATAAAATATTTGGGAAAAATCATGATTTTTGTTATATTTTTAGTTTTAATATATATATAAATATTTATTTTAAAAATATTGCAAAATCCACCCCTAATTCATTTAGGTAGGTTCTGTCAAACATTAATATATATATATATATATATATATATATATATTAAGTCTTTTCTTGAATATCTGTCGGTAGTTTAAGCATTTTGAAGACTATGAATTCGTGAAAAAATACAAAAAGATAAAACGCAGTTTAAAGATTTCAAATCTTTAAAAAATATATCAAAAACCATAAGACATTTTGACAGAATATATATATTATTAAACAAGTCTAATATAGTTCAACTTATAAACATTAAATGGAAATATAAACTTTTATATAAAACGTAATTCAGCAGTACTGTCAAAGGTGCCAAGCCCCCTTAGACAAAACAGCATAATATAAATAAAAAATGCTAAATATAAATAAATAAATAAATAAATCGAAAAGAATGTTAAGAAAATTTAAAAAGCAATCTTAGCATCGTCAGGGCTATTTATGGCTCTAGGGTTAGAAATATAATTGTTTTACTTGTTACATGTCTGTACGTAAAGGATATCATGTCCATTTTGTTAAAAGAGTTAGCGATATGCCATTTATGTGCATTATTTGAGTTATATAGAGGCCTTAAGCACTAATGGCCAGTTACTATAAAAGAGATAAGACCGTGGAAAATAAAACCATGTCAATTTCCTTTATTTATGACTAATGTATTTCATTGTAGCGCACACTGTAAAAAATATGTCCTATTTGCTGCCAGCAATTCTCTGTAATTTTAGAAAATACGTTCTGGCAACGTAATTTACTCGTATTTTCTCAAATTACAGAGAATTTCTGGCAGCAAATAGGACATATTTTTTACAGTGCATAAAAGACATGGTGGTTACTCTTTTCACGAAATGGACATTGTGTACTTTACCTATGGTGACCATATGTCCTCGAAATTCGAAGACAGTCCATATTTTGAAATCGTTTTTCTAAATTTTTAAAAATGGTAGAATGGAATTTATTAATCATGATTACTACCATTTAAGTTCTTATTTATTCAGCATAAACTATAATTCTTTAATTGGGTAATTGCAACAGTTATTAATGCTAATATATTATGAAGGTATTATAATATATTATAATACCTTCTGAGTGTATATTTGTCATTATACACTCAGAAAAAAAAAAAAAAATATATATACCGCCTTTCTCTAGAATGAATAAGTGGCCATTTTCTAAATCCCATAATTAGAAATATAGATTTCCGCGCTATACACATAAGGCACGCCAATAAACTGAACAGACGAAATTATCGAGAATTTCTAGTGTACACAATTCTAGATTGTGAAACAATATTCTGAATACTCTAAATATTCTGAATGGTTTATATTGCGGAGAAATTCTCGCTTGATTTTCTGGAATTTGGTAATAAACCAAGATTATAGTTGCAGAAACCCGATTCTTGTAGTCTCATTTATTTGCAGAGATTTTTAAATAACTTTGCCCTCGAGAATATAGACAAACTCACTAGAATTCTAATAGGGGCTTCTAGAACTCGCTTTCCAAGGGGACTAGAATTTATAAGGATTACAAGGAAGTATTTTTTCTAGAGCCACAATTTAGATTGTAGATGTCAATTACAGATTTTTTTCTCAGTGTACCTTTACCTCTGGGGTACAGAAATACATTTTGAAACAATTCACCAACAATACCTAACAATGCCGCCAAATTTTCATAAACGTTTATATTTTTTACATACTAATTAAATTTTCATTATACATTAAAAAAAAATGAAAGTTACTTAAAAAAAAAGAGAAGAAAGAAAGAAAGTAAAAGAAAGGAAAGAAGGAAAAATAAATTACTTTTGTTTTGTTTAAGTATATAAAATATTACTTATTAATCAGAAGATGTTTTCCTTTTTGCATGTTTCAAAATCCAATTTTCTTTTTTTCCTTTTTTTTTTTTTTGTCTCGGAAAAATTACTTTCTACAGAAATTTTAATTAGGTTATTAATTGATTTTGCCAAACAAATTGAAAATGGTTGCTTATTACTCAGCAATTTTCTACGAGTGTCACGGAAATAAATAATTGTCTTTAATAACTCACATTGTTTTTATTTTCAGGAATGAATATTTTTATGAACAAATAAAAATGTAATTATTATTTTTTTAATTTAGAAACATGAAGTATCTTTCAGTGTCATCTTTAATTAATATTTTTATAAATTTATGTTAGTTTTTTCTCACACGCAAAAGGAAATATTTTTTAAAGGTTTGTAGTTTAATCCCTTGGTCTGTCGGTCATTTCATCTTGATTTATGAATACTACAATGTTATAAAAATAAATCCATATATAACAGAATGATTATAATATTCGAATGACTATAACAATAACCTTTTAAATTGTGGGTGAGAAATAAAATATTTTTGAGCACTCGTGTAACAGTATTAGAAAGTAATCATCTGGGGTTTGACAGTGAATTTTAGTCATAAAACATGGTTTCTAACCCTTGCAGGTGCATCGATGACATTTTACGTGCCGGTTGTACAATTTATGGTATCTTCTGGACTAATTTTTTTTTCGAGCAGTACAACACTCGATCATATTTTATTCGGTTTTGAAACAATTTTTACGATATATTAATGTACATAAATGACTACTAGGTCTCCGTCTCCATATTCTACATGAATCGAATGTTTTTCGGGTTTCATAGGTAGGATATGTCAGCCGTCTCGCAATACTAAGATCTTATTTAATAGTTACAGAAATTTTGGCAGGTTCTAACCCAGCAGCTACTTAATAATCAGACTCACTCAACAGTGATTATCTGCTTGTCTCACATCCACGGATGGTTTTTGTCGTCGATATATTTCTCGAAAAAAAAAATGAAAAAAAAAGAAATTGAATTATTTTCCCTGGGGAAATGGAATTTTTATATTGACAAATGAGTTAAATTTCTTTCACAAGCATAAGTTTTTTGTTTTTCAATATGAGTTCAAAATGCCTTTGAAAGAAATAGTTTCTTCGTATTTATTCGAACTTAAGTATTTTATTAATACTTGTTTACACTGAGAAAAAAAAAATATACCGCCTTCATCTAGAATGCATAAATGGTCATTTTCTAAATCCTTAAACTAGAAATATAGATTTCCGAGTTATGCACATAAGGCTGAATAGATAAAATGGTCGAGAATTTTTAGTCAACACATTTCTAGATGGTGAAATAATATTCTGAATATTCTGAATCTTGTATTACGAGAAATTCTAGCTTAATTTTCTAGAATTGGGCCATAAACTAAGATTATAGCTGCTGGAACCCGCCTCTAGTATTCACATTCATTTGAAGATATTTTCAAATAGGTTTGTCCTCGATAGTATAGGCAAACGCTCAAGAATTCTAATAGAGGTCTCTAGAATTCGCTTTTGAAGGAGACTAGAAAATTTATGGATGGCATGGAACTGTTTTTTCTAGAGCCACAATTTAGATTCTAGATGTCAATTATAGAATTTTTTCTCAGTGTATTGACGTGCCTTATACTCATAGCTCGGAAATCTATATTTCTAGTTTAGGGATTTAGAAAAGGACCATCTATTCGTTCTAGATGAAAGCAGTATATATATTTTTTTTTCTCAGTGTATTACTTAATGATAAAATAAGAATAAATAATAGTGCATATTATGTGGTGAAGGGTTTCTTAAAATAAAACCCTAAACTTTAACAAACGTTTGATTTAATATTATGTTTTCATCTATTGAGTATACCTTGAATATTATAGATTATGACTGCATATACATTGCAGGCTTATATATATTGTAGCACGCTAAATACAAACACCTACACGTCTGTTAAATTGCTTTTGAATATTGAGCCATCATCCCTAATTTTTAAAATGAAATACAGGGCGTTGTCGCCATTCTTCACAAAATGTCATTAGATATTTTGCCAATTCATAAATTGAAGTAAAAAAAATATTTTTTAGTAATTCTTTAGTAGTTGGTAACTTGTTAGCTGCGAGAAGTTGCAGCGTCCTGTAAGAAGGAGATGTAACCGCCTAATGTAGTCTAGAATTCTAAAACGTTCTTTTTTTTTTTTTTTTTTTTTTTTATTGCACGCGAAAACACAAAAAGAATTTGTAAAAATGTAAATACTTTTGTACATATGGATGTAGTCTTATGAACTATTAAAGATATAATATAATGATCCAGGAGTGTTATTTTCTTGAAGCAATGTCCTGCAATTTCATTATAATATATGTATATATATATGTATAAGATTTTCAATGAATATAAAATAAAAATAGCAAAATTCCACCCTCTAGACGATTCTTATTCAAATCCCCATGAACACAAAATATAACTATGATGCCGTAATGTGATTATTTTACATATTTATTTTTTAAGCAAACGATTACTGCAGATTCTGGTATTGAATTTACAAGATAGACAGTATTCTCGTCACAAAGGTTCTGCTATAAAATATTACTGCTCTTTTCTACGGTAACATTTTCCTTTCTACAGCATAACTGTAAAATTAAGTTTGAGTGAATTATATTAAATCATTTAATTAACTGAATTCAACTTATAATGATAGCGTTTATTTTTTCTAGAAAAAATAAATTCACATGAAATTTGTTAATTAAATTATTTTTATTTTGAGAGAACATATTACGACATTCATTGCAATATAATTTTTTTGCAATATTTAGGTGAAGAATTTATATATATAAATTGTATCATAGAAATACACTAATATCTAAGCACAATAAGTTTGCTAAAATAGTTTAGAATGAATTTCTATAGTTTTAAATTACATAAAATACAAATAAATATTTCGAATTTGTCTTACATATTTAAAAAATTCTTTTTTTTAGCATTTAGAGTTGTTTTGTAAGGTTACTTTTATTTATAACTATCTAGTATTCTTATTCGAATAAACAAAGATAATTATGTACATAATATTACATAATATAATCATATGGTGAAACAATTGAAATTAATTTCATTATATTACTTTTATTATTACATTATATTGCTTCATATGTTTTTTATATGGTTTGATTTACAAACATTATTCTCACAGGGTGAAGTAAATAGATAAAAATATAATAAAATTAAATAAAATGTATCAATATTTTTATATGTATATATTTAAAATAAATAGAATGTAAAAAAGGTGATATGCGAAAACGTTTCATAATCTGAACATAATGCATGAATTTTCATTCTTTTGTATTATATAAAACTTCCACTTCAAATTGTTAGTAACCAATCAATGAATTTTAAAATTACTTTTGGCATTTTCCCGTCATACTTGTTAATTAAATGAATACACAAAACAATGTCATCTAAATGTAGATTATGTATTATTGAAAGACAAAGCTTTTATCTTATTTTAAAATTAGGAATATTTAAATAGGCAAACAGAAATCTACGCATATCATTTTGTTGATCAATGATTCCCTTTATCATAATATCTTTTGTATTACTCATTAAATTTTAGATTTATTTCGAACTAAGTTAATTAAATCACCGTCTCATTCTGATTACGCGAAACATAATTGCCTCCCGTATGGAAATTCAAAATTTAATTCTTTGTCGTAAATATGAATACATATTTAATTTTACAAGTTAGTTAATCAATAAAAGCTCTCATAAAGTGAATATCAAGTCATAAAGTCATGTTTACTTAATCAGATCTGGCAAAGTATGATAAAAGTATTCACGTTGTTCTACTTAATTGAATTGAAGTTTATTTTAGATGTTTTTCCTCAGAGAAATCTTACGTTTTATGATAAAGGCGATGATGTAATATGTATATAAATAGTTTAACTGAAGCTAAACACAGTAAATATTGTCTAATACAGATAAATGTTTTAAGCCTAATATTTCTTATATTTTTGAAAAACTTATTTCTATGGGTTGCTTGAAAAACATTAATTTCGGCCCTATTGCTTTAAATATTTTGAGGTACAATGGATAAATGAAGCTAAAAATTTACTAAAACGTTTATTAAATAAATTAGTATATAAAGTAAATACGGAAAAAATCTGAAAAGCCACTTAGCGTGTGAGTCATTTATATCACCGACTCATTGTCTCTGCGAATACCCATTTATTGTAGGAAAACATTTCTGCCTAATCATCAACTTTTAACAGGTATCAATACACAATACTTGTATTAAGACAACATTTTTATTGAAATTGTAGTAAAAATCGATAACTTTGGATAATGTCCATTCAACGCATTGAATTATATATTAAGTGATATTTATTGAACTAAATCACATACATCTCAGTGCAACCAATGAACGCATCAACGTCGAATATTTTGTAAATATCTCGCATATGAAATTATACGTGTATCATTATTATACGTATTCATATATGATTATTTTTTAGTTACAAAATCAACGTATTTACGTTAAAAATTGAGAAAACTGCACCGCTAAAGCACGGGCTGTCGTATTATATGACCAAAGAAATCAGCACAGTTATTTACACGAGTCATTTTACATATAAAGTTTGGTGCACTTATACGGAATAACATGTGAAATAGTGCCTTCTCATAAATGAAAGAAATTGTAGTATCGTGGCTGCAGGACGATATATGTCATTATCTAATTAATACCAATTTGTATCAAGTTGAAAACAGATATAAAGATTTGCATAATTTCACGTCTTTTGCCGTCAGATACAGCAGACAGATATTTTATAAATGATCAAATCCTCTGCAAAACATATCGAAGCGTGTATGTCTAATGAAGCCGTAATCTCCTCAAATGGCTGAGGGGCACTAATTTCGAAGCTGGCAGAAGGGCGGTGCCACGTTCAATCCCAGGTCCCTCTAGTTTGCCTACTCAATCGG
Organism: Salticus scenicus; assembly: GCA_963930645.1. Taxonomy (NCBI): domain Eukaryota; kingdom Metazoa; phylum Arthropoda; class Arachnida; order Araneae; family Salticidae; genus Salticus; species Salticus scenicus. The sequence goes on from OZ005652.1 coordinate 245,420,728, forward strand.
AGTTTTCAGTAGTGGTTACTGAAACTAGTGTAAGTACGGGCTAAGAACGTTTATAAAGATCCTCCTTTCTTACGAAAGGCACCTCAACCATGCTTGAGTCCCTCACGTAGACAATATGCATTAACTCACAACACGAACACTATGGATATCAAAAGCTGAAAATTTTCCGTAATTTAATATTCTTTATGTATATCTAAGAAAGTAATAAATATCATTAATTGAATTAAAAGTAATAACGGCAGTTTACACCTTTTAGTATATTATCTTGGTTTATCCACAATTGTCAATACCAACAAAAACATTAAACCAAATGTCAGTTCAGTCAGGGAAACTTCTTCGATATTTATCCTTACGGAATTATAAAATTTGTCAAAACAAACAAAAAGAAAAACTTTTTTTTATTGTACAGTAATTTAATAAGTAAAATATAATTGATTTTTTTTTTTTTTTTTTTTTTTTTTTTTTTTTTTAAAGAATATTGTTGATATTTTATTTCAAAAAATATTTAGCAATACACAAAAATCGTAAATAACACAGAAGCAATAAATTATGTTTTCTCTTGTAAGTTTGAAATATATTGCGGAAACGTATGACATGGATTTCAAATGGTACCGACAGCAACAATATGAAAGTTCAAATGAAATATGCACCCTGTGAAGAAGACATCTATTTATCCGTGAGTACGTTCTTTAGAATGCGAAATCTTATCCTGAAAAAGAATTTTGAAAAAGATATATAAAATGTTTGACATTTCTGCATTGATTTTACAACAATGTTCGAAAATAGAATGATTATTTTAGTTTCCTCTTTACAATAAAATGATAAAAATTTCCATTATGCAAAGTTTTATTTATGCTTCGGTGTCTATGAAAATACGAATAATGTAAATAAAATACTGAAGTACAAATACTAATTTGTTACGTCTATCATAGATTTTATCAATATTATGTAATGGCCATTAATTTACCGCAATTAAACTCTATTCTTTACTATATTCATCGAATTTAAAAAAAAAATTCTGTGTTTCCATAAATATGAAATAACTTTTCACGATTTGATTTTGTTAATCTCTCATCTTAAAACAGATTTTGAAAAGTGACCTAGTAAAACCGAGATATCATTTCATACGAACAATATTAAAAGAAAAAAAAATACTTTTATATTGTTGTTTTTATTTGAGAAATATTGTAACAACGCATTAAGTCTTTTCCCCTGCCTCAATTATCCTGTTGCAATAAAAGCAGTTTTACAGGCAAAGTTAAAATAAAGGAACAGTTCATTCACTTTCAGTGAGGAAAGTCTTGGCAACAAACTTGGAGACCAAATTTGGTGAAAAAAAGTAGTTTAGGGTTCCCGAAGTTTCGAAGCTGCATTTTGCACAGAGGCCGAGTTCTAGAACTTTGCATGGGTTTCTGGATTGAAATACCGCCAAATCCCATCACCAAAAGGTATAAATAACAGTGAGTTGTATAAACATGCGTTAGTTGACTTCTGCGAGAATATATATAGTCACTGTGATTCAGAGTTATTTAGAGAGCTATTCTGAGTGACTTTGGAGACTGTGCTCCAAGCGGCTGAACTTTATTCGTGAGCTTGTAAAATTCATACTGTGTGGAGTATTTGTTGCTATTTTCTTTACTCTTGAGGAACACGTGCCTGTTTTCTTGGACTGTTCCAGAACATTCGACACTAGAGACTCTTGAGATACGATTGACATCTTCATTAGGCTTCTAAAAGAAAAGTCGAGAAATGAACAGTACTATTTGATTATTTTCGTGAATATTCGTTGTAATCACAGTTTGTTGTATAGATCCTAAAAGTTACGCTAAACAGTATCCATAGACTAGAACCTGCTTGTTTTTTACAAACTGTTTTATTACACAAGAAAGGGGACAAGTGTTTTCGGGGATCCGGACATAATATCGCGTCAAAAAAATAAAATGATCTATTTGAAAATTTGTATTTCTGTCACGTGTGATCTCTGGTGAAGGCCACAGGGCCTTATAAATTAATATTAATTAATTAAAATAAATAAACAAATAAATACATTATAGAATGGAATTTTATTATTTTATCTATATCTAATTTTAAGTTATTTTATCGTTTGCTTTTCACCATTCAAACTGCATTTTAAAAGTACTGTACATCACTGCTGACATTAAAGCTGAACACTATTCTTAAACCTTAATTAATAATTTTAAAATAGATAAGCACGATTGAATTCTTAATGCTAATATTAAAAAAAAAAAAAAGTTAATAAACATAGTCTTTAGACTCTGTTAAGCAAAATTTATAACAGTTTTTGAGGTGGGTTTGTGTGTATGCCAGTACTCTGACTAAGGTATGTGTTGTCATGAAATTTTATACAACATTATTAATAATTATCAACTCCATTTTGCATTCCATTGATTTATGTAGGCGAGATTTTGTCCACGCGAGATTTTATCCCACGAGATTTTGTCCCAACCCGTTTAATCGAAACAATATGTAGCACAGCAGTTTTAGCTTCCAGCCTTTAGGTACCAGACTCCAATAAAGTGGGCACAGTTCATTATTAAACATGTAAGGTAGGTGAGCCAAAAGTGGCCAGTGTTCCTGAGGTAGCCCACCACCGAAAAAGAGGTATAATTTAATTTTAAATCACAAAATGGTGCTACTGCATTGTAAATCATGTATCTTTAATGCCTGTGACTGAATTTGAAGATATTATCTTGATCAACCGCCATTGTATGCATTGATTTCACTTTAGAAGAGTAGTTGTTCTAAGTTTCAGATAAGAATATATTTTAATTTACGTGTGTTTAAGTTCTTGGAAATTTATACTGTGATATGTTTTCAGAAAAATTATTTTTTAATCTTTAACCATATTAACTTCATTTATAATCTTGCATATGGCAACCATGTAAATGTTCTCAAGGTGGGTCAGATGTCAGGCAACCTTAGAACACGTAGGCCAAAATAGTAAATAAATACGCAAATTAATGTAATAAGGGTAACTTTCAAAATTTCTTCTTAAATATCTGAAAAAAAATTATTATCATTTATTCTCCAACACTTTTCACGCTATTGAGAATACTAGGTTTCCTGAAAGAAGTCAATGAATCCAAGAAAAAAAAACAAAATCCTGAACTACTTTGCACAAAAGTGGTTGAAGGTCTTTCTGTGGTGAAAGATAAGATGAATAAGAAAATAAAAACCGAAAAATAACAAAAGAGCATCTTAAGCACATTTTAAAAGCACTGTAATGACGTCAGTCTTTAATAATAACTTTCAGACTGATTAAAAAGGGCGTTACTGGCTCTGCTCCGAGAAAAGAAACTCTGGTTTTGAGGAGAGACTTTTGTTTTAGACAGTGAGTCATGCGTCTACGCAGATGCTGGGTGGCGGGCTCGAAATGCTCGCTTTAAAAGTCCGGATCCAAAATGTTTATTTCATCACTTCCAATAGAGACTATAATTAAGAAAATAGCTGCATTATTTCCCAAAGCTGTGCAAATACATATAGAAGTTTCCCCTACACATAAGAGTGCTACTGTAAATTTTATGACCGAAGACGATGCTGCAGAGGCTTTAAAAAAGACTAAAATTAGAAATGACAAAATAGAGGTTCTCGAGTTCGAATCCCAAGCTGACTTTGAGTCCCAAAGTAAAGATTTGCGTAAACATGCAAAAGGACATTCTTTAAAGCTAAAGAAAAAATAGAAAAATTATAACTTGCGAAGACAACAACTAAAAATTTGCGAAGTAGGCGACCAAGTTGCCATGAAATTGAAATCGAAGTACTTTGGCCCCCTATAAAACTGTAAAAATGAAAAGTGGAAACACCTATGATGTAATTAAGGAGGGATGCCATGAAGGCCCCCTTTGCACATCCACTCATGCCAAATCTCTTAAAGAGAGAATAACTTAAAGATGACATTAAAAAAAAATCAAGACTGTATGCATATTTGTAAATAAGTTTGTTATTATTTTGTGTTGTTTTTGTGTTTGTTTTTTCTTTTTGTATTTTTCAGTGTGACCGCCTGGAGGACCAGTCGTGGAAGGATGGCCGAGTTTGTGGAGGAAACACCTTGCTTTTCCTAACATTTGATTCTGAAACCAGCTTTGCACAGATCTATTTATCTCACTGCAGCCACGAGTGTAGAATCTTGACGGAATGACGTAGCTGTGATGTCAGAAGGTCGCAATTTTCATCCCCTGCGTGCGCATACTTCTGTCTGGAGTCTTGAAGCAGGCACGGTGAGAAGACAGACGGCTGTTAGTATTTGACGGTGACAGAACCAAGCCTCGCTATGTTATTCACAACAGACGGTTGTAATAACGGGATGTTCTTAAAACTGTTAGACGAATACTCTCAATAGACGGAATGTTCAAAGCTTCTATAAAGTGTGGTGACTGAAACTTTATGGAACTGACGCTAAAAGATAATAAGTAACTATTAAAATACAATTGGTCTGTTATGATTAGATCGTTTACAAGTGACTGTTTTGACTACGATAAGTTACGATTACGAGTATAACTCAGTTGCTTAAATATTGATTCTTTATACCATCTTGAACATAAATGTAATATCGTTATTTTTATTTAAATATTAAATAGTTAATAGTAATTGTGCATTAATTAATTAACGCCCACTTTAGTTCCCCACTATATATATCGCTTATCGCTTATCAATCGCTGCATATATATATGCAACTTCTTCTTGAAACATAGTAAGAAGCTGCTTGATTTGTAAGATCGAATTGGTGATAATTTTTATAAACATTTAAGCATTCGATAAAATCATAATTATTCCTTTACGTTTGTTCATGTTATCCTGTAAAATTTTAGGACAGATAGTTTCGGTAATTTACTTTATTTATATAATGAAGAACGCTCAAATTAAATTACTCTTGAAGAAATACAGAATTTCCAAATGATTATATTGACAATGAATATATTAAGTGTGAAATATGTATATATGTATATATATCAATTTAACTGTTTTATTTTAAAATCATTCAATGAAAAACAACGTAATTTCTCTCTATTATTAGATATCATATCCTTTCGTTACATTTCTTTATTTAAGAATCTTTTAAATCTAAAATGAATTTCATTAAAGCCTTATAAAAAAGTTATCCTTTTATTTTGATACCATTCGCACACTTTACATTAAAAATAATTCAATATCTGTTAAATCGAATATTTCATTGCTTTTCATCTAATATGCGAAGATTATTTATTTCCTTTCCTTTCTTTATACATTGCACATATAAGGTTTTAATAAAGAGAACGATGTTACAATTCAACTCCCAGCGGCTATTCGTCAGTTTCCTGTTGCATTGTCACAAATAATGAGCACTGCATGCAAGAGAAAAATATTTGGCAATTCATTACTTTGTCTACAGACACAATCTCTTAATTTAATATGTACTAAATTCAAATGTAATCCGTTTTTCAATAAACGAATGACACTTTTATATTATTTAGAAAATGATCGAAATCATTTTACAGATACGATAATCAGAAAAAAAAAAAAAAAAAATTCCTTCAGTGCTGTTTATTCATTATTTAAAAGGATTTTAGGCTAGCTTTTTTTTTTTTTTTTTTTTTTTTTTTTTTGTTACTAATTATAAATTTATTTAATTGAGTGTAATAACACAATATTGATGTTAATAAAATCTTTAATCTATAAATCTAATAGATTAAAAATTAGAGAAAAATACATTCTCTCATAGTATAACAGAATGTATTTTTTAGCAAAAATGAGTCAGTGCATAGATGCAAAACAATTTAATGAAAAAAAGAAAATACATTAATAAATCGATATATTTACATATACCAGTAAAAACTACTCAGCATAATCAACTTGTTTCATGAATAATTGTTCGAAATTTGGCATAATTTGTTTGATTACGTTACATTGTCAGAACACTTTTGTATTGCCCTGTACAGTAATTAGGAAGTCTAAGAGCAGATATTTTCTGCAGAAAACATAACTTTAAGCATTTCAGTAATGTATTGTAATTTCATTTTCTTGATTGCAAAGTAATGATGCCAAAATGCGTTTAAACGAAATTCACCCCATATGCTGGAATGATAAGAAGTTTGACGTCTCCCTGTACACAATCCGTAAAAAATATAGGCATAAAAAATTATACAGCTATTTCTGTACAGAGCCTGAACGTGTGTGGCAAATTGCAAGTCAATCGGATTTTTGCGGCCGCTATTGCGGTACACACAAATTCTGTCCATAGGCTGTGTAATGATAAGAAATATTTTGACGTGTCCCTGTACACGAACTACAAATGGAATTCACACTTAAAACTTCACAGCTAATTCTGTTGGTTTTGTGAATACGTATACCAAATTACAAGCCAACAGCGTGATTTTTGTGGCCGCTATCGCGGTGCATAGAAATTGTTCCCATAGGCCGAAATAATAAGAAAAATTTTGGTGTGTCCCCATACACAAACTAGATGTGGAATACACACCCAAAATTATACAGTTGATTCTGTAGGGTTCATGAACATGTGTACCAAATTTCAAGTCAATAGCGTGATTTTTGCGGCCGCTATTGCGTGACAGACAAACAAATACACAGACGGAATCCAAAGTCTTTTTTAGTCTCAACAGGAAGGCCTTCACTGACATTTCGGCAAAAATTTCTACTACGAAAAGTTTAATTTAGGCTTTAGATTAATATTAAAATACTAGACAGTAAAATACAAATGCCAATTTCTTAAGTTTCTTGCTAAGTCAAACTGACGTTGACTGCTACTATTTTAACCCCTTAACTGCCCCGAACGTACATATACGTTTTTCTGAAGTACATTCCTTTGTATTGTATTGCTACCAGTGAAACTACTGCCACGGTTTGACAATGTAATAAAATAACTTTGAAAGTGATCTTGATAGTGTTTTTAAAAGATTTACTCTATTCAGAGTTAGAACGGTGGCACTTTGAAGCAAAATTCGTAAAATTTCGTCGGCAGGTAAGGGGTTAACACAATTACACTCTCCCCTGAAAATAATTCATGTAATGATAAAGTTTCTCTAAGATTTTCTTAATTTTTTTTTTTTTCAACATATATATATCTAGAAGCAATTGCCCATGAATACTGAGTTGCTTACGAATTGATGATGCTGATTTCAGACGTCAAAACAGATTGGATGATAAAATTCCGTTATCAAGAAACAAATTTTTGTTTTGGACTGGAAATTTATCATATGCCCATGTTTCTTATCAAAATAGTTGCAATTGATGAACAATTGGTGAAATTTAGAGGGAGATCTTAATTTCGTCAATATATTTCTTCAATACAAGAAAAATGTGACTTGGGCAATTTGGCAATTTGTATCATTGGCAATGTGACTTTAAAATTCTGGGCTGCTTGTATTATCAATGCTTTAATATTTCTAATATGCAAGTGAATACAAGAAAACGAAAAATGTACCTAGGAAAGAAAAACATTGGAATAGAGTGAATCTAGATATGGAAAAAAAAATGAAAATAATTGGAAAATATATCATTCCAATTAACTTTTTTTACACATTTGAGTGTTGCAAAAGAAGTAGAAGTAAAACTGATAATAATAATTACACCATAATTACACTAAGCGTTAGTAGTGAGAGAATGTCTGTTCTGCGCCAAGAGGTGGTGAGGTGGGTTGTGTTGTTGTGTTGTTGCGTTAGGGGAATATGCTAATGGAACGCAACATTCCCATTCACTACTACCTATTCGTATGATACAAGCTTCAAAGTAACCTTCTATAGTATATAACATAACAATTTGATATTGCATCATATTATAGTATTTAAAAAATAATTTTTAAAAAACTTATAATCAATTATAAAGTTTGTAATATTTAAATTGAGTCATAAAATTACTTTTCCTAATATATTTTCCCACTAAAATTTTTACAAAGAATTTCCCCTCTTCTTTTTTCTTTTTATGATATTTCAAAATAATTCACACACATTCTAAAAAAATGGTGACTTTGAAATAAAACACATACAGTTTACAGTTAATAAAAAACCTTTATTATAACAATATTTACAAGTATTTACAAGTATTACTCATAATTTCATTCAATATAATGAAATCTTAATCAATTTCGCAATGACCATATGCTAAACTTGTTATTCCATCTTCAGCAATGTATCGTTTGTCATCAAAAGGGCTGAGACTGATTTTATTTTGACAGATTGTATATAGTTTATGTTTTTCTTGACCTATTTTTAATTGTTTTTCTATGCTTGTTTTCTGTTGCAGTAAGCACTGTAAATAGTCTTCATGACTAATTTTATGTCTAACAACCCTGGTTGACACACCTTTTGCTCTCTTTTTTTCACTTTTACTTGATTTGATAGAGTACATTTTTGCCTTCAGTCCTACAAATTCCAATGCTATTTCACCACTCAATTCATCTTTAAATTTCCCTATAACTTTTTTATTATCATCGGAATAAAGCGGGTGAGTTTTGGGATAGTCAGAAAAGTCAAATTCAGATGAATAATTTTTCATGTCTTTATATATATCATCGGTAGTAATATGGTATGTAAGCGAGTCTGTATCTGTAAATAACAGTACAGCTTGGTTTTTATACATTGGTTTTATATAATTATAATGAAAATTATACATTAGGAGTTTTGATAATTCGAGTATTGTAAACCCAACGTAAATAGGTCGGTTCATCAGAATGCTTGTTTTAAGTCTTTCTACAGCGGTTAAATCTTCATCGTACGTTTTAAACGATTTAAAAGTAGGTGATGCTATCAATTTTAATGCTCTCTTAGAGCTATTACAACAAAGTTCTATATTACGTCTTTTTCGCAAGTTTTCCATAGTCTTGCCATATACACTATTATTAAGGAGTTTAAAAAAGTCCTTTTCAAAGGATGATGTTGCTTCTTTCCTTTTATTGGTGTTAAATGGTATATACTTTTTCAACCATGGTGCTTGTTTAAATTGAATAGCTTTATGCACTGCTGTAACTTTTAATCCCAGTTGCAGATAAAGTTTTAAATTTCTGTAATGCACAACATAATTCTTTTTATTACATAAGTTAGGAATTAACTTGGGTGTACCAACATATTTTCTGTTTTGCAGCATACTTTTAGCATAAGGTGATAGCATTTCTTCATTCAAGGTTAATCTTTCGGGGGCAAGCGGATAATCGTTATGTAATGTATGAAGGTGGTTAGGATAATGCAGATCAATTTCAAATATATAGCCTATATCTGATTCATCATCAAGGGATAAAATCCATTCTTCATTAATATTATGTATATCAACCCATTCAAAGTTGCCATAAGGTAGGTACTGAGACATAGCCCAACCGTAAAGGTTGTTCGCGTCCCAGTACATGATATAACTATTAGGCTCATTCGGGTTATAGTCGTTCATATAGGGATTATTTGCTCTAGCCAGTCTTCGACTAATCATGCTAATACCCCCTCGAATCCCTTTTTCTATAAGCAGCAACATGTTAATATCTGTTAAGAGCTCTAGAGGTGTTTCACTCATTTTTAGGCATGCTTGCCATGCAAGTCCTGGAGTTGTAAAAAGATGCGCGCAGTCAATTTCGTAGTATTGCTGACATAAGGTTCTAAAATTTTGAAATACATCCGCGAGTAACAAAACATCAGTTTTTACATATAAATTATGATAATCACCTAAAGTCTTCATATTAAACGTGTTCCAAATAGTTTTAGCGTGTTGATAATCGTCATCATCGATAATTTCATCATTCAAGGTATTATAAAAGGCGCATGCTGGAGGTAGTTCGGTTTCTTCAAACTTATCAAAAGAAGTAAAGTACTCGTAGGGATAGACTCCTTTCCTCATTAGCATATTCAACGGTGTATTAGCAGGGAAATTCTCTTTCAAAATCTTAAATTGAGAAGAATCGAGATTTTTTACAAGTTTTTCGAGCGATGTAGGTAGGAATTGAAAGCTGTCTAAAAAGACTAATTGTACAGGGTGCTTAGGTTTCTTCAATCTGAATGTAATATAGTTTTCCAAACTTGTAGCAATAACCTCTATCTGATGATTGTTATACTTGCCTAGTTTCGTCATGATGTGATGCCCATCGTAATTTTTTAAATTATGAAAGATAATCGGTATTTTTTTAGATAATTTGAAATTCAAGTTGCAGGCGTTATGGGCTGCACCCCTAAATTCTCCTGAAATGTGACAATGATCTCTTCGACGATCCTCAGCCAACTGTTTATGGCATATATAACATACTTCAGCTTCTTGAAACTCCTTTTCCTGTGCTTCTGTTAAGACTATAGGCTTGACTTGTGATAATATCTTAGCAAGTTCTTCCTTTTCAGTCATCATCTTTTCTAAAAAGTGTTCCACAGCGTCTTCTCCTCTATATACTTGAATCGGTTTAACAGAGTGTCCATCAGGCCCGATAATAACATATGCATATCCGCAAGGTACATGATATGCAATTTTTTCACTATGTGAATTATCAGATGAGGGTGAAGCCGAAGTAACAGGAACAAGAAGGCTTTCAAAATCTGCATAAATACAGTAAGCGACAGGATGTTGTAAGTACGTACCTGTAAATTTTAAAACGTTATTTTCCTCAGAAGGCATTTTAACAACTTGCACTTCATGTTCTTGACAGTACTGAATGTGGGTTTTCAATAAATCCTCTCTGCTAAATCGGTGTAGACATCTGAAACAGTAATGGGCTTTTAAACAATGTTGGGTTAAATCACCAAGCAGACGCGAAAAGTTTCGAATCAGGCAATAATGTTGCCTTTCTCCATCAGAAATTAATAATAAGTTGATAACATCACAATCATTTTTTGGCGAAATATAGAGTGGGCACACTTCATTGTCTTCAAAGCCAAAGACATTGATCCGTAGATCATTTAATTTTTCAATAAGGGGTATCTTTGTTAATGACACGGGACATGTCGTTTAATGGTATTTTCATATGGCAGGTAGTGAGATACGCGTTGTGGATGTTCACGACGATCTATATTCAGTTTATAGGCGATCAAACACCAAACAAGGCATTTTTGATCTTCGTTTTTGATATTTAGCACAGCCTTTTTCAAAGCAAGTTTCTGTGGTAGTTTAATATAGCTACTAGCAGCTAACGGATGGTATTTGGCCATTTTTAGTTCCAGATAATGAATTTTCTTAAAAATCCATCCAGATCCTCTTTGGATAAATTCATCTAGGGACTTATTAATCTTGGCATATCCTTCACGAATATGATGTTAGTATTATCTAAAAGGTCAGTAAAACAACAACTTCTAAAAAAGGTTTGAATTTCTTCCATTTCGTCATTACCTCTTTTACGCTCCAAGCTCACTTTCATGACCATATACCACTTCAAAGCATTTTTTTCACGTATCTCATTCACAAGTTTTTCATATAATGCACCCTGTATATAGGTTTGAAATACTTCCATATCACATTCATTGCTTTCGTTTGGATAAAAAAGCTCTGTATTAAACGCATTTGAAGTGTTAATCTGTTTTTTAACTCTTTTAGATTTTACGACAGGTGCAGCTATCTTCCGTTTTCCAGTAACAAGTTCATGCTCTTGTCGCTTATGGCATGTTAATTCAGCTTTCATATCAAACATTTTATCACATTCACTGCATGAATATCGAAAACTTTGATGAAATTTTAAGTGCCTCTGCAAGTTATCCTCGCGCGTAAATACTTGCTCACAATGCTGACACTTTATCGATGCTACTTCATCTTTACTGCGATGTCTTAGCATATGACGATTCAGTAACCATTTCTGGGCAAATTCTTTTTCACAAAGGGAGCAACTGAAATTTTCTGACACTCTCTTATCACTCGTTTCAGCAGATGAAGATTGATTTTTACGATTATGAATCAGCATATGACGAATTAAGCTTGATTTCACTCCAAATGTCTTTCCACACGTATCACAACTGTATAACTTTTCATCTGAATGGCTCATCAAATGACGATTCAGTAACCATTTTCGCGAAAATTCCTTATTACATGTAGAACATCTGAAAACACTAAACATTTTCTTATCCGACGGTTCCATAACTTGACTCATTTTTTTAAGAACAAGAGATAATCCAGACAACATTCATAAAATTTTTCATGCAAATGACTTAAAATTACAATCACCTTCAATTTATAGCATCGGGTAAATACTTACTATTCTCTCATTGGCTAATTAAATCTTCAATAAAAATCGAGCTTTTGATTGGCTAATGAAATTCACATAACGTTAAAAATATTTTCATCTCCAACGCGCTTAATTTCATAACGCTAATAGTGTGAATTAATGCTTCAATAAAATCAACGTTGTGATTGGTTGAAAGAATCACGTGACCTCGAAAAATATTCGCATTCATAAAATTCTTAATTTCATAATTCTAATACTATTAATTTACTTTTTAAAAAATCATTGCTTCTGATTGAGTTAAAAATGTTTACATAAAAAAAAAAAACATATGGCTAATAGCACGAATTAAAGCTTCAATAAAATCAGAGTTTGTGATTGGACGGTAAAAATCACGTGACCTTTAAAAAATATATGTTTCTAAACACCACTTAATTCCACTAAATTCTTAATTTTATAATGGTAATATTAGGAATTCAAATCTCCCACATGAAAAACTTTCTAAAAAAATAAAAATAAAAATAAAAATAAAGGCACCTTAAAAGTATCTGTATAAAAAAACACTTAATTTTATAATGATAATATTACGAGTTTAAGTTTCAGCTCTCTCACATACATAAGAATAATGAAAATGTTAGTTTTCGTTACGTCAGAAGGTTCTATCAGCGTATGATAAAACAATAGATAACTGTTATCTATCATTTCATCCTGCTCGCTAGAAAAACAAAGACGTGGTGCATCTACTCTAAAGGCAAGTCTTTTTAAAGTCTTATTAAACATATAGTATTTATTAAACATACATTATTTATTAAAATTCGGAATATAGTATCAAGATATTAATTTAAATATGCTTTATTTATCATCCATTCTACACATCAAAATAAAAAATTTCCATCAAGCGCTTCGTTAATTAGCTTAATTAATTTATTTATTCAACAAATCATTAACTTAAACAATCATGCTATTAAACTTTCTACATATTGAATTATATCACAATTTTTCTTTAAAAAATATTAATAAACTGCAAATTCATTACTTAATTACTTTAATCATGCGCTTAAGCAATCATGTTATTAAACTTTCTACATATTATATCACAATTTTTCATTAAAATTACTAATGAAACACCAAAATAATGCTTAATCATATGGAAAAATACTTATGAACCTTACTTGAACATAACTAACATAAAAAACCTCTATGAAATTAACCTTCTATAGTATATACCACAGCAATTTTAGGTATCGCATCATATTTTACTGTTAAAAATAATTTTTAAAAACTTATAATCAATTATAAAAATTCATAAAATTACTTTTCCTAATATATTTTCCCGCTAAAATTTTTACAAAAACTCATAAGAATGTATATATATATATTTCATTACCACTTTTGTTAATATTTCATCACACTTGAAACAAAAACATATATTAAATTTTCTTAATATTTTAAATTTAGTCTAATTTCATTAATGTTTCATCTTATATGTACCCATTCTCTATACGAGTGTTCGATGTTCAAAGATGGTATACATTAAAAGTTTTCCAAGGTTTTCTCCAAAACTTGTGTAAATACAAACTTGAATCACTTAGAAGACCCAACTCATCCTCAAATTAATGATCTCACACAAGAAAATCATTTATTTTTATCGATTTTATTAATGTGAGACACTTTAAACAAAAAATGATAATAATTTATTTCATTAAATAAATAAAAAATACAAATTTTAATCATTTCGTTTTATTAAAAATGAAATTAGATTAATATTTTTATCATACATGCATCCATTCTACACATCAAAATAAAAATTTTCCATCAACCACTTCGTTAATCATCTGAAAATAATTAATTTCCTTAATTATGCACTAAAAATCTATTTTAAATACTAATTAATTTCCTTAATTAATATTAAATATGGTTCTTAATTAAGAAAATACAAAATTTTAATCTTTAAAATAAAAAAATTTCAAGATTTAGTTCCAAATTCTCGGACAGATGGCAGCACATTTGTCAAATATTCCACATTAGAGAAAATTTCATTGCTTATTATAGTTTATTTCTTTAATTTGCAATAATTTTATTAAACTTTGTATGCATTTAAATTATACCACAATTTTTCCTTAAAAATATTAGTGTAAAACCATTCATGAAAAATACTGTCTAACTTTTAAACAATTTTATAAAACTAAAAAATATATTTATTCGATCTATCTCTTTAAAAGAAAAATATTTATTATATTATACTTATATTATCATAAAATAAATTACATTTTAAATCAACCAAATACTAACTAACTTTTAAAAATTACAAGTTTTAATCAATTATGTCTCATAAAATCCCAATTAAAACATTCATCTCTAAAATAACTTGCATTTAAAGCCAATTTCATCTTAATCTCTAAATAAATTGCCTTTAAAATCAAAGTTCAACGGAATACGATACACTGAATATTCAAGAATCCTATTTACAAGTCTGGTTTGCTCAACGGTCAGAGAATTCGCTTGCTGAAGCTTAGGACCTCAGTTCGAATCCAGCTGCCGGCAAAGGCTGAAAAACAAAATTTTTGAAAAAAGATGTTCAATAATTTCTCAATAGATGTCAGCACCAAACATATCCAGTAGATATATAATGTTCGTTCTACAATGCGTCACCGGAACGATACTGATAAGAGACGGTGCGGCAGCAGCACAGCTCGCCCGTGCCGTACCGCTGGTGCCGCTGGCGTAGAACCCGTGTTATATATCTACTGGATATGTTTGGTGCTGACATCTATTGAGAAATTATTGAACATCTTTTTTCAAAAATTTTGTTTTTCACCCTTTGCCGGCAGCCGGATTCGAACTGAGGTCCTAAGCTTCAGCAAGCGAATGCTCTGACCGTTGAGCAAGCCAGACTTGTAAATAGGATTCTTGAATATTCAGTGTATCGTATTCCGTTGAACTTTGATTTTAAAGGCAATTTATTTAGAGATTAAGATGAAATTGGCTTTAAATGCAAGTTATTTTAGAGATGAATGTTTTAATTGGGATTTTATGAGACATAATTGATTAAAACTTGTAATTTTTAAAAGTTAGTTAGTATTTGGTTGATTTAAAATGTAATTTATTTTATGATAATATAAGTATAATATAATAAATATTTTTCTTTTAAAGAGATAGATCGAATAAATATATTTTTTAGTTTTATAAAATTGTTTAAAAGTTAGACAGTATTTTTCATGAATGGTTTTACACTAATATTTTTAAGGAAAAATTGTGGTATAATTTAAATGCATACAAAGTTTAATAAAATTATTGCAAATTAAAGAAATAAACTATAATAAGCAATGAAATTTTCTCTAATGTGGAATATTTGACAAATGTGCTGCCATCTGTCCGAGAATTTGGAACTAAATCTTGAAATTTTTTTATTTTAAAGATTAAAATTTTGTATTTTCTTAATTAAGAACCATATTTAATATTAATTAAGGAAATTAATTAGTATTTAAAATAGATTTTTAGTGCATAATTAAGGAAATTAATTATTTTCAGATGATTAACGAAGTGGTTGATGGAAAATTTTTATTTTGATGTGTAGAATGGATGCATGTATGATAAAAATATTAATCTAATTTCATTTTTAATAAAACGAAATGATTAAAATTTGTATTTTTTATTTATTTAATGAAATAAATTATTATCATTTTTTGTTTAAAGTGTCTCACATTAATAAAATCGATAAAAATAAATGATTTTCTTGTGTGAGATCATTAATTTGAGGATGAGTTGGGTCTTCTAAGTGATTCAAGTTTGTATTTACACAAGTTTTGGAGAAAACCTTGGAAAACTTTTAATGTATACCATCTTTGAACATCGAACACTCGTATAGAGAATGGGTACATATAAGATGAAACATTAATGAAATTAGACTAAATTTAAAATATTAAGAAAATTTAATATATGTTTTTGTTTCAAGTGTGATGAAATATTAACAAAAGTGGTAATGAAATATATATATATACATTCTTATGAGTTTTTGTAAAAATTTTAGCGGGAAAATATATTAGGAAAAGTAATTTTATGAATTTTTATAATTGATTATAAGTTTTTAAAAATTATTTTTAACAGTAAAATATGATGCGATACCTAAAATTGCTGTGGTATATACTATAGAAGGTTAATTTCATAGAGGTTTTTTATGTTAGTTATGTTCAAGTAAGGTTCATAAGTATTTTTCCATATGATTAAGCATTATTTTGGTGTTTCATTAGTAATTTTAATGAAAAATTGTGATATAATATGTAGAAAGTTTAATAACATGATTGCTTAAGCGCATGATTAAAGTAATTAAGTAATGAATTTGCAGTTTATTAATATTTTTTAAAGAAAAATTGTGATATAATTCAATATGTAGAAAGTTTAATAGCATGATTGTTTAAGTTAATGATTTGTTGAATAAATAAATTAATTAAGCTAATTAACGAAGCGCTTGATGGAAATTTTTTATTTTGATGTGTAGAATGGATGATAAATAAAGCATATTTAAATTAATATCTTGATACTATATTCCGAATTTTAATAAATAATGTATGTTTAATAAATACTATATGTTTAATAAGACTTTAAAAAGACTTGCCTTTAGAGTAGATGCACCACGTCTTTGTTTTTCTAGCGAGCAGGATGAAATGATAGATAACAGTTATCTATTGTTTTATCATACGCTGATAGAACCTTCTGACGTAACGAAAACTAACATTTTCATTATTCTTATGTATGTGAGAGAGCTGAAACTTAAACTCGTAATATTATCATTATAAAATTAAGTGTTTTTTTATACAGATACTTTTAAGGTGCCTTTATTTTTATTTTTATTTTTATTTTTTTAGAAAGTTTTTCATGTGGGAGATTTGAATTCCTAATATTACCATTATAAAATTAAGAATTTAGTGGAATTAAGTGGTGTTTAGAAACATATATTTTTTAAAGGTCACGTGATTTTTACCGTCCAATCACAAACTCTGATTTTATTGAAGCTTTAATTCGTGCTATTAGCCATATGTGTTTTTTTTTTATGTAAACATTTTTAACTCAATCAGAAGCAATGATTTTTTAAAAAGTAAATTAATAGTATTAGAATTATGAAATTAAGAATTTTATGAATGCGAATATTTTTCGAGGTCACGTGATTCTTTCAACCAATCACAACGTTGATTTTATTGAAGCATTAATTCACACTATTAGCGTTATGAAATTAAGCGCGTTGGAGATGCAAATATTTTTAACGTTATGTGAATTTCATTAGCCAATCAAAAGCTCTGATTTTTATTGAAGCTTTAATTAGCCAATGAGAGAATAGTAAGTATTTACCCGATGCTATAAATTGAAGGTGATTGTAATTTTAAGTCATTTGCATGAAAAATTTTATGAATGTTGTCTGGATTATCTCTTGTTCTTAAAAAAATGAGTCAAGTTATGGAACCGTCGGATAAGAAAATGTTTAGTGTTTTCAGATGTTCTACATGTAATAAGGAATTTTCGCGAAAATGGTTACTGAATCGTCATTTGATGAGCCATTCAGATGAAAAGTTATACAGTTGTGATACGTGTGGAAAGACATTTGGAGTGAAATCAAGCTTAATTCGTCATATGCTGATTCATAATCGTAAAAATCAATCTTCATCTGCTGAAACGAGTGATAAGAGAGTGTCAGAAAATTTCAGTTGCTCCCTTTGTGAAAAAGAATTTGCCCAGAAATGGTTACTGAATCGTCATATGCTAAGACATCGCAGTAAAGATGAAGTAGCATCGATAAAGTGTCAGCATTGTGAGCAAGTATTTACGCGCGAGGATAACTTGCAGAGGCACTTAAAATTTCATCAAAGTTTTCGATATTCATGCAGTGAATGTGATAAAATGTTTGATATGAAAGCTGAATTAACATGCCATAAGCGACAAGAGCATGAACTTGTTACTGGAAAACGGAAGATAGCTGCACCTGTCGTAAAATCTAAAAGAGTTAAAAAACAGATTAACACTTCAAATGCGTTTAATACAGAGCTTTTTTATCCAAACGAAAGCAATGAATGTGATATGGAAGTATTTCAAACCTATATACAGGGTGCTTTATATGAAAAACTTGTGAATGAGATACGTGAAAAAATGCTTTGAAGTGGTATATGGTCATGAAAGTGAGCTTGGAGCGTAAAAGAGGTAATGACGAAATGGAAGAAATTCAAACCTTTTTTAGAAGTTGTTGTTTTACTGACCTTTTAGATAATACTATTGAACATCATATTCGTGAAGGATATGCCAAGATTAATAAGTCCCTAGATGAATTTATCCAAAGAGGATCTGGATGGATTTTTAAGAAAATTCATTATCTGGAACTAAAAATGGCCAAATACCATCCGTTAGCTGCTAGTAGCTATATTAAACTACCACAGAAACTTGCTTTGAAAAAGGCTGTGCTAAATATCAAAAACGAAGATCAAAAATGCCTTGTTTGGTGTTTGATCGCCTATAAACTGAATATAGATCGTCGTGAACATCCACAACGCGTATCTCACTACCTGCCATATGAAAATACCATTAAACTAGGTAATGTGACATGTCCCGTGTCATTAACAAAGATACCCCTTATTGAAAAATTAAATGATCTACGGATCAATGTCTTTGGCTTTGAAGACAATGAAGTGTGCCCACTCTATATTTCGCCAAAAAATGATTGTGATGTTATCAACTTATTATTAATTTCTGATGGAGAAAGGCAACATTATTGCCTGATTCGAAACTTTTCGCGTCTGCTTGGTGATTTAACCCAACATTGTTTAAAAGCCCATTACTGTTTCAGATGTCTACACCGATTTAGCAGAGAGGATTTATTGAAAACCCACATTCAGTACTGTCAAGAACATGAAGTGCAAGTTGTTAAAATGCCTTCTGAGGAAAATAACGTTTTAAAATTTACAGGTACGTACTTACAACATCCTGTCGCTTACTGTATTTATGCAGATTTTGAAAGCCTTCTTGTTCCTGTTACTTCGGCTTCACCCTCATCTGATAATTCACATAGTGAAAAAATTGCATATCATGTACCTTGCGGATATGCATATGTTATTATCGGGCCTGATGGACACTCTGTTAAACCGATTCAAGTATATAGAGGAGAAGACGCTGTGGAACACTTTTTAGAAAAGATGATGACTGAAAAGGAAGAACTTGCTAAGATATTATCACAAGTCAAGCCTATAGTCTTAACAGAAGCACAGGAAAAGGAGTTTCAAGAAGCTGAAGTATGTTATATATGCCATAAACAGTTGGCTGAGGATCGTCGAAGAGATCATTGTCACATTTCAGGAGAATTTAGGGGTGCAGCCCATAACGCCTGCAACTTGAATTTCAAATTATCTAAAAAAATACCGATTATCTTTCATAATTTAAAAAATTACGATGGGCATCACATCATGACGAAACTAGGCAAGTATAACAATCATCAGATAGAGGTTATTGCTACAAGTTTGGAAAACTATATTACATTCAGATTGAAGAAACCTAAGCACCCTGTACAATTAGTCTTTTTAGACAGCTTTCAATTCCTACCTACATCGCTCGAAAAACTTGTAAAAAATCTCGATTCTTCTCAATTTAAGATTTTGAAAGAGAATTTCCCTGCTAATACACCGTTGAATATGCTAATGAGGAAAGGAGTCTATCCCTACGAGTACTTTACTTCTTTTGATAAGTTTGAAGAAACCGAACTACCTCCAGCATGCGCCTTTTATAATACCTTGAATGATGAAATTATCGATGATGACGATTATCAACACGCTAAAACTATTTGGAACACGTTTAATATGAAGACTTTAGGTGATTATCATAATTTATATGTAAAAACTGATGTTTTGTTACTCGCGGATGTATTTCAAAATTTTAGAACCTTATGTCAGCAATACTACGAAATTGACTGCGCGCATCTTTTTACAACTCCAGGACTTGCATGGCAAGCATGCCTAAAAATGAGTGAAACACCTCTAGAGCTCTTAACAGATATTAACATGTTGCTGCTTATAGAAAAAGGGATTCGAGGGGGTATTAGCATGATTAGTCGAAGACTGGCTAGAGCAAATAATCCCTATATGAACGACTATAACCCGAATGAGCCTAATAGTTATATCATGTACTGGGACGCGAACAACCTTTACGGTTGGGCTATGTCTCAGTACCTACCTTATGGCAACTTTGAATGGGTTGATATACATAATATTAATGAAGAATGGATTTTATCCCTTGATGATGAATCAGATATAGGCTATATATTTGAAATTGATCTGCATTATCCTAACCACCTTCATACATTACATAACGATTATCCGCTTGCCCCCGAAAGATTAACCTTGAATGAAGAAATGCTATCACCTTATGCTAAAAGTATGCTGCAAAACAGAAAATATGTTGGTACACCCAAGTTAATTCCTAACTTATGTAATAAAAAGAATTATGTTGTGCATTACAGAAATTTAAAACTTTATCTGCAACTGGGATTAAAAGTTACAGCAGTGCATAAAGCTATTCAATTTAAACAAGCACCATGGTTGAAAAAGTATATACTATTTAACACCAATAAAAGGAAAGAAGCAACATCATCCTTTGAAAAGGACTTTTTTAAACTCCTTAATAATAGTGTATATGGCAAGACTATGGAAAACTTGCGAAAAAGACGTAATATAGAACTTTGTTGTAATAGCTCTAAGAGAGCATTAAAATTGATAGCATCACCTACTTTTAAATCGTTTAAAACGTACGATGAAGATTTAACCGCTGTAGAAAGACTTAAAACAAGCATTCTGATGAACCGACCTATTTACGTTGGGTTTACAATACTCGAATTATCAAAACTCCTAATGTATAATTTTCATTATAATTATATAAAACCAATGTATAAAAACCAAGCTGTACTGTTATTTACAGATACAGACTCGCTTACATACCATATTACTACCGATGATATATATAAAGACATGAAAAATTATTCATCTGAATTTGACTTTTCTGACTATCCCAAAACTCACCCGCTTTATTCCGATGATAATAAAAAAGTTATAGGGAAATTTAAAGATGAATTGAGTGGTGAAATAGCATTGGAATTTGTAGGACTGAAGGCAAAAATGTACTCTATCAAATCAAGTAAAAGTGAAAAAAAGAGAGCAAAAGGTGTGTCAACCAGGGTTGTTAGACATAAAATTAGTCATGAAGACTATTTACAGTGCTTACTGCAACAGAAAACAAGCATAGAAAAACAATTAAAAATAGGTCAAGAAAAACATAAACTATATACAATCTGTCAAAATAAAATCAGTCTCAGCCCTTTTGATGACAAACGATACATTGCTGAAGATGGAATAACAAGTTTAGCATATGGTCATTGCGAAATTGATTAAGATTTCATTATATTGAATGAAATTATGAGTAATACTTGTAAATACTTGTAAATATTGTTATAATAAAGGTTTTTTATTAACTGTAAACTGTATGTGTTTTATTTCAAAGTCACCATTTTTTTAGAATGTGTGTGAATTATTTTGAAATATCATAAAAAGAAAAAAGAAGAGGGGAAATTCTTTGTAAAAATTTTAGTGGGAAAATATATTAGGAAAAGTAATTTTATGACTCAATTTAAATATTACAAACTTTATAATTGATTATAAGTTTTTTAAAAATTATTTTTTAAATACTATAATATGATGCAATATCAAATTGTTATGTTATATACTATAGAAGGTTACTTTGAAGCTTGTATCATACGAATAGGTAGTAGTGAATGGGAATGTTGCGTTCCATTAGCATATTCCCCTAACGCAACAACACAACAACACAACCCACCTCACCACCTCTTGGCGCAGAACAGACATTCTCTCACTACTAGCGTTTACTACTACTAGAGGAAGAAAAAAATATTTAACGTATTCAGATTTTAAAAATCACCAACAATTGTATCTTACTGTTCAAATAAAGGAAAAGCTGTGGTCGTATTAAGCATTATGCCTTTTTCTACGTAAGATTAAAACACTGAAAAACCATTACCAGTTACGATAAAGATTCCAAAATTACAAAATCAGTGTCCAAATAATTGTCAAATTAATGCATATATGCTAAAGAATATCCAGAAGGTTTCGAATTACTATCTTTCATAATAATCTGCATGTCAATGTCTTGAATAATTTAATTGTTTGGTTATATCTGAATTTAAATTAGAACGAAAATGCAATTATACACTGTAAAAAATTTTCTTTAAGAATATACAACATTACTGAGGGAATTTGAGAATGCTTTGTTGAGAAATGTTATGAGCAATTGCTGTGTAACAGAGGCATACAGTGGAATGTTACGCAATTACGACTGGTAACATTCCCCTACATAGCCGTGGCAAGTAAAATGCCTTATTGACGCATTCTACTTGCACAACTTTTTTTTTTTTCTTTTTTTTTTTTTTTTTTTTTTACAGTATAAAAGACGACTATTTCTTTTGAAGCTAGATAAACGTTTAATTTGGAAAAAATCCTGAGAATTTCTGTTACCGTCATCCTGTTCCCATACTTTAAATTCAGTGGCAGGCTGCGCATTATAGTGAGATTATTAAAAGAAAAAAGTGTGGAGATACATTCTTGTGTAAAATCATTAAACAGATGATAGAAAATATTATTACATTTGTGTGAAAATATTCAGTTTTTTTTGTAAATTTCATTCAAATATTTCTGCATTTTGTCAGAAATGTGTAATACGTGTTATTTATTTTTACTTATGTAATAATTGTGTTACACATTTTAGAATCTAAAACAATAAAAAAATGTGTAATAAGTGTTATTTATTCAATCTCATTTAAATTTTTAATAATTAGAATCCAATACGTTCAATGAAAGAAAACTAAAATCGTAAGTAGTTCCAATGTAACTTTTAATCTGAATAATAATTCGTGCAAATAAATTCTCATATGGGTGAGCAAGAAATGTTATTTTACATTACATATTTGTAATTTTGGCTATAATATTATCGACAAAAATGAAAACTAAGACTGGACTGTACAAAGTTCCAAAAAGATAATTTCATGTAAGTAATTTTTCATATCTAAAATTCTCTTTAAAAGTATAAATGTATCCTTTTTCTCATTTAGAATGATTGAATTAAATTTTTAAAACGTTTTTCAACATAAGGGTCCGGAAACAATGTAAAAATTGTATTAGAGTCAAATTTGACCCCATTGGTATTAAGTGTAACAAAACAATTCTGGTAGCAAGAGGGTTAAAAAAATTCAAATTTGGTATTTGAAGTTGATGCTTAATAAGTTTAATCAAGATTCACACGTTTCGAGGCAAATTAGAAGCCTTAAATCTCTCTTTTTTTTTTTTTTTTTTTTTTTCATAAATGTAGGCTGTTTATTTGAATGGGGAGGGGGCTTTGAAGGGATTGTAATCTCCCTCACACAGAATTGTATGTCAAATAAAACAGATTTTAAAGAATTTTAAAGTAGATTGAACTTTATTATTTTACCTTATTGACCTTACGTTTTAATCTGCAATCAGCATTAATTATATTAAAATGCAGTGCGAGAGAATATCGTGTGATTAACAAAAGAGATTATTTTTATTCGACTATTATTATTATATTATATTTCAATATAGTTTTTGCTTTTTATTACAAATATCTACTATTTAATATTGAACAATATTTTCAATATCAACATTGCAATTTTATTTATTTTATGAAGTTTAATGAGTTTTGTGTTGAAATAAAAATTATAAGAATAATAATTTTATAAAAATAATTTGTGGTTACATGTGTTTTAAATAAAGAATTGTATTTATAAAGGGGTTTTATTTATTATTAAGATTTAACTTTTGCTCATAAATATAAATTCATAACAAATACACATTGAAACTAATAAATATACAAAACATTACAACTAAAAAATTAAAATCCTAAATGCTTATTTTTGGGAAGTGTCTTATATAATTACACTATTAGTAGAGTTTTTAATTAATTATTCATATTTTTTAAAAATTTTAGAGTAATACTATTATAAACACAGAAATATTTTCAATAATAAAAATACCATCTTAGAGTAACATAAGAAAAAAAATTCATATTGTCTTACTCACTTTTCTGTTACTAAAACATTCTACGAAATAAGAAAACCATCAACTTAGTGAATAAATTTTTTTTTCTTCTGAAGATTAAACAAAAACAAAAACAAAAAAAAAAAAAAAAAAAAAAAAAAAAAAAAAAATGTCTCGTATGTGTACTTCATTTAAATAAATATGTCATATTTCATTATAAGTTTAAATCATAATTAATTTTGAAGTATGAGGAGGGAAAAAAACACTCTAAATTACTCGTCGACTTAAAGAGCTTTTTCTTTTTATGACAAGTTTTAAGTCTCGAGAAAAAAAAAAATTGTAAAGTATAATGCTTTATTTGAAAAAGGATGAAAAATATAATAATTTACTATATTAATACATGTAATTTAATAAATAAATCGAACAATACCATATTGATTTGTTTTATTGATTTAAAAGAAATTTAAAAAGGAAAAGTTCCGAAGCTACTTGAAACGAAAAGAGAATGCGAAAAAAATGTACTTTGTGATAAATTAGTTAAAAAAAAAAAAAAAAGAACAGAAAGAAAGAAAGAAAAAGTAACGATACATATTTGCTGATTTTTTGAAGTTGCTAGAGAACTGATACTTATTGGAATACGATTAATTAAAACAGGAAAATAATTGTAAATAAAATAAGTTATATTCTTTTAAAGAAATTTAATGCAAAAACGTTGAATTTTTAAACTTTGAAAACTTGAGGCAATAGTACAGCTTAAAGCAAAATCCATTTTAATAAAAAGTACTTCTTTCTAAAACTGACCTAGGGCTTACTTTGTTAAGAGTAAATTTATGTGTATTATATATTGATTACAAAAACCATATTCAGCATTTATTTCGTATTTTAAAGCAATACTTATAAGAGTAAATCTTAAAAGAATGGTGTAGGAGGGGGGGGGGGGGGATATGAAGGATAAAACAGATGTAATAGGGAAAGCGGAAACATATTCACAGTCGAATTAAAAAGAAAATACTTCTTAGGCAAAAATAGTGAACGCAGAATATTAAGTACATTACGAAAGAATTGTATAACTATGATAAAAACTTGTTTAATGTAATAAAATTAGTAATATTTTATTTTAAACCCTTATTTTATTAAAAATAAAATAAAATAAAATCCATGATGCACATAAATAGGGAGTTATTTTGGATTCAGTAGCTTACAAACATAAAATTTCCTTAAAACATTTAATGCAGAGGAAAATAAAAAAAAAATAATAATAACTACTATTATTTTTATTATTTGAAGATCTGTGTAATTAGTCTATTTCAGAATGTATATGTTTAACGTACTCACAAAAGGAAAAAAAGAAAGAAAGAAAAATTCCTTGACCTTGACTCCTTAAATATAAGTAGAAAAGTAGCTTAATATAAATCAATTAAAAATATCAGTGGAATCGTGGAATCAATTTGAGCGAAACGTATGCCAGACAAATAAAATGATGTATCAATTTTTAGCATTTTGTCAGAAAAATTCTCCAATGAAAATAAAGTTGGCATAGGGAAGACCAGGGTTAGTCGGCATAAATTTTAGTTTTTGGTTTTCTACTTTTTTGGGTAATACTTAGAGAAGTTTTCATAAATGCATCGAAAAGCAAAACGTTTTGGCTACAAAATTATATATGAACCATCAATTAAAACCCTGTTAAAAAAAAAACTAAAAAAAAAAAAAAAAACTTTCTTAAGAGCTTGCAACTATGCCAAATAAGACCGGGTTAAGGGCTAATTAGCATGCCCGTAGTGGCAATTTGCCATAACGTGATATGAATAGGGATACTTAGACAGAGTACTGTTATGACGATTCATAACAGTTTGTTATTTGTTATATTTAACCCTACATGGCTCAATTTTTTTTAGTGCGCGACAAAAATATATAGGTTGTAATTAGTGATCAGAAGATAGGGAAAACTTATAAAAAAAAAAATGAAACCATATTTTATGGAAAAATCAACTTTTTAGCTCAACGTACCGTATATGGAACATACATAAAAATATGATTTACTAATACGTTTACTATTGGAATAAAAAAAAAAAAAAACTTACCTCTGCAAAATATACACTTCGTCACAGTATTTTTTTTTCGGGTCAAAACTGTTCAATAACTATTCTTTTTTTTATTTTTGAATTCAGATAAACGACTAACGTATCACTTTCATTCAAATGTCACACTGAGTGCACTATAACAAAAACACGAACGCCATCTTTAGGTAAAGATTCGTATTACTACATTGCTAAATGTTAGTAGCTTCTATAAAGATGTCAAGAGATGTCACTACTAATAGTTTTATAGCTATAGGAACGATTAAAGTCGGTGCTCCACACATGGAACTGGGTGCCTTGTAGGGTTAATAAATAAAATTTCTATTCTGTTAAAAAAGATAAATTTTCTTAACTATATTTATCTTTCAAAGTTGCCTAGTAATTCCTTGTATTGCACGTTAAAAGAGAAATATTCTTTCCTTGGAAGGTATTCTTTGCGTAGCATCCCATTTTAGGTTGATTTCTTTGGAAATCGACCTATTGCAATCACTTCGTTTATCTATCTATCTATCTATCTATCTATCTATAATGAAAATTTTGTCACCCCGATAACTTCCGAAATAATACTCCAAATCGAACCAAATTTGGACAGTGTACTGATCTTATAAATATCTTGGATGTGATTGTTAACCAAGTTGCTCCGACTATTTGTTTTCAAGTGGCAGCCACTTGAAAATTTCAAACCCACAATGTAAAAAGCACATTTAAATCAAGATTTGCTTGAATTTTGACGTAAATAAAAGCCACATAAAGGTCTCAATGAAGTTTATTAATGAAATTTATCCGCCATTTCTAATAAAGTGGCAGATATTTTAAGTTAATCGGGGCCACTTGAAATCAGGGTACCACTTGAAAATTTAAAATCACTATAACTTCCGAAATTATACTCCAAATCGAATCAAATTTGGACAATGTCTTAACTTATTTTATAAATATCTTAGATGAGTTTGTTAACCAAGTTGCTCCGCCATTTCGTTTTCAAGTGTAGACCACTTGAAAATTTCAAATTCAAATTGTAAAAAGCGTTTTCCGAATTTTTTTTTTTTTTAATTTTGATGTATACATAGTTTATACAAGTGTCTCAAAGAACTTTATTAATGAACTATATCCGCCATTTTTAATAAAGTGGCGGATATTTTAAGTTAAGCGGGACGACTTGAAATCAGGCTACCACTTGAAAATTTTAAACCATAATAACTTCCGAAATAATACTCCAAATGGAAACAAATTTGAACAGTGTCTTAACTTATCTTATAAATATCTTAGATGAGTTTGTTAACCAAGTTGCTCCACCATTTTGATTTCAAGTGGAGACCACTTGAAAATTTAAATTGCAAAAAGCGTATTCCGAATTTGTTTGAATTTTGATGTAAATACAGACCACATAAGGATCTCAATAAAGTTTATTAATGAACTATAACCGCCATTCTTAATAAAGTGGCAGATATCTTAAGTTAAGCGGTGCCACTTGAAATCAGGCTACTACTTCGAAATTTAAAATCATAATAACTTCCGAAATAATACTCCAAATAGAACCAAATTCGGACAGTGTCTTGACTTATCTTATAAATACCTTAGATGAGTTTTTTAACCAAGTTGCTTCGCCATTTTGATTTTAAGTGGAGACCACTTGAAAATTTCAAATTCAAATTGTAGAAAGCGTATTCAGAATTTGTTTGAATTTTGATGTATACATAGACCATATAAGTGTCTCATTCATTATGGTAACTTTAGTAATACTGAATGAATTCGCATCAAATTTGGGTAGTGGATTTATCATTCAAATATCTCAGATAAGTTCGCTGGGCATCTCACTACGCTTTTTTAGTTCCCCATCATACTATAGGTATGGGGAACTTAGGTAATCGTGAAAATTTTCGACCTCGGTTTTTTGACATTTCTACACGTTTTCAGGTGTGAGGAATCCGAAAATGACAAAATTTCTATGGTGTCTGTCTGTAGGGTGTCTGTTAGTCTGTTAGTCTGTTAGTGGGTCAGTTCGTTAGTTTGTTAGTCTGTGTACACGATATCTCAGGAACAAATTATCGCAGAGAGGTCAGATCAGTTTTAAAATATTACTTTCGACACTGGCAAGAACCTTATTCATTTGCAACATTCGAATTTAAAAACTTCGTAAGTTATTAGAAATTTACGATTTTCTTAACATGGGAGAATAGGACAAAAATTCACTTAAACGTGCATTAAAGGAAAACTTTTTACTGTAAAAATGTCAGACCAGTTTTAAAATATCAGTTTTGATGCCGGAATGAACATCAGTAACTATAAATATGCTACATTGAAAATTTCGCAAGTTACTGGAAATTTACGAATTTCTTAACATGGCAGTATAGGGCAAAATTTCACATAAACGTCAATTTTGAGAGATATTTTCATCGTAAAGATGTCAGACTACTTTTGAAATATTATTTAGGACACTAACTATGAATATTAATGACTATGAATTTTCCAATATAAAGATTTCGTAAGTTATTGGAAATTTACGAATTTCTTAACATGGCAGAATAGCGCAAAATTTCACACAAACGTCAATCTTGAGGGATATTTTCAGCGGAAAGATGTCAAACCACTTTCGAAATATTATTTAGGATACTGGCATGAATATCATAGACTATGATTTTTCCAATTAAAAAAAATTCGTAAGTTATTTGGAATTTACGATTTACTTAACATGTCAGAATAAGGCAAAATTGATCATAAACTTCCATTTTGAGGATCCTAAATACATTAGACAACTTCAAAATTAAGTTTATGATATTTGTTTGAACATGATTGAATACAAATATTCTACTAGGAAATTTTCGTAAATTATTCGTAATTTACGATTTTATCAACATAGCGAAATTGTAAATTTTTCATATAAATATGAATTTTGAGGTTTATTGCATTGGAAATAGTAGCATGAAAACTAAACAACAGAATTGACCCTGATAAAATCTTAATATATATAAATCTCGTGTCACAATGTTTGTCCTCAATGGACTCCTAAACCACTTAACCGATTATAATAAAATTCGCACACCATGTGCAGTTCGATCCAACTTGAGAGATAGGATAGTTTAAATCTCAAATTATAGTCGCAATTTTAATTTATTGCTAATTATTTGTCTGTTATTATTTGACAGTCACAATTATCTGTTAACTCCAAATGATTCTAACAGATGTCGATACCTTTCGACTGGGTTGAAATGAAAGCTGAAATATATTTGGTGCTGCCATCTACACAAAGAATCTTCAACTTTTTAACCTATTAATAAATTTCGTATAATTCAATTATTTCCACTTTTTAAATTTTTGGTGTTAGCATAGCCGGCCACGTGTTACTTAGACTGAAGTGTAAATTGAATTCATATTATAATGAAGATAATACAGTGAAATTAATCCTGTTTTTTACTTATTTGTGCTTCATTGATCAAAACTTTATAATTTAATATATATATATATATATCTTTATATATAAAATTTATTATGTTTGTCCGCGATGAACTCCTAAACTAATGAGCCGATTTTAATAAAATTTGGACACTGTGTGCAATTTGGTCCAACTTGAGAGATAGGATAGTTTTTATTGCAAAATTCGCCTCCCAAAAGGGGGGGGGGAGGGGCCAAAACGTGATTTCACAAACAAACAAACAAACAACAACAACCAAAAAAAAAAAAAAAAAAAAAAAAATAGAAATGCAGATAGACTGTTCAAAATTGGTATAGAGAGGTTTTAGAGGCCTGCAAATCGAATGAGGATATTTTCGAAAGTGTAAAGTTATTAGGAGGGGCGGGTAAGGGGGCGGAGGGGCAAAAAAATAAAAATAGAGTTACATCGCTAAAAATTGGTACATAGAAGTTTTTGATACGTACAAATCGATTGCAGATATTTTCGAATTCGTAAAATTATTAAGAGGAGTGGGAAAGGGGGGGGGGCAGAGGAGCAAAATATAAAAATGGAGTTAGATCATTCAAAATTGGTGCATAGAATTTTTGATACCAACAAATCGATTGCGGATATTTTCGAATTTGTAAATTTATTAGGAGGGGCGGGAAGGGGGGCAGAGGGGCAAAAAATAAAAATATAGTTAGATCGTTCAAATTGGTGCATACAGGTTTTTGACACCTACAAATAAACTGTAGATATTTTCGAATTTGTAAAATTATTTAGAATAGTGGGAGGGGGGAGGGCAAAGGGGCAAAATAATAGAAATAAGAGTTAGAACTTTGAAAATTAGTATTATTAAGTTTTAAGGCCCGATAAATCGATTGCGGATATTTTCGAAAGTATAGAGTTATTAAGAAGGGCGGGAACGGTGGATGAAGAAACGTTGCGCATGGTTTGCGCAGGTATACACTGCCGCAGGCAGTGGGGGTCCGAACAGATTATTCCACCAATGAGAGAAGATTTTTTTGTATTTTATATAATTTTCCTTTCGATAATATATGGATTCATTATGAGTGTCGAACATTTTTCCCGATCAGATTTTTTTTTTCTCTTTTTTTTTCACATGTTAAAAATTAATGCAATTTTGAGAATTCTTTAATTATAGTGAATCATTTAAAAATAGGGACCAGCGAAGCGGGCTAAGTCTGCTAAGATCAAGTATGTTATCAAGGATGGTCTTTATTCGTAAATAATAATTTTAATATATTGAATATTTTACTACATTATAATTCAACGTATAACATAGCCACAGCAACGCGTGGCCGGGTCTGCTAGTAAATTAATAAATTAGAATAAGATAATTATATCCAAGTGAACGGTGGATAGCCTATTAGGCGGGGATTTCATACTGTCACTGTATCAAGCTTTGGTCAAATTCATTTCTTTTAACATGATTATAATATGTCTCGCACTAGAAATTTCTGAGAACATAAATATGTTGGGGAACTGAGCAGAGTCCACCTATGCCAACTAGTTTTTTTTCCAAGTGGAGCCACCTAAAAGATTCTTATGACGATAATTTTTGAAATACTGATTTAATTTAAACTAGAACTGGACAATGAACTTATACAAATATATTGGATGATTTCGCTAGGCAAGTTGTTTTACCATTTTGTTTCCAAGTCGCAGCCACTTATACTGCCACTTGAAAATTTGCCATAATTATAACTTTTGAAAACGGCACTGATTTGAATCACATTTGGACAGTGAACCTATGCTTCAAATATCTTGGCTGTGTTTGCTGGGCAACTTGTGCCACTGTATTGTTTCCAAGTTGGGGCCACTTGAAAATTTGTTATCACGGTAACTTTTGAAATACTTAATCTATTCAAATCAAAGTTGAAAAATGAATTTATCATTCAAACAACAAAAATCTAGAAATTTTACGTAACTCGTAAACCAATCTAGTTATTGAATCCATCTTTAGTATATCGATAATAAGCATTTTCTCGCCAAAAGTCGCCAAAAAGTCGCCATGGGGGAAAAGTCACCAAATTTTGCGCCAAATCCATTAACTGCCTTATTGGATCTTTTTAATGCGTTTTTGAGGAAAAATTATGCTATTTTAATGCTAAAACAAACTAGAAATGCAGAAAACTAACATTTTATCAACTTTCTAAGACTCTTTGAAAGAATTTCTACAAAAAAAAAAATCAAATTTGCAACGATATCTTAGATGAGCAACTTTCTCTGCCATTTTGCTCCAAGTGGCAGCCACTTAATTTTTCAACTAACTATATGTGTACAGTAAACTTTTCTCACAAATGCATTTGATTTATTTGTCAACTTAACCCACCATTTTGTTTCAAAGCGCCGGCCACATGAAAATTTAATATTCACATAAAAAGGTATTTATGAACCGATTTGCATAAAACTCCATATATGCATAGCCTACACATCAGTATTTCTACCAAGTCCATTAATAATTTGTATCTGCCATTTTGAAACAAAATGACGGCTACTTGATAAAAAAAAAGAAATCAACCTACCCTTCCGAATTTTGTACCCCCGGACATTTTGTATACTTAAAGTGACATGTTAAGCGGATTAAATACGCCGTCCATATGGATCTCCTTTCAAAAAAATTGCTTCTTCTCTTTCATCCATGCGGTGTGTCATGGGAAAATGTTTGCAATCTGTTTCTCTGAAGTAGAGAATGTTCACTTATGCGGCGTAAACGACAGTCCAACATCTGGTGTTTGTCAAGGACGGCGAAAGAAGTGCCGACTCGAAGGGCACAGGTGTGCGTTCGGCGCTTCTTGTATTCACGGTTTAAAGTTGTAAGAATTGGATCGGTAACTGGTTTGTAAATTAATAATGTGATTGTGTTTCCCAGGTATACAAAGGTCAAGCTTCAGGGTGCGTCTTCTTTCTAAAGTTTGTTACCTTCGAGCGATATCTCGTCCTTCGGGGTTTGTAAGGTCTCGCTGTAGGTCATTTTTGACACGTGTGGCTGGTCTGGCTAATTGGCGGATGCAGCTATTTTGCCAAGTGTCACGCCCAGTGACTGGATCGGCATGGGAGTTGTAGACGCTGATTAGTCGGTCTTAGCATCTGTGTATTTTTCTCCCCTTGTAGTGGCAACAATTATCGTTTTTTAGTCGCGAAGGCGCAAAAAGATTTAATTGAGGCGATGGTATCGACGATGCAGGATGGCTCAACGTTCACTCTAGAAAAAAAAGGATAGGGGCTTATGCCCTCAATGGGGTCCTATTGTAGAAGCCCTTTTGTGTTCTTACCTATAGGAGGCTAATCTTCATTTGATGTATTACCTTTGTCAGCGTTCTCACTTTATTTTATTTTTGACGATGATCTTATTGTCATATGGAATCTATCAAGAATCTTCAT
Organism: Salticus scenicus; assembly: GCA_963930645.1. Classification (NCBI taxonomy): domain Eukaryota; kingdom Metazoa; phylum Arthropoda; class Arachnida; order Araneae; family Salticidae; genus Salticus; species Salticus scenicus. Next base: position 245,453,815 of record OZ005652.1, read on the forward strand.
GAATGCTCTAAGTCAGAAGTCACAGCTCCTTTTACACGGTGGCTATCTGAAGCGCAGTCCCTCATTCGCAGTTATGAAGGGGAATTTTCTCGTTGGAATTGATGTCCCACTGGAGTGGAACAGTTTATTATGAAAGGAACTCTCCGGGTGAGCCCCGAGTTGATGGATAAATCTGTACGGTCGTTATGGAGTCTTGAAGGATGTTAGTTTGTATCTTGACCTAGTCAGGAATGCCGTGGCATGATTCAGTGACCAGAGTTCTGTAATTTTTGTGCTATCCCTGGATCAGACTGTGATGTAAATCCAAAAGAGGACTTCACAGTGACGACACCCCCAGAAAAGTCGAGAGCCTCCATTACTTCTTCAAGGAAGAGACGCTGTACAAATAAGTATCATTTTTAGTTATTTTGCTTTGTATAAAGTACCCTTTGGCTCAATTTAAAGTTTGATAAAATTCATAATGCGGTAACATATTGTGTATTGCGGTAACAAAAACTTTGGTGTTAAACTCTTTATATTATGGAGCAAACTATAGAAAGATCTTAAAAATTGAGTTATAATGTATAATACTAAGTTTTCATTTTTTTTAAAAATCCTTTTGAATTGTCCAAAGTGATGCAAGTTTTTTCAACTATTATCAACGAAAGGAGGGTTAAGGACAGACAATAATTAATCTGTCGTATTAGAATGCTTGCTTGTATGAACATTTGATTTTGTTTATTTATTTATGTCTTAAGTTCTTTTAGTATTTGGAATAATGAAAAATGGTTACGCCCTTTTATTATTTAATCTTTTTGTCAAAGAAAAAAAAAGAACATTAGCTGTGAGAGGTATTATTGGCTTTAAAATTTTTGTACGAAGATCCCCTAAACTATTTTTATCAACCATTAAAATTTCTATTTAGTTATATTTGTCTGATGTTGTGCTTTATTTTTATTTTGAGAATTATTATTAATTGTTTGATTTCATTGGTCTTAAATTAATTTAAAAGGTTTATTTTGAGAGCCATTTAGTATTCTGCTGGAAGTTTTTTATAAGATCTAAAGAAAAACAGAAATTCTAGAATGTTTATAAAAGTATTAAACTTTGGGGTAAAGGTTTAAAAGATGTGGGCAAAAGTTAAAAATTGTCTACTAAAATTCTTTAACTTCCAGCAGGAAATAAGTTTTGTATTTTTATCTATATTATTATTATTATTTATTTTTTTTTAGGGGGGGAGGTAATGGCTCTCCTTTGTTTTTTTTTTTTTTTTTTTTTTTTTTTTTTGTTTATTATTTGAAGTTAACAAATATTCAGAAATCCTTTTTGTTGGGATGTTTTTAGATGTTATGTGATTATAATTGAGAAAGCCAACTTATGGTAGTTTCTGTTATAACTTTTTAATTGGTGATAAATGGATTAACTTATTGAAAATGTTTTGGTTAATTAACAGAAACTGCCAGAAGTCATCATGGCCTTTTAATTATTTTTAATTACATTTATAAAGCGTGTGCATTAAAGTTTAAGCATCTATCCAAGGGGCTTCGGCCCTCCTTTTAATATCTTTGTTTTTGAATTGGGTTAAGAAATATTGCGGCAATGTACTAGACCACTATCATTATGTTTACAAAATTTAAGTTATGTTATGATAAGTAAAAAAATTAAAATTAAAAGGACACACACCTTATTCATCACAACAGTACAGCAAATTTAGAAGAAAATCATTTTATTTTTTCGAAATATCTTATTTTAATAATATTTGGACGAAAATTTGCGTTTAAATGTATAAACTAATGAATACTAAGAAAAATAAATTCTGCTTATTGACATAACTATTATTCAAACTATCTAGTTATTCAAATAGAATTACACTAATGTTTCAAGACAACCACGAATGCAATAGTCGTGCGCTCGTTTATTTGAACAGTTTGGTTCAATTTGTGCATGATTTTATTTCTGTCGTATAAATTTAGATCATTTCTGTCTGACTATCTCCATTTTTTCCTCTTTTTGACTTGTGGACACACGAATCTCTTTGATATCGGTTTCAGTTTTCTAAGTTACTGCCAAGATTGGTATTTTACCAAAACAAGACCTTATTTTGTATTCAGGATAGTGAGGAACATAAGAACATTATTCGACATTATTCGAGGATATATTTATCAAAACTGTATTAAGTGTACTTTTTTTATATAGGAATTTTTGCTAGTGCTCGAATAATTTTTCTGCCGACTGTATATATAAGAAAAAATATTAGTTGTATTTTTTACAAACAGGTGGTGCTGTATTCGCAGTATCTTTTCATATTTTAAAGGAAATCGCTTTCTCAAATGACGTCAACTGATTAAACTGATTTTGACGCGTTGCGTATGATTCCAGAAGTCAACGAATGTATAAATTAAGCATTTATTGCCTATCACTGCTATTAATCGTTCTAAAACAATAATTATTGTTAAGAGATAAAGCTTTGTTGTTAAGCTTTATTATGAGAATTCCTAATGCACATCGTCTGATGACCGCAATATTTAATATTAATAGTCCTAGATGCGTTGTTGAATGTACTGCCTCACTTAAAATAATTTGACAATTAAAATGCTACCTATTGGAGAAAAAATAAGGTAATTAAACAATAAATTTTTGTTACTAAAAAAAATGTCTTTCTGTGCATTTCAGTGAAAACCTCGTAGTTCTACTGTCAATACTTTTCGAATAATATATATTTATTTTTTCTATGACTTTTTGATCACTCGATATAAATTTATTGTGTTTTATAAATTTTTGTTTTAAAACAATTATGCATATGTGATTTGATTTAATAATTTAATTTTTAAATTATAAACTTACTTTTAATTGTATTTTTATGATATTTTGTATACTTATATATAATTTTTAGTAATTATTATTTTTTTTTTCTTTAATAATTGGGTGCAAACATGGCATAAATAGAAATAATGCAAGTAACCATTGGATAATAAATTGACTTTGTTTACATTTAGCTTACGGATATTTTTATAGTCCATCTTCAAACTACATCCAGTTTTAAAATATTTAAATTCCCATCATAAAACTAGGAAACACTCTGATATAAAATTCCTTTAGGAAACATAAAATCTGAGTTGAGTGTCCACATCTACTATAAAATTTATTTTGCGTGAAAAAGCAGTTACATACATTCAAGCAGATGTATTCGTGGATCATAAACTTGTTTGAATATATAAAACTGGAATAAAAGGTTAATTTTATTCTAAAAAGAAATCTGGATATCCCATTAAATCTACTTAATTTAATTTTGGAATTTTTTGTAAAAGTAAAACGGTTAATAAATGTTTTATTTATGTTTAATGTAATATTTCTTGGTCAGAAAAGATTTATTCCGGTGAATAAAAACACACACACACCAAAAAAATATAAAAAAAAGAAAAAAGAAAGAGAGAGAGCGAGAGCGAGAAAGTAAATCTTGTATAATGTACATATTATAAAGGTTACATTAATATTACGAGAATGTTTTTGAATTTTATTTAGAATTCACTTTTAAAAAATAAAAATAATAATAATAAAGTAAAATATAAATTTGATATTTCGGACATTTTTAACATAGTAGTACATAAATGTCTGATTAAAAAATTTAATTACTTTACCAAACTTCTAAAAATATTCATTTTCTTATGGCCGGTGTAATGCTAATAATATCTTATACTATTAAGTGAGCAATATTTGTATATATATATGTACATTTCACTGTTCTCGAAAACGGTAGCTCGGACAGTCACGGGATTAACACAAAGGTGCCCTCCGAAGGGTCACTGTGCACATCGAAGTCAGATATCCGAAATTTTGATTAGTTTTCTTTTAATTAATAAAAATATGAAAATAAAACTTTCCATTTCTGTAATGACGCACAATGGAGAATCTTAGGAGAGATTTGATTTGTTTATTTGATTTTCATTGATTTGAGTGTATTTTACATTCAACTACAGCTACGCTACGTGGAATTACAAGAGATTTGATTGGTTTATTTGATTTTCATTGATTTGAGTGTATTTTACGTTGAACTAGAGCTACGTTTTGAGGAATAACGAGTGATTTGATTGGTGTATTTAATTTTCTTTGCGTTGAGTGTATTTTACGTTGAACTAGATCTACGTTTTGAGGAATTACAAGATATATTTGATTGGTTTATTTGATTTTCATTGATTTAAGTGTATTTTACGTTGAAATAGAGCTATGTTATGAAGAATTACGAAAGATTTGGTTGGTTTATTTGATTTTAATTGATTTGAGGTCGGGGTGTCCAGTGATGTTTTTGGTTTTAACATGCTTGACAATGATTGCTGCGAAAACGAGTTTCGTGCGTTTTCAGATTCATACACTGCGAGGTAGGGTGTCCAGTGATGATTTTTTGGTTTTAACATGCGTGATAGTGACTGCCGCGGAACCGAGTTTCGTGCGTTTTCAGATTCATGCACAGCAACGTAGGGGTGTCCAGTGATGTTTTTCGGTTTTAACATGCGTGATAGTGATTGCCACGGAACCGAGTTTCGTGTGTTCTGAGATTCATGGACAGCAGTGTAGGGCTGTTCAGTGATTTTTTTTCATGTACGTGAAGTGTACATACGTGCATTATAGTGATTGCTGCGAAAACGACTTACGTGCGTTCTCTGATTCGATCATTCATCGAATAGTGACTTTTACTGTGCGAGTAACAGCTTCAACTGTTTCCACAATATTCGAAGAATTAACATTTCTATTTGACTTTTTTTCGAGAACATTCGTTTTAATAATAGTTAGTTGCACAGATTCGAGATGTTCAAAAAATGTTTGATATTGCTAGGAAGATCCCATACTAAAACTGTATAGAGAATAGTCGCCAATCGAAATATATTTATTTAAACGTTTCATTTATTCAATTAGAAAGAAAACCTTTAAATATAGTGCCCAGCGAAGCGGGCGAAGCCTGCTAGTATAAGTAATATCGCACTCCGACAAGAAAAATGACACAATTAAAAAAGGTAATAATTTTGAAAAATCCACTCTAAGAGCATTAATTTGCATTATAATAAAACTTTTTCAGTATTGTAAGGAATTTCTTAAAAAAAAAAAAAAAAAAAAAAAACTATCTATGAACTCCCCACAGCCATTCTCGATAAATGGAATATCAATAAATGTAGCTATTTAATCATTTATTATGCTTGTTCAGGGTGGTGAAAGGCCCTATTTGTTTCTGATATTCTTTCACTAGTATATTTTTTTGGTATTTTTAAAAGTAAGTTTGCAAGATTAATTAAGTAAAATACTATCATATAGATATATTGGTGGAAGAAATGGAGATAAAAAAAAGGGGGGCTGCAGCCACTACTTCCTGTCTTTGTCCAATTTAATGAGAGTTTGTCATCAAAATTCTCATTAGATGCAATGGGTGAGTTTGCAAATTTCTGTCTGTAACAATGAATTATGTGTTTCCTTAATTTCAATATCCAAATCTCTTTTTGCTTTCCGAACATACATATGTAAGGAAAATATTGTAATCATGACAAAAATTCGACTTTAAGATTTTGGCATATCTATACGTTTTGGTGACCCCTGAGTTAATTTTTGCTATTTTTTCGGTGATGTATGTGTGTGTGTGGATGAACATGATGGTACCTAAACGCTTTGTTTGAATGAGCTGAAAGTTAGTACGTATATTGTAGGTCACCGTAGCAGAAAACCTATTGATTTTGGGAAATCTAGAACTTATATTTATTTTACAGGGACACAAAAAAAGATTCTTTATCATTATCGACAATGGGCTCAAATTATTTAAAATATGATAGCGTCTAAATGGCTTATTCGAATGAGTTGAAAATTTCTAAACATATTATAGGTTATTGTTACAAGGATTACATTGATTTTGGTAAATTTACCAGCACATAGATTTTTACGGGGACACAAAGAAAAATTCTTTATCATTATGGCCTATAGTCTGAACGTATTTAAAATGCGGCATGAGAATGTCTTATCCGAATGAGCTGAGTAGTGTCCTATATGAGAATATTCCGAATTGTCTCCAATAATAGAATATTCCGAAATATGTTCCGTAACGGAAGGAAAAAATCTGTTAGCTGAATATTCTTCACTGTCTTGCAGGTGAGCATTTTTTATTTTTCTGCTTCTTTTTCTTTCCATTTCAATCTTTTTTTTAAGCATTTTGCTAGCTTTAATATCAACATTTTCAATTATCATTTTACGAAATCTTCTTTGATCCGTTAAAAAAGCTCTTTCAGCTGTAGGAACTTTAATTTTGCAATTACAGATTAGAAAGTCCCTGCACTTACATAATGAAATATTAAACAGATCTTCTTCAGCTGATTTTTTAAAAGACACAACATTTTTCGAAAAAATTAGTACAACTTCTCTTTTCAAAGACTTCTTAATAGTACGATATTTTTTTATGGTATTCTCTTACCTTACGTTTTATTTGTCCAATCTATACAATAGGAAGTGAACTCTTTTCCCGTAAGCATTTAAGATCTTCTATTAAATGAGAACATGTATTATCAAAAGCAGGTTCCTGTTTTTTTTTTTTTTTTTTTTTTTGTCTTTTACATTGGGTATAAGTCTTGAAATCTAATCTGGGGCATTTAGAAATACGCTTAACGTGAAAAAAAATCACCTAACACAAACTAAACAGAATGCTCTAATAATAGAGCAGCACGAACAAAGGACGCAGCTGATACAGCCGACAGCAACATTATTGATTCGCTAGCAACAATTCGTGTTTAAAAGATGTGCACTTAATACTGTTTTGTGAAGTAAGTATTTGTCGAGTCAAGATCTTAGTCTTTATGTGGGTTAGCAAAAATAAGTTGATAATAACAATTATCGATGAAACTAAAAAAAATAAAAAAATGTGGATGTGAATCTGTGCTTTAATATTTTTTCTGCCGACTATACTCTTACTCAGGAAAAATGTATATACATTACCCAGAGCGTAAAATGCAAGCGCTACGAGCGCGCGAAATGAAAATTTGAAGGCCAAATCCCTTTATCGCCAAAGACGTTCAACTCAATTATTCATTGAGTATTTATTTCTTTGAAAGTTTAATTTCAACCATTCGTAGTTTCAAATGAGAGACATTTTATCGTTTCTTTATAACCAGCTTTGTGAGAAATTAGGAGAAATACTTAAAATTTAAAGTTATTTCGACATCCAAAGATCAACTAAGTAATCTTAAAATTATAATTAATTTAAAATTTTAAGAATTACATTCCATATTCTTCTGTGTTACCATTTTTAAAGAGTTCCATAACTAAAAGACATACCAATTAAGAACTTTTAATTTAAAATTATGTTTACATTCTTTTTATTATGCAGATGATGAGATGAAATTTAATATGTACAAGGGTATATATTTAACATTCAGTTTTGAAACGTCTTTCATAATAGGAATCAATTAATTTTCTTTTCGGACGTATTTCGTTTAATTCTACGTCTCTAAGGTCGAATATTAATTTCGTTAAACGATGTTTTAAGAGATTTCATTAAGTATTCAACAATCAAAAATTAAAAAATGAAATAAATGGAAGTTATTTTAAAAATTAATAAATGCTAGGATTTTTAATTTAAACATGGATTTAAGATAATGTTCTTCAGCAAAATGTTTTTTTTTCTCTCAAAATACATACTTATTTTTGTTTTAAGTAGAATTGTTAAATAAAATTTTTGAAGCACAAGTATCGAAAAATATTTACTTTCTTAAAAATAAACCTTTATATAAAGAGAATTTTTATACTGCTGTGTTAAAATTGATTAATTTGTTAAAAGAAGTATGTTTACTTTTATTAATATTTTCATAATGATACGATGATGTCTTTTTTGCGTGTAAATCCTTATCATAAATCACATTTCTCAAATTCTATGCTTATTATTATTTTTTTAAAGAAAATTTTGAATGTTACAAATTTAGTATTTTTAGCTTGCATATTTGAACATTATATTAATGATATTTTTGAATTTATAGTATAGTAAAACATTAATAATTCTCATATCTACAACTGCTTATAAAAATCCGTTAATAGTCCTTCGATAAAAAAATAACTTATAGAAAACATAAAACAAACTTTAATAAGAAATAAATTATTTTATTTTATTTTTACATTATATATATATATATTATGAAAAAAACTTATATCATTATTTTAAATTATCGCAGATCGATGTTTCAACCATTCATTTTAAAGGTAATGGCGAGCTCTTTTGAACTATACTCATCATGAAAATTTATTTCCCTCGAGAAGTGACCCTCCCTATCCCCCCTGGAGAGGAAGTGCTCCTACATATACAATTTTTTTTTCCCAGTTGACTATCTCTATTACAAGTAATTCTTATAAATTTCATAATAAATATTGAAAAATTATTCTCTTTATGCACAATTATACAAAATTTTGTCCTATACCACCAGTTAAAAATTTAGAAAAATCGAGATGGCAACGCAACCTGTCAGACAATTTTTACCAAATGTTGATAGGCACTAATGTATGTCAAGGTGTAATTACATACTAATATTTATGAAATTCTGTGCAGTAGTTCCTGAGATACAGTTGCCACAAAATTTCGCACACACACAGACAGACAGACATTTTCTAAAAATGATCAAATCGGGTTCTACAGCTCTCAAAACATATTAATCCATCAAACACCCGAGGTCGAAAATTTTTACGAATCCAATACTTTCTTCTATTCAATATAGAAGAAAGTAAAAATGTGGTTGCGTTTCGACCACTGGGCGATACTCGTATATATAAATTTGGAAAAACCTACAAATTTTTCCACTTTTAGATTTTTTTCAATTTTGTAAGAGTTTTTTTAATAATCATTATGATATAGAAAACCAACACCCAGATCCAATGTTGATTGGCCGTGACAAACTGCTTAAAAATGCTGAGGGAAAAGTACTATACAGGCAAAGCAAAAGAAAAATCACTTGAACAGAGTCCTTTATTAATAGTATGAAGATAAATGTCATTTCAATTCAATACATCAGCTGCATGTTGTTATTTATTGAGAAAAAGAATAAAATTCCATACAGTAAATGGTACGGAGGGAGAGGACCGGATCGACAGAATTAACTTCTTTTTACAAGTCAAGCAAAACGAGTTTTAAAAGAAAAGAAATCTGCCAGTCAAAACGTCAAAAAGTGCCAACCGAATAAGTTGGCATCATTAAAGTTCAGCCAAAAAGAATGCCAAGCTATTTCTTTATCTTTAGTACATTTTTACAAAAATTTTTAATCTAATTTGTCGTTATCAAATCTCAAACTAACTTGGCATAAAAAGAAAACACCACGTGTCAATCAAAGCAACGGAGGAAGTCGGTTAGAACCTCCACGCCAGACAGTCGGCAATAATCCATTAAAAATCTATTTTTAGAACAATAATGATCATCTCGAAAAGTAATAATAGCTTTTTTATGTAAACAGGAGCATTATAATTATTAACGGAAATTTCTATTTTTTGTTTCATTAATACAGGGATATGCTAGAAAAAGGCTGGTAACGAATTTTTAAATACATTCTCAAATAAATAATTATAGCGAAAATGATTTAATTTTTTGGGGGGAAGAAGTATAAATAAAATTACTTTTCAAAAACTCCGATATAAAAATTGCTTTATTTTACTTAGAGAACAATGTGCTTGCATCTATTGAAAGACAAAGAAACGCTATTTAATGAGACAATTTCAAATCATGATAAAAGAAAATTAACAAAATGCTTAAATAATTTAAATTTTGTTTACCCAGTGGTCGAGTTTCTACCGAGGGCGATACTAGTAAAAGTTCTTTTGGTTTCTCTGTCTAAAATTAAGCAAAGATATTCTAATTTGATTTTTTTCCCAGTCATGTCATTGGTAAATATTTCTGTTTTTACATTTAAAATTACGTACAAATATTTCCATTAGGTTTCATATGTAGTCACGTTATTAAAGGTAAATTGGACATTCTACCTAAAATATATTATAAAATAAAATATTTAATTATGGATAAAGTGTATGCGCAAAAGAGTTATGAAAGTTCTCTTAATTTTAAGTTACATATTTATTTCTGTATTTATTTATATATATATTTTTTTTTACAGAGAGCATCATAGTAAAGAATTCTCAAACAATTGTAGTACGATGTTAAAGAAGAATACACGAGGAAGTTTGATATAAATATATAGTTTGTAAGAGAAATGCATAATTTTTAGTAGAAGATGATAACAGTCAAAAAACAAACTTTCAGAAATCCAAAAACACTCACAAACCTCTGAAACACTACTTAATCTTTTATCTTAAATAAATGTGTTTTAAATATCCAAGCTTATAATAATCTTATTCAGTACTAAAAACAACATCAAACTATACCTCTCAAAAATTTAAATTTTTTAATTTCAGAAGATTTCATTTAGAAAAACTGCTTTGGAAAGCATTATTCATTTAAGAACTTATTTAAATTTGTTTTAAATGAAGAAATCTATTTTAAATTTCGATTTATTAAAGAAATCATTTTTTACATTGCTAAATACCCCTTAATCTCTTTTTACTATCTTCATCAAAATTTATATTCGTCTTTATGGATTTAGCTTCATTAGCAATGTACATACTAGAGAAAAAAAAATTATCCTTATGAAAGAAGTTTAAAAGCTAAAAGTCAAATATATTTCTAATGGTAAATTCTTAATCATAGGGGAAATTAAAGGTAAGCAAAAAATCGCTTCTCTTTAAAAGAATATAATGCCTTTTACTTTGTATTCAATTCACTGATAATTTAAGAATAGATTTTTAATGCTTTTTTTTTTATCTATACATTCTTTAATTTTGGTTATTATTTAAATTTATTTTTATGCTTTAACGTTACTTAAGTATAGTTTTACAATCATAAAGTATTATTTTTATTTCTAAATATATAAAATGGAAACTTGAAGAAACAATAAATAAAAATATATTAAAAACAATAAATACATTTTTCTAACTCAGAATTGTTTTCTATTCATAATATTTCAGGCATTAAAATCCAATCAAATGTACATTAAAAAAAAGGAGTAATTAACGGTTGCCTAATAAATTACAGTAAAACAAGTCATTCAATAAATAAAAGTAAAAATTATAATAGGGTTTTTGAGTATTTTTTTCATTGCTTAATTTTACACTATTGCATTAATTTAAGCAAAATAATTTGAGTATATATTGCAAAATAATTTGAGTCTGTTGTTCATAATGATAAAGAATTTTTTGAGTCCCTCTAAGAATCTATAAGGTCTGTATTTAGTGAAATCTATACAATTCGCGCGATGGTGACCTATAACATGTGTATAAATTTTTAACTCAATAGAATAAGGCTTTTCGACGCTCACTTTAAAAATTTGGGCTCATAGACAATAATGATACAGAAATTTTCGTTGTGTTCCTGTAAAAAGATTCACCAATATCTGCACATTTCGTGTAACGATGATTTATAAAATGGCGTTTATAAATTTTCAGCTCAGACGATTAAGTCGTTTAGACGCTATCGCACTCTAAAAAATTTGGGCCCATAGGCCATAATGATAAAGAATTTTTCTTTGTGTTCCTGTTTCACCAAAACCAATAGGATAACTCAATCGAACAAAAAGTTTAGGCGCTATCGTGTTCCCTCACACATACACACAAACATACATACATACATCATCGTAAAAATAGTAAAAATGAACTCAGGGGACCTCAAAACTTTTAGAAACACTAAAAATCTCAAAATCAAATGTTCGACTAGATTGCAAGACTTTCCTTACATACGTTTGTATGGGGGAAAAGAAAAACATATATATTTTAAAATACTGTCTACAAAATATATAACTGTCTACTTAAAAAAAAAAAAAAAACCTTCTTTCTACTTGGTTCATTTCAATAATAAAAATATAATTAGAATATAGCGTATTAGAACATCCATTTTTTCATGTTACATTATTTACTTAACAGATAACAAAATAGCTGTTACAAGTAGTTAATACGGTTTTCGGCCCATCATTATGCATGTGGTTTGGTGAAAATATCAGTTATGAAAACCTGGTCGATTTATACATTGGAAATTACTTTCGAATAATTATCATTCCTCTCGTTTTCCAATCATGTATGCCTCTATAAACATCCATTGGGAATAATTAGAACAGTAACTTCGGAAATTTATATACTGCTACTTTTTCTGATGAATTGGTGGAATACTTTAAGCAGAAGAAAACTGAAAATAAATAAAAATCTATTTTGAAGGGATTAATGTTTTCAGCTATCATCAGAGCAAATTTTGCAAGTTTCAGATTGACCCTTTTTTTTTTTTACCTCAGATTGGTTCATTATTCTATAAAGCTAAGTATTCTGAGGTAGCGTAAAAAAATCAAGATGAAACAGCATAAATTTATTGTAACTTGTAATAGGAGATTTAAAGTTGGAAGTCGACAAATGTGAGAGTAATAGGACAAAATATAGTTACTGTATAAAACCGTAAAGTAGAGAAGAGTTATGAAATAATTATCTCCATTAACCCTTCCATTCCCAATTTTTTCACCATAAAACAATAAATGTCATCTTTAGGCTTAAATGTATTTCAAAAGTAAAAACATATACCTAAAGAATTTTTGAAAATAGGAGTACGAATTAATATAGTTAACAAAGCAAATAAGAGGTGTTTATTTGAACTTTTATAATCACTGATGCCATTTGAAAATATAACTTTTCAATAAATAAAAATCTCAAAATTTTGAAAGAAATACAAGTTGCAATTAATTAGTCTACAAATTATAAACATTAAAAAGTGAAATAAAAAATATTTGAAACAGTTAACCCTTTAACGTTCACTACTTAATTTCTTTTGAAAATTGCTCATCTAATTTTAAAAATTGGTATTAGAAACATAGCTGATCATAAATATGTAAAAAGAAAGAATTAGCATAATTAATTATCGATAAATTTTTGGTTTCGTAAATCTCTAAATTAACTTTATTAAATTAAACAATCTGGTGTGTCAATCACACGACATTCTCTTACCCTGAAATTTAATACTATGAATACAGATTGGAAATTAAGAGGTAAGATAACGAGTACTGTTATGTAAACCTATGTTATTAAAATTATACAGACATTTTTTACACGCAACATTCCTTGAAACTTATCAATTTTGATCAAACTTTTCCAGCAACAAACTTATATTAACTTTAAAATACAACATTTGAATCTCGTAAAATTATTCGTTTTTAAGTCACTCTAAGAAATGCAGACAAAGATCAAACGTTAAAAAACTCGACTGCGATAATCATGAAGCCTCAAAACGTGTAAGTGTACACAAAAAAAATTGATGAATATTTCACTTAAAACATACATTATTTACCATATCTCTTTGAGGAATTTATTTCAATTCCCGAACAGCTTCCCTGGAAATGGCAAAATATTATTAGTAAAGCACATCCTCAAACAACGAATAACTAGTATGTTGTGGCCACATGACTTTCTTCTACGTTTTCCTATACAAATTCACTCAGTAAAAATAATTTATTAAAATTATTATTTTAAAAAATTATCTTCCATGATAATGCACACGATTTCCATATTAGAGAAGTAGTATAACACTAAATATCCAAAAAAAGTTGATTTTATTCTCAATATTACATTATAAATATATATATATATATTGTTAAAAATGAAAAAAATCGATAACTTTATTATAAATTATCGCAGATTGATGGTTAAATCATTCGTTTTAAAGAAATTGGCGTTCTCTTTTGAAAGATACCCATCATGAAAATTTACTCCCCTCGTGGGAGGCAAGGCTCCTACATACGCAAAATTTTTTCCCAGTTGACTATCTCTATTATAAAAAATATATAATCGTTTCATTTAGTTTAGTGATGTCTATAGATGTTAAACTCTACTTACCTGCAATTTCCTTCATAGACGTAATGTATTTGAATACTTTTGAGTCTCCCTTTGCTTCATCTCAATGAAAATCTTAGTATCCCTATATGATACACATTTAGAATACCAAGTTTGGAATTTCTGCTACTATTTGTTCTTGAGATATGCTGATAACAGACACACAGAACATTCGCTAAAAACAATATTTTCGTATTCAGGGACCCCAGAACATGTAAATGTAACAAAAACTCACTTTCGAAAACTCACTTTCTTGACCCTGAAACAATACTTTCTCTATCGTAAGGGTAAGAGAAAGTAAAATATATATATATTTAATTTAATAAATAAAAAAAAAACTTTGTAAATAAATATCATAAAGTACGAAAGCTCGTATAAGTTGTCTCAAGTCAAAATATTAGCCCACTCTACTGTAAGTGAAAAAACTTGACATGAGTACATCACCAAGCCCCGAAAGCACACTTGCGCCTACTAAGAAATTTCAAGAGATTTATGAATTTAGCTACCTCTGAAACATCATTTGTTAACCCCTTTCGGCGCAAGATAATTTGGATAATTTAAATTACACTGCCACCAGAATTCACGACGTTTTCTGCTATGTTATAAAAGTAAAATTTTGCTAAAAAATTTCCGGGATGAGATTTGCAGTTGAAAATTAAAATTAGGTGATGTGTAGTGGCAACACCGCCCCTGAGAGGGTTAAATTTTGGTGCTGCTATCTACAGAACAGAAAAGTAACAAAAGTTTAAAAATTTCTTTAAAAAATTAAAATCTGCTGCATAAATATAATGTTAAATTAAATTAAATGTTTGGTTTTGGTACAAAACCAATGAATGTTAAAGGGTTAAATCACTTAAATTGCCTTAAAATGAAACTGATTCGGATATTATTATCAGAATACCGTAAAACATTCTTTCATTTATCAATAGGGATAGTGAAACCACCTAAAATATATTTTTTTTTTCCGTAGATAAATGATTATAATACTATTCATTTCGAATCAGCGGGAGTTTTAGATGGAAAGAAAGAAAATCTTAAATGTTGTGATTCCAACTGGCATTACGAGGAATGAAAGGGTTAAGACGGACAGTTTCAAATAGGAATTAATCATCTCTCTATAGCTTCTACTGGTTATAACTGATCCTTAACTTCAAATTCATCGTTACTTAAATACTGCTAACTAGAGAATCAATTTTGTATTTCCATCCCATTTACGATACACAATATTTGCTAAAATTAGATAATTCCACAAAACTCTGCTGAACCATCACCTCCTACAATAAGGCCTCCGATCTGAGCTTTATGTCACGGAAGATCGGCCGATTGCATCACCCTATAGATTTTATAGGACGTGTTGATTCGAGAAAATCAGCCAATCTTTCGTGACGTAAAGCCCATTTCGGACGCAATAGGAAGAATTGGCTGAACCCAATAACTTCATTCAAAGTTTGTTAATTTTTTTTTGACTTATTGTTCAAGATCCTTTTCACTTTCTCTTAACCATAAGGTAGATAAAGTATTGTTTTTGGGACAAATTTTCGAAAGTAAGTTTTTGTCATAATACACGTTTTGAGGTTCCCATGAATCCGAAAATCTTTTTTTTGTCTGTGTGTGTGCCTGTCTCTGTGTGTGCCTGTTATCTGCATGTCTCTAGAACAAATAGTAGCAGGAAGTTCAAACTTGGTATTATAAATGTGTATGATATAGAGATGCTACACTAAGCTTTTCCTTGAGATGAAGCAAATGATTCGTGTACAGGGACACCCAAGAGAATTCAAATACATTACGTCTATCGGGGACAATGCAGGTCAGTAGAGTTTAACATCTATAGACTGCACTAAACCAAATGAAATATATATATATGTATTATATACGTAAAAACATGTCTACTGTTCATTTACAGGGCTACACAAAAGAAGTAGATTATAGTGCGACAATAGCTGAAAATTGATGAAAGTGTATTTCACATTGTGCCGTGTATTATTACTATAGGATTATATTTATGTGTACATAATCTTCAAAATATATACAGGGTTGCAAATATTTAAGCGATAACATTCTTTTTTATTGTTAGTGGAAGTGCTTTGCTATAATGTAATTTTACCATGCCTAGAAAGTTGCTCAGGAATTGAAATAAATTCCTCATAACTATGTGGTAAATAATGTATGTTTTTAAGATAAATATTCGTCGCTTGTTTTTTGTATATTTACACGTTTTGAGTCTTCTTGATTACCGAAGTCAATTTTTTAACATTTGATTTTTGTCTGTGTCTCTTTGCGTAACTTAAAAACGATTAATTTCTGGAGATTCAGAAGCTGTATTTTGAAGTTAATATAAGTTTGTCGCTGGAAAAGTTTGATCAAGACTGATAAGTTTCAAGGAATGTTGCATGTGAAAGTTGTCTGAATAATTTTAAGTGATATTTGGATTTTAATAACAGATTTAAATTCTATATAAATGTAGGTGTAGTAATGGAACGAGGGTTGAGGAGGGCGGTAGCCCCCCTCACGCACACCTATAATTATCATATAAAACTCTTCCAAAGCCTAGTTTGAATTGTTTTAACATAGTACTCGTAATCTAACCTCTTAATCTCGAACCTATATTTATAATATTAAATTTCAGGGTAAGAGAAAGTCCTGTGAGTGATACACCAGATTATATCAACTATTTTCCATTTCTATGATTTTGTTCAAATGGATTCTGAAGGTGAAGTCTGAAAATAATCCTAACACATTACCACTGTAGGGAAAACTACACCATCCTCATGTTTATGTTTGTATTTTATGGGGAAATACTTATATTCTGTCTAGAGCTATTTGTATTGTAGTAATAATATTCGCATTCTATGAGAAAATATTTGTATTCTATCGGAAAGTCACAATAAAATGAAGAATTAAAAAAAAAAAAAAAATCAAAGAGGTTTGAAAACAATTAATGCCTTCCAACTGAAAAAAAAGTGTGTATATATATATATAAGAATATATAAATGTAAGAACATATAAATAAATGAATGAAATTAAACCCAAAAAACACTGAGATCTTCATCAGGAAGGCCCCTCAGTGTAGAGGTGAATGAGAAGTTTCTGAAAGGACAGTAGCAATAAGCTAATAACTATCCTTAGACCCCAACTTCTCACCAAACAGAAAACCACCAATAACTGAAGTACTGATGAAGATCTCAGTGTTTTTTGGGGTTTAATTTCATTCATTTATTTATATATTCCTACATTTATATATTCCTACATTTAAGTTTTGCATTTCCTTTCGCTGCAATTTTGCGCATTGGTTTGTAATTCTCCTTTTGGTTTTTCTAATCTGTAGACTTATATACATATATAAATTCATGTCAATATATATATATATATATATATAAAATCTATTTCTTTGTGTGCCATTATTTATTTAATTTCTTAGGGAGACACAGAATCAGGGAAGTCACCGATTTGAAAGGCTCAAAATTGTGATGCCATGTCTCCGCAGAAGAACTCTTTGACGTGAATTCCAAATCGCTACGAATTAAACATCGCATAATCCTAGTGAGACATTTAACACACTCAATGTCAAACATACAAATGACTCTTAATCACGTTGTTTGCTTCCCAATCAGTCAGATCAAAACATACTATCAAATTTAAGCGCAAAATCTATTGTAAGCTCACAGATCCGCTGCGAAAACTGACTGATGTCTCTAGACTTTTCGATGTTTCTAAAATTAATTCGCACTATTCATTAAAAACCATCGAAAATTTTCGCATTAGAAATGTTTGAAAAAATTTACGTTTTATTTTTACTTTAAAACGTATTACATTAAAATTATTTAAAAAATAGATTATTTGAAAACATTTAAAATCATTAAAAATTTAAAAAATGATAACGTTTCTTGGTGAGCGTAAAAACTGTGTATAAATATTCAATTAATATGTCATTTAAAGATTAATTCTCCGTTTTCATACATTTACATTTAGTAAATACTATGGAAGTGAGAAAAATGTTCTTAACAAAATGTTAAAAAACAATTAGCAAAATACTTTTTCAGAAATATTTTTATAATCCATTATTTTGTTCATAACTTTTAAAAATATTTTTTGAAGTCAATCCTGTTTACAAAATCTCTTGAACAGTTTCTAGTTATGAACTTTAGTAAACTTATAATTGATTAACTAAAACGAAAAGTGAGAATATGAAGTACAAGGGGGGGGGGGGGTTAAAATAAATAATTTTAATAAAATATTATGTAAATTTTATAAATAAAATTTATTTTAGATTGAATAATCTACATTAAATGTTCTTTCTAAACTTAATTTATTGTTAAAGATTTTAGAAAAGTTCATTTTCTAGGCATTTTTAAAATAGATTTTATTTAACATGCAAGAACATGAAACATATTTTATTGAATAAAGATATGAATGACATTTAATATACAAGATGCTTAAAATGTCTACCGTCCCCAACTATAGTGTTATAAAGCCGGTTCCAAAACTCTGTCAAAATGCGCTGGAGTGTGTTGTAATCAAGTGCATCAATCTCACTTCTGATAGCCAATTTTCGGTCCTTTAGTGAATCAGGGCTATTCCTATAGATTCTAACCTTGATGTAACCCCATAAGAATAAGTCGCACGGATTTAGGTCCGGGCTGTATGGGGTCCACTCTTACCCGTGCCCCGTGAATTTCTCTGCACCCAATGCAATCAAACGCTCACCAAACGTTATTTCAAACCACGTGAAGACGTCAGAAGTTTTTTGGGGACGAGCCCCATCTGGCTTGAACCAGTACCGGCGTGTCCTGTTGAGATGGCCCGCATCAGGGCCAAAGTGACGCTCTAGCAACTCTCGACACTTCACTCCTGTGACCACACCATCAATAAATATCGGACCAATTATCTGCTTCGACGATATGGCACACCACACCATGACCCTTTGTAGATGCAGTGAAGAGATGGCGCTGAGATGAGGATTTTCCGTACCTCAGTGGCGCCAGTTTTGTTTGTTCACGAAACCATTCAACTGAAAATGGGTCTCATCACTGAACCAGATCTTGTATTCACTGATGCAGCCATTTTTAAGTTCCTCGATTATGTGGTTTGCGAAATCTCTCCACTTCACAGTATCCCCCCCCCCCTTTAGCGGCTGTCACATTTGGATCTTGTATGGACACAATCCTACTGCTTTCATTAGCCTTTGTAATGATGTTTTGGATATGCTTAATTGTTGGGCCGCCTGTCGAGTGGAAGTGGTTGGCTGATCCTCAAAGTATGCGCGCGCAGGCTCCCTCATGTTGTCAGTAACGACTGCTGATTTTCGTCCCGACGCTTTTCTTTTTGCATCCTAAACACTCCCTGTAGATTCATATCTGTCCATCAACCTGTAAACAATGAAAATCAGTGGGAGATTAGGACCATTACATCAGTCATCTGATGGCTTAAAAATCACTGCGACTTTAGAACGCTATAACTTACTGCGCGATTATCTCTTCACTAAGCGTCCTTTTCATTTTGAACTCTGAACGACATGCCCGTCGAACGGGGACATTACATCGGTTATTCTCATAAAATTTTCCTACGATATATAACCGATCTTAAAAGGTTTGTGATTCTATATTGCTTATTCTTTATTTCCGGTAATTAAGCATTCAACTGAAATGTCACTATATGTGCTATTATAATATGGAAGAATTATATTTGCATCAATACATTTGAAATCAGAAACTTAAAATACTTTCTATCATGTTTTTCTGACCACCCTGTATCTTTAAAGACTATATTCATACGAGATCAAAAATAGGAATTAAAAATTTTACCTTTTAGTTACTCACTTTACTGCTAAGCAAAAAATAATACCTTTAAATGCAATTCACGAAAACTTACTTTTATTAATTGAGCTTTTTTATCAGACAAATATCCACAGGTCAAAAAAACTTTTGAATAAAAATTGAAACTTTGGGTTAAAAGTTAAAAGTCAAATATAATCCTAATGAGCAAGATTCTTTTTATTTTTTACAGATTTATAGAAAGAAAAATAATTTTCATTAAAATAAAGCTAAATTTTTATCTCATTTATTATGTGCGTGATATTTTATCGAAATTACTATAAATTACTGAAAACAATTACTTTCGATTAATTTTTAACATCTCTACATTTATCATATTTCATTCTCAGAGGAAAATTAAAGTTATTAAATATTTAATATCATAAATAAAATGTTGTTGCTTTTGTTACTTATGTCACTCGAAAACTGAGAGTCCCGGTTATGAAACTACCAGGATTTAAGGCAGCAGGAGAGCTTCCGCTTTTGGAGTGGCATACCACCAATAGTTGAAGAACGGCTTAATTAAAAAAAATTAGCGAAAGATGTCAGCACCAGCAAATAACAAGAGCTCGAATTTGTTCCAGCTAAGAGAGGAATAAATCTATTATCCAGACTTCCAGACGTATAATTCTTATTGGAACTTGGAGGACTCTGCGATCACGATAGATTTAACGCGTACAAGTCGTCATTAGCGCGCTCGCTGGTCTTTAATTGGAGGATCTAACTCGCAATCATTAATTTATGAGACCGCTGCTCTTACTGAGCAGGTTACCACGGCTTGATTGATAAAAATAAAAATCAAATTATAAACTTTTTAAAATTATTAACTAATTAAATTTAAAGATTTGTTTTTTTTCACACCTTTACTGCTTTTTACTATAATAGTAAATATAGTAAATATATTTACTATTATACGCCCTATATTTAAATGTATATGCTTTTTACATATACATTTAAATATAGGGCGGAACAGGTAAAATACCTGCAGCAGCAATCTTAAAATGCGGAATTTCCAAGTTTCTAGAGTGTACTTTTCAAACATGGAAAAATTATTTTTACAGAAAAGTATTAGCTAAAAAATAGTCGACAGATGACTTCGTATGCTTTAACATATAAAAATACATGAATAATCGTAAAATACAGATTTATTCGGGATATTTGCCAAATAATAAATATATAATAACGATAAAAGGATAACGATTACGACGCTTTCATTCATTAATCCATTTATTTGCACTTTATTTTATTTTATTTATTTATTTATTTTTTCCGATTTCATGTTATAAAAGTATTCTAATGAACGAAATATTTTTTTTTTAATGTTCATGAAGGATTATTCTTTATAAAATGTGCTCTAAAAATGATTCACGATTTTTTTTACAGGGCCTCACAAAAGAAATCAGATAATACTGGATATGCATTTCAAGTTGCGTAATGCATTTTTCATATTGGACTAAAATAAAGTGCACTTTTTGATGTGTAAGTTAAAGCTAGGGGAGTTTGCTTACAGTTCAAAAGAATAATACAAAATATTCAATTATTAATTTTTTACTAAACTATTGTTGAATAATTTTGAATTCATTCTCATTCTATGCTTTTCCATTACTATTTTGTTGTTACGATATAAATTAAATCAACAGCTGTAATAAAACCAAGAGCGTTATTTTGCGGAATCTCTTCTTATAGGGTAGGAGAGATTACGCTTAATTATAACTATAATTAAATTGCAAATAATAATAATTGCACTTAAATTACGTTGTTGTAAGGTTTCTGTAAACAAATGTTTTTGTATAAAGAGTGGCTATTTCAATATAATAAATAAATAAATAAATAAATAAATAAAAACAGAAAAATAAAAGAAATTAAATATATATATATATATATATATATTAAAAATTTATTTAAAGAAAAAAATAAAGCAGCAGTGGGGGGGGAAGAGGCCAGATAATTAAGAATAACATTTAGTTACTACATAACACGTTTAACTTAAAATTAGTACATTTATTTTTCAAATGGTTTTGTGTTTGATGACCTAATTTGTCATTGTCTACAATCGTCGCACTTGTTTTGTAAATAGTGCAGCTTTCGAGCAACCACCTACTACAAGCAAATTATATAAACTAGTCCCTGAGAAATCGTGTAATTGAAACATATTTTTAAAACTACAATTCTATAGAAATTCCTAAGAAGTGTTATAAAAATTCAAGCAACCATTTTTGAAAACGACTCATAATAACCACCTTTTATCGTAGACGCTTGAAGCAATCAACATACACATTCAAGTCGGTACTCCTCTATTGTTTTTGTACAATTACTTGGAATCTCAGCGCATCCACTCTAACCCTTTCCATCGATGTGCTATGTGTGCAATCTCTCCCAGCTATACCTTATATGATTAATAGACAATATAAAGTGCTACGCAAAATTAAGCGAAATTATTCTTTTCTACTGAATGTAATGGATGGAAATACTTTACTAAATCTTACAAACTACAGAAAAATTGTATACGAATGATATTTAATTTACCATATGCATATGACAAGCAAAGTATTATTTGAAGTTTAATTTTCCTATGCTGATATTTTCTATAAATTTTGGCTCTTCGGGCCTAATTTGGAGACCATTCATTAGTACGGAATGAATGATGAAAGGTCTTCAAGTTAGACCCGAAACAGCTGTTTGCAATTTTTATCATTTCATTTTATTTGTACAACAAAATTCGTAGCTCCTTATCTTGTGCATTTATTCTTTCATAAAAACATACTATTTTCCTATTCTAAATAGTGATAATTTAGATACTAAAAAAATTTCTACAGCAGTGAAGAATTTCATGAAAAAAGTGAAAATCGGAAGTCAAAAAATAATCACGACTTCAAAAATTTTTTATGATGCGTAAAAAATGGTAAAAAAAGTAAAATAAAATAAAATAAGTTAAAAATGTTGTAAGAAAAAAATATAAAATGTAAATAGTATTAGAAAAAAAAAAAAAAAAAAATTTTAAGAGTTTTGCAGCATAAAATTATTTCAGAGAAGACATTAAACAAAATGTTGCGGATTCAAATCAAACTATATCCAAGAACTCCGAAATAACATTTTAATATAATTAGATACAAAAATGGTCATAAATTTAATTAAAAGTACAATGTAATATAAATTGGACATAATGATATAAAATATATGATAGAATTCCTTCATTCAATAATAATTTATAAAATCTCAGATTTCTTTATTTTATTTCCTTTTTTCTTTTTTCTTTCTTTTTTTTTTTTTTTTAATGAGGAATAGTTTTATTCTCTGAACATATAAACTGAGGTTTGATAATTTATTATATTCCGTTGATAATATTTTGCAGAATTTTAGAGAGCGACTAAATCGTCAATTCCCCAAATCAATTTGGAAGTAATTTTACATTTTCGTTTCTTATCTAGGGTGAGCACATTTCATATTTTATTAATATTCCATATGCCACACTTAAAAGAAAAATCTATTTTATCTAAAATATTTTTTAGAATCTATAAATAAGAAAATAATGATTGAAAATATGTTTTAGTTTACTTTTAATCTGAAAGACAAAAAACAAATGTTATTTAGAAAATCGGTTCTTTGAATATTTAGATTTTGAAGAAATAAATAAAATTCCTGGCCATTAAGACAAATAAATTTAATTTTTTGCATTAGATTTTCTAATAAATAAATAATTACAAATATATATCTACTGTAAAAAAAATTGTAAATACATTAAACACAATTAAAAAAAAAGTCGTTTTAAATACATTTGCAGTGACGTAATTTTCTTTATTATATTTATTTTTTCTCATTTGTTCGTTGGCCTTATAAAAACTGAAACACCTTTTGTGGTTATAAAATCTAGTTTTACACCTTCTTCTTCTTTTTCTTTCTTTCTTTCTTTCTTTTTTTTAAATTCATTATATGACTAACAGTTTTACAGATTTCGAATGAACATAGTAATATAACATACATGATATTTTTACGTAGAATAAAAGTCCTTTCATTTAAAAGAATTATTGTTACAGTCGGAAAACCTGTAAAGATATAGGGAACAAAATAGCAGTCCATTGATTTCGTTGGTTGTCGATTTTGGGGAAGAAACTGGCGACTTTGCAGAATTGGTGAACAAAATTAGCGAATAAAATAAGTTTAGAGTTGTTCAAATCTAGAACACCGATCTCAATTTTAAACGAAGTTACTTAGTTTTCTTTGATATAATCGATATTTTTCTCAAAATTTATCAAAGAGAATAAAATGTGGCCATTTCCACTCTAGTAAATGTCTTTGAAATTTTTAATCTGTGCGATGTTAATAAATGAATTTGTGGATTTCTTTTTTTCTTTTTTTTTTCTTTTTTTTTTCAGTTTCTGAAAAACCGATATTCTTGGGCATTTAACAATGTATTTCTCTCTCTCCCTTTCTCTCTTTTACTTCTTTTTTTAATAATAGTTTTCTTGGATTGTTTCTAGAATATCCGCAAAGAAAAGAGCATTCGTTGACTTTAACCTACCTGTTTATTTACGAATTCATTACACCATATTAAAATGTCAACAATTCCGTAACAATATGTGCGGTTTAACCAGTGTATAAAGAAGTCATGTAGTACCCCCATAAGATTTTTTTTTTCTTGATCAAAAGCATAATGTACAATTATCATTATTTAAAGAAACTCAAAAGAGAAAATAAAGCCTCATGCTAAAATTGAATTAAATACAAGATTCAAGATTAAATTATAGAAAAAAAAATATTACATTTATCTATTATTAAAAAGGTAATTTTTTTTTATATATATAAAACGGAAATCTTCTAAATGAAATAACTGCTGTAGATGCATTGAACCACACCGCTTCAACTAGAAATATTTTATCTGACCGTTTTCAAATTTGAAAATGTTGTAAAAATGAACAGTTCGTCATTTTTCACTATGGCACATCTTGTAAAATTTTTAGTTCTAAATCGTTTCAGATTAGTATAGATTTGTTAAAAACAATACAAAAAACATCTACATACAGATGGGTGAAAGACATCAACAATATTAGACGTTTTGTTGAATAATTAGAGACATAAGTGGTGAATTTTCTTGGATAATTGGTTTGCCAATAATCTTATCTTTAATCAATTAACTGCAGTATAATGTATGTTGAGTAATTTTTCCTATTACTTGCATGCTTCTTCTTCTTCATTTTTTTTTTTTTTTTTTTTTTTTTTTTTTTTTTTAATAATTTTATGTGCTTGAATTATGGGGAAAAATGTTAACACTTGCTCATCTAGATATTGAAAATATTTAGTTGAAATGCTGACATCTCATCACATATTTGATGTCTGATTGAAATATGTTACGCCTAATGTAGTATGTTGTTTTTTGAAAATGAGATTGCATTGATATGAAACCTCTGCGTGTTATAAGAAAAACCTACAAAAAGTCAAAAAAATTATATTTTAACTTCAAATTATTTTAAGAATCATTTTTGCAGGATGATTCCAAAGAATATATTTTAATTATTTTACCGATCTCTTTTTACCTTGGAGATAAAAATCTCTTCTCAAATAAATGTGACATATCACGGATTCTATTTCCTCAATGTTACAAGAGAATCCATTAAATATTTTTGTAGAGACATTTGACAAAACATATAAAATTGAAACATAACGATGCATTTTCCCTGTTTGTGTATACATTTGAATTTAATTAAAAACAGTATTTTCTAAACGAACAATTTAACTAAGCTAAACCGAGGAAAAACGCTTAGAAAATCACGTGAATTTTCACCCGTAAGGAATCTAGATTCTTAATAAAATCTACTAGTTCTAATTGATGAAGTAAAGAGAAAAAACAAGAGCTATTTTCTCTTGAAAAACCAATAACAAATATATTGTGTGTCTGCACTGTTAAAAATAAATAAATAATTGAATAAATAAATAAATCTTTATACTACAGACATACAAATTTCTAAAATATAGACATTTGTAACGAATATCTAAATGAAAAAAATGGGAAGCATTTTTTTAAAAACTAAACAAAGGAATGACGTACTGTTTTTCCAACTGATAGATAATCAGCACATTCTGCAGCTTCAGTGTAAAAATATTACAATTTTTCTAAAATAATTAACTTATGTGGAATTTGAATTTAAAATACTTTAAAATACTTTTGCTTGTCATAGAGATCCGCTTTTAAGTATCTTTCATGATTTTAAAATAATTGTACCATATTTCCATAAGGTTCGTTTCACTCCTATAACATTATTTTATTTGGATTTCTATAACTTTATTTGGTTGTAGATAAATAAAGAAAAAAACCGAAAAGTAATAAATTTAATTTTGTTTGAAAATTATTAAGTTCATATAATAATTTTTATTAAGGCAATTGAAATCGAAGCTTCATTGCAGCATTTGGGATTGCTGTCCAGAAAACTTTGTTTCAAATCCTACTAATATTAGAAGTATAGATGGATAAATAAATAAATAGATAAATACATACAATTTGTCAGTATAGTGTAAGACTGTATTTATTTACCTATTTATTTATTATTTGGACTCGCAAAAGATTTACAGCAATGTCATGAATTAAAGACAAAGAATTTACACCAATGTTGAGAATCTACCACAAAAGAGGATGACAGTGAAATTGCCAGAAATTTAGGAATAAATTTACGTTAGGTTATTTTTTTTTTTTTTTTTTTTTTCGTTCTTCTTTTTTTAGTAGCGTCTTTTCACATCATCTTATTTCACACGTGTGCATGTTAATAATAATAAAAAAAAAATCAATGTTCTAATACTGTATGAGGGAATAATTGTTTACTTTATGTCTTGTGGAGAAAGTTTATAGATTCTATATTATCAAAAACAGCAATTCTCCCAAAATTAGTGCTTAAAGAAGTGTTGTCCGGATGTGATGATCGTTGTTTATGAGAAGCTGAGTAAAATTGCGTTTATTCAGTAACAGAAAATGTGTCCGAAATAAATTGCGCAAATTTAATTATTTATTGTTAAAAAGAAAAAAAAAGAGTATATCGGCAAATTAAAAGAAAAATGATTAGAGATTTTTTTTAAATACTAAATAATAAGATTATACATTATCCAATCTTTCAAATACACCTATTATTATTTTTTTAAACCAAAGTTCTACCAATCAATAGAAATCTATGTAACAAAGCAAGGAACACAAGTCAGATAATACTCCTGACATCTTGAAAAAAAAATGACTCACTCATGACTTGATATTACACCTGACCTTTTACCCTTTTAAATATTTCAAAAGTGCACTATTCAAATCCCACCTTGCATTCCTTCATGAACTCCGGAAAGATTCAATGGAGAGTATGAGAGAATACATCATATATAACTACAAAAACTTTTTTTGTTCCCCATCTACTATAGGTATGGGGAACTTAGGTAATCGTGAAAATTTTCGACCTCGTTTTTTTGACTTTTTTACACGTTTTCAGGTGTGAGGAATCCGAAAATGACAAAATTTGTATGGTGTCCGTCTGTAGGGTGTCTGTTAGTGTGTTAGTCCGTTCGTTTGTTAGTCTGTTTACGCGAAATCTCACGAACAAATGATCGCAAAGAGGTCAGACCAATTTTAAAATATTACTTTCGATACTGGCAAGAACCCCATTCATTTACAACATTCGAATTAAAAAACTCCGTAAGTTATTAGAAATTTACGATTTCCTTAACATGGGAGAATAGGACAAAATTTCACTTAAACGTGCATTAAATGGAAACGTTTTACTGTAAAAATGTTAGACCAGATTTAAAATATCAGTTTTGATGCCAGAATGAACATCAGTAACTACACTGTTAAAACTGAAGGTGACAAATCGGTGACGTTTGGGACCCCGGGGTGAAAAAACGGTATCATTTGGAACCTTAGGGTGCCATAGACGCTTGGAAATGTGATCCGGGTGCCAAATGAGCTAACAGCCAATTTTGTGGACCTGCGCTGGCTCTCAGAGTCGAAATATGGCACCCTATGGGTGACTAGCATTTCGCGCATGCGCACTGTGACGTGTATTTCCATTTCCAACACCGACTCGGAGCGGATGGACAGGACATAAACATAGCGCCATTTTTTAAGTGTTCTTCTTGCAAAGCCTGAAATTAAGGTAAGTTCACTAAAAGTTATTCTTTATTTTACTTTTATGTCGTTATATCCATTGTAATTTTAATCTTATGATGTTTCTCTCGTACAAAAAAATTTAGGTATGAATATTTATGGATGTATTCCCCAAATCTAGATTTTTTAGTTCCGATTCTCAAATTATGCTTTGTATTGCTTAAAAAATAACTTACTATTTTAAAAGTATTAATATCAATAATGTATTTAATAACTTAAATATAATAACTTAATTCGTTTCAAACATTTATAAAAAGAAATTACGTTTCAAATTTTATTATAATATGTTTTTGTTTGTACTTTTTTTTATTAATATACGATTTAGTCTTAGACAGAGATGGCAAGTTTTTAGCAAGACAGTTTTAGGCAAAACCGCCTTTAACCTTGGTTTAAAATGTCTTGACGCTTTTAAACCATAGTTTACACTGTTACTTCAAAAATCTTATATCTTTTTAATTTTTTGTAAATATATGAACATTATTATTGACATTTTAAACATTATATTTGACAATGATTAATTAACAACCACAAAGCAGTTCTGTTATTAAACTGTTTGTATGAAGTTTTTTAAATATATATATATTAATTTGTTTATAAGATAGATTTTTACACTATATTTATAAATTTTTTCATAGCTAATTGATTATTAGTAAGTGTGTACGATGTGCAAAAAGAGTGTACACTGTTAAAACTACAGGTGACACATGGCACCTTTTAGGGGTGAAAAGCTTGTCTCACTGGTGACACCCCTAAGGGAGCCAAAATGGCACCCTTAACTAAGGTGAAAGGACGGCACCCTTAATCTAAGGTGCCCCCTTAGGGGTGTCACCAGTGAGACAAGCTTTTCACCCCTAAAAGGTGCCATGTGTCACCTGTAGTTTTAACAGTGTATAAATATGCTACTTTGAAAATTTCGCAAGATATTGGAAATTTACGAATTTCTTAACATTGCAGTATTGGGCAAAATTTCACATAAACGTCAATTTTGAGAGATATTTTCATCGTAAAGATATCAGACTACTTTTGAAATATTATTTAGGATACTGGCATGAATATCACGGACTATGAATTTTCCAATATAAAAATTTCGTAAGTTATTAGGAATTTACGAATTTCTTAACATGCCAGAATAGGGCGAAATTTCACACAAGCGTCAATCTTGAGGGATATTTTCGCCGTAAAGTGTCAGACCACTTTTGAAATATTATTTAGGATACTGACATGAACACCATAGAGTATGAATTTTCTAATTTAAGAAATTCGTAAGTTATTTGGAATTTACGATCCTCTTAAAATGACAGAAGAATACAAAATTGAGCATCTCAGACATCGTAAGCGTGAGTGCAGCCGTCACTTAAAATTTTAGCTGGGTGAGAGTAACTTAAAAAAAAGTAGTTATGTCCCTGAGCGGAAAACTACCCGACTCCAAAAAAAAAAAAAATTATAAGAAATGGAGTTAGTTTACGGGTAGAAACTCCGGGAACACGCTGATTGAGCTAACACCAGAATTTCAATAGGGGCTAAGAAAATGTTATATTACCCAATCTGCAGGTGCTGGCTATAAAGTAATAGAAATTAACGGACATACATAAAATATATATTAGATCAGAACGAAAATGATGACATAGAAGCATAAACGTGAATTTCAATCTGAAAGTGCATGCAATAATTTTGAATTTTGCTTTTTTTAGCCTGAGAAAGTTCATCGCTTTCATAAAAAGTTCCAAAATGAAAGTTCAAAAGGCTTCAAGGCATGTCGAACATTTTGGTACAGCTATGACAGAAGTACACTTTGAAAAAAAAAAAAAAAATCTAGTTGGCATAGGTGGACTCTGCTCAGTTCTCCATCATATATGTTCTCATAAATTTCTAGTGCGAGACATATTATAATCATGTTAAAAGAAATGAATTTGACCAAAGCTTGAAACAGTGACAGAATGAAATCCCCGCCTAATAGGCTATCCACCATTCACTTCAATATATTTATCTTATTCTAATCTATTAATTTATTTTATCAGGGTCGATTCCGTTGTTTAGTTTTCATGCTACTGTTTCCAATGCAATAATCCTCAAAATTCATATTTATATGAAAAATTTACAATTTCGCTATGTTGATAAAATCGTAAATTACGAATAATTTACAAAATTTTCCTATTAGAATATTTGTATTCAATCATGTTCAAAAAAATATCATAAATTTCATTTTGAAGTTGTCTAATATATTTATGATCCTGAAAATGCAAGTTTATGCTCAATTTTGCCTTATTCTGACATGTTAAGTAAATCGTAAATTCCAAATAACTTACGAATTTTTTAAATTGGAAAAATCATAGTCTATGATATTCATGCCAGTATCCTAAATAATATTTCGAAAGTGGTTTGACATCTTTATGATGAAAATATCCTTCAAGATTGACGTTTTATGTGAAATTTTGCTCTATTCTGCCATGTTAAGAAATTCGTAAATTTCTAATAAATTACGAAATTTTTATATTGGAAAATTTATAGTCATTAATATTCATGCCAGTGTCGTAAATACTATTTCAAAAGTAGTCTGACATCTTTACGAAGAAAATATCTCTCAAAACTGACGTTTATGTGAAATTTTGCCCTATACTGCCATGTTAAGAAATTCGTAAATTTCCAATAACTTGCGAAATTTTCAAAGTAGCATATTTATAATTACTGATGTTCATTCCGGCATCAAAACTGATATTTAAAAACTGGTCTGACACTTTTACAGTAAAAAGTTTCCATTTAATGCACGTTTAAGTAAATTTTTGTCCTATTCTCCCATGTTAAGAAAATCGTAAATTTCTAATATCTTGCGAAGTTTTTTAATTCGAATGTTCCAAATATATAGGGTTCTTGCCAGTATCGAAAGTAATATTTTAAAACTAATCTGACCTCTTTGCGATTATTTGTTCGTGAGATATCGTGTAAACAGACTAACAAACAAACGGACTAACGGACTGACCCTCTAACAGACACCCTACAGACAGACACCATACAAATTTTGTCATTTTCGGTTTCCTCACACCTGAAAACGTATAAAAAAGTAAAAAAACCGAGGTCGAAATTTTTCACGATTACCTAAGTTCCCCATACCTATAGTATGATGGGGATCTAATAAGGAACGATATCACCTGATCTAAGTGAAAATCTGTAACCTCACGAGGGTCAAACATCTTAGTCAGGCTGGTTTGTGCACTTGTCGAGGAAATCTCAGGGCTGGCGGTTTGCAGACCAAAGTCAGGCATCGGAGAGGCACTTTTCTTATGTGGGCTCGAACCCGGCACCTTGTCGCTGTCCAAGATTTCAGGAACGGTGTCAGCTTGCTTTCTACTCACTACTTCAGAGGTCCTGGAGGGCTTACAACCTTGAAAATAGTTCAATGCATTATTGGAAATCATAACATTGTCATGTAAGTTGGCTAAGAAACTTTTAGACGCACCGCTTTTTAACCTTTCACTTTCTTTTACAACAGTTTCTTTACAACTATATGAATCTGTCGACTTGAGAGTTTTAAAACTTAAATTTAAATGAGCATGTAGTGCATGTAAACTAACAAAGCAGTCTGTTGGTTTAACAGATGTAGAATACAAATTTAAGCTATTTGTGAAAGGTTTAGCCGTAACATTTAATGAAATTTCACTCTCCGTTAAATTGTAAGATAATTGAGAATTCAAATTAGAAACGCCTTGAGAAGAGGAATTTTGATGAGCATTATTTTCATCTAAAGGAGTATAATGTCCACTTAGTTGAACTGAGCCATGAGTACCTGCAATATATACAAGGTTTTTAGCAAAAGTAATTCGGGCCATTTGTTCTCTCATAAAATCGAGGCCAATAATGCAAGGATACTGCAAATTTTCAATGGCATAAAACGGCCATAGCACTCGTTTAACTTTACTTTATGCTTAAGTAATCCCCTTGAGCCCTAATTATGTTATGAAAAGTGGAATTTAAAGGTTTGAATGAAAAATATTTCATATAATTATCATATGATAAAAAGCTTTGTTCAGCGCCAGTATCACAGTAGGCAAGCATAACTACATCATGTAGAATAACACTGAAATGAGGTAAGTTGACCGGAGAATTAGAAATAGAATTTAAATAATTACAAGATAAAAAGAACTTTTTATATACCATATTTTTAAATTTTCTGTTGAATCATATAAACGCTACCGAAGCCAGCGGGAACCCGGAGCAATTGGATAAAAGTATTTAAAAAAATCATTGCTATCGTGTTTTGAGCTATTACAAAAGTTTCAAATGCCTATCTAGCCGGGAGGTTAGTTAAAAATCTATTGCAAGCTTTGTACTGGTAACGTTGCCGAAGGCAGCATGGTCCCGAAGCAGTTGGTTAAAAATATTTTAAAAATGCATTTTCCCCGTATTCTGAACTATTCTCAAAATTTCAAATGTCTAGATAGTGGGGAAGTTAGTTAAATAAATTTTCTCTTGAATCATATAAACGCAGCCGAATATAGTAGGGACCTGAAACAGTTGACTAAAAGTATTAAAAATTGTATTGTCACCGTGTTTTGAGCTATCCTGAAAGTTTCAAATGTCTAGCTAGTCGGAAAGTTAGTGAACAATCGATTGCAAGCTTTGTACTGATAACGCTGCCGAAGGCATCAGGAACCCGAAACAGTTGGCTAAAGGTATTAAAAAAATGCATTTTCACCGTGTTCTGAAAGTTTCAAATATCTAGCGAGTCGGAAAGTTAGTTAAATAACTTTTTTGACGAATCATATAAACGGTGCCGAAGGCAGCGGGACCTGAAACAGTTGACTAAAAGTATTAAAAAATGTATTGTAACCGTGTTCTGAGCTGTCCTGAAAATTTCATATATCTAGCTAGTCGGGAATTTCGTTGAAAATCGATTGCAAGATTTGTACTGGACAAACAAACAAACAAACAAGAATCGAAGTTAATAAAAACATGTTAAAATATAGATTTCACTTGAGTGCTATGAGAGTTTGTTGGAGCCTGTGCAACATTTGCAGATTGATTTAAATCTCTGGGTCTTGCCTGTGAAAAGTTAGCTTGTTTCGGTCGGTTGAAAGTATCAATTTGAGGGAGGGCGAGATCTTCGCGTCGTACATTTTGAACATTTACGTGTTCCTGTGGGTGATCAGAGTTATTCGCAGGTTTAGCAGCGTGACGTGCTTGATATTTGTCTAACACTTGAAAGAGAGTATCACAGGATGCTACAGGTTTTAAATCAAGGTAATCTTGGATATGAATTGTAAATAGCGGTGTGATAATATCAAGCAGTGCAGAGAAAGATAAATTTAATTCTAATAGTTTAACAATTTCCAGCTTGCGAATCAAAAATGTAGTCGGTTTATCATATAACGACATTTTAGCCGTATAGAGCTCCTGCCGTAATTTTACTTTATCGGCACTTGAGGAAAAGGTAGTTATTATTTTAGTTTTGAAATCTGCATACATGGGGATTTGACCCAGTGAACGAGAGGCGATAAGTTCATACTACAATTTCGGTTCTCCTTTTAAGGTGTATTTCAACCAACTAAATCTATCATCAACATCAATTTTGCAGATTTCAAAGTACTATTCAAACTCATAAAAAAATCAAGCACATTATTTGAGCCAGTAAAGTAGACTCGAAAATTATCTCCATCTTATACCACTTTCCACCAACATCCCTTCTCTTCATTTCAACCAAACTTTTAGAATCTCTTCCTATTCATCTACACCTCGCAACTTAATTCCTTCGTTGCAGCACCATGTCGACACAATACTAATCCGACCTAAAATTTCGCCGAGTCACTGGCGCCGAAGCGATTTAACTATCCCAACTGAGGATCCAGCTTAATTTTAAACAAACTGTGGTGGCTTACCGTCACGACATCACAAGCTTTATGGAAAACTAAGTAAAAAATAGCTTTTAATAAAATGAAATTTATTGCTTAAGATTTTATCTAATTTCAGAACTTTAAAAAATATTTAATTTTCATAATTTCTGTTTTTCCTTTAGTTATAGTTTGAGTTTTTGTGTGTATTTTTGTGTGTTGCATTTATTTTGTATATAATGATAAGTATAAAGAATGTAAACACAAATATATTAAAGGTTTGCGCTAATACGACTAAATGCCGATACTAAATATAAAAGTTTTAAATCGTTTAATCCATAAATTTTTAATACAAATCAAATGGTGAAATGACTGAGAGTATTATATTTTGATTTTTTTGTAATCAGTGATTGTGAAGTTTTGAATATTGATTTGTTTGTAATCTGTCCTATGTTCACTGTGTATACTATATGGAGAAAAACTTTTATAATTTAAAGTTTCTGAATATAAGTGACTTTTTACATTAAATCCCAATACATATTTCACAAAAATATCGTAGTTTTTTAAGTCCAGCAACTAAATTTATATAGAAATGTTAGAAACAATAAAATATTGAATCTTTAAAGTGTAATTGCCTATATACGCAAGGTTAAAAAAAAAAAAGAAAAAGATTAACTGTCTGTTTATGGCATAAAAATTCATTAAATTAAATGTAGCAGTTTTTAAATGTTCATTAGAATTCCTAAATTAGTACAAAACAAGAATTTATAAATTCTTATGAGTAAATATATGTAACATTTTTTAAGCCTTGGTTTTAGTAATACAAAATAAATTACAAAGATATGTGAGAAAAGCCACAGAATTTTTTAAAATATATAAAAATTTTAGATTATTCAGTTTCAAAATTTACGCAATTTAAACTTTCTTTTGAGCTTCATGCAAGGAAAATGTCCGATGAGTAAAATGTATATCATGGTTAAAAGTGTCAAGAAGAAAACTTCAGCATTTTATTATGAAAATTTTAGAAATACGTTCAATATATATATATATATACAGTCGGCAGAAAATTATCCGAGCGCTACCAATAACTCCTATATAAAAAAGTACACTTAGTACTGTTTTGTTAAATAAATCCTTGTCGAATCCTGTACTTAGACTAACTAAGAACATGACTCGATAAGGATTTATATAACAAAGCAGTATTAAGATTTTTTTTTTTTTTTTTTTTTACATAGTAATTATTGATAGCGCTCGAATAACTTTGTTGCTGCCTGTATATATATATATTGACGGACTATTTTAATGTGCTTTTCTGCTTGGTTATAAATCGCAATCAAACTATGAAAATTCCACTTCCAAAAGGCGTGATTGCCGAGGCTACACAGTCGCTGAAAGATTGCAGCTGGTAAGCCTTTTTTTCACAAAAGCTACAACAGAACTTCATTGTTGAAGCTATGACGTAATTTTTTCTTTTAAATTAAACTTTAAAGAATGACTATGTATATAATTGTTTGGTAACATGGATAACATTTTATTTTCTTTATTTTAATATACTGTACCAGCGGGAATGGTATCAGTTTTAAGCATTAGTTTCCAAGAACTTGGGCTTTATTATTAAGAAGATTATTTACGAGAAAAAGGGAAGATTTATAAAGCACTTTTAATTCTTGAATTTAAATTCGCTGAAATTTTAACTGATTTTTATAAAATTTCCCTCAATTTTGAGATTTATAGTATATGTCTAAGTACAATATCTAAGGACGAAAAAAAAAAAAAAACTTTTATAAATACTTTGTATGTATAAAGTCTGTAAACTTCAAATGAAACTTAGGAAAAATTATTTTTAAAATATTAGATTGACGGCATTTTAATTTTTAGTAATGAAGCCATTAATTTCTTGGAATATGATATAACTAAACTAAAATAATTTTATATAAGATTCTGTTACTCTTTCATAGTTCTCAAATCCTATTTATAAATATGTTCACAAAGAAAATTGGAAAGGCAGAGGTATTTTGCAATACTTTTTTTTCTTCTGGTAAGAAAGTAATGGAAAGAATCAATTTATTACTTTTATTTATTTATTTATTTTATTTTAGATACTGTCAAGAACGTAATTTATCAAGTCAAATGAATGTTGTTTAAGAGAATATTTGACAACCTAGAAAAAGTACATAAAATTGGGATAAAATAATAAAATATATCTGTTTTGTAAAATTAAGACTCATTTTTCAACCAATCATTCGATAAATTATATAAAACGAGGTTATTTTGAAACAG
The DNA here is from genome assembly GCA_963930645.1 of Salticus scenicus. NCBI lineage: Eukaryota > Metazoa > Arthropoda > Arachnida > Araneae > Salticidae > Salticus > Salticus scenicus. The sequence goes on from OZ005652.1 coordinate 245,489,751, forward strand.
AAATTAAGCACTTCACAAATAAATTTAAAACTAGACAACTGTAAGTTTTTTTTTTTAATTACTATTATTATAATTATTATTTATTTATTATTACTCGTTTTTATATATTGTTTGATAACTGTTGTAAAATATTAAAAATTGGCACTTTTTTTAAAGCATTTTATTGTACCTGATTAGAAAAATAAAATACTTTTTGAAATTAAAGTAGTTAAAGGGAAATTTATAAAATGTTTTGCTTTAACTTTAGTTTTGCAACCACTGTTTCAAATGAAAGTAATTAATAACAAAAGTTTATAAAATTTAACTTTGCGTTTCTTTAATATGATATAATGTTGCAGTTTTCTTTAACCCCTCATAGTAAAATGTCCAGTCCAGCTCGTATTTGCTTCTTTTTGCACCATTCCATACAATAATGAGTCTGATTCGTATATGCATATATATATGTGTATAATTTTTCATACAAAGACGTGTTTAGCTCGCCTTAGGATGTTGAATGTTCATACCACACCGTTCAATGACGACCTAAATTCGTCATATAACTAAGACAACTGATAATTAAAATTAGGTTGACGAAGACAGGGAGGAAGAATATTTTCATGTCATTCGTCACAAGTTAGGACTGAAGACAAAATATAGGGAAATTGTCCAGGCTACACTTTTGCAATTCAAAAGCGAAAACCCATTAAAAGATGCATAAGTGTGCTACAAGAATAAAATAAGGAGTGAGACACTCCCTTTGGCAACGTTATTTTTTTGTATCTACCAGAATAATTTTCAAAGTATCCCACTCTTTATTTATATTAACTACGGCCTATTATTATTTTTTATACCACTTTTGATATTAAACAATAAGTTACAATCTCATTCAAATCAATAATATTATTTTAATTAACAATATAAGTGATTTACAAATTTAAGTATGTTACATTTAACTTAAAAGTGATTATTTCGTGCAATATTATTCACGCTTGCATTGTAATATAATGGTTTAAATTAAAGCTATTGTTATTAGGAAGTTACTTGTAGATGTATCAATCGTATCATCTTTTAAACTACTTGAGATAATTTAATCGTACATGATATATTATTTTACATTAAAATAGTAAAAACTTGTTATTAATGTATCAGATAATGCGTAATGGAAGGGGTAAAGAGAAAACGTTTCACAAATTATTTTATAAACGTATATTGTGATATATTTTGCATTCATTTAATATTTATATCACTAATGTGAAAAAAGTTAAATAATTTATGTAAATGTTACAAGCATTCTAATGTATACGAACATTCAAACCATAGTTTTTTTTTTTTTTTATTCCTAATTTTAGAAAAAATATTAATGTTAATATTGTAGATTATATAACGTTAGTAAAATAAATAATCTGGTGTGTCACTCACATGACTTTCTCTTACCGTAAGATTTAATAATATGAATACAGATTGGAGACTAAGGGGTAAGATAACAAGAACTGTTACGTAATCCTAAGTTAAAACAATTCAAATTAGGCTTCAGAACAGCTTTATTTGATAAATAATACAATGTGAGGGAGATTACCGTCCCCCTCAACCCCCCGTATATTATTGTACTTTTATTTCTATAGAATTCAAACCTGTTATTAATTTAAAAGTTCATTTAAAATTATTCAGACAACTTTAATATGCAACATTCCTTGAACCTTTCAATCTTGATCAAACTTTCTTGGTAACAATCGTATTAGTTTCACAATACAACATTTGGATCGCCTGGAATTATTTCTTTTTAATTTACTTTAATAGACATAGAAAAAAAATCAATCGTTAGAAATTTGACTTCGGTATTCAAGAAGCCTCAAAACGTGTATATATACAAAAAACCAAGAGATGAATATTTAGCTTAAAAAAATACATTATTTACCATGTGTCTATCCGGAATTCATTTCAATTCCTGAAAAGTTTTCCAGGACATTGCAAAATATTATAGTAAAGCACTTCCATTTAAAAATAAAAATAAATGTTATTTCTTAAATAATGGCAGCTCTGTATATATTCTGAAGGTTATGCACACATCACATGGTGCAAATAATATAATCCTATATAAATAACACATGGCACAACCTGAAATATACTTCGATCAAGTTTCAAGTATTGTCGCACTATAATCTAGTTCTTTTGTGTAGCCCTGTAAACGAACTGTGAATGATTTCTACACCATATGTATATATGTATCTTTCATTTGGTTTAGTGCAATCTATAGATGTTAAAATGTACTTACTTGCAACTTTCCCCATATAGACGTAAAGTATTTGATTTTTCTTGGGTGTCCCTGTACACGGACCATTTGCTTGATCTCAACGGAAAGTTTAGTGTAGCATCCGTATATGATACACTTTTGGAATACCGAGTTTGGACTTTCTGCTATTATTTTTTCTTAGGATATGCTGATAACAGACAGACACACAGACCAATCGCTAAACACATGATTTTCTGATTCAGGGGACCTCAAAGCGTGTAAATATAATAGAATCTCACTTTCAAAAATTTGTCCCAAAAACAATACTTTATATACCTTATGGGTATAAGAAAGTAAAAACATTATAAACAATTTTTTTAATATTAACAGTATTGGGTTTAGCAATATTGTGTAACAGCATTGTGTTTATTGTATACTAACAATTTTGTTAATAATAATATTTTAAAAACATTTTATTAACAATTCCACTTTAGAAAGGCATCCGGACCATTGACATTTACAGTTAAATTGAGAAATTTTTAAGTGTGGGATTTTACATTTTAATAAAAGTGAGAGGGATATTTTAATAACTTTCGGTCGTTTTTTGCTTATTAAAGCTCCTTAGATCGGGACTTACACTTTAAAAATATTTAAATTGAAAATTCGTCGATTTATATTGAAAACAGAAATTTAATTTAGGAATAAATTCCTGTTTGGATTATGTTAATAAATAACCTTAAAGCTTTTCCATTATTACGCCAAGAACCTCTATAAATTAATATATTTAACAAACACTTTTCCTGTAAATCTTTTTTTCTGCATACGCTTTCGAAAACGTACATTGTACGTAAAATAAGCTATCTTTAATGTAATCAAGAAAAAAGAAAATAACGTGAATAATAAAAAACATAAATAAAAAGGATTCATTATAATATATAGCGGTCGATATAAATTTCGTAAATGAATATGCTACTATTAAAACAAATTCATTTTATTATGTAATGTAAAAATTATTAAATTTTGACATATGTTTTATTTACAGTTATATTAATATTTACTATTCAGTATTTATAAAATTATCGTTTATTTTTATGAAAGCATAAGTATTTTCCAATATATTCCATTTTAGTAAACACTTAAAATATTATTCAAATTAACTCTTAGTCTTTCAATATGCCAAAAATGTTATTTAACTTTTTTTCTGCTATTTAATAGAGAACTTCTTCCTTAAGTGCTTCAAAGTTAATTACTATTTTCTTTATTAAATTAAGAGTGGTTGAAGCTTCTTTTTTTTTTTTTTTTTTTTTTTTTTTCGTCTTTCAGAAACTTTGAAGCAATTGAGAATTTTTCGTTAAAAATTATGAATTTTTGAAAACGAATATATGTATACGGATAAAAAGTCTGAACCTATAGTATATGAAGTGCTTTCGTATTTCTTTAAACTCTCCACATTTTTACAGAATTAAAGAGCTTTAGTATCAGTTTAAATAATCTGTTTTTAATTTACCCTCGCATAAAGCTAATAATTGATTTGATTTTCCTTTATGATGTTTTTTTTTTTTTTTTTTATATAATAGAGATATTTTTTTCTGCTTAAATGCTATACCATTTGTAATTATTTATTTAGAGATCTGTTTAATTTATTAATTAATACATATACGTTATTCCAAAAGTATTCATTTTTGTGCCCCTCCATTTTCGGTCAACAATGACCTTTCGTTCTAGAGAGATCTACGGAAACCTAAAATTTTCGGTAATTAAATATACAAAAGAATATTATAGACTTCAATAGAATCTAATAATAGTTAATAATGTTATTACGAAAATTGTCAACTTATTCTTTGCAACAATATTGTTACAAAAGATGAAGCTTCTTTCTTTTATTAGAACTGTTGTTGGAAAGAAAATACAAGCAAACGCACTAAGAACATAATAACATTTTATTGGCTTCAACAGAAATCGTATAGGCGAAGACCTTGGCGACTTAACGAAAAATTTCGACAGAAAATAGTATTTAGAGTTGCCTTTCTTTGGAAGCCTTTTCTCCATTTGAAACGGAGATAACTAATTTTTTTAATTGGTTTACTATCACAAGAGTATAAAAGGTGGGTGAACTCCTTTGAATTCTAAGCTGAACGTTTGTTTAATTACAGATTCTGCAGTAAGCTGTTCATTATTACTCCTGACCAAGCAATATTTGTATCCAGCATTGTACATAACGCTATTATTCTGACTTTTGGGATGCGAAATTTAGTTTTATTGGCATGTTTAGGAAAATATCGCTAAAAAAGAAAGAAAAAAAAAGTGGATTTATCACTAAAACCAAGCTTGTTTCTATGAACCATTTATTATACTTGAAATCATTAATTTTTCTATCTATAACAATAAGTATAATCAAATGAGTTTACAAAGATACAGTACAATATAACTAATATATTTTAATTTCACAACCTGTGATATAGATTTTAAAACATAATAAAAAATCGAATGTTTTTTGTAAGTTCTTTCTGTAATCAGACATTAACACAAAATTTCTTTCGTGTTTTTTTTTTTTTTTTTTTTTTTTTAATTGCAATTATTTATTGATCTTTATTCACTTAAATAATAAACTAATTTTTGTCTAGACACATTTTAATTAAATAATGAATTCAAAAGAACTTCCAAATCTTGTTTCGCTCATAAAGCTTACAAAATACAATTCCATTAAGTGATAAAAGTTCAAGGAATTTATTATTTATATTTTATTCATAATAGGGAATAAAACAAGGAAAAAGCTCAATGTAAACAAGATGCAGAAACAGAAAATATTTTTTAAAGATTCATAAAAATAATTATCAAATGTTACACTGAAGTTGTAATGTTTAAGTCAAAAATTAGTGTAATAAATATACTTAATCTACACATCTGCTCGAAGATAAGAAAATACATTTAAATGTTAACTGGGTGTAATATGTCTTAATATGAGTGTTTGACAGTAGTACTCTTGAAACATATGTGTAATGAAATATTAAATTGAACATAGGGTTGTGCGCATGTGTGTAACATATGTATAAAATGTAAGATGATACTAGTGAATTTGCAGATCAGAAACCTCAACGTCCTAATGGTTTTCTTATTGAATTTCTTTGCACATCTTTTCAGAGTACGAAGCAGTTCTTTCCGATCACCGTGCTTATCACTATACACAACCTTCTCCGTTACGTACCACACATTCTCTACGATATTCAGATAGGGGCTGCTTGCGGACCAATCTAATATAGCAATTTTATTGTACTTCAGGTACTCCAGTACTTTTTTCGCAGTGGGGATAATCGCATTGTCTTGTTGCCAAATCCATTTGGTCTGGCCAAATTGTCCATGAAATCACGGGATAAAAGTGGATCGTAGGTCATGAAGATATTTTAGGATGTTATATTTGTTATTTATTACTTTTATCATGAGATTACCGAAGCTGTAGATGATAATTAAAATCATGACACCACTACCACGCATTTGACGCTTCACTCGATGCTGTGGTAAGACTCTGAAGCTATCACCTCTATGTTCAACATATGGACTGACGTTGTCAGGTCCATCGAGCGTTTCTTATACGTGAAAATCTCTTTCTTGAAATTCATAGATGTGTTAGGGTGCGAACTTTAGACGTTCTGTCTTAAGTCTCGCCGTTTCTTGGTTCTTTCGTAGCTAAAGTCTTGTTTAGCTATCGTTCGACAAATAGTTCAGCGTAAGGCTGTGACACCGGTTATATTCATTTTGTTAAGCCTAGTGAAGAGTTCATATTGCTGCATTAATTGATGTGTCATCCTTCTAATTCTGTTTTTTCAAAGCTTAAAGATGTCCAGTCTTTTCAGCTGTTTTCCGGTTATTATTATTGAGCCCTCTGGTTTCTACTGTAGCTTTGGAAACATTTGCTTGAATGTATGTTTTCCCGAGACTTTTAAGCTGGCCATACCTCCAGATGATTTCTGCACGTTTTTCTTCAGTGATCATCCTTACTGTACGCCTGTTATGACACCTCTAAGCTATACCTGTAATGGAGCACTTATCTTTAAATGAAATATTTCCGAAACTTTTACTAGTGGCCAAAGTCTTGACCACCACATTTTCGAGTTTTTCATTTTAATATATATTATGTTTGACATAATATAGTAATTGGATGTTTTATACGTACATATTTTTGATTTATCGTTTTATTGTACATTGCATAGCTTTTTCTTAATAATACGCGTCGAAATGCAGGTGGTCGCCAAAGTTTTGTCCAGCAGTGTATTATATATATATATATCAATAGTATGTGTGTAATGCTATTAAAATATCAGTTTAATTTATAAATAAATGTAACATCTGAAAACAAGTAATCAAAGTTGAGACACACAGACCTACCGCTAAAAACATGATTTTTAGATTCAGGGGACCTCAAAACGTGTAAATATAACAAAACTAAATTTCGAAAATTTGACCCCAAAACAATATTTTCAATACCTTATGGGTAAGAGAAAGTAAAAACGTAATAAAAGCCTACGTTGATTATTAGCAAATGATTTTATTTATTTATTTAATACTTTCTCTTACCCATATATATGATAGAGAAAGTACTGTTTTTGGGTCAAATTTTCGAAATGAAGTTTTTGTTATAATTACACGTTTTGATGTCCTCCGAATTCAAAAATCATGTTTTTAGCGATTGATCTGTGTGTGTGTGTGTGTGTGTGTCTGCGTATGTCTGTCATCAGCATATCTCAAGAACAAATAGTAGCAGAAATTCCAAAGTTGGTATTTTAAATGTGTATTATATACAGATGCTGCACTAAACTTTTCATTGAGATTAAGCAAACGATTCGTGTACAGGGACACCCAAGATAATTCAAACTGCACTAAACCAACTAAAACGACTATATATTTTTTATATGCGTAAAAACATGTTTCATGTAGAATTTTCTATGGAAATCATTCACTGTTCGTTTACAGGGCTACACAAAGGAACTAGATTATAGCGCGACAATACTTGAAAATTGATGGAAAGATACTTCAGGTTATGCCGTGTGTTATTAATATAAGATTACATTTATTTGCACCATGTGATGTGTACGTAACTTTCAGGAGATATAGTAGAGGGCTGCCACTATTTAAGCCATAACATTATTTTCTATTGTTAGAGGAAGTATTTTACTGTACCATTGCCTTGAAACCTGTTCAGAAATTAATATTAATTCCTCATAGTCATATAGTAAATAATGTATTTTTTAAATCTAAATATTCATCACTGTTTTTTCCTTTCTTTCTTTTTTTTTTTTTTTTTTTTTTTTATTGTGTGTGTGTATTTACACTATTTAAGGTTTCTTAAATACTGAAGTCAAGTTTTTAACGTTTGGTCTTTGTCTGTGTAACTTAGAATAAATTAAAACAAATAATTTTAGGAGATCCAAATTTTGTGTTTTGAAGTTAATTCGTTTATTACTAGAAAAGTTTAAACAAGACCGATATGTTTCAAGGAATGTTGCATGTGAAAGTTGTCTGAGTAATTTTAAATGAACTTTTGAATTTAATAACAGATTTGAATTCTATATAAATGTAGGTACAATAATGTAACGAGGGGGGGGGGTTAATTGTCAGAATTATTTGTCAAATAAAGCTGTTCCGAAACCAAATTTGAATTGCTTTATTTAGGTTTACGTAACAGCACTTGTTATCTTATTCCTTAATATCCAATCTGTATTTATGGTATTAAATTTCAGGGCAAGATAAAGTCGTGTGAGTGACATACCGTATTATTTTTATTTAGTAACAATTTAAAAATGTTAAACAGAACTTTAAACAGAAAATATATTTAGAAACAACATTATATTTTTATCTCATTAAAATAAAGCGAATTTAAACAGCAGATTGCATTTCGTTTAAAAAATATTGTTTAATTTTATGTCTTTCATTTACCTTACTCAAGAGGAAAATAATATTGAATTTAATTTAATTAACTTTTTCATAATTAATCGTTCCAGATGTATCTTATTTCAACGATTAAGGCAAATGTGGTATTAAAATAAGATTGTATTTTTATTTGTTTCTGAATAAATATTTAAATGAGTTACGCAACCATTAAAATGAATGTGATCAGCATTTAAAAAACAAATTTATTTTTACGAATCTACCTTTAATGAGGTATTTAATTTTTGATAAATATGAAACAGAATTGAAAATTTACATTGTTCTGTTCATTTTTAATGAACTGCAACAAGAGATAAAATGTATAAATATACAGGGATGCAATAGGAGATAAAATGTTGTTTTGTGAAAGAAAAAAAATAAAATAAATGAAAATGCTGAAAAATATGCAATTTTCATGAATGTTGCCACTCTCCTAATGATTTGCAAATTTTATGGGATAAATACGGTGAGGAGTTAGGGTTAAGGCCAGGTGATAACGTGAAGGTCCTAGATTTGGTTGGTGTGGTTTTATTGTGGGGGGGGGGAGGGGGCTTTTTAACGGGTCATAAACCATATTTATTCGAGTTTTTGAGAAAACCACGCAAAATTTTCTGATATTTACTGATATTTGCATGCATTATTTCGAAAATTCTCGCTTTGAAGTAATACCTTACATTTTGGACCCACTATATACTACTTTCACTTTGATATACACTTCTTCGCACTATATTGACGACGCGTCATACATCATAAATTCTCTTAATAATAGCATCGAATTTACACAATATTGACGACTTATCACAGATCATAAATTCTTTTGATAATAACATCCATTTTATATACAAAATAGAAAATACTGGTTCACTCTCTTTCCATGATACTCTTGTTTCTCGCACTGAAATAGGCTTCTGCATTATGTTTATCATAAACATTTTATAGTTTCATTAACTGCCCTTCTCGTTCAGGTGATCCACCTACCCACAAAATGGTCGCTTTTATACTTTAGTTGATCATGCCCTTAACATTTGTTATGATCTTGAATCCCTCAACTCTAAAATCAAATATCTAAATGTGGTTGATGTTGATAGAGTGTATAATCCTTCCATTATTGATAAAGCTCTTTTTAAATTACAACATCCCCATAATTAACGTTTATCTACGTCTAAGTCCTCTTCCAAAATCAATAATGTTTTACAGTTTCCAGTGAATCTAGTTTAGCCAAAGCTAAAATTCTCAAACAATATTATTTTAAATAAATTTTTCATCTACAAACAATTCAGTTAAAAGACCATATTCAGATGATACACACACCATATACACAAATCTTGGTGTATTTTCTCGTCAATGGGGACAATCATATATTGATGAAACAAAATGTAAACTCAAGTTTCGCCTTACAGAACACATAGGTTATATTCAAAACAAGAAATAAACAAATCGACCATTGCTAAGCATTGTTGGGACAATAACCATACTTTTAACTTTAATTCTGTTAAAATAATCTATCGACCTCAACATTTACATGAAATCGATTTCCTAGAAGCTTTTAATATTAATAAAATGATAAAAATGTCATTATTGCGATTCTGATGCACCCTTTCTCTCTGATTGTTAGAAATACAGCCGAATCTCGTTTACGCGGATAGGCTTAACGTGAATTACTTTTAAAGTGAATTGTTTCCTCAATCCCTTTTCACCTTTTAACATGAATTCGTTTAACGTGATTTTTTTTTTTTTAAGACGATCTTTTTCAGACGATCCCTAGAGAAATTCGGACGGTTAACATGAACGAAATTTTTTATAAAATGGCGAAAAGCTTCTTTTTACCTAAAAACAATAAAATATTTCTTACAGCATAAAAATCTCTATTCCTGTCTGAACAGTCTTACTGTTTTTTAACAATGCAAAAACTGTCAACAGCTCAGTAATGTGCCAAAGACTGGGTCGAAATAAGTTTCCAAAGAATGTCTATTATCTTAATAGAAAAAAGTTGTGAATTCAAATCAATGAAAAGTTACTATTAAAAGGTTGAAGAAACTTCTCTTAATTTATTTCCCATCGTGACAATTCTTTTGACCACCGTAGAAAAAGGCAAAAGTGTAATTTTGTTTTCACTGTAAAATTTTCAAAATAATTTAATATGAAGATTTTTACAACATAAGATTAAAATTGCAATGAAACGTTGGAACATAAACATTACCTCTATTGCATATAACCTTCAGAGGTAAGCAAGGTAAGATTTCATAATTATCTAATTTTTATGATATTCAAGAAGAATATTGACAGTTGTTCATTAAGCATATATCCTGTTTTATATGATAATGTGATGGTTGGGATGAATGGGACATTCCCCACTATGTACTAATTTAAAATTTTACACAATAATTATATTAAAACGTAAATTAGCCATATTGATTATCAGGATACTTAAGAGTTCTAAAGGTGCCTTTTTCAAGGCAAATCTGTCTCAGACAGGCCGAGGGGACTATGGGGCAGGATTGCATGTAATCCACTCAGGTTAACTTTATAAGAAAAGAAAAAAGGAAAAGAAAATGTATATTTTTTTGTTGGGACAGAGCGGGCCTCGGAATTCCATCAAGTACGAGATAGCTTTTAGATCTTTCTTTCCCCTTACTTTACGGCCTTCCTCAGTGGCTTGGTTATTTTTTTTTTTTTTTTCATCATATCATCACGCCGAGCTCTCAGAGCTCACTTCATTCAAGAAGACCGATTACTTGCTTGACTATGCAACATCTCCTCATGCTTTTACAACTTCAGGTGGAGGTAAGCGGTGGTCTCGATCACTGCAGGTACTCCCTAAGATCCCGTGATGATGATGATGATTGTCATTCTGCTCTGATTACGGTACGCTTAACGCTACAGAAACGGCAACTTGCTTACTATTTTTTCATTAGCATTTTCAATTTTGTGTAAATATTTATTGTATACTTTTAAACATCATTGGAAGGGTTTATTAATAAAGAAAATTAAATTTTAACAATTTCGGATTACAATCATTAATGTACTTGAATATTTTTGCGTGGCCCTGTAAATATAAATGATAAGCATACTAAATTATATATATATAATGATGAGAGAGAGAGAGAGAAAGAATAAAGTATTAATAAAAATTAAAAGCTGAATGATTAGTAATACATATAAAATGTTGAGGCACCTGATTTTTAGATCTGTTAGTCCTAAGCATGATTTGTAAATTTCTTTTTAATAATATTCTTTATTCAAAAGCTTTTCAAACAACCAGATGCTCAATTTATCATTATAGGAAAAGCATTATTTTATGCTCTTTCCTTCTTATCAAATATTTTAATAGTAAAAAAAAAAAAAAAAAAAAAAAAAAAAAGAGAAGAAGAAGAATATGTTATTGTACTTTTTTTTTCCTCAAAAAGATAGAAGAGTTATGTTTGAATATTAGTCACGTGACAACATTGAATATTTGCTTAAGAAAAAGATCTTTTTATAAATAAAAAAGAATGTTTAAGAAACTACCTATTTGAGTAACATTAATTTTTTATTTGTAGCTGCACTACAGTTTCAACATAAAAAAAAAAAAAAAATGCATCCCCCCCCCTTTTTTTTAAATATATTATTCATAGTTAAATTTCTCTTATTGTTTGAAGTACAAAAAAAATTATTTCAAATACGTTTTGTAGTATTAAAAAAAAAAAAAGTTTGTATTTTAACAGAAAAAAACATTAAATAATAAATTAATATAAAATTACTATAAGATTAAAAATCGGCAGCAAAATTATTGAAGAGCTAGGAATAATTCCTGTTTAAAAGAGCTGCACCAAATACACTGTTAGTTAAATAAAAAATTGCCGAGTCATGGTCTTAGTACTGTACTGTTTATGAAAAAGTAAGTTGATGATAAAAATTTTAGTGATTAAATTAAATAAATATATATGTATGAAAAGTGTGGATGTGTGACTTCAATGGTTTTAATCAGTGTTGTGCACGAACGCGTTCATGAGCGTAGCTCAAAAATTTTGAGTTTTGAGTTGAACTTCGCACGTTTTTTAAATTATGAACTTGAGTTGAGCGAAACTCGTTTTTTTCACGAACTTGAGCATGAAAAAGCAATTCAAACTCAAACTCATATTAAATATTTCTGTCTGAAATATAAAAAGGAAAGTAGAAGAAATAATCCGGTGTGTCACTCACACGACTTTCTCTTACCCTAAAATTTAATACAATAAATACAGGTTGCAGATTAATAGGTAAGATAACGAGTACTGTTATGTAAACCTATGTTAAACAATTCATATTAGGCTTTTGAAGAGATTTATATGATAATTAGTTCTGTGTGAGGGGGGCTACCGCCCCCCTCAAACCCCCGTTTCATTAATGTACCTACATTTATATAGAATTTCATTCGGTTAGTAAAAAATAAGTCTGTTTTTAAAAAATAATTTATTAAAATTATTATTTAAAAAGAATATCTTTCATGATAATGCAGACGATTTCCATATTAGAAAAGTAGTATAACACCAAATATCCAAAAAAAGTCCATTTTATTCTCAAAATTAAATTCGTTTTAAAGGTATTGGCGAGCTCTTTTGAAAGATACCCATCGTGAAAATTTACTCCCCTTGAGGGGGGACTTCCCCCCAGGGGGGGAGGCGAGGCTCCCACATACACAAAAATTTTTTCCCAGTTAACTATCTCTATTACAAAATATATATATTCGTTTCATTTGGTTTAGTGCAGTCTATAGACGTTAAACTCTACTTTCCTGCAATTTCCCCCATAGACGTAATGTATTAGAATTCTCTTGATTGTCCCTGTACACAAACCATTAGCTTGATCTTAACAAAAACCTTATTGTAGCATCCCTATATGATTCACATTTAGAATACCAAGTTTGAACTTTCTGCCATAATTTGTTTTTGAGATATGCTGATAACAGACAGACACACAGACAGACACACAGACATACACATAGACCATTTGCTAAAAACATGATTTTCGTATTCAGGGGACCTCAAAACGTGTAAATATAACAAAATCTCGCGTTCGAAAATTTGACCCAAAAACAATACTTTCTCTACCTTATGGGTAAGAGAAAGTAAAAAGGACAGAAAAGTGAATAATTGTGCAAAATGGATCCCGGAAAAAAGGGCACTTGGAAAAAAAGGCACTCATAAAAAGGGCACCCGGAAAAAAGAGCATTTTTGCAATTTACAAATCGCAAAAATAATAAACATCAAAGAATAAATTTAAAGAATTATTTTATAATACATTTTTAGAAATTTCAATCAATTAAATTGTTACCACTTTTTACTTTCTCTTACCCATAAGGTAGAGAAAGTATTGTTTTTGGGTCAAATTTTCGAACGCGAGATTTTGTTATATTTACACGCTTTGAGGTCCCCTGAATACGAAAATCATGTCTTTAGCAAATGGTCTGTGTGTCTGTGTGTCTGTCTGTGTGTCTGTCTGTTATCAGCATATCTCAAAAACAAATTATGGCAGAAAGTTCAAACTTGGTATTCTAAATGTGTATCATATAGGGATGCTACAGTAAGCTTTTCGTTAAGATCAAGCAAATGGTTCGTGTACAGGGACAATCAAGAACATTCTAATATATTACGTCTATGGGGGAAATTGCAGGAAAATAGAGTTTAACGTCTATAGACTGCACTAAACCAAATGAAACAAATATATATATATTGTAATAGAGACAGTTAACTGGGAAAAAAATTTTGTGTATGTAGGAGCCTCGCCTCCCCCTCTGGGGGGGAAGTCCCTCCTCGAGGGGAGTAAATTTTCATGATGGGTATCTTTCAAAAGAGCTCGCCAATACCTTTAAAACGAATGGTTGAACCATCGATCTGCGATAATTTAAAACAAAGTTTACGATAAAAAATCGTACTTTTTTTTTTTTTTTTTTTTTTTTTTTTTTTTTAATATTGAGAATAAAATGGACTTTTTTGGATATTTGGTGTTATATTACTTCTCTAATATGGAAATCATCTGCCTTATCATAAAAGACAATTTTTTTAAATAATAATTTTAATAAATAATTTTTTAATAACCAAATAAAATTCTATATAAATGTCGGTGCATTAATGAAACGGGGGGTTGAGGGTGACGGTAGCCCCCCACATATAGTATTAATTAACATATAAAACTCTTCAGAAGCCTAATATAAATTGTTTAACATAGGTTTACATAACAGTACTCGTTATCTTACTTATTAATCTGCAACCTGTAATTATAGTATTAAATTTCAGTGTGAGAGAAAGTCGTGTGAGTGACACACCAGATTATTTACTTTCTCTTACCCATAAAGTAGAGAAAGTATTGTCTTTGGGTCAAATTTTCGAACGCGAGATTTCGTTATATTTACACGTTTTGAGGTCCCCTGAATACGAAAATCATGTTTTTAGCAAATGGTCTGTGTGTATGTCTGTGTGTGTGTGTGTGTGTGTCTGTGTGTGTGTCTGTGTGTCTGTCTGTTATCAGCATATCTCAAAAACAAATTATGGCAGAAAGTTCAAACTTGGTATTCTAAATGCGTATCATATAGGGATGCTACAGTAAGATTTTCGTTAAGATCAAGCAAATGGTTCGTGTACAGGGACAATCGAGAGAATTCTAATACATTACGTCTATGGGGGAAATTGCAGGAAAGTAGAGTTTAACGTCTATAGACTGCACTAAACCAAATGAAACGAATATATATTTTTTGTAATAGAGATGGGGACTGGGAATTTAACTGGGAAAAAAAATTGTGTATGTAGGAGCGTCGCCTCCCCCCCTGGGGGGAAGTCCCCCCTCGAGGGGAGTAAATTTTCATGATGGGTGTCTTTCAAAAGAGCTCGCCAATACCTATAAAACGAATGGTTGAACCATCGATCTGCGATAATTTAAGGCAAAGTTATCGATTTTTTTTACTTTTAACGAAAAAAAAAAACTTAGAAAAAAAATCACTTTTTTTTTTTTTTTTTTTTTTTTTTTAAATATTGAGAATAAAATGGACTTTTTTTGAATATTTGGTGTTATACTACTTTTCTAATATGGAAATCGTCTGCATTATCATAAAAGATAATTTTTTTTAAATAATAATTTTAATAAATTATTTTTTAAAAACAGAATTATTTTTTAATAACCGAATTAAATTCTATATAAATATAGGTGCAATAATGAAACGGGGGGTTGAGGGGGGCGGTAGCCCCCTCACACAGAACTAATTATCATATAAAACATATATTTTCTAAAAATCGTCCAATCGTGCTCTGGACCTTTAAAAACGTGTAAATGCATCGAAAAGAGGAAGCTGAAAATTTTTACGAATCCAATACTTTCTTTTATTGAATATAGAATAAAGTAAAAAAAAAAAAAAAGGGAGGGGTTAAGAAATGCAAAATTAAAATCTGTAAACGCATTATAGTTTTTGACTGAAAAGTGTTTAAGAAGTTTGCCAACTAAGTATGAAATTTACCAAACGTGCCAGTTTGTTTTAACATTGTGTGTGAAGGACTTGGGGGAGGGATGAAGGTTCCCTCTTACCTCTCGTTAGCAAGCGTTCACAAAACACGATGAGTTCACCTTTATCTGCATTTTCCAGAAATTCAAAGAAATCGCTTTATATCAATAACCAATAAACATTTTCTTTCAAAAAATGAGCGAACTTTTTGTATAAGTTTCGTCTACAAAATACTACATATTAAAAATAGTATTAGTAGTCTCTCTCCCCCTCTCACTTTTTTTAATAGTTTTTAAGATTTATTCAATTTCTTCAGAAATATTAGCGAGAAAAAATGCGTACTTTTTGTAAACCTTAAATCTTCGTAGAATTACTAGGTATCAAAATTTGAACATATTTATAAGAAATCAATCTAAAAGGAGTTTATAGGACTGTCTAACAGGTTCAAATGCACGATTTTCTCACTCATGAAGTTAATCTCTGCTATTGTTAATAGCATGTACACGAAAGTTTTACTATAGCAAGAAAAATATTTTAGATGATTATTTTAATTTGTTCCAAAATTATATAAACAAAACTTCTTAGTTCAAACCATTTTTAATTTTAGAAGACACTTCATGTGAAAAAAAAAAATAAAAAAAGCAATAAAATAGAATACTGGAATTTGGATGGCAAAAGTATCTTTATTACAGAAATTACTTTATCTTTAAGAAATTTTATCTTTTATTTAACCAATTAAGGAAAAAATATAATTACAGCCTTTAATTATTTAAACAACATATACATCATAAAATTCAATCTTTGATTTATAAAGCTCAAACTTTATTAAATGTATATTGCAGAACTAAAAATAAATCTTAATAAAAGCTTAAAACAGTTTAAAAAAATAAAAAATAAATAAAAACTCATCCTTTTACATAGTAATATATATTGATAAATCTGAGGTATAAGTTTTTTTTGCACAACAAATTAAACATGTTTATAAAATTTCTTGGAAATTATTGCGAATAAATACACTTTATAAATAACAGTTATATGGTAAGTTTCCTGAGTTGATTTTCAGTAAATCTGTTGAACATTTTTGAAGAGAGAGATTTGTTTAGTGTTTTCCCCACAATTTGAACATATGGGTTAAAGGTAATTAGTAAGAGGATACACAGCAACATTGTATTGGATTCAAAAGAAAAAAGCGTGAGAACCTTTTGTTACGTAGTACCAGGGTATGACCTGGCGAAAAAGTTTCTTTAGCATTTTAGCTAAAATGACCAATTAGTATTTTAGCTTTTTCAAAAGTACTTTAGCTTTTTCTTTTCGGGAAAGAAGAGGAGGGGGGGGGTGAAGAGGGTTTATAAAAATACTTAAATACTTTAAGGGGGAAAAAGAACTTTAATCTGAAATTATAATTTGCTACTTTTATTTTGACATGCACAAATTTTACACTCTCTATTTTCCTCTGATGAGGGATATGATTGTTCTGCATGGAGGGAAAAAAACGTCATTATTGAATTTTTTCAAAATAATTTTAACTAAAATACATGACTTCACCTTTAAATAAATATTGTGGTTTAAATCCAGTTAGCTGCATTACAAATGTTAAAACTAAATAGGCTTATGGCAATTCCTTGGCTTTGAAGAAAACCAATTTTTGAAAGCTTTTTGAAAATTGAATTCTTTGCTTGGAAGTCTTTCTACATTTATCATAAGTAATCGACTTACATTTTCTGTTGTTAAACGATTTCTTATGACTGTTTTTATTAAATTCATTTGAGGAAAAGTTCTTTCACAGTCTGCTATGTGTACAGGAGCTCGAAGCATATTCCACTATAGAGCATAAAAGAGGATATTCATCATGCGTTTCATTTTCATTTAGAAATTGTAAATTGTAAAAAGTGTTGTCTATACATCGGATTCTAATTACTTTTTTGAAAACGTTCCATTCAGACAACATTTGGTTTTCAATAAATGTATTTTTGTATACAGGACTATTTTTGAAATTTTCTTTATTTCATCTATTCCAGTGTATATCTATATTACTATTATTTTCACAAATATTTTTTGAAAGTTGCACATTAAATAGAACAGTTTATTTGATATCTCCTAACCATTCCCTTAAATTCTTTCAATAAGGCATTTGAGAAATTCATTCAATAGTTTTTCCTAATCTGCTGCTTGTTTAAATGTTTTCTTCATTAATTCCAAATATGTGATTGTTTCCCGATTTGCCGAAATATGGGTTTATTTTACTGCAGTTAAAAAAAAGAGAAAGAAAGAAAGAAAAGAAAGAAAAATGCAGATTAATAGCATCTAATTACTGAATAATTAATATTTACTGCCGCCAAATCCCCAAATTCATTATTTATTACGTCAGGAACTGACCAAATTCGTTCTATTTTCAAAGCCATAAATGTAAATCAACATTTCTTTTTTGATGTAAAATTTCTGAAGTACGCATCTTTTTTGTGATCTGTTGCCGAAATATGGAACATTTCATTGTTTTTTGGGGAAGAAAAAAAAATTAATCTTGGCTAATTACTCAAAATTCCTGCTTTTAGTTCCCCATCATACTTATAGGTATGGGGAACTTAGGTAATCGTGAAAAATTTCGACCTCGGTTTTTTGACTTTTTTATACGTTTTCAGGTGTGAGGAATCCGAAAATGACAAAATTTGTATGGTGTCTGTCTGTAGGGTGTCTGTTAGTGTGTCAGTCCGTTAGTGTGTTAGTCCGTTAGTTTGTTAGTCTGTTAACACGATATCTCACGAACAAATAATCGCAGAGAGGTCAGATCAGTTTTAAAATATTACTTTCGGTACTGGCAAGAACCCTATTCATTTGCAACATTCGAATTAAAAAACTTCGTAAGTTATGAGAAATTTACGATTTTCTTAACATGGGAGAATAGGACAAAATTTCACTTAAACGTACATTAAATGGAAACTTTTTACATTAAAAATGTCGGACCAGTTTTAAAATATCAGTTTTGATGCCGGAATGAACATCAGTAACTATAAATATGCTACTTTGAAAATTTCGCAAGTTATTGGAAATTTACGAATTTCTTAACATGGCAGTATAAGGCAAAATTTCACATAAACGTCAATCTTGAGGGATATTTTCATCGTAAAGATGTCAAACCACTTTTTAAATATTATTTTGGATACTTGCATGTATATCATAGACTATGATTTTTCCAATTTAAAAAAATCGTAAGTTATTTGGAATTTACGATTTACTTAAAATGGCACAATAAGGCAAAATGGAGCATAAACTTCCATTTTCAGGATCATAAATACATTAGACAACTTCAAAATTACATTTATGATATTTGTTTGAACATGATTGGAAACAAATATTCTAATACGAAAATTTCGTAAATCATTCGTAATTTACGATGTTATCAACATAGCGAAATTGTAAATTTTTCATATAAATATGAATTTTGAGGATTATTGCATTGGAAATAATAGCAAGAAAAGTAAACAACGGAATCAATCCTGATAAAATAAATTAATAGATTAGAATGAGATAAATATATCGAAGTGAACGGTGGATAGCCTATTAGGCGGGGATTTCATTCTGTCACTGTATCAAACTTTGGTCAAATTCATTTCTTTTAACATGATTATAATATGTCACCCACTAGAAATGTATGAGAACATAAATATTATGGGGAACTGAGCAGAGTCCACCTATGCCAACTAGTTTTCTTCTCTAAATGCTGAAATACGCAATAAGGAAAGCGCAGCTGACGTCACGCTCAGGGCAAAACACTTTACTCAGGGCAAAACATTGGTATTTCCACCAATACGGATTGTCCATTTGCCACTCATGAGTGGAAAAGGAAAAGATTGATTAAAGGAGCGTTTGTTTGTAAACATGCCCTTTCCTTATATTTGCTGAAATGTAGGATTTTTATCGCTGTCAATTCCAGAAAAATCGTGATTAATTTGCCGATAATCGGCATTTTAAGATTGATTACTAAAATATGCGATTACCTTTGTCGCAAATCGAAAACAAAAAATGGCTTCTACTTATGTCTGATTGCCAAAATACGCAATATTATTTGAAATAAAGAATTTTATCAACAACGATCCACGAAAAATATAACCATTTTGCCGCAAATCGTCAAAATTCGCGCTCTTTTCAAAGATGACTCCCCCCCCCCCCCCAAAAAAAAAAAAAAAGGGGGGGCCACGCAAGATTGCTCGTTCATTTAAGCAGGCGATAGCTGTTTGTTCTCACGTGGCCCCATTAAAACTTAACCTATTGAAAATCGAAATTAAATCAAAATATACTAAATAAATGAAACAATTTTCGATATTTTTCAGTAGTTTTGTAATTTTTTGCCAGGGATTATTTTAATTAAATTGGAGATTTTTATGTTGAGAAATTTTGTGAAATCATCTTGTTTTCGCTTTTTAGCGAAATTCTGTCTGGCATATTTTCGCAAAATACGATATCCTTTCGCAAAATGCGAAAAAAGCGAACGGCAGTTTAAACCCTGCGTAGTACAATACTTCGGCAGGAGACAACTTCCTGCATTCTAGAGCAGCGCTGGTGCCACGATGCAAAGATCTTTGGCAAGACCACCCAGAGCTACGGGAGATGTACCATACCCAATAGCCCTGAGGCAGTGTGACAAATTGCACCCTCTCATAAAGTACACTGGACATTTCGTTTCGCTGATAAGGCCTGAGTCCATGTTCACAGATTCTTTTTTCTTTAAAAATAAGATTCCTGTTTATTTGCGAAAATGATTCTTATCTTTATTTTATAACTCTTGCATTGAAAGATAAGCATCTTTAAAATATAAAAGATTAAACAAAGATTAAATTTTAATACATTAAAAACTGAGACAGATAATATACAATACAAATATACATTTTAAAATATTAAAAACACAAAAACATAAATTTAAACGTTTCGAGCCTTTTACAGGCTCCTCATCAGTAGAAAACATCAAATGTAAATGATGAGATGAACAACAGACTTTCATTATGTGAGTACAACGTATTCATCAGGAACTGCGCATGCCTCATTAAGTGGCGAAAAATGTTGATTTGTGTACCAGCCCTCCAGGAAAATTCTTGGGTGATAATTTAAACAATTAGATATGATTATTTTAGTACTGTTAAAATCAGGTAAATGGTCAGTTTCTATGGCATGCTGTACTATTTTTGAACGTATTATCACTCAAGAAATTATCACTCAAGAATTTTCCTGGAGGCCTGGTACACAAATCAACATTTTTCGCCACTTAATGAGGCATGCGCAGTTCCTGATGAATACGTTGTACTCACATAATGAAAGTCTGTTGTTCATATCATCATTTACATTTGACGTTTTTTACTGATGAGGAGCCTGTAAAAGGCTCGAAACGTTTTAATTTATGTTTTTGTGCTTTTAATATTTTAAAATGTATATTTTTAGTGTATATTATCTGTCTCAGTTTTTAATGTATTAAAATTTAATTTAACTACGAGACGTAATGATTTTTAAATATTTTAAAAACAAAGATTACTGGTTTAACACATGTTACACATAGATTAAATAGAATAAGAGTATATTTTTTAATGTTTATTTATATTTTTAATATTAAAAATAAAAATGCATTCAGGTTATTGAAATAATTTCATATCAGAGATGTAGATTTTATATCAATGATTATTTTATTTTCAACACTTTCTGGGAAATGCAAATAATAATAAGTAAAAATAAGTAAATGTAATAAAAAATAAGATAAATATAAACATAAATGAAAACAGAACAATAATCCTCCTTATTACAACAAGCTATTTATAATCTAATTTAAATTCTTTTATTCTTTTTTTTTAATGATTATATATATCTACGAATACATCCACAAAGATTCAAATATACGTGTACTAAACTAAAGATTATTTTTCTTTTTTTTTAATGTACAGCTAGTTTTAAAATATCATTTATGATACTAGCAAAGAGGATTTAATTATTGGGATTTAATATTATACTTTTAAATCTTTATATTTTTATTTATAATGAAAGGCTTTCTTAAAACTTTTCTTAAATTACTCTTAACCACAATTTTTCATAATAGGAGGTATTTCGCAAAAATTTGTGTTACTGAAATAGCATGGATTTGCTTGCATGAAAATTGAAATACAAAATTGACATTAGTATAATATCGTGGGAAACTGGGTACGAAAAAAATTACTGTAGCAAGGAAAAGGGTAGCCTACTGGATAGGACATTTAAGTCTTCAATCGTATTAGGTGATCAGCGGAATTTATATTCCTTCTAATGAAGGGACTGGCTTAGAGTCCTGCGTGGTTCGAGTAAACCTGACTCGCAGCCGACCCGACCTGCAAAATGATTTTTGACCTTCAACCCGAACTGAATCTGCAGCTTCTGACCCGCTATATTGTTAAAACTGTGGTATATAATAAACTGAATAAAAGTACAATTATATTATTGAAACAAACTACAATTATATTATTGAAGAAATATTTCAGACAATTAAATATGTCATAAAAATATTACAACAATGTATTTATCTAATTATAAACAAACTTTTAGCTGTATTAAAACATATATTTAAAATCCACTATTCCAAGTATTTTGACAGTAAAATAAGGAAGCAAATATATGTCGAAAAAAAAAATAGTTTTCCATATAAAGCTTTAAACGTTAAGTATTAATATTTAGGTAAATGTAATTAAATTCATGTTATCAGTCATGTCTTTAAATTACTAGGAAGGAAGACAATGTCATCCAATCTCTTCATTTAAAAGTTTAGATTCATAAGTAAAGCATAAAACAATTTTCGGAGAAAACATTTTGTGAATAAAAATTAATGCAAATTTTACCTGCACCCGACCGGCAAAGCAGGTAATAAGCGATTACCCGACCCGATCGTTTCTCTCTTGTGAGAAATACGTCCTCTCTTGCGATTAAAAGGGTAGAAAGTATTACTACCAAGAATATAAAAAATTTTCCCAAAGGAATAAAATCCATATGAGTTTGAGTTGCCTTTCCCGCTCAAATTCATGAGAAAACGAACTTTGCTCAGCTCAAGTTCACAATTTAAAAAACGAGCAAAATTCAGCTCAAAACTGAAAATGTTTTAATTAAACTCATGAACGCGGTCCTGCGCAACACTGATTAAAAATAACGGAACCTCTAAATGATAGAATTTGTCACCCATTAATAAGTTCTCATGCGCATAAACAAACGTATTGAAAATTTGAGAATAAAAAACCATGCAAAAACAGGGGGTACACTATTCAGAAGTGTTTGCTAAATAAATTTTTACTACAATTAAATTAATAAGTTATAATTAAGAGTTATAAGTTTATAAGTTTAATTAAGCGTAAAATTAAAAATAATTTTCATGGTAATTGGTAATTTTAGAAAAAGAGAAATTACTTATGAAAGTGTTCACAGAGGATAAGATCTATTTAGAAAAAAAAAAAAAAAAAATGTACGTAAAAATGAACTTTTACGCTCGTTTTTAAAAATGAACTTGAACTGAGCGCGTTCATTTCTTTCAGACATGAGTTTGAACTCGAACTAACTCGTTTTTTACACGATGACCGTGAGTTTGAACTAGTTCGTTTTTTTTCGTGAACTTGCACAACACTGGTTTTGATGACGACTTTAAGTTACAAGGGAAAATTGATTTCGAGTAACATATGCAAAACCAGGCTAGAAATTTAGTAAATGAGAAATTTTTCCAAAATCAGTTATTATATTAGACCTGATTTTAAAAAATTTCACGCTATATAAAACTGCACTGAAGAATGAATAAAAAATATTCCAGATTTATACGACAAAGACAGAATTAAATGAAATTTAATAATGTAAGAAAATGTACGAATAGAAGTACACATGCGCCTTAAACTGCATTTGATTACAATATTTAGATTCTTCAGGGAACCACACCGCTGTGGTATAACATTCAAAGGAGCACCATACATACAACAATTATACAGGCAAAGTATGCTAATCTCTAATAACGCTTGTCCACGTAACATCTTCCCTTCTTTTGCTGGTTCTCAGGTATAAATATTTGAAAAAAAAACGCTGTTATAAAATGTCACGTATTGTTACTTGAATATGGCATTCACCTTTTTAAAATTTTCGGTTTCGATGTAAATAAAACGTCAAGTACTCTGTTTACTGTCCGATAACATAAAAAAAAAATTGTGGGTAGTTCTATGTTAGCTTAAAGTAATACAAACTGAACCAATAAGAACCATTTTTTATCTGTAAATGTTTTGGTTTCTATAATCTATTCTGCAACTCCTAAAATAATGTGGTGAATTGAATTGGTACACAACATGAAGAGAGAATAAAAATATTCGCATTGCTTATTAAGCATTTTCTAACTGGACTATCCTTCTATATTTTTTTATTTTTAATTTATCAAATTTGTCATAATGTGCTAAAAACGTGTAATATACAAGATAAATGCATTCCGAGAAATTTGCATTTATGTATTATCATTGTGTGGCTTTCTAAAGATACTCTTGTTCTACAGAAAACTTCCTTTTGTACATGTCAGTAAGACATGTTACTCTCTTTTTTTTCCCTCAAAATAATATTAAAATATGCATTACCATACCAGGGGATCTACAGAGCCTCAACGTCCTATTTGCATCGCTCGTTACTCAGCAGATCATTTTTATTTAATCCATATAATTTAGAATAATTATATATACTAGTGGTCGCCCAGTGGTCGAAATTCGACCATAATTAATTAAAATTATAAGTTTAAACATTATTAAGGTTCTATTGTCAAAGACTAAGAGCTAACCATAGCAAATGATGAATTGTATTTGCGAATATTTTCAAAATAATTTTTTGACTTACTTTTTATTGAAGGTTCATTTGAAATAAGTCCATCATACAATGATTTAAAATATTCATTTTGACTTAAGGGCGGTAATATTGCTTTACCCTTATGACAACATGAAGTGAATGCAGTTCTGTCACCTAAAGTGACTTCAGATTCAAAATGTTTCGCATTGCAAAACCTGCATTCCAAATCCATTAATCCACAATCATAACTATAAAAAACTTTTGGAATGACATTTCGTGCACATTTAAATTTATCTGTCAAATTCACTTCTTCATTCTGTATAATATTAACACTATTTGTATTTTCATTATTATTATTATGTGTCCGCAAATATAGATTCCTTCTTCTTTGTCTCTCAATCCGACCCGTTAATGTTCTATGTCGAGGCATAATAAAAGTAGAAAAAAACTTTCATCGTCAGTAGAAAAAATCGTTATTATTTTTTTATTTTAGGTTGATTTCTTTAGAAACTGATCTATACAAATTGAATGAGTTGAGTTGAGTTGAGTTGATTAATTAGTATATATATAATGCAAAACTTGTGTGTTTTTAAAAAATATTAGCATTCTGCGATAACTCTTTCAGATGAAACTGGCTATTTAAAAAATAACTCATTGTTATTAACTTTTATTATTGTTATTAACATATTAACTTTTTATTATTAATTGAAATTTCAAAATTTTGGCAACAGTATAAAAAAATGAAAATGCTAATTTTAATCTGGAAATAAAACCCGATAATATAGGCTTTGAATTGCACCTTTGTCGTTTCACAAATGTTCCAATTTCTCGTCTTTGTCGTTGTATTTTTAAAAAATATTAGCATTCTGCACTTCTTCTCTATATAAACTATAAGTGTGCGAAATTTCATAATCCTCCGTCCGCGCAATTTTCGTAAAAAGGGGTACAAAGTTTTTGCTTCACGTATTAATATACAGGGTGCGGCAGCTATTTGAGAACAAAGTATCGTCCGTAGAAAAAGGGAGCAAACACTATAGATATATCATTTAATGAACATGGAACGGTGTGTACACAAGAAGCCGGACCGAATGCACGACACTATTCAATAAATCCAACATCAGCTGCAATAACAACCTGAACACGCTGCTGAAACCGTCCGCAGGCAGAAATGAGGTGGAACCTGGGAATATTTGTCATGGCATCTACAATAGCTGTCTGGAGACACCAACGGTGTTATGTGGGCACTTATTAGAGACCCTTTCAACAACGCCCCAAGCGTAAAAGTCCAAAGAGTTAACATCAGGTGACCTAAGGGGCCACATGCGTGGAGCGATGTGATCATGAAAATTGTTTACCATCCACTCTTGTGTTGAATGGGCCGTATCGCCTGGTGCAAAGCCCTGCTGAAAAACATTTGGCCTGCCACGTCCTAGAGCAATAATCCAGAGCTTCATAACCGTGTTCAACACATCGGTATAAGTAACTGCGTTGATTCTTTCACGTTGTGAAAAGAAATGTGGAGGCATGACGTCACCTTCATTCCTCACGATCCCAAAGACCATAACAGACGCAGGAAATTTAGTGTGCATGACAGTGCGAATTTCCTCTTGTCTTTTACGCAGCCAAAGATCATTTATTCGGTTGATTTTCTGGTCCTGGACGAAGTTTTTCTTGTCCGAATAAAAACAGAACGTTCCTGTCTGTTCCTGGTGCTTCAGCTTCTTTAAGAGGCGCTTTGCTCTGATTACTCTATTCTCTTTGGTTTTCTTGGACATGAACTGCCCTCTCCGCATTACATACGACTTGTAATAGAGGTCTTCATTAACCACACGTGGAATTGTGACCTCGCTAACCGCAGATTTCAGCTGAGTACCCCTATGAACTTTTCAGGGTCCTCTTCGATGGCAGCTTGAACAGAATTGATGAATTCAGGTGTCCTTTTAATGTCCGAGACCTGACAATGATGTTTACTGTGCAAAACAGTTGTCACATTAGCATTGGCAACCCTCAGTTCTCTCTGAATTCTGAAAACGAATGATCGGGCGACTTTCAAAAATACAGCTATTTCAGAAACGGAGTATCCTGTAGCCAAGGAGATGTTAAAAGCGTGTTTTTTCCTTTCCTGGGTTAGAATAGGTTCTGCCATGTTTATCTGTAACAAAAATGGTTGTTTAAAGATGATATACAGGGCATTGTATCACTTATAACGCGTATTCTCAAATAGCTGCCGCACCCTGTATATATATATATATATATATATATATATATATATGATTAATTCGCTAGATAACCAAATACGTTTCTACGGCAAATACTGCCCCTTCCCCTGAACTCCCTGTTGTGTCAGTCTTTCTAGCTAAATAATTGCATGACATATACGAATTATTTTGTGTAGCTCTGTTATCTTATTATCAATTCTACGCCTATTATTTTTCCCAGAAAACAGACTTTTAAACATTTTAATAACATACGTTTATGTCATTATGTTTAATGAAGTGTAATCTTTTTAAAATGTGTTTATAAGAAATACCTTCTGTAGACGGTAATAGTACGAAATTTTTTTTTGCGTGCTTGTGCACAAACTACAGTAATAATATATACTTATAAAAAGTATACAATTAATAAGTTGTAACTCATTAATATTTGAACCTTATTTGACATCATTTGGATGATTAAAGACTGTCATATGAATTCTTTTGTGTGATCCTGTAAATAAATTAACTCCTTTATTTAAACAGAAACCGTAATGTTTTTTTACAGAATCATATTAAGCTGAAAAAATATTTATTAAATCACATATTGCGTTTCTTTAAAAATATATTTCGGAAAGTAGAGGGCCTCGGGGCCTCGATTCTTATGTTATAGTAAAAAATCCAGAAATCCCAAAATATCTCACTGAAAAGGCAATTTTGCTGCACACAGTGGTTACAATAGTTTCGGGCATTCAAATCATCTATCAGATGAAGTATCATAGGTCCCAGGATCCCTATATGTGGCACAAACTCTATTTTTACTTTCTCTTACCCATAGGGTCGAGAAAGTATTGTTTTAGGGTCAAATTTTCGAACGTGAGTTTTTGTTATATTTACATGTTCTGAGATCCCCTGAATACGAAAATCATGTATACGAATGGTCTGTGTGTCTGTGTGGATGGATGTTTGTGTGTCTGTTATCAGCATATCTGAAGAACAAATATTAGCAGAAATTCCAAACTCGGTATTCTAAATGTGTATCATATAGGGAAGGGATGCTACAGTAAGCTTTTCGTTGAGATGAAGCAAATGGTTCGTGTACAGGGACACTCAAAAGTATTCAAATACATAACGTCTATGGGGGAAATTGCAGGTAAATAGAGTTTAACATCTATAGACTGCACTAAACCAAATGAAACGAATATATCTGTACTGATAAGTATAAAGGATTTAAGTCAAAAATGTCGATTTTGAGTTAAGTACATAGTCAGACTCAGAAAAATTTCTCAATCTCTTGGTATAAAG
The DNA here is from genome assembly GCA_963930645.1 of Salticus scenicus. Lineage (NCBI taxonomy): Eukaryota > Metazoa > Arthropoda > Arachnida > Araneae > Salticidae > Salticus > Salticus scenicus. The sequence goes on from OZ005652.1 coordinate 245,517,628, forward strand.
GATTTAAGTCTATGTCATTTAGTTTTTGAGAAAATCCATTAGTAAAAAAAGGTTCAAGTCAGAAATTTGCCGTTCATGTACGGTATAAAATATTTAATTCAATGTTTTCCTGTTATTAAAGGAAGATTGACAATCACTGAATGATATAAAGGGTATAAGTCAACGAAATCCCTTTTTACTTCCATTACCCTACTACCGTAGGTAATGGAAGTATTGTATTCGGTCTGAAAATTCGATATCGGGTTTTCACCTGATTTACACGTTTTAAGGTCTCCTGAGTCAAAAAAAGTGGTTTTTGGCAATTGGTCAGTGTGTATGTATGTGTGTGTGTGCGTGTGTGTGTGTGTGTGTGTGTATGTGGAGAATCTTCTGGCTATTATAGCTCAGAAACTAATAAAGATAGAGCTACGAAACTTTAAAACTGAAATACGTCTGGTGTACAGATGAAATTTCCAAAATTTGGTGAAAATTGAAAAACCGGAAGTGGGACTGTAAGTCCGTATCTCAAAAACGGCTCTAACGATTTTCTTCAAACTTGCGATATAATCACTCTATTAGATGTCCTTTCGAATGATATAGTTGGTTAGTTCAGGAAAATTGATAGGCGTTCTGTATAAATAGCTCAATTTCAGGCCTCGCAAAGGCGTTCCTTTAAAAACGGTTGTACGAATTTTTTTCAAACTCCTCATATTAACTCCCTTTTAAATATCCTTTTGTATGTAATTATTGTTTTCCGGTCAATATTTGATTTTTTGTAAAAGTTGGTATCTCAAAAACGGCTCTAACGATTTTTTCTTTAGGTCACTTTTACGTTTTCTGATCACATTATCTCTCAAAAATGCATATAATACGTGTAATAGGGGGTAATGGAAGTCGTGTGGTTGTTTCACACCAGATTTTTTCTAATCGATTCTTCTGATTTGTTTTTAATTACTTTAACTTTATTTTTCGTCTCCTGAAAAATCAAGAATATGGACTTAAATCCTTTATACTTATCACTGCAGATATATATTTTGTAATAGAGATATTCAACTGGGAAATTTTTTTTGCGTATGTAGGAGTCCCGCTTACCCCCCTTGGGGAAAGTCCCCCTTCGAGGGGAGTAAAGTTTCATGATGGGTACCTTTTTTTTTTTTTTTTTTTTTTTTTAATGTAATATTAAGAATAAATTCAACTTTTTACTATCTCGTACCCATAAGGTAGAAAAAGTATTGTTTTTGGGTCAAATTTTCGAACGCGAGATTTTGTTATATTTACACGTTTTGAGGTCCCCTGAATACGAAAATCATGTTTTTAGCAAATGGTCTGTGTGTATGTCTGTGTGTGTGTGTGTGTGTGTGTGTGCGTTTACCTACCAGCCCTTCCGAGTAACTAAACTTGTTTACACACCAACATAGCGAGTAACCTCTGACGTTGTGAGTAACTTTTCTCGGTTACTCGAAGCGTTTAAGCATGCCATGACCTTCCTGACGCTGTTATTTGTACTACACACCACTTTTTTTGAAGTTACTCGAAAATGATTTATTAGGCAATCATCAATACACATTGTGTATCGTATAAGATTTGATAAATATACAGCGCCATCTGACGGTGTGTGAAAATGCAATCTCGAACCCAGACTGCTTCCTGCTTGTTACTCGGTTATGCGGCAAAATTCTCGTTACGGCAACCTAAGTGTCTTTATTATTTCTGTTACTCAGATGTGCTAGATAAGCTAATTAAGCTATTTTTAGCTGCCTGGAGCATAGATATTGTAAATGTGATTCCTCAGTAGGAGGCTATGAGAGTGAGAGTATAATTGCGCTTGTATTAGAGAGAGTTTTGATAGCATTTGAAAACACACAGATGTTTTAGCAAATAAAATTTATGAATAATTTTTCTACTAATAATTCACGGAATAGTATTATTATTATTATTATTATTCTTTATATAAAATAGTGTAAGATATGTAGATTTTGTTAAGTTTCATTACACCTTTCCTTTAAATTAAATTTATTTATTTATTTATTTTTTAACTAGCGTACTTTAGTTGCGGCACTCCTATTTTTATTTAAATGAAGTATGAAAATTCCATATCACTTACTTATATAAAATATTAAATTAAAAAAAAAAATAATTATTATCCATTAAATATAATAACAGTATTTACATCTTAATAATAACGAGGCAGCTGATTAAAAAATTATATTTTTCATAAATTAGTGAAATAAACTAGACATACAGCGATATGTCGAATATAATTTACGTATGAAAAGGTATATCACTTACTTTAACGAATTTATTGGAACAATTAAAAGACACGTACAACTTCGGCATAATAATTTTATTCTAATACTGAGTTTTAAGTCACTCAAGTTTTCAATTCCGACTTTCAATTACAATTGCTGTTGCAATAATTTACCGATGAAATAAAAAATATCTGGCTTAAAACATGGAGATTATAGATTTATATAAATTACTATATCTATGATCTGGAATATTACGCAATTTATTTACAATGACTTATTTACAATAAATTTATTTACAATAAAAATTACGAAATTTACGTTTCATAATATATTACTAATTAATTTACTTTCAAAAGGCTGTAAAATATAAATAAAAAATTCCACAGTTAGAAATATTTGCATAAATCATGTAAACAGTAAACGTGTCATTTTTTTAAGAAAACGTAAATTTTGAAAAGTGCATCAATTAAATGGAAAATTGAAATATTTTATATATGAAATAAATATTTAGACAAATCGAAGCATTATTATCAATTTAAAGGCACCAAACTCATTTTAATTTCGGGTCTGGAAATATTAACACAGAGAAAATAAAAAAGTATTGCATAAACTGAACATAATTAAACCTTTTATGTTTATTTCAAATATGCCAGACAAATAATTATTAAAAGATTAAAAAATAAGTAATTAATTTATTATTAAAGTATAGCATAAAATTGAATCGTTTAAAGCAAAAATTTTCTTTGTTTAATGCTTTATGTAAGTATACGATGATATATTAATTTTTATTTCGATATGTGCTTCTAATTTCCACCACACTTTAAAATGAAAAACACAGGGGGAAGAGGCTAAAAATCCATCGAAAAAGCATGGGATGAAAACGAAAAAAAACTCACACTTTTAAACTCACACTTGGGAAAAAAAAAAAAAAAAAAAAAACTAAACCAGAAGAATAAAATGAAAAATTGACAAGAAAAAGACATCGACCGAGCGGGAGGTGGGTTGGGACATTAAAGTTATTGTCAGGTTTTCCTACGACTCGCCTAGTATGTGCATTTCAAAGTAATATTAAATGTGAAATTTAAATTTCTCATTGGTGTAATTTGACAAATATGTTAATGGAAAAAAGAAAACACAAAGCGTAAATACATGTGATTTATTCACAATATATATATATATATATATATATATATATATATATATATATATTTATTTATTTATTTATGTGTGTGTGTATTCTTCAGAAAATTATGTAATTTCTCTACTTTCCGTTTTGAGTAACAATGGTTGCTTTAATAGTAACAAAGCGAGTAACCATGATTACTTGGTTTGTTTATAAGTTTTTGTACATTTGTTTATGCATTAAAAATAAGCATTGAATGTGCTATAGGCATGTCTATTTAAAGAAAAGACGAATGTTATAATTTAACAAACAAGTAAATGGAATAAATAAATAAATAAATAAAATTTCTCCAAATTAAATTTTTTTGTGAAGCCTTTTAGTTGATGAAACAATTAGAAAATTTAGCTTTGATTTTTTTTATTTAATTTAATTTAACTTCAAACTGACCTTATGCTTTAATAGTAAAAAAATGAATAGCAATAATTACTTAATTTGTTTACCCCCTTTTTAAAATGTGTTTATACTTTTAAAATTAACTTTAAATTTGCAATGGTCATCTCTAATTAAAGAAAATGTAACTATTATAATTAAAAAAAAAAAAAAAAAAACTAAAGGAAATAAGAGAATGAAAGATGTCTAATTTTTTCTTTATATATGCGTATATATATATATATATATATATATATATATATATATATATATATATATATTAAGAATGTCGTGTCATTTATCTACTTTCCGTTTCGAGTAACAATGTTTGCTTTAACAGTAACAAAACGAGTAACCATAGTTACTCGTTCTGTACTTTCTCTACTTTCCGTTTTGATTAACAGTGGCTGCTTTAATAGTAACAAAGCGAGTAACCATAGTTACTCGGTTTGTTTATGTGTTTTTACACATTTGTTTATGAATTTAAAATTAACTTTGAATATGCTATAGCTATGTCTAATTAAAGAGAAAGAGGAATGTCATAGTTTAACAAAGAACTAAATGGGAAAATAAAATAATAAAATTGCTCTAAATTAAATTTTTCTGTAAAGACTTTTAGTTGATTATTGAAAAATTAGAAAATTTGGCTTTGAATTTTTTATTTAATTTAATTTAAGTTCAACTTAACTTATGCTTTAATAGAAACAAACTGAATAACAATAGTTACATGATTTGTTTACCCATTTCTGAAAATGTGTTTATACATTTAAAATTAACATTAAATTTGCAATGGTCATCTCTAATTTTTAAAAAAAAGAAAAAAAAAATGTGACTATTATAATTTCACAAAAAACTAAAAGAAGAAAGGAAATATAAAAGTGAAGATAGCTAATTCATTCCCTATATACATATATATATATATATATATATACATAAGAGGTCGTGTCATTTATCTACTTTCCGTTTCGAGTAACAATGTTTGCTTTAACAGTAACAAAACGAGTAACCATAGTTACATAGTTACTCGTTCTGTACTTTCTCTACTTTCCGTTTTGATTAACAGTGGCTACTCTAATAGTAACAAAGCGAGCAACCATAGTTACTCGGTTTGTTTATGTGTTTTTATACATTTGTTTATGAATTAAATATTAACTTTGAATATGCTATAGCTATGTCTAATTAAAGAGAAAGAGGAATGTCATAATTTAACAGAGAACTAAATGGGGAAATAAAATAATAAAATTGCTCTAAATTAATTTTTTCTGTAAAGACTTTTAGTTCATTATTGAAAAATTAGAAATTTAGCTTTGAATTTTTTATTTAATTTAATGTAACTTCAAACTTACTTTATACTTTAATAGTAACAAAATAAATAACAACGGTTATTTGATTTGTTTACCTCTTTCTAAAAATGTGTTTATACATATAAAATTAACATTAAATTCGCAATAATCATCTGTAATTGAAGAAAATGTAACTATTATAATTTCATAAAAACTACATGAAAAGGGGAAATACAAAAATGAAATATATCTAATTCATTCCCTATATACTAGCCGCCTTCATCGAAGCTAGTTTGCGATCTTTGAAGAACCAACTTTACGAAACTCCCGCTCGGTGGTGCCTGCAGTGCCTTTTTCCCGTTTCAAGTCCTACAACAGCTTAATGTCATATAGTGGAAATAGCTTTATTGAAAAATGTAACCGTAGTAAATTCCCGCTTGGTAGCGGCTGCGGCGCCCTCTTACCCTTTCAATATCTGAAACAGTCTGTTCACTCACCGTGTTATGATCTTTGAAAATTCTGACTTTAGCAAAATCCCGCTCGGTGGCGCCTGTCCCTACTAATCGTCGTTTTAGAACTTTATGATTAGTTAATAGCGGTTCGTTTATATAAATGATAATAATAAATCTCTAACGACATCATGGTACCATTATTATAGCTCCACTTGGTGACTTTTTAATTTTTAATAAAATAAAAGGGATCTCGCCAACATGGAGGTAAAAATTTAAAATTCACCATTGGTGTCCTTTATTAAAGCTGTCTTACCAGGGAAAATGTGAAAACTAAGTCATCAAACATGAATTTTATTTTGAAACTTTTCTTTGAATGATTTAGCTTAAGTATCGTTAGCATTTCATCCCATAAAAACTAATAATAATTTGGCTCTGGCGAATTAAAATTTTAATTGTATGGTGAAATTGGATAAGACTTATAAGTTTGAAATTTTAAAGGTTAAGGGGAAAAAAATAATAAATAAAAATAAACTGAAAATTTTCGCATGGGTTTGCTAGTCTAAAAGCATTTTAATTATTATTATTTAAATTTTAACATCACAATAACATCATTTTTTTTATGTGCATAAGCAAATCTAATTTTTTATAATTTTTTGTTAATCACATGAAAATAAAGTGTAAAAAGAAATTAAAAAAAAAAAAAAAAAAAAAAAAAAAATGAACCAGAAAACCTTTTTGGCAACAGCTAAATTTAAACCATATATTTAAATGGCTAATTAAAAATATTTTGTTTGTTACGCCTGTTTAGGAAATTTCCACTGCCTGCGGCAACGCTTGTTTGCATTCGGAAAGTAAACAAATCCGCACATGAATGACGAATCTCAATTGGATTTGCACTGTATTCATCTTCCTGTGCGGTCGTAAAAAGTTGGAAAAAATAATTAAAACAAGCAGAAAAATCATAACTTTTAATAATTTCAAGCAAATTTTATAATCTTTTGTGAAAAGCTTTGTGTACTGGTGCTGCAATCTAAAAAAAACAAAAAAAAGAAGAAAAAAGAACAGAAAAATGAAAATAATAATAATAATAATAATAATAATAATAATGGGGGAATTTTCGCGAAATTTTTTTGAGTTATAAAGAGTTTTTATTGTTAAAAATCGATGATGTGATTTAATAATAATAATTTAAAAAAAAAAGTTACTGGAAATCCGAATATTTTTAAAAATTGATATCGCTGAAAAAAATTAAAAAATGCCTTACCATTGATGCCATCTCATGAAACACTCAGAGAATTATTTAATGCTAATTTATGCAAATAAATAATTTTAGATTGATATAATTTATATGGGAATCTTTATATTTTTAAGGTTTAAATAATAAAATTAAATCAATAGTCGGACGTGTTTAAGTATGATTATTAATTTAATTGCATTGAGTTCTTTTTTCATTTCTATATAAAATACTGTGAACCATTGAACCATACCACTGAAATTACTACAAATACCAGCGTTAAAATAACTGTTATTATTTTTATTTATTTCGAATATGAGAGATTAACTAGTGAGGTGTCTAAGCCTCTAGTAAAGTAAATAATAATAATAATAATAATAATAATAATAATAATAATATATATATATTAGAAATTGCCAAACAAGGGCGCACCAAAAATAACAGAAAATGCAGAATTTTGCATACAGAAAGATGAATAAAAAATGCTATTTTGAAAACGTTTTCAATATATGTATATATATATATATATCTTACGGTCTAAAGAAGGTGGAAGGTGTATTAGAATTAAGGCCAAATGTCTTCATTATGGAACTGAGACAAGGTGGAGTGCCTACCGTAGGGAGGGATCCTTCAAGGGGTTCTAGTCTATAGGGTAACCGGTAAAAATGGTAACGGAAAAAATGGTAACGGAAAAAATGGTACCGGAAAAAATGGTAAACGGAAAAAATGGTACCGGAAAAAATGGTAAAGGAAAAAATGGTAAACGGAAAAAATGGTAAACAGAAAAAATGGTAACGGAAAAAATGGTAACGGAAAAAATGGTAATGAGGAAATTAGTAAAATCAAATTGCAATAATATCATTATCATAGCATGATGTAAGCGATTTTACACAGCTATTGGGTGGCTCAAAACTGAAGTGGTCAGAAGAGTTTTGGATCGTTATAAGTATCCAATGGTAGGAGTGAAGTTTTTGAAGTTAGAATGTCAAGGTCATTTTTTTAAGTTGTATTATTGAAGCGAGAGTGCTAATCATTCCGGAACATTCTAATTCGGCCTAACTCCCCTCTCTGCCTGGGGGAAGAACGAGTTTGGTCGTGATTATACGGATCCGATTATATCCACTGGAATCGGTCAATTCGTTAACAGCTTTCAAGGTGCTTGTTTTTTTTTTTTTTTTTTTTTTTTTAAGGGTGATTTTCTTTTTGGCCCACCAAATGTTTTACGTTTTACAAATCTCCCTTATAAGAAACCAAAAACACTTAAACACAGATTATAATTTTTTCAGATAGCTTTTAAAAACTGACTGAGATGATTAGCATTTTTTATTTAATAAAAAGATAATATAGGAAATATTATTTTTTTAAATGTGTTTTAAAACATTACATTACTTATATGATTAACATTTATAAGTCTTATTAAAAAAAAAAAAAAGAAAAGAAAAAGAAAAATGTATTTTTAGTTATTGCTGAAATTAGAAATATTGACATTACACAAATTTGTTTAAGTCGATTATAGATCTATTCATCCATTCTAGCTCTATGAATACCTAGAGATATGAAAATAAGTTGGGTACAAAAACTGAGAATAGAACTACTGTCACAATAAGGTTGTAAGGAGATCCCTGAAAAAAAGGGCACCGGAAAAAAAGTGCAATTTTCCAATTCGCAAATCGCAAAATAATATGAAATAAAAAATTTAAAGAATGATTTTCAGATTACATTTTTAGAAATTTCAATTGATTTGGTACAACATTCAATTAGTGTATACCTGGAAGAAGGGGGGGGGGGACTAGGAGCAGATCGAAGCAAGGCAATTGTTTTATATCACATTCCTACCGATTTTAAAGAAACTTTGTATGATCGCATACAATTTGTGAAACAATTACAGTATGTGTCAGACATACTTGGGGGGGGGGGTTAAAGAGAGGGTGATAGAGGAAAATAAAATGATATTTTATATCACCATTTTACCGATTTTAATGATATATTCTATAACGATCACTTCATTAAATTGGCAATAAGATGGTATGAAAATATATTCTTACCATGTAGGCCCCTAGCTCTCACCAGGTAGTGTAACCTTCTCTTCAATTTTTGATAAACAATAAGAGATATTTATGCAAAATTTCCTATAAATGTAAAACAAAGTGATTTAAAAACAATATTTTTTTCCCTCAGTCCTCCCCTCCTCCTAGATATATGTAACACTCTTTGAAAATTTTCATTAAATGTAGGTGATAGTTTTTGAAATTTTAATTAAAATTGGTAATATTGTGGTATTTATACAATTATTTTTCTCCTTTGCAACTTATCCCATTGCCCCCAAGATATATATCACAATCAGCGTAAATTTTTCTAAATATTCAATGATATTTCTAATAAATTTTATTAAAATGCAAAATATAGTGATGCAAACATTCATTTTCTTTCCTTCTGTGCCCCCCCCCCCCCACACACACACATATGTAACCTTACTGTAATTTTTCATTAATGGTGACAATAAGTGATATTTACACAAAGTGTGAATAAAAAAATCGATAATAAGTTTTGTTTCAAAAGATTATTTTATTGTTCATCTGCCCACCTCCTACCCCTACTCCCCCTTATCAACTATAGGTAACTTTCACTATAATTTGAATAAAATGTAAATGATAGTACAAAGTTTCATGTAAATAAGTAGCATGGTGATATAAAAGCAACCATTTTCTTTACTCTGTCCTCCCCCCCCCCCCCCCCCTTAGTAAGCCGTCCAGATATGTGTAACATTCTCTATAATTTTTTTTTAAACTGTACGTTGTACATACATAAAGGTTCTGTTTTAAGCGATTATAGGGTAGTTTAAGAAATAATATATTTCACTTTCATCTGCGCCTCCTTGCTCCCCCCCCCCCCCAGGTATATAATACACTCAATGTGATCGTCATAAAAAGTAAGTGATAGTTATAGAATATATCATTAAAATCGGTAAAATGGTAACATAAAAAACCATTTTATTCTGTAGTCTTCCTTTTTAACTCCCCACCCCACCACCTTTCCCTTTTCTTTGGTGTTACACAAAACTCACTGGTTCCAACACTGAAACTAAGAGTCCTCCATCCTAAAAATTATACTTAGTACAAATAATACTTTGTGCAAATAATACTTAGTTCACTATACTTTGTGCAAATTTAATTTTATTTTCAGCAATAAAAAATATATATAAGTACTTATAAGTTTTTTTTTTTTTTCTTTTTTAAACAGAAAAATTTTTTTAATCATAGAAATATGCTTAATAAAGGACAGCCCCGCCCTTTATTTTATTTATTTATTTTTCAAGCTCTTCGAATATCGAAAGTTATTCTGTAGAACATAGTTTTGTAACAAACTGATATCTTTTACAATCAAAACGAAGGGATATTTCTTGCTTTTAAATATTTATTAAACCAAATCTAATAAAGAGAAACAGACTAATGCACATACATTAACATATCTTTTATGAAGCAAACTTCTTTACAGTTCAGCCAATTTTTAAAAATATTAAACTAATACATTTTAATGCCGATAAAAGTGCCGTATATTAATTATTTATATTTTTTGGCTATTTGGTGTTAATTATTTGCTAGAAGTATTAAATGCATGTTTAGTTTATAATTTTAATACACTGAATTATGTCGAAAAGAGAATCAAAAACTACACATCTCCATACATTTATGCTTTAAGATAAAAGTTACAGAGAAATTTTGATCAATGGAAAATTAAAAATAAGGAGTTCCCCTTCAGTGGTAGAAATTTTCTGCTCTCGAAGAAGATAGCATAACTGCCAACATCCTAATTAATTTTCTGTAGTATTGTTAGTAACCGCCTTATTTTCACACCAGACGATATTCGAGGTTTTTTTCCCCCCTTCTTTAATCATTTTTACATTTTGAGAGAATTACTCTAAAAATAAACCAGTGCGAAAAAAGCCGCGGATACTAATAGTACTACGGAACATAATTAGGCTATTGGCAACTATGTACCAGACAGGAGGTCCCGAGTTCAAACCCAAGTCACACTTCTCGATCTAACGCAGCTACTCAGAATTTTGCGCAGTTTTCCCCGAAACCAGAGTAAATATGGATTTTTTTATTTAATCTTAATTACATTTGGAGCGAATTACTCTAAAAATAAACCAGTGCGAAAAAAGCCGAGGATACTAATAGTGTTACGGAGCATAATTAGGATATTGGCAATTATGTGCTAGACGGGAGGTCCCGAGATCAAACCCAAGTCACACTTCTCGATCTAACCCAGCCATTCAAAATTTTTCGTGGTTTTCTCCGAAACTAGCGTGAATATAAATTTTTTTCTTTATTTAATCTTAATTACATTTGGAGCGAATTACTCTAAAAATAAACCAGTGCGAAAAAAAGCCACGGATACTAATAGTACTACGGAGCATAATTAGGATATAGGCAACTATGTGATAGACGGGAGGTCCCGAGTTCAAACCCAAGTCACACTTCTCGATCTAACCCAGCCATTCACAAAAACCAGCGTGAATACTTTTTTTTTTTTTTTTTTTTTTTTTAATTTAATCTTAATTACATTTGGAGCGAATTACTCTAAAAATAAACCATTGCGAAAAAAGCGACGGATACTAATAGATACTACTGAATATTAAGATGTTGGCAACAATGTGACAGACGGGAGGTCCAAAGTTCAAACCCAAGTTATGATAACAAACACACATACAGACCAACCGCTAATGACATGTTTTTAGAATTTGGAGGGACCTCAATTTTTTCAAATATCGCAAAAACTCTCAATTTCCGAAATTTGACCCTAAAACAATACTCTTCTCTACCATGTTTCGGTAAGGGAAATTGAAAAGAAAAAAAAAAAATCTGTTCTTCTACAAATACTAGCTCAATTAAACAGAAAAAATTTAAAGCAAAATTCAGAAAAAAAAAAAAAAAAAGACATATGGGAGGAGGGGAGAGCTGTCATAGTTACACAGCAAATAAAATGCAGATATGTATTTTTTTTTAAGCCTAAGTTCTAAAGAGATATGCTTTTTGTTAAACTATATATACATATTAGCCGTGAATTGTATGCGCTTGGGAACCATTGTTATCTGTTCGACCCATATGCCAATCAACGAGTTTGTTATAAGGGGCATGAAAACAGGACAAGATACCTAATATAATAATGAACTATTCAAAGATGAAAGAATTTTCATTTAGAAAAAGAAGGGCATAGCAATTTAGAAGACGTATTCCAATGACGGACCAGGTGCTCATATTTTTAAAGACATCTGTAACATAGACCTTTTTTATGGTAAATATTGAAAAAAGAAAAGAAAGAAAAAAGAAAAAATCGAAATACATTCGTCATAATATTTTGTACAAAAGAAACTCAATATCTTTTGTATTTAAAATGTAATAAATCTAAAAATGTTCTATCATTTATAAAAGATTTGCTAATGTGCAAATCCCTTATAATAATAATCGATATAATTTCTGATAAAAGGAGAAACAGTCATAAAAATATTTTATTATAATTATTATTTATTAATTTATTACAGATTTCGTGTTTAGAATTAACATGGATTACATAATATAAAAAGCCTATCTAATATGGATTTTTATCAATTTTCGTTTATTAGTGCGTATGAAACAAATTTGTAACTTTTATGGGTTTTCAAATTTTTGCTGTCTCTGAATTTCGTGCTAAATAATTTATTTGTACATTAATTTCTCATTTTGAATCTTTTATTTGTCTCATAATATATCAGGAACTCCAATATCTGTTTTTTTTTTTTTTTTTTTTTTTTAAGGTATAAATATTATTTTTAATAATAACCATTCATTACGCATGCATGTTGCAATTTTTAGGATTATTGCATGTTAAGTAGTTTTACCCCTGACGAAAGGACATTAAACATGGAATTAATGATACAAATTTCAGATCATCATTACAGATATTTTTTAGATGCTCATTTTCGGTGACAGTGTACCATGGATTCATAGTACACATGTTTCAGAATACTAATTTTCCACTTACCATTTTTTTCGTTTACCATTTTTTCCATTACCATTTTTTCCTTTACCATTTTTACCGTTACCATTTTTTCCGGGATTCGAAATAAAAAGTAAAGTAATATACTGTTCATAATCTATTCGTATAGTTATGTATAATACAAAAAATCCTTCGTTTTGAAGTCGTGATACTGCTCTCAAAGCTGGTAGACGGAAAGTGACGGGTTGCTTTCATCGGCCTAGCCTTTTGGAACCTTTCGTAGTTTTCTGCGAAAACATATATCTATAGACTGAATCCCGGAATCTAGTACTGCATCATTAAGTAATACATAAGTACACACGTTTAAAGTAACATTATGGACGAAAGCCACGTTATATGAATTAAAATGGGTTAATTACTTAGTGGCATATTAATTTACCAGTACATATTAATTACTTATCGACAAACATTTCAAAGGAAAGGAAGAATTAGATATCGTGAACATATAATTAAATCACAACTCTTTTTGTCGATGGAATAATATAAGTATTGCTGCCATGTTTTATGGAATGTGATTCTATTTTATAGAAAAAAATTGTTAGAAGACTTTAAGAATTTTACATACTGTTTAATTAAAGAATATAGTTTTTAAGGCAATTCGTAAACAAAATTGCTTAGCTAAAAAAATAAATAAAAAATATTTTATTCTTATGACTAATATCTAAGTTGTAAGTCTGCATTATTAAAAATTACTATTTGTAGCAAAAATATAGATAAATATATAAAATTTTTGCTTTATATTAAATACATAAGCTAAATTATGTTTTTTGTGATAAGCAGAAATATATTATTGTATCGCATTAAAATGATTTCAGTGACTATCGATATGCTATTTCAATGCATTTAGTAGATAAATTTAAGTAATTCCTGTTTAATTTCATTTCATTGAAAAAAAAAAAAATCTTAATTTACATTTTAAATATATATATATATTAATGTCATTCATTTTTTTATAATTAAAGGACTCTTCTTTGAAAGCTGTTTAAATGTAGATTCTATTTTAATATAACATTCAAAAACAAAAATACAGTCGTCAATAAGATTATTGAAGCACTAACAATAATTCCTACATAAAAGATGGGCGCCTTTTTCTTTCTTTTCTTTTTTTAAATAAATATTTGTCGAGTCATGATCTTAGTCTTATACCGTTTATAAAAAACTAAGTTGATGATAAAAATTAGCGATCAAACTATATACAATGAAAAATATGGATGTGGGCTTCAATAATTTTGTTGCCGACTATATATTACAAAAATTTAATATCCTTAATTTATTTTTATTTTATTTGATATATTCATTCATTTTGTGTGTGTGTCTGTGTTGATGTTTCGCTGTTGTATCACCCAAATTACTATTTTCAGCTAACTATATTTATCGCAATGATGAATCGAGGGCTCTAATAGAATGCCGAAGCCTTCTCTTGTTCTCGTCTGCTGTCCCCTTGAATGGGGGCGGACCGGTAAGGCAAAGAGACTCCCTTGAGTATCCCTTATCTTCCACCCTGTGAGCAGTGATAGAGCCTAAGGCATTTTCTTTCATCTGCGACTCTACAGGATGGACAATGTCCTTTGCATTCTTCTGTATATGAGTCTATTTTCTATGTTTTTAACATTTCTAATGAAAGGAAATTTGTAATAAAAGAAAGACGATTTTCAAAGCTTATATAACTGGAATTTCTTTTACATTGCTTCTTTTTCTTTCTTTTTTCTTTTTTTTCTTTCTTTTTTTTTTTTTTATTTAAAATCTGAATGCCCTTTTAATTGTGAACATGTTTTTCCTTCCTATTCCCCATCTATTATGAAGAGAGTATTACTTTGTGGGTCCATTTTTATATCAACTGAGATTTTGCGATAGTTACCACCGCAATTAGGAACATATTTTTTTTTCTAGTGGTGTAGTTGCGGAGAGACGTCTTTTGTAAAAAGATGCTCTTTTAAAATTTCGTGGATTTTTTTTTTTTTTTTTTTTTTTTTTAATGCTTTTAAGCTTTTTGTTGTGTGAAAAATGCGAAACAAAAATATTGTCATATCGTCTGTAGGGTGGTCATTTTGTTAATTTGTTATACCATCAGTTTGTTAATTCCCTAGTTTGTTACCCATACAGCACAGAATGTTTCAGTTACGTTGCAAAAAGCTTACAATCTTTCAAAAACGTAACACATTTTAGTATGCTCTCTGATACCTTTCTGAAACATTCGCCCGTTTTGATTTTCTATCTGTTAAGTGATTGTAACATTTCTGTTACGTATCTGATAAATAAATAAATAATAATAATAATAAATAAATAAATAATAATAATAATAATCGAGTTTTGATACTATTCTTGCAGATTCTTATGTAAAATGACCTCCTGAATCCGAATATGACACCCATGTTGTCCAATCACCCACCATTTTCTTGGAATATCACCCCCTCCACCAATTTTTATCACCTTTTGGTAATTTTATGGACAGAAGAAAAGAATTATTTTAACACTTAAAACATATATATAATGTATAATAAATAATAATAATAACGATTACTAAAATATAATAAATGTAACACTGTATCAATAAAGTGTAAAAAATAATAGTAGCAATAACAATGATTATAAAAAAAGAGCAGAGGACATCACATCACGGCTTAAAATGCATGAAGCAGAGCTAGCTTGCTGGAAGCCCAATTTCCTCCCCAAACCTGTGCAGAGTTATATGGTAACAAAGAAAAAATCAAAATGAAGATTATATATAGGTGTGTTTATTTGTTCATTCATTCTGGTCTTCATTCCTGGTGTTTGATTATTGTATTGAACAATTATTATTATTATACATATACACGCTATATGTATGTATTATGTATGTATATATATATATATGTTTTGTTGTTTGTGTTTTCATTGGAATTAATTTTAAATGAGTATTCTTTTTTCAAATTTAAATTTAAAAATACTGATCAAATTATTTAATTAAATTAATTAGTTACTAAATTGGCTTTTATGGGGTTTTATGGCAAATTATTCATTTGTTTATTTTCCGTTCTCATTCTTATTGTTGTCATTACATATATAATACCGTAATGTATAATATATGTATTTCTCAAGGGTTGTTAAAGCGTATATGGTATATCTATGTGCTCTTATAGCAATTCGTAATAGCAGAAATAGGCGTGAGAAATAAAAGGGACAAAAGTCAGTGAAATGATGCATTTATAATCTAAAACACATTACTTCCTATACAAATTACAGTAAGTAATTAATGAGAAAGGGAAACAATAGAAAATCTTTTAAATGATACCGAGTAATTTCTGCTACAAAAATCATGTTTGAAGTAAACTACCCGGCAATAATAAAAAAAATTTAATTATGTTGCATTGTAATGCAATGATATTGAATTAATATTATTTACATTGTAATAAAATGTAACTCCTAATAAGGTACATCAAGGAATTTATTCCTCGGGAAAAAATATATATATATATATATATATATATAATTTATTAATTATATATATATATTTATTATATATATATATTTATTAATTAAAAAACCTTTTTTAGAATATAAACCCGATATATCATTATATTAGAAGTGCAACACTTGTTCTCTTGAATTTAGCTATAATAAGATGTTGATCATAATATATACAAAATTATTCCGTGATAAACGAGTAATAGATGGTGATGGCAATCAATTAGCATTATAATAAGAATATAATTATGAATAATAATAACTTATTTTAAGGATAAGTCAGACATCCTTTATAATGTACTTTTATAGAAAAAAGAATGTCGTTGTACAAATTTAACTATCTGTCGAAATAGAATTAAAAGAGAAACGAAAAAGTTAATGATATTTTGAATACAACGACTGTGAAACATATGTGGATACAAGTACGTTTAATTCTAAATGGAATAAAAATACTTATGAAAACAAAATAATTGACTAAGTAGTTAATTATACTTAAAAGCTTTTTCAAAAGTTATATTAAAGGTAAAAAGTAACCATGTGTGAAAAAAAGGCGGTGAAGACATTTTAAAAGGTACAAAAAAAAAAAAAAAAAAAAAATGTAAGTTCCTGCTTATTTAAAAACAGGTGGATTCGAGGTGAAATATTCAGGCATGAGTCAATTAAGAAAAATAAGCTCCAGATGCCTATTCTGTTAAAGTTTAAAGCTTTTCGTTTAAACATCCCTTTGTCAGATGTTTAGAAGTAAATATTTGAATAAAAATGTTAAAGGTGGTCAAAAAGGCTAAATTTAAGGTTTATTTTCTAATAGCACTTAATACATATACTTTTAAAACAAAAATGCTTCAAACTTTCAGTAATTATTATTTAAATAGTATTTGAAAAGTGCTTTCCATTTTCTTCTACTAGGGATAGATCTTCAATTACTATCAGTTGCACATTAAATTATACCCTCACTATATATTTTTTAAACTTGTAAGTGAAAGTTTTATAATTTTTTAGTTTGTCTTATTTCATATTTAATTTTTTCAAGTCGTTGTTCTTTTCAGTAGTTTTTACATAAAATTAGAATTTTATTTTAATCAGTCTCTTCCTCTTCCCATGTTTGTACGCAAAAATTCAATGCACGATTTAAATCTGTTAAAAAATTAAAAAAAAAAAAAAATAAAAATAAAAATAAATTTTTTATTTTGTCCTTTTTGTTCCTCCCCTCCCTCCACATAGAAATAAAAAAAATTACGCTTATAAAAAAATATTATTGATGCTTAGCTTGTATTTTACCAGTAGAAATTTAAAAAAGTGCCCTTTTCTCCCGCACTTTGTACAATTGCTACTTGCCAAATACATGTATGCTTATACAAAGTTTTTGGAGGTTAAGGTGCAGAGAGAGGGAAAAAAAAGGTTTTTTTATATCATAACATCATATTCTTTTTCTTTCCCTCTTAGAACCCCTTAAATAATTTCGAAGACACATATCTTTTACAGCAACTATTTTGAAAAGTGCCCTTTTTTCCGCGATCCGGAAAAAAGGGCACTTTTTTTAATTGTTACTTATTAAATACTTGCAGAGCATGCACGATAGTGAACATTTTTCGTATAAAAGCGGGGAGGGGGGGGGGATGAGACAGATTAAACAAAAAAATTCCGTTTTAGAATAATCTTTTTACCAATGTTTTATATTAAAATTTTAACTAACGTCTGATATTAATATTAGATTGAATTTTTGCATAGTAACTTAGGAGCTGAAAGATACTGCGATACATAGTCTTCTCTATAATTTTTCATAAATAATATTTATGCAAAATTTCCTAAACATACGAAGCGGTGTGATTTAAAACAATATTTTTTTTTTCTCTGCCCCCCCCCCCCCAAGTATAGGTAACAATCACCGTAATTTTTCATTAAACATAGGTGATAGTTGTTGATATTTTAATTAAAATTGGTAGCATTGTGATATTTATGCAATCATTTTTCCCTAGTCTAAATTTTTCTAAACATTAAGCGATATTTATAAATAAATTGTATTAAAATGCAAAGCATAGTGATATAAAACATTCATTTTCTATCCTTCTGTCTCCCCCACCCCACCCCCAACCCCTCCTCACACACATAATCCTAGACATATCCTTACTGTATTTTTCATTAAAAGTAAGTGAAATATATACAAAAATGTCAATAAAAAAATCGACATTTTTCGTCCCCCCCCCCTCTTTCTTAAGTACAGGTAACTTTCATTGTAATATTAATAAAAAGCAAGTGATAGTCTTACAAAGTTTCATATAAATAGGTAACATACGATATAAAATCAACCACTTTTCCTACTCTTCCCTGCTCCCTTAGCCCCCCCCCCCCCAAATATGTGTAACACTCACTGTAATTTTTTTTTTATATACAGTAAGTCTATTTAAATCGATACTATTGTAGTTTAAAAAAAAATTTTTTATTTTCATCTGCAACCACCTCGCCCCCCCCCTCCCCAGGTATATATAACACTCATTGTGATCTTGATAATAAGTAAGTGATAATTATAGAATATATCATTAAAAGAGGTACAATGATAATGTAAAAAAAACATGTTATTTTTCTCTGCCCCTTCCCCCCACCCACCCTCAATTATGGCTGACACTTACTGTAATTTTTTCACAAATTGTACATGATTATACAAAGTTTTCATGGTTCATTAAAATCGGTAGGAGGTGGTATAAAAACAATTATATTCTTTCGATCTGCTCTCACCCCCCCCCCCCTTTACCTTACGGTCTTACTCCAGGTGTACACTAAATGAATGTTTGTACCAAATCAATTGAAATTTCGAAAATTGTAATTTGAAAGCCATTCTTTAAATTCATTATTTGTTATTTATTATTTTGCAATTTGCGTATTGCGAAAATGCCCTTTTTTCCGGGATCCGAAAAAAATTCGTCAGGGAGACCTTTTTCGCCCTTGAGCACCAATGTACGATTTCATTTACTAGTGGCTATAATAGAAAATCACTAGTGGGCCTCCTATCGTACATGAAAATTATTGAAGTGAAATTTAAAGTGAAATAAGCTACAGAGAATCTATCTATCTATCTATCTCTATGTGTGTGTGTATGTATGTTTGTATGTATGTAGAATCTTGGCTGGGCGTCTAGGGGTGGGGCAATGAAGAGGTGCGATTAAGATAACTAAAAACATTTATTACGTACACAACACAGTTTACACAAAGATAAAATGATAATATTAGCAGGGTTTCCATCAATAACATTTGCTGGTTTCGAGGCCTAATACACATAACAAGCTCTCTTCATTACTAGGACTAACAGAAAGTATCATATATGAGCACTGACTCGCTCTACAATTCACATTAGTACCTACGCGTACTATTTCTAATAAGTGAGATTATGGTATAGAGCTCTCCATGGCTCTACACACTTATACAGAGCACAACAAGCTCTAATTAGCAGAAAAATGAGCCTGTCAGCCTACGCGCTGAAGGTCTCAACCGATCTCCACTGCAGCCAGATCTCAACTCCTCCGTTTGTCATCTCGTTCAATGATAAGCATCAGAGACAGCGCCATCTGTAGGCTGTGCACGGAACTTCCCACAACGCTCTGCCATTCTGATGTTGCGGTGACCTCACCGTAAACCAACCTGGGATACTAAAGGATATCTGCAAAATACAATTAAAAGAAAAAAAAACAAAAAAGAGAAACAGACATTAAAAAAATTATGTACATAAAAATTCACAGTTAACTTTTTCTGTAATGTTTATCAGTCCATTTAGTTCAGTCTATTTAGTTTGTGGACCATAATTTCATATGGTCTGCAGAAGTACTAGTATGTATAGGTCCTTCGTGATCGCCTATCTTCTCGACTTCATATCTGTCTTTGTTCTTTACTCGCACAACTTTATAAGGACCTAAGAATTTTGGTCTTAGTTTCATGCCGGTTCCAAACTGAGTTCGCTGGATGGCAACTAGATCATTAATTTTATATACATGGGCTTTCTTTCTCTTCTTGTTGTAACATCGGCGATTTTCTTCTTGAATCTTAAGAATGTTTTTTCTTGCTTTTTCACGAATGGTGTTAAGATTATCAAGCATGGAATTTATCCTTTCCTCTTCGAGAAGTTCTAGTATTCTCTTATCTTCTTTCTTTCTCATTGTTACTCCAGTGAGTAGTTCAAAAGGAGTTCTTTTGGTACTTCTCGATGTGGTGGAATTAATAGTTCTCTGGATAGCCTCAACAAACTTGTACCACTTGTTAGGGTCATTTATACATAACTTGGATAATACAGGAATGATTGTTCGATGAAGTCTCTCAATTTGACCATTCCCTCTTGGGATTCCAGTTGTGATGGTGTCATGTTCAATTCCCTCTGATTTACAGTAATCTGCAAATTCCTTAGATATGAACGCAGGTCCACGATCGGATATTATTCTTGCGGGGTTACCAAAAATACCAGCTTGCTGTTTTAATTTTTGCAAGGCGTCTGCTGAAGAAGTTGATTTTACCGGGTATAGCCACGAAAATTTACTAAATCCATCGATTACGGTGAAAATGTGATTGTAGTTTTTGTTAGTTGTTGGTAATGGACCCACAAAATCGATGTGATACGTGGATAATGGTATATCCCCTTTAGGGATAGGGTTCAAAAAACCTTCTCCTTTTCCCTGTTTCTTATTTACGAGAATACATTCTACGCAACTTTTTACAACGTTATCTACGCATTTTTTCATATTAGAAAAATAGTAATCTCTTTTTACTATCTCTTCAGTTTTATTAGCCGAAAAATGTCCTAAGGCATGACATTTCTTTACGACCTCAAGTTGCATGATCTCTGGGACAATTAGTACATCCCTATCATTTAACACTTTATATAAAACATTATTTTTTAACACATATTCGTCATTTTGGTTTTGTTGTAAAAGAGATTTCATAGTATTGATAAACTCATCATTTTCTTGAGCAGTAGCAATACGATGAGTAAGGGTATCAGTATTTACAGCCATTACAGGGTGTCGGCTAAGAGCGTCAACATGCTGCATTTGTTTACCAGGTCGATGTTCTACTTCGTAGTCGAATTCCTGTAGCAGGAAAGACCACCTGGCTACCTTAGGTGTCAATTCACGTTTATCTAAAGTTTTAGTGAACGCTTGACAGTCAGTATAAATTTTAAATTTACTACCTAATAAATAGTTCCTAAATTTTTTAAGGGCTTCTACTATCGCTAATACTTCTAACTCATAACTACAGTATTTTTCTTCTTGTACAGAGGTCTTTTTACTCATATAATGGATTGGATAGTACTGTCCATAGTCATCTTGTTGTAATAGGATTGCACCGAATCCTAATTTAGATGCATCTGTATGAACTTCTAACTTATAGCCTTGCTTAAAAAGGTGTAAGACAGGTGCATTAGATAAAATGTCTTTAAGCTTTTGAAAATCTAATTTCTGCTCTTGCTCGAATTTAAATGGAGTGGAAGCACGTAATAAGTCACTGAGTGGTCTTGCTATGTTGGCATATGAACGAATAAATTTTCTAAAGTAACCCGTTAAACCTAAGAAACTCTGCACTTCCCTAGCATTACGGGGTTCTGGGAAATTTTGTACTGCGAGAGTTTTTTCTACTGAGGGTTTAATCGTGCCATTCTCAATTATGTGACCTAAGAAATCGATCTTACGTTTCAAAAACTGACATTTCTTTAAATTTAACTCTAGACCAAATTTTGATGCCGTTTCTAACACACGTTTTAATTTATCTAACCCTTCATTCTCATCTTTAGATGGAATAATTATATCATCTAAATAAATAATTACAGTACCATCTTTTAATAAGTCTTTAAACACATAATTTACATATCTTTGAAATACTAAGGGACTATTACATAATCCATAGGGAACTTTTAGAAACTCATACTGGGCATTATCGGTCACAAAAGCTGTATATTTCCTACTTTTTTCCTCTACATCAACTTGTAAAAACGCATTCTTTAAATCTAGTGTCGAAAAAACTTTACCCTCCCCTAATCTATCAAATAAATCTTCAATATTTGGCAACGGGTATTTATCTTTAATTATTTTCTTATTTAAAGCACGATAATCACAGCATAACCTTATTCCTCCATCTTTTTTCCTACACACCACTATTGGCGAAGCATAATTTGATGTACTTTCTCTAATTATACCATCCTTTAACCACTGGTCAATTTGTCTGTCCACCTCTGATTTCTCTACAAATGATAATCTGCGAGAGCGTGAACACACTGGTATATCATCAGATAAAATAATGGACATTTTTAAATCAGTACTTTTTGTTTTAACTGGCTTATAACTTTTTATTAATTCGCTTAATTTCTCTTTTAACGACTTATCTAAAATATAACTGACATCGAATTTTTCTTCTTCTGAAAAATTGCACATACTTGAAAAAAAAGAATCTATCTCATTTTCCTTTCGATCGAATACAGGAAAAGAACACCCACCTGCTTCATCGAAATTGCTTTCCCCCGAACGCGAAAAATTTTCTTTCCCCCCTGCTACGTCGCTGGAATTCGAAACATGTGTTTCCTCTTTATTTTGTTGTTTCAAAATATGAAAGATATTATTAGGCAGAATTACGTCGCATGTCAAATTGTTGCATAAAGCACCGATTATGTTTATTGAATCATGATTAGGTAAAGATATTTTAAATTCAGTCAGATTTGCATCTTTCTTTTCATTAAAGCAGCTAACTAGAGTGGTTGAAGAAATAACATTTTTAGTCTGTGGAATGCTATTTTTATTTACAATTAGAATCGAAGAACCAGAATCTTTTAACCCTTTTAGTGGAATATCATCCGCTAAAATATCAACATATTCGAGCTCATTAACAATTAGGTTAATCGGACTTGTTTCGGATTGAACTACTGAATTCGTTGGAAGATTTTCACGGAATTCTTTTTTCTCTGATATACGTTTAGGACACACTCTAGCGAAATGAAATGTTTTCCCTTTTGCACCACAAATATAACACATTCTTTCATGCTTTTCGTGAGTTTGATTAGATACCGAATTACGTATTATGGGATCTCTATTATTATAATGTGTCTTTCTAAAAGAAGTTTTGTTTACAAACCGCTTATTCTCTGAACTTTCGTTTCGCGTATTATTAGTTTCAATTAACGATTTCCCTCTAGAAGAGTAGAATAAATCACACTCCCGACCTAATTCGTTGGGTTTAAACCAATTTTGACCTTCTCGAACACTAATATGTTCCTTAGTTCTAGAATCCAACGTTTCATATATTTTATCGGAAACTATAAGATCACACAATTGCTTAACATCGTTAACCCCTCTCAATCTACAATAGTAATCAAAAGAAGCGCTTAGACGCGAAGCGAATTGGACATGAGATTCTGACGGATTACGCAACGCATTTTTAAAATTACTTAAACATTCACGTGGCGTTGGTTGAAACTGTCTTAAAATTAATTCCTTAACTTTTTCATAATCGTTAATCTCTTCGGTGGTTACGTACGCAAGAACCTGATTACATTTATCTCCCAATAAATTAATCAATATTTCCGATTTAAATTTAGGGGGTACATTTTTAGAAACGAATGCTTTTTCAAGGGATTGAAAAAATAAGTGCAAAGCTTCCGGTTTCTCAGGTACTGAAATGGTTAATGTTCGAATACTTCTAATTAAATTTTCTAATGATTGTGAAGTAGTTTCTGAATTTGATTGCTCAACATTATTACTAGAATTATTTGCTGCAGCCTGTAACTTTAAATTCTGTAACTCTATTTCTTTTTCTAACTGGGATAATTTAATTCTTTTTATCTCAATTTTGGTTTGTTCTTCTACAGATTTCAACTTTTGTTCTTCTACTAGCATTTTAATAACACCTCTAACAAATTCTAAATCATTTTTATAAATATCAGAGCTCTCAATCAAAGTTTTGATTTCAAGTACCTTAGCTTCCGCCGGAACAGTTAGGCCTAATTCTTCAGCAATTGTTCTTAAATCTGCTTTTCTAATGCCTTGTAACACGTTTTGGGCCATTATAACTCTAAATAATTACTTATACCAAAAAATATTTCAATATTTCTACCAGATTAATATCATACTTAAATAGGAACAAAATAATATGAGAACATATTTCTTAAAAATGATTCTATGCTTTTTGTTCTCAAATCAAAATTATCATGATTTTTAAATAAACACATTCAGAACAATTTATACCATTTAATAGAATATTTAGAACAACTTATATATTTCTTAATTATTGCTATATACACATATTTCATATAATATCACCATTATCATTATTCTTTCTTTAATTATTGTTTTCACTTTCGTTTTAAAATAATATTGTTATAATATTGTTAAAATATTATTGCAAACAGTAATAAGCAAAATCATAAAAGATTACTCAGAATATTTTTTCAATCATAATTCTTATTTCTATTCATTCTTCTCAAGTAATATATTTATTTAATTTCATCACACAGTGAAACCAAAAGTGTTCTCAAATATTTCACCATTAATTTCTAATTCAAAATAGTAACTCAAACTCTTTTTGCTCAATGCATTAATCATTATTATGTATTATCAAACACAATGATAAATACATAACAATAACAGTTACCTTTTTTAACTTGTTGGTGGTAATATCCCGGTCGAGCCCCCACTTGTAGAATCTTGGCTGGGCGTCTAGGGGTGGGGCAATGAAGAGGTGCGATTAAGATAACTAAAAACATTTATTACGTACACAACACAGTTTACACAAAGATAAAATGATAATATTAGCAGGGTTTCCATCAATAACATTTGCTGGTTTCGAGGCCTAATACACATAACAAGCTCTCTTCATTACTAGGACTAACAGAAAGTATCATATATGAGCACTGACTCGCTCTACAATTCACATTAGTACCTACGCGTACTATTTCTAATAAGTGAGATTATGGTATAGAGCTCTCCATGGCTCTACACACTTATACAGAGCACAACAAGCTCTAATTAGCAGAAAAATGAGCCTGTCAGCCTACGCGCTGAAGGTCTCAACCGATCTCCACTGCAGCCAGATCTCAACTCCTCCGTTTGTCATCTCGTTCAATGATAAGCATCAGAGACAGCGCCATCTGTAGGCTGTGCACGGAACTTCCCACATGTATGTATATATTAATAAATACATCTAAATGGAAAAATTTGCGAAATTCCTTTTTTCCTGTTCCAAAAAATTGTTTAAAAAATTTTCCACCACTTCAGGAAGCTTAGGTTTCTCATTTTTAAATAATCACAGTGATGCGATTTATTATGAAACTGATCAAAATCGATTCTTTAAAAAAAAAAAAAAAAGGAAAGAATGTGAAATTTCGGTGCATATTCGGTATTTTCAGAATAAACAAAATTCAGGTGAAATGCAGAGTGGGCGTTTAACCAGGCCCGTGCTGGGTACCTTAGAGGGCGGTGGACAGGGGTGTCACAAGGGCGCCTTCTATGCTGAGACATACTTATGCATGCAGGTGTTTTCAGTGTGACGTCAGATATTTATATTGTCAGATTGACTTTGAAAAACGACTGCTATATTTATTTTACATTACTATTTTTTTTCTTTCTATTTATTATTATTTTTAATTTAATTCATTACGACTTTTATAGGATTAAGGCCCTGCACTACCTGTCTTTGCCGACATCCCAAGCCAATATTATTTTTATGGGAAAGTTTATAGAATTACTCAACATCTAATACATTTTTTTAAATTCCGTTTTCACATTTAGAAAATTCGCATTCGTTAAATGCGATTTCTATATAAAGATTGATTTTTTAAATATTCAATATTTTATTTTTTTTATTTTAAAAATACAGAAATTTAACTTTGGTATTTTTTTAGCTGTAGGCTCTTAATTAGGAAAAGAGAATTAAATACTTATTTTTTGTCATGTGGAGTTCATGTAGCAATCAAAACATAAAAATAATTTTTCCCAACTTAATTTTATGATAACAATAATAATAAATGCGTATGAAATATTTAAAGACCTTTAGATAGTCCTTCAAGGAGATAGTTAAATAACTATGGCTAGTTTTCTTTTTATAAGAATGCAAATAATTTTGGTTTACTAAGAAGTATTGTTCTACATAATAAAATAAATATTTTCGCATTGTTTAAAATGGCTGAGTAATGGAAAGAACAGTCATCTCTTTTAAAACTTAATTTTAATTTATATTATTTTTTAGGTACATTTTTCCCGAAGTTATTTTTCTGTTATTTTGTGTACATTGATTTCTAATAATAAATTTTTAAATGAAAAATAATCAAGCAAAATATTTCAATTTAATTTGTAAGTTAAAATTAGAATAATGAATTTATTTACTTTAAATTAATAAAATATATCGTGATTATTCATCAGTTAGATTTCACTTTTCTCTATCTTAAATCTATAGAATGAAGGCACTTTCATTTATTAACGATATGGCATTAAAGAAAAAAGTTTATTTTTTGGATATATATATATATATATATATATATTAATTCATCAGTTTTTATTTCAGCTTACACATAAAATATTAATAATAATAATACTTTGAATGAAACTCAGTGAATGACAGGAGCGGACCAAGGGGTGTGCGAAGTGTGCGGTCGCACGGGGTGCTCGCACGATGCACAAATGAAAGGGCGCTAAAACAACGAAAATTTTCAAGGACTTTTTTATTTGCAATTATGAGAAGCTTTTTTTTTTTTTTTTTTTTTTTTTTAAGCTATACGAAATGTTTGCCTACAAATCGTAATCAGAGTATTCTCTCTGCAAAGAGAAGATGAAACAGAAAAACCCACTATCCACCCCCACCCCTCCACCCCCCTCCCCAATTCCTTATCTTCCTGCCTTGGAAACTGGATTTTCTCTTTGACAATTTAATGATTTCTTCCGAGAATCTCACGCTCACCCCGAGGTCAGTTTTCTTTCCCTTTCATTGTCCTACTGAATCTTCATAGAAGAGAGAGCATTTTCAAAGCACCCCCCATCGATTACACGCCCCCTCTGCATTTCTCATGAAATTTGCTTGTTCTTAAAATACTTAATATGTGCCTTCTTCCGTTTAGCAAAAGACTCTATTCGAATTTCGAATAGGACAGCAGTTTTGTTATTTATTTCTTTGTTTAAGATCCGCCTTTATAAATACATGAACATTCGAACATTGATTTGTTTTATGATAAATCGGACACTGTGATTATTTGAAAATGAAAAACGTAAACTTCCAAAAATAGCAGCAAATTTTTAAAAAAATCGGAAGTGGGAGGAAAAAAGAATTTTCCGAATATTTCCTGTTATTTGAATGGCGGTTAACCAAGAGTTAACTGTATTTATTTATTTATTTTCTTCACTGCAACTTTAAAAAAATATATTTTTGTTTAAAAATAATTTTTTATGCCAGTAAATTTTAGCAGGAAAATACATTCTAATTTTAATATTTTTGCCGATTTTTACCGTTAATCCACCGCCTTCCCACAATATATTCTGATTTTTCATTAAGATCGCAGGGGCGCTTGAACGGTATTTTATGATATTTTCTAAATTTTCTGTTAAAAAATAAAATAATTTACGTTTATTTTATAAGTTATTTTACAAACATTACAGATAAGCAGGAACCATCAAAGGCTTACTGGAGTAAAAAAACAGTGCAATAAAAACGTGGAAATGTAAAACAAGCTACTGGATTAAAAAAGTTGTTTTCTAGCAATTCAAGTCACAAAGAACTGAACCTTTCTGAAAATTAACGATGAAATTGAAAAAATCATAGAAGTAAATACTAAATGATGTTTAATTATTTTAGTTCTAATTTTTAAACTAGAACTGGGAAAAAGGAACAACGCCAAAAAAAAAAAAAAAAAAAAAAAAATGAATGAATGAATGAAAGAAAATAAAAATCAAGCTGCTTTAAACTTTATTATTATTATTATTATTATTATTTTCTTACAGTGTAAGTCACGAAAAATCGAACAGTCTTGTACCGTTAAAGAACGGTGAAAATAAAATACTGAAGAGAGAAGGATTTATACAAGTTCTAATTTTAATATTCATGTGATTCACAATTGTGAAACATTAAAGCAATGAAAGCTCCTCCCTGCTCTGACTGCAGCAGGGAGGGTGCCGGCTTCGATTCCAAATAGCGGATCGCTCTCTTCGACCTACTTTTTCGAAATTTTGTTTCTCCGAAATTCGAATGAATACGGGCTGGGACATCTTTGACCCCTCCCCCCCTCCTCCAAAGGGCATTCCACTCAAGTCTAAGTCCCAAGTGTAGGCAATCTGCCTTAGTCCAAAACACCAATTCTATAGCACAAGGGATACTTCACCTAAAGTCGATGGCAACCTTGTCCTACCATGTTATTCAATGGAGAAAGTAGTTTTTTAAATTATTCATTATCTTTTTTTTTTTTTTTTTAATTCCGTTTTCACATTTGAAAAGTACACAACCATTAACATGTTTCTTATTTTACAAGAATTAAATTTTTATTTTTTAATATTTCATTTTGAAGCTAAAAAGTAATAAATGATCTTAGTTAAATTTTCGCATATTACAGCTTTAAAACAAA
Organism: Salticus scenicus; assembly: GCA_963930645.1. NCBI lineage: Eukaryota > Metazoa > Arthropoda > Arachnida > Araneae > Salticidae > Salticus > Salticus scenicus. The sequence continues at coordinate 245,546,428 of OZ005652.1, forward strand.
ATGTTAAAAATATTAAAAATTAATTCTTGAAAAACGAGAAACATTTTAACGGCTATGGATTTTCTAAATGTGAAAACGGAATAATAATAATAATAATAATAATAATAATAATAATAATAAAAACGTTAGGTAATAATGAGTAACTTATATAAAATAAATTTCTCCATGGAATTACATGGGAATAGACTGCCGGCCGAATTAAGTGAAGCGTACAGTACAACAGCCTCGTCAACAGCCAAAGATTGTGTTATTCTATGGGAAATTTGTTTCCACAATTACTCATTACTTATTGTGATTTTTTAAATTCCATTTTTTGATTTAGAAAATTCACAACCGTTCAACTAGTACTCATTTTTAACATTTTCCAACAAAATTTAAAAGTGTTTATGACTTCGGTTTACCTGTTTATCTGTCTATGCTCTAACTCCGTAAATATTAATGAAATCTCTTGAAACGTGATATATATTATTCAAATTAACTATCAGTGGTTCCCAGTTGAAAATAGATTAAATGCTATTGTTGATTTATGTACAGGGACACTTATTTCTGTAAATTACACTTAAAACATTTACTTTGCAGAAAGTTTTACGAAATTGAAATATGTTATTCATATGCACAAACGAATGCTTTTTGTAGTATTCAGTACAATTATCATTAAGATTTACAGAGCCACATACAAATATTTAGATATACAAGGGCTATTAAGGAAATAGCTGAAATTGCAATTTCATTTTTATTAAGCATTTTAATACTTTGTAACAATGTTTAAAAGTTAATATGATTTGATTTAGTCCAGCTGTTTGTCTGGCTGTCGGTTTGTCTATCTGTGTTTCTGCCCGCCTCCTGCATCCTTAAATATTTTCAGAATTTCTTCAAAATGATAAAAGCTATTCAAGTTTACTACGAAATATTCCCTATTTAAAGTGGCATTAATAGGCACTGTACAACAGTTTCCTGTACAGGAACAATTGTTCCAGGTCGAAAGAACACACGACCCTTCGTCAGGCGAACAAAGTAGGCACGAGTGCTGTAATCAAAGTGGCAACACACCTAGAATGGTGTGAGCGGAATTATGAAATAAAAGAAGAAATTAAATAAATAAATAAAATTAAAAATGTAACAAAATCTAAAAAAAATATCAAAATTAAGCAAAAATCGAACTTATGTGAGTAATTTCCAAGATCAGACAAGAACGGAATGGAAGAAATATCATTAACAAGATTTTTCGAATTTTTAAATATGTAAACAGCTTCATGGATATCCAAATAGGAAGAGGAGACAGGAGATGAATTTATGTTAGTTTAAAAAAAATCAAAATGATGACCATGAGCCCAGCAGTGGGAAGCAATAGAAGATTAAGAGATCTTTTCATTAGATGTATTTCGACGAGACTCATTTATTTTATATTCCAAACGCCTCCTTGGTTTGACGAATGTATAACCTAAATAACACGACGAACAGGGGATTAAATAAATGCCAGAACGTTTTTCAGTAGGAATGGGATCTTTAAGTAAAGATAATTTAATTTTGTTGACGGGTGCATTGTCGCTTTGACATCAGCACTTGTGCCTACTTTGTTCGCCTGACGAAGTGTCGTGTGCTCTTTTGACACGGCAGAAAATCGGCAGATAATTTCGTTATTTTTTAATAATTTTTTACAAAAAATCCAATGGAGGATTAATATAGAAAATCTTTTTCATGGCTCCATGAACAGACAGTGACGTCATCACTTCGCTTGCGTATAGTAATGCTACATTATACAAATTACTGTGTCTATGGTTTTATTTGAGCTTTATGAAATTGCCAGATTTAACAACTTTCTACTTTTAGGTATTTTTTAATGTAAAGGAATACGTATATAAAAGGGAAAAATGGGGGAAAGTGCATAAAAAATAAATGTATTTTTAAATACCTTCTTGACATCGTAAGAAAATAATATTTGTATTCGCACCTTCCGGCAAACCATACCTTTCAAATGATACCATTTTCAACCCTCTACTCCCATAATTAATATGTTAAAAGGGGACTACAAAGTTTATGCTTGCCTATTAACATATAGATAAATTTTATCTTTTGTGAGATTAAGATTTTCACCTATAAATCTAAGAACTTTGTAAAACTGAGATTTAAACCTATTTGCATTGGAAAATAGTGTCATATACTCAATTTCTAAATATAAGATTTTTTTTTTTTTTTTTAGTGTTGATGCATTTTATCTATTGTGAAATTAAGCTTTTTTTATGCTTTTGTGAAACTGAGATTTATTATTATTATTATTATTATTATTATTACACAAAAAATTATTTTATGTGCATATATTATCTGATAAAATTTGCTTTATAATCATGCAATTTTTTTCTTTAAACATCTAATTTTATCTTAGAAAATATTACAGTATGTATATTCTATGATATTTTATACAATATATGTATGCGCCAGAATTCTGAACACACTATTCATTAATTTTTACATACATGCAGTACTTTGTTTGAATAATTAATGTAATTATAGGGCCCGACTTAGCCTAATCGGGGCCCGGGGCAAAAATTTCTTTTGGGGGGGGGGGCCCTCTGCCTCACTACTTCAGCAGTGAAGAACCGAACTTTATGGAGGTATTTAAATTTTTCACCTTATTATAGATATATAACAAGAAAATTGACTAGAACCTAAAATAGCTATAAAGTCCCCCCCCCCCTCCAATGGTCAGACGAAATATCGTTCTGTCCATTTTATTTCTGATTGTTAACTTTGTCATCTAGCTGCGAAAAATTCATATCCTGGCTGACATTAGGACGGAATTCAGCAAAATTTTGGCAATTACGATGAGGCTCAATTAAGCCGGATTTTACACTGTACTGATATTTTGTTTAAAAAAAGTTCATTAAAGAAGGAAACGTAAAATAAACTTTCTATTCGATTTTGGGGGCCCTCCTGATGTGGGGGCCCGGGGCAGCTGCCCCGTATGCCCCTGCCTTAGTCAGGCTCTGTGTAATTACGATCATATAGAGCTTTGCTATCTGTCTGTGTACAAAACTTCTACAGACAATTGATCTATTAAGTTATGGAGTCTTATCTTATTTATTTATTTTCATAATTTTCCTCAACATTTCCATGCAATGCAGGTGAATAGCCCAATAAGACTTTGCAATTTTAATACAATGCTGTACAAAGCATCACCAATTTATGGTAACCGCAGCATTTCATACAGACAGATTTGCAGCTGAAGAATATAATATAGGTTATATCATTTGGAGAGATCACTTTAACACTAGTAATTGTTTTCAATACCTTTTTCACACCTCTATTTCCCTTTTTATATTTAATTTTCAAAATCCAATCAGTATCTTTATTTCCAAGCCATGTTAAATGTATTCGAAGATTCTTGCATAAAACATGTCTGGTTTTATGCAGTTATACTTAATAGAGGCTGACATATAATCTTTCTTAAAAAAGGAAAAATCGCAATACAACAACGCCCCCTGTTGAATGATTTGCACCAAAAGTTGATAAGTACTAATTTATGTCAAAATACATTTAAACCTAAAAAATTCTGTGTATAAGTTTTTGAGTTGGAGCTGGCACAATATTTTTTTTATCACAGACAGATGAGCATTTTCTAATTTTCTAAAATTGATCAATCGTTTGGTCAAATGCATTTCTCTTAACATGAATATAATATGTTCTGTACTAGAAATTTATGAAAACATACATATGATGGGGAACTGAGCAGAGTCAATCTATGCCAACTAGTTAGAGGGTTAGTTTCATCATAAAGATTTCAGACTCCTTTAAAAATATCATTTGTGATACTGGCTTGAACATCATCGATCGCAAATATTTTAATTTGAAATTTTCTTATACCAATATAGCAAAATTGAGCGGTATTCTACATAAACTTGCATTTTGGGGATTGTCATTGGAAATAGTATGAGATTGCAAGAAAACTAAACTACAAAAAGGATCCACAAAAATAAATTAATAGATTAGAAAAAGTTAAATGTATCGAACTGAACGGTGGGTAGCCTATTTGGTGGGTTATTTTAGTCTGTCACTATGCTGAGCGAATGGTCAAATTCATTTCGCTTAACACTAATATAGTATGTCACGTATTAGAATTTTATGAGAACTTATATACTATGATGGAGAACTGAACAGAGTGAACCTGTACTAACTAGCTTTCCTGAGTACAAGGGTGAGAAAGGGACAAAATTGCTCTATTTACTACCTCAGAATAATAATTTTTTATCTGACAATCAAATATGATATCAATATCAAAGGGGAATTAATCTTGAATCATAGTTTTACTCTATAACAAATGTTGGGCATTTTTAATATAGGATTCGCAGCTAGCAATTCGCAAATTACCCGGTTTTCCATTACACATTTTTCCGTTATCCATTTCATGATATCAGCTTTCTGAAATAACCAATAAGAAAATTAGACAAATTGGTTAAAAAAGCATGTAAATAAATTTTATATTCTTTGCCGAAAGGTAGGGGGGGAAAAAAGACAAAATAAATTTAAATATTTACAATATTAACCGAAGTATTCACATTATGTTAAATATTTATTTATCGCTCATTTAAAGTTGCCGTTTTCACTAGTGAAGAGTATATTTATTATGTTCATAAGGAAAACCTAATTTGTATTAATTAGATAATTCTGCAATAAAAGCATTGAATAACTCCTGTACAGAAAGATATAAAATAAGATATCAGTACGACTCTTTATCGGGAGAAAAGGGCAGCGTGAAAGCAGCAACGCACGCATTGTTGTTGCTTTCATGGTACACTCAAACTTATTTTTTTTCCAATGATAAAACGTTATGTTTAAATATTTCGATTTGAAAAAATTGTCATGAATTTCGGTTTTTTGGTTTATATTTGCATACATTGCGCTGGATTTTAGTTCAAGCAGCACTGAAGCTGAAATTCAGGTCCATATAAATGCATCGGAAGATGTACAGAATATTTTCGAAATGAAGGACATAGATGTTCAATTTATTATGTATTATTTACAGAAGGGTTTGCTATTAAAATGTAATATATAAAGATTGTGAAGAATTTGATTAAAATATCGCTCGGTAAATTTTAAAACTGCGAAATGGTGTTTCTTTATGCTTTCTTTTATAACACACTCTTTATTTCTGTTTTATGCACATAATAATTTATTTCGCTAAATGTTAATTACAAAATTATCTCTTTTTGTCTAAACAATTAAAATACTGTCAAAAATATCTTTCTTTCTTTAATTAATTTAACACAGGCAAAAAAAAATCCTTTTATGTTCTTCTCATTCGGAAACTAAATGCTTCCAAGATATATTTCTAAATTACAGTGTATAATGTTACAAAAGGTTCTGAGGAATTCCATATAGTCCAGGCAACGAAGGCCAAAATTTGACGAATAAAAAAAAATCGTGCAGTTTTGAAATTTTGCATACTCATAGCCGAGAGGGTCCTGAACAACAAAGTAAAAGTCCCCGCCCGTGGTAGGTGAGCGAGGGGCAGGAGAGCATTTAAGGAGGGCACTTTTCAGTTTTTAGTAAATATCTTAAAAACCGTCGCATTTAGAGAAACAATGTCAGCTACAAAATTAATCTACGTAAAATTTCCTACAAAAATGTATGTTACATTTTGTTTGTATGATCAATAGTTTAGAAGATATAGGGGATGAAATAACAGGTCCCGGACAAAAGCCCCACCGGACAAAAGCCCCGCCGGACAAAATCCCCGCCGGACAAAAGCCTCACCGGACAAAATCCCCACCGGACAAAAACCCCGCCGGACAAAATCCCCACCGGACAAAAACCCCACTAACGCTCAAATATACCGGGGGGGGGGGGGGGGTCTAAGGGAGACCACAATGAATATAGCAATATATATATATATATATATATATATTTTTTTTTTAAGATATTAATGAAATTTTGTTTAATTATCATTAGAGTTTTAAGTAATATATACTGAGAGTTACATATATCTGATTTGGAGGGGTTTAGGATTAAAAAATGTAGTTTTTAAAGCAAATTTCAACAAATTACGGTGGGCTTGAGTGGCATGAGTTTTTTTTTTTTTTTCCTACAAATTTCAATGAAATGTTTTCACTGCAATATGTATATTATGTTAAGTATAGCTGTACAAAATAGGTAATACTTTATAATATAGTATATATGATTTATTTAGTTCATATAAATGTGATTTTAAAAAATATCACTAATTATAAAATAATAATTTTTTTCTTCTAATAATAGTATAAAAATCTTCATTTTTCAAATTTTTTTCTTATATTTTCTTTTTATGGTCTTGCAGAGGATTTGGAAAAAATTGGGCTCATGGAAAACTTGTTTAAATCTCTCTATCCGTTATAAGCCGTGGTGGCATGGATATACCAAAATACAATGAAAGTAAAACAGTTTCGCAAACACATTGATTTCAAAAGTTTCGTCCATTCAAATGATCTATCAGACACGGTATTATAGGCCCAAGCAAAACACCAATTTATTTTTTTTAGACGAAAATCATTCACAAAATATTTGAAGCTTTGTTTAATTATCCATTAGAATTTTGAATAGTATAATTAGAATTACATATATCTGAATGGAACCGAGAAGGGGAGGGGGGGTAGGGACAGAGAGAAAAAAATTGCAGTTTTTATAACAAATTTCTACAGATTATAAAAAATAGAAAATCCTTTTTTTTTTTTTTTTTTTTTTTTTTAAGTGAAATTTTCTTTATTATCACTCACTCTGATATGCATATATATTAAATATAGATGTAGTTATGTTCATTTCTACTTTTTTCTTTGCTTTTCTTGAAAAGGATTTCGGAAAGGTTGGACGCCCAACAAAGTAGTTTAATCCGCTCCACCCATCTTAAACCGTGGCGGCATCTGCTCCTTCTTGTTATTTCTGTTTTATTTGTTTGGATTTTGCCCTTGTTTCACACAGCTTTCCTTCTTTTTATTCGTATATATATATATATATATATATATATATATATATATGTATATGTGTGTGTGTGTGTATTTTTTTTTTTTTTTTTTTTTCCTTTCAGAGGTACATGCATATTTCGGGAGGAGGCTAGGGGACAGACTGAAAAGAAAAGTGTTTTTATAGAAAACTTCTACAGATTACCATGTAACTTTGTATACACTTATACTTTAAAGAAAGATAGTGAGGATTGTCGAGACCTTGGGGGGGGGGGGGGGAGGTGTATGAAAAAAAAAAGTTGATTTCTTTTCGTTACGTGCTACTTCCGAACAGTGCTATTTGCGAACACATCTTACACCTGGTAGCTCATTGCCTCCTCATTTGAAGATAAGGGAGGTATCGTCCCAGAGACAACGCCCCCCTTCCCTAATCAATCAAGGAATCTACTTTAATTAAATAAATTAAATTAATATTTTAATCGATTCCCTAATCGATTAACTGCTTTTTTAAAAAGCTGTCAGTAAGAAAAATATTAAGTCGGACTGTGAAAGTTTATCATTCTCATTTTTCTTTTAGGCAATCTCTAAATTTTTCAAGATCTTTTAAATTTCTGCTAAAATTTAGACATCATTACTACTCGTTGTATGTGTTGATGAATGTATATGGGTACTTTTAATTTCTGTCAAAATACTTTGTGTGTGTATATACATAATATTATGTGAAAGATTATAGACAAAAAGTTAAAAAATAAAATAAAAAATAAAATATTTATTAAAAACATCTTTATTTATTAAAAGTGAAAAATTTTAATGTTTAAATTAATTTGTTTAATAGAACTATTTGAGATTTTAAATGGAAAACCTATTTTTAAAAAAATTAATATATATATATTTTTCTATGAATGATTAAAAAGTAAAATAAAATAAATAAATAGATAAATAAAAATAAGTTTTACAAATTAACTAAAAAAATTAGAAAACTAATTTAACTAATATACATATAATATATACATATAATAAATTAGTCGAGATTATTTAATACTATTGTTTCGGGTTTTAATATTAATTAAAAAAATACTGTTTTAAAATACTTTTAATAATAAAAGACTATATATATATATATATATAAATGATTATAAAGAAAACCTAGTTATAAAAATATTTAATGAAATATTCTAACAAGGAGACGGCAAGGGTGTAGGGTCCTCAAATCGAACGGAGGTTCCGCGTGTAGTTAGCACTCAGTGAGTGTATTCATATACTCAAACCCTAGAGCGCACTACTTAGCCATCGCCGAGAAAAAAATTCCTGAAGTTTGAAAAAAAAAAAAAAAATAATAATAATTTGTATTAAAATTTAATAAATCATTATAAAAATTTCTTTTCAACGATTTCTAACTTTTTAACATTAAACATATGGAAATTTATTATTAGCGAATTTATTATTATTATTATTATTATTATTATTATTATTATTATTATTTGGAAATTTATTATTATTATTATTTTTTTTTTATGATAAATATAATCCAGGTTTGTGTATTCGTAAAGATGAATGATTGAAAGAATTGCTAATGCTATAAACATATAATCATAAATATTCATTGTATTTAATAATATGTTATTTTATAAAAAATAAATGGTAATGTTTAAAAGAACTGTGGCTTTTGTATTTATTCTATCTACAGTTTTAAGTTCTAATCGTTAAAAAGTTAGAAATCATTAAATTCGCGATTTAACAATGTATAAATGTTGAAAAGAAATTGTTTATAACGATTCATTAAATTTTAATACAAATTAATTTTTTTTTTTTTTTTTTTTTTTTTTCAAACTTCAGGAATTTTTTTCTCGGCGATGGCTAAGTAGTGCGCTCTAGGAATATATGAATACACTCACTGAGTGCTAATTACACGCGGAACCTCCGTTCGATTTGAGGACCCCACACCCTTGCCGTCTCCTTGTAAGTAAAAAACTAATTTATTAATTAAAAATAAAATTTTTAAGATTTCAATTAAGTGAGATTGTTTAATACTGTTGTTTGGACTTTCAGTTAAAAACATTATTTAAACAGCGGTAATCGATGTTAGTAAAATGGAAGTGTTAAGTTCGATCCCAAGTCGCGTTCATCGAGCAAGCCGTTGAGAGTTTCCCGTGGTTTTCTTCAAAACTTTCGCAAGTATAGGCTAGGGCTCCCGTCCTTTATTCCCACCCCGGAGAGTATTTCACGCAGGTGTAGGGCACTCAAGTTATCAACCGGCTTTAACACTACCGCAATCACCACGAAGATTTTTTTTTTAATATAAAATTATTCTTTTTCTATAAAGGATTATATATATATACACACATAATTTATAGCAATATATTTTAATTAAAATTTAATTTAATTATTGAAAATATATTTTTTGTATAATTGTAATTAGTTGAGATTGCTTAATACTATTGTTTGGTCGTTTAAATAAAAATACTATTTCAAAATGTTCTTAAACATAAAACGATTTTTTACTATCATTGATTATAGAAATAAGGATCTAATTAAACTTATTTAATTTAAAAGGTCTAATTGTAAAACTAATTTAATTATTAAAAATATACATTTTGATTAAGAAAAAAAAAGAGAGATTGCTTGAATAATAATGTTTGAGATTTTAATTGTGAATCTTATTGTAAAATATTTTTAATAAAAAAGATAAAAAAAAAAAAAAGATTACATATATATATATATATATATATATATATATATATATATATATATATATATATATATATATATTTAGGTTAAAATTCATTTAATAAAATATTTTAACTGATAATACATAATTTAATTTTTAAAAATAGACTTTTTTTAAATCATTGAATTAGTTAAGATAATTCAATATTATATTATTTATAATATTACTGTTTGGGTTTAATAGAAAAAAAAAAATAAATAAATAAAAATTTTAAATATAAAAAAGTTTCCTATTAATAATTATCGAAAAAGGAACTAATTAGAATAATTCTTATAATCTATGCGAGGTACATATTTAAAGCACAATTTCGTACCTTTGTACTAGATACGATGTAACAAAATTAATATACATATATTTGATGTATACAAAATATTTTTTCCTGTAAAATAAAGGCCCGCTAGCACTCGAGGGGTTCTCTCCTGTAAACTGGTAGACGTGAGATTACGAGTTCGATCACCGGTCGCTCTCGTCGACCGAGCCGTTCGGTGTTTTCCGTGGTTTTCACCAAAACTTGTGTAAATGCGCGCTAGGACCCCTTAGAGAGACCCCACAGAAGACACCCCCCACCCCTCAGGTCTAGGACGTTAGTGCAATCTTTCGCCTTTACTCCCAATACCAATACCAATATCTGTGAAATACGATATGATTAGCGTGATTGATTGACTAACAGGGTCCCACAAAGTATTTCTGATTCACTGTGAAGTATATAAATGGGAAAACTACAATATAAATTTTCGGTGTTGTATGAATTTTTTTTAGTACATCTTATGGTGTGCATGTACAGTTTACACGATCTATATTCGACATAAAAAGTAATCTGTTTAATGCTTTCTCTTATATATACATATGTATATATGTATTACGAATGCGTTTTCATACGTACGTAAATATACACGTTTCACACACCATGAAAGCCGAAAATTATTTCAGCAAATTTTGTCTGTGTGTGTATGTCATCGTGTCTGTATGCATACAACGCTATATTCAGTATTATAAAATATTAAAATATACTCATTCGATTTGTAGACCCCCAAAACAGTTATATTCCTATTTTGAACGATCTAACACAATTTCTATTTTTTTCCCCTTCGCCCCCCCCCCCCCCTTCACCCTTCCTAATAATTTTAGACTTTCGAAAATATTCTCATCCTGTTTGTAGGTTACGAAAACCTATATGCACCAATTTTAAACGGTCTAACGGTATTTTTATTTTTTTGCCCCTTCGCCATCCCTTCTCGCTCCTCTTAATAATTTTACACTCTCGAAAATATTCTCATTCGGTATGTAGACCCCCCAAAACCCTTATATATCAACCCTTATGTACCTATTTTGAACGAGCTAACTCCATTTCTATTTTTTAGCCCTTCGCCCCCCCCCCCCCCTTTCCGATCTTCCTAATAATTTTAGACTTTCGAAAATATCTTCATCCTATTTGTAGACCCCCCCAAAACCTGCCCTGCATGTACCAATTTTAAACGATCTAACGTTAATTTAAATTGTTTTGTCCCCCTCACCCCCTTTTCGAGCCAACTAATAATTTTGCACTTTCGAAAATAACCTCATTTGAGTTGTAGACCACAAAAACATAGTAAAATTAAGAATAACAGAAGATTAAATGTCACCGAAATCCACGTTAACCAAAAAGAATTAATTCGTAATTAAATTAATAACCCGTGAAAAATTTAGTAGAGATAAGAAAACAATTAACAGTTAATATCTTTAATAAAATATGAACTATCACTCCGAGTTTTTAGTGGGAAAAGTAACAGATTTATTGAATAATTTATTTTATAACGAGTTTAATTAATTTTGAAATGTTAATTTTATCCAAAATATCATACGTAGGGCCTTTGTCCGGGCTAAGTGGGGATTATGTCCGGTGGGGATTTTGTCCGGTGAGGATTTTGTCCGGTGGAGCTTTTGTCCGGTGGGGATTTTGTCCTGTGGAGCTTTTGTCCGGTGGAGCTTTTGTCCGGTGGGGATTTTGTCCGGTGGGGCTTTTGTCCTGTGGGGCTTTTGTCCGGTGGGGCTTTTGTCCGGTGGGGCTTTTGTCCGGTGGGGCTTTTGTCCGTATCCCGAAATAACACATTTTCTTGAAAAATTCTTTTTGTAAGTTGTCTTTTTGTAATTTGTTGTTGTCTTTTTTGCATGTTTTGTAAGTTTTAAGAAATTTTAAGGCTAGTAGGCGCAAGTGACGGTTTGAGTAAAAATCCAGATAACGAAGACCCAAAACCGATCAACGTTAAAGAAAAAAATCGTGTAGTTTTGAAATTTTGCATACTCATAGCCAAGAGGGTCCTGAACAACATACTAAAGGTCCCCGCCCGTGGTGGGTGAGCGGGGGGCAGGGGGGGAATTTAAGGGGGCACTTTTCGGTTTTTATTAAATATCTTAAAAACTATCGCATTTAGAGAAAAAATGTCAATTACAAAATTAATCTACGTAAAATTTCCTACAAAAATGTATGGTACATTTTGTTGGTATGATCAATAGTTTAGAAGATATAGGGAAACGAAATAACACATTTTCTAGAAAAATTCTTTTTTGCAATAGTAAAATCAACTAAAGTGTGTAATTAAATGGGTTCTGGTCAAATCTTTTCTAATGTACAAAACTGTAGATGCATAGGGAATATGTAAGGATAATACAACATGTTTTGTACATTTTAAATACGTAATGTTAAGGTTAGTAGGCGCAAGTGGTGGTTTAGGTAAAAATCCAGATAACGAAGACCTAAAACCCATCAACATAAAAAAAAAAAAAAAAAAAAAAAATCGTGTAGCTTTGAAATTGAGCACAGTTATAAAGTTAAGTGTCTCGAACAACATACTAAAAGTCCCCAACCATGAGGGGTGAGCGGGGGGCAGGGGGCATTTAAAGGGGGAACATTTCAGCTTTTATAACGTGTCTTGAAAACTATCGCATTTAGAGAAAATATGTTAATTACAGAACTAATCTACGTGAAATTTCCTACAAAAATGTACATTACATTTTGTTTGTATGATCAATAGTTTAGAAGATATAGGGGAACGAAATAACACATTTTCTTGAAAATTTCTTTTTTGCAATAGTAAAATCAACTAAAATGTGTAATTAAAAGGGTTCTGGTTAAATATTTTCTAATGCACAAAACAAATATATGCATAGGGTATATGTAAGGATAACACAGCATGTTTTGTGCATTTTAAGTAAATTTAAGGTTAGTAGGCACAAGTTGTGGTTTAGGTAAAATTGCCTTTTAATCCCTGACTTAAAAGAGGGGTGTTATAAATTTGAAGCCTTTGTTTGTTTTTATACTTGTAGTCATTTTATTTTAACATTTTATTTATTTATTTTTTTTTTTTTTCTGGGGAGTCATTTCAGTCAGTGCAAGAGAAATGTTTTTGATTCATAAAATTTTTTTTTATTATTAAAAATAATTATTTTTCAGAAATTTAAAACACTGCAAAGGACATATTCTAAAACTATGTCAATATATAAAAATGAAAAATTGTCATGTAAAATCAGTCTTTGAAATCATAACTACTCGTTTTATAGGCAAATCTATTCTGTGTTATTTTTTTTTTTTTTTTTTTTTTTTTGTGTGTGTGTGTGTGTGTGAGAGTTATTTACAATAGTAACACATACTAAAGTTTGTAATTAAAAGAATTCGGGTTAAATATTTTCTACTCATACAAATAAATATCTATATGTGCATGTGCGCGCGCAATGCGCCAAGTTTAAAGAATGGAAGTCAAAATATACGAATCGAAAAACTCCACTTTTCTGTAAGATATCCGTAAGATACAAAGAAACCTTTATATTTTCTTAACTATTGATCATACTAACAAATGTAATAGACATTTTCATGGGAAATTTTACGTAGTTTAATTTTGTAATTGACATTTTTTATTTAAATGCGATAGTTTTTAAGATATTAATAAATACAGAAAAGTGCTTCCTTTATATGCCCTCTGCCCCCCTCCGCTCTCCCCCCCCCTCTGTTAGGGACTTTTAGTATATTGTTCAGGACAGGACACTTAACCTTATAACTGTGCTCAGTTTCAAAGCTATACGATTTTTTTTTTTTTTTTTTTTTTTTTATGTTGATCGGTTTTAGGTCTTCGTTATCTGGATTTTTACCTAAACCACCACTTGCGCCTACTAACCTTAAAATTATTTAAAATGCACAAAACATGTTGTATTATCCTTACATATTCAATATGCATATATTTGTTTTGTACATTAAAATAATATTTGACCAGAACCCATTTAATTACACACTTTAGTTGATTTTACTATTGCAAAAAAGAATTTTTCAAGAAAATGTGTAATTTTGTCTTCTAAACTATTGATCATACAAACAAAATTTACTATACATTTTTGTAGGAAATTTTACGTAGATTAATTTTGTAATAACATTTTTTCTCTAAATGCGGTAGTTTTTAAGATATTTAATAAAAACTGAAAAGTGCCCCCTTAAATGCCCCCCTGCCCCCCCCCCCTTCGCTCACCCAACACGGGCGGGGACATTTAGTATGTTGTCCAGGACCCTCTTGGCTATGAGTATGCAAAATTTAAAATCTACACGATTTTTTTTTTTTTTTAATGTTGATCGGTTTAGGGTAATCGTTATCTGGATTTTTACTCAAACCGCCACTTGCGCCTACTAGCCTTAAAATTACATAAAACTTAGAAAACATGCTGTATTATCCTTGCATATTTTCTATGTATTATTTGTTTTGTACATTAGAAAATATTTGACAAGAACTCTTTTAATTGCACACTTTAGTTCATTTTACTATTGCAAAAAAGAATTTTTCAAGAAAATGTGTTATTTCATCCCCTATATCTTCTAAACTATTGATCATAAAAACAAAATGTATTATACTTTTTTGTAGGAAATTTTACGTAGATAAATTTTGTAATAACATTTTTTCTCTAAATGCGATAGTTTTTAAGATATTTAATAAAAACAGAAAAGTGTCCCCCTTAAATGCCCCCTGCCCACCATCCACGGGCGGGGACTTTTAGTATGTTGTTCAGGACCCTCTTGGCTATGAGTATGCAAAATTTCAAAACTACACATTTTTTTTTTTCTATTTCTACTATTTTGACTGGACTAATATGTACTGTTCTATGGATAATAGCTTTCTGTTTGTAAAGTGCACCTGAGAACCAGATGTAAATGTTCAGGGGATCATTAAGCTACACAAGGAATGGGGGGATTAGACAGGAAGCTGTCCTCCTTGAAAAATTATCTACTCCTTTGTGTGCTGGGATTATGTTGTTTGGGCACCTCGGTACTTGAGGTATATTTCATTCCCCTCTCCCCCTATACAGAGATAAGGTCCTTTAATCTTCTTAATCTTATCTTTTCTTAAAACTTCAATTTGCAACTCTATTTGGCGAGTTTCTTTTAGCTAAAAGAGAAAGCGGGGTTTGATCCTTGCTTGTAAATAAGGAAATATAATTGTATTTCCTGATTGCCTATTAATATATAGATAATTGAATTTTTTAGGAATTTAAGAAAATCTTAAATTTTGCTAACGAAATATCGAAAGTTATGTATTGATATTTTATGCCATCATCTTATATTTCAATTTACGGCTGGTCCTTTTTTTTTTTTTTTTTTTTTCTTAAGAAAATAATAAGCGTAATACTGATTTATGCGAAACTTTCCCCTATTCTATGATGCTAAGAAAATCGTACGTTTCGAACAACTTACAAAGTTTCAAATTATAACGCTGAAATTGAATAAGGTTTTGGACAGTTTTATAATAATATGTTTAAACACCGATCCGACATTTTTATATTTATTCTTGAGATAAACACTGATTAACAAACATTAGTTTGTTAATCAGTAATAAACTGACTAACCTATAGACGGACAGATTTTGTGATTTTCGTGTTTCCCGCGCATCAAAAAGAGTAAATACCTTAAAAAAAAAAAAAAAAAAAAAAAAAAAAAAAAAAACGTTAAAAACTTTTACAATTACCAAAACTTCCCATTCTTTATGTTAAGGTAACTGAAAGGTCTGTTATGCTTTTCGTTATCTTATAAAAATTACTTTTATATTAATTATTGTTATATTAATATACATAATATTCATATTATTATCTATAATTAATATATTTTAATGAACGTGATAAATAATACATTGTTAGATTTTATTTTATTCATTCATTCATTTAGTTATTACTTTCTCTTACCCATAGGGTCGAGAAAGTATTGTTTTAGAATACAATTTTCGAACGTGAGTTTTTGTTATATTTACATGTTCTGAGGTCCCTTGAATACGAAAATCATGTTTTTAGCGAATGGTCTGTGTGCCTGTCTGTCTGTTATCAGCATATCTCAAGAACAAATAGCAGCAGAAATTCCAAACTCAGTATTCTAAATGTGTATCATATAGGGATGCTACAGTAAGGTTTTCGTTGAGATAAAGCCAATGGTTCGTGTACAGGGACACTCAAAAGTATTCAAATACATTACGTCTATGGGGGAAATTGCAGGTAAGTAGAGTTTGACATCTATAGACTGCACTAAACCAAATGAAACGTATATATATATATATATATATATATTGTGTAATAGAGATAGTCAACTAGGAAATAAAAAATTTGTGTATGTAGGAGCCTCGCCTCCCCCCTGGGGGGGGGAAGTACCCCCTTGACTTTTTCTGTATCTTCTATTTTCTTATAATACATGAAAAAGCTAAAATTCCTTTTTATGAAAATAAGTAGTAAATTTCAGTTAATTGAAATGCAAGGAAGTCTCAAAACGTGTAAATTCATCGAAAACCGGAAATCAAAAATTTTTCCAAATCTTATACTTTCTTCTTATATATGCAGAAAATAAAAACCTGCATAGTAATAATGCATAGTAATAAAACCTTAAAATTAACTAAATAAATAAATAAATAAATCAGTATTCAATTTTAGTTAATTGGAATGCATTATGTTTTAGTTTAAAAATATGTCTTTAAATTAGAGCTGACATAAATCACAAAAAAAAAAAAAAAAAAAAAAAGAAAAAAAAAAAAGTAGAAGATGAGGGGGGGGGGAAGAAATATTTCAAAATTTAAGAGTGATAAATAGTTTTACTTTTACTTGTTTCCATTATAAAATTGAATAGTCTTATAGCTATAGTCAACAGTTTCAAGAATACGTAATTTAGTGTCAAGTTATTAAGATAAATATAAATATTGCATAATATAATTATTAATACAATATAAATATATAAATAGTATTATAATATAAATAGTAATATAATTTCTTAATAAAGTATTAAACGGAGTGTACAAGAATGAAATACACATGTAAACACATAAAATTAAATTAAATTGTTCAAATAATAAGCTTAATTTTTACCGCGACTATTATAAATAATAGAAAGATTTTCATAATTTATGAGTTATACTGATTTTACTTTCTTGCTTTTACTGTAATAACGTCGACGAATGGGATCTGGTAATCGAACCCGACACTTCTCGTATACCAGCTTCGACAGCAGAAACTGTCAGTCACTTGTAAGACCACCTAAGTATTTTTGAAACAAGTTCAATAGTTAAATCTGTAAATACATTTAAGAACAATCCATTACCCTATGTCCTGAAAGACATATCTTAGCAAATGGAATTTCATCTCATTTAAAATACATTTATACCAAGTTCGTCAGAAATCAGTTCAGTAGTTAATTGGTAAAATTGAGTGAAATACCTCTTTTATTTCATTTGTCTTCTAGACATTCCAAATACTCGCAAAGTATTTACTATAAAATTATACATATATAATCACATACGTATATATAAACCAAATATAAATTATTTGTTACTTTAATTAATTGCAAAAGATACTTATAGAGAGATTAGCTTATCTATATGACAGTTCTTTATTTGCCTTTAAAGAAAATATATTTCAAAGATTTACAATTATGTCTCAAATGAGTCAATTAAATTATACACTTTGCTGAGCAATGTATCGAATAATCGAGTAACCACACACAATATCTGAGTTCGAGATTAAATTACTCGGAAGGACTGTGTAAAATTTCAAAACGAGTAACCTCAATTTACTGGGAAAGATAGAACTGTGCACACGCAATTTTAAATTAATAAAAAACACATTTTTTTGTCAAAGGAAACTTTTTTGGTGTTTATATGCATAAAATACGTATTCGAACATAAAATAATGAAATTTAGATGATATGTGTAAAATTTCGATAAGAACTCGAAACGCGGTAAAATGTAAAGTTACTCGGAAGGGCTGGTAGGACAGTATATGTGTGTGTGTGTCTGTGTCTGTGTGTCTGTGTGTCTGTCTGTTATCAGCATATCTCAAAAACAAATTACGGCAGAAAGTTCAAACTTGGTATTCTAAATCTGTATCATATAGAGATGCTACAGTAATCTTTTCGTTAAGATCAAGCAAATGGTTCGTGTACAGGGACAATCAAGAGAATTCTAATACATTACGTCTATGGGGAAAATTGCAGGAAAGTAGAGTTTAACATCTATAGACTGCACTAAACAAAATGAAACGAATATATTTTTTTTTGTAATAGATATAGTTAACTGGGAAACATTTTTTTGGTTATGTAGGAGCCTCGCCTCCCCCCCCCCTGGGGGGAAGTCCCCCCTCGAGGGGAGTAAATTTTCATGATGGGTATCTTTCAAAAGATCTCGCCAATACCTTTAAAATGAATGGTTGAACCATCGATCTGCGATAATTTAAAACAAAGATATCGATTTTTTTTACTTTTAACGAAAAAAAAAAAAAAAAAAAAAAAAAAAAAAAAATCACTTTTTTTTTTTTTTAATATTGAGAATAAAATGGACTTTTTTTGAATATTTGGTGTTATACTACTTCTCTAATATGGAAATCGTCTGCCTTATCATAAAAGATAATTTTTTTAAATAATAATTTTAATAAATTATTTTTTAATAACTATGATGTTGATTACGTCCATAAATGGTTTGAAGTTCCGTGATATCAAGTGGTAGCAAAACAAAGTACATTGCTTAGCAAACATACCCAGGCTGGAAATCCAAGTCTTTCAAAAAGGAGTGATACTTGACAATAAATAATAAAAGTCACTTGCAATAGAAAGCGTTCTTTATTTTTATGTTAAAAAAACATGAATTATCAAGCATTCACTTATAATGGTTCTCATATGATCTAAAAAGGAAGAGAGAGAGGGAGAGCAAACGAATGCAGTAGTTTCTTACACCAGTAAACAAGAGATGTTGACTGTTTTGATGCGAGAGGAGTACTGAATTGCATTCGCCAATTCAAACCCGAAATTAATAAACTAATGCCAAATAAAGCGCCAAAAGAATGTTCTAATTGGTTAATTCAAAAATTTAATCCGTTATTCAAAAGACAAAGCCAAGCTTGGCAACATAAATTACGCCAAAGTAATTATTTTTTATTGGCGCCATCAATATATCATTAAGAATTTATCTGTTCTTTTTTATTTTATTATTATTATTAAAAGAAACGAGTTGACGCCAATGAGATGAACAAAGTCATTATGATAGCACAAATGACAGGAAATGAAATAAATTTTGCAACTTCTGTTTATATTATAAAGTAATTTAGACAAATAAATTATTTTCTATCTATGATTAAATGAGATATTGAACATACCGTTGATGAAAAGGGGGAAATGTATCTATCTACAAACGAATAAGTCCCCTAGTAAAAATACAAATTAAATTAAATAGAGATTGCCTTTTATAATAGAATGAATTGAAATCAGAGGATATTACAGAATAAAATGTTCTTTTTTTTATTGGAATAAATTAAATTAGATTTTATATGTTAAATGAATGAATTAATTTTATAACTATTCTTAATAAATTGACTTTTTTATTTAAAATTATAAATTGAATTATTTAGAAAGAAATTAAATATTTAAAAGAACATATGTGTGAACTTGTTCTCACAATAACCGAATTAATTTCTATATAAATGTAGGTGCATTAATGAAACGGGGGGTTGAGGGGGGCTGTAGCCTCCCTCACACAGAACTAATTATCATATAAAACTCTTCAGAAGCCTAATATGAATTGTTTAACATAGGTTTACATAACAGTACTCGTTATCTTACCTATTAATCTGCAACCTGTATTTATAGTATTAAATTTCAGGGTAAGAGAAAGTCGTGTGAGTGACACACCAGATTATTTTTTTTTTACTGTTATACTACTTCTCTAATATGGAAATCATCTGCATTATAATAATGATATTTTTTTTAAATAATAATTCTCATAAATTATTTTTTAAAAACAGAATTATTTTTTAATAACCGAATTAAATTCTATATAAATGTAGGTGCATCAATGAAACGGGGGTTGAGGGTGACGGTAGTCCCCCTCATACAGTATTAATTAACATATAAAACTCTTCCAAAGCCTAATTTGAATTGTTTAACACACGTTTACATAACAGTACTCGTTATCTTACTTCTTAATCTGCGACCTATATTTATAGTATTAAATTTCTGGGTAAGAGAAAGTCGTGTGAGTGACACACCAGATTATTTCTTAATACGGCACTGTGAAGAAAAAGCATATTTTGTATTTTTAAAAATGGAGTTTGTGTCACACAGGGTCCTAGGGCTCCTGGGCCCCGCATATGTTGCATTCTCTAATAGATCATTTAAATGCATGGAACTTTTATATTCATTGTGTTCACAGAAATTGCTTTTTAACTAAAATATTTTCAAATTTCCAGAGTATTTATTACAACATAAGATTCGGAGACCCCAGGCCCTCTATTTAAAAAAAATTAAAAAAAGTAGTACATGAATTAAACCAGATTTTTTCCACTAAACACGATTCGTTGAAGAAAAAATATGGTTTCTGTTTGAAAAAATTGAGTTTGTGTCACGCGGATCCTCTGGACGCCCTGGAGTCTCATCTATGATAACTCCTCTGCTTGATCATTTGAATGCAAGACACTTTTTTAATCATTGTGCTTAGCAAAATTTATTTTTTTATTGATACATTTTTGGATTTCCAAATTTTTTATTGCAACATAAAAATCAGGGCCCAGAGATTCCCCTACCCCTCAAAAAAAAAAAAAAAAAAAAAGTAATACATGTTTTATTATACATTTTTTCTTCATAACACGATTGTGTAAAAAAAAAAAAGTATGGGTACTATTTAAAAAATTGAGTTTGTGTCAAGTGGGGCCTTTTCCCTTTCCTTTTTTTCCTTTTTTTCCTTTCGAGATATTTGTTGTATCCTGACTTATGAAACACCCTGCATATATATTCTGTTTTTTTTCTCCAAACCGGAGACTACATGAGTTACTGTCTGAGATTAGTTGGAAAATAACTAGTTCGAAAAATATAAAGTGTCAACGCAAGTTGGACTTCGCAAATCACATTTTAACTAATTTAATGACCTATTTTTAAAATATAGCTATGAAATACCTTGGTTTTTTTCTGGCATTCCAAACAAACAAATTAGTTAATTAAAAAATATATATATAGAAATTAGGTAGCCCATTTGGAAGCTATGATGACCCAAACGTATATACACAGAAACGTACAAAGTTTCCAAATCTATAAAAACCTTTTTTGCAACGGTTGTTAAAACACATACCATTTCCAAGAAATTCTATAATTATTTTCAGAAATAAGAGAGCAGAAAAAAACATACTCAGATGACCTGAATTAATTAAACAAGAAAAAATTTAAAACTAAACTAAGCTTATTTGTTTTCACTATGTAACAGATAAAAATTATGCATAAAACAGAATTTAATTTGTTTGATAAGACTTATTTTATTATATTCTTCCACATAAAGGCATGCACAACGTTTCATTCACTAGCATCGGTTACTATATTTATTTTTTAAATTTTTTTTCATATCGCTTTAGTATATGTACCCTTGGCGGCTTTTAATTTTTGATGTCATGTTTGAATTGAAATAGCTATTGCAATTGTGTTATGTAAGAAACGCCAGAGCTAATTTGGTGCCAAATTTCATATTTCGCCAAAGGGCACTATAATAAAGCTGTTTAATTTTTAATTTTTCATAATTAAATTTTAATTAAAAAAAATTTGCACGTTCATTCTTTTTCGACATAAAAAGAAATATATGTACTTATTTATTTATACCTTTTTGGTACCAAATTTCTTTTAATTCTTTTTAATAACTTTAAAGTTAAAATGTTTTTTTTTTTTTATATATATATATTTTTTTTATATCTTTTGAACTAATTATCCAATTGAACTGAAAAATACGACATTAGCTAAATTTTATCCTGATTAATAAGTTTACCCATGTTAATAAACTTAATAATCCAGACAGATACAATGACAAACCTTAGTAGTGATAACTAGATAGCAATTGGATGGATGTATTAGCTAAAAATTGGATTAATAGCTGGAATGGATAATAGGATTTCATATATTAGATACAAATTGGTAACGATGCAAAAACAGCCGATTCAAAATAATAGTAAGACCTGTCGTACTAAAATGTACAGTTCTATTAATAGTAATAAAAATGCAAAATTAAATAAATAACACCTAAACAAAATTTTATATTCTACATTTAACTTTTAAATTCTTCAAAAAATGGGAAACACGTTACTAAACATTATTTACTTTTGTTTTTCTCTATTTTTAAAAAAGAAGCAAACTGAAAGCCATTTCATTCGAATAACTAAATGAAGTTTATTTAAATGTGTCCGCAAAAAATTACGCTCGAAGCTCTAGAACTTTTACAATTTAAAGTGAAAAGAAAAGAAAAAACTTCAATTTTCAAACTCTTCAATCTCCTGCCTGTCTCTGGGACTCAACTTTATTTGATGTGGAAAATCGCCACTCTTTCACTCTCCAGGGAAATTTAAGTGTGCGCATTTCTCTTTTCTGTGTTGATAAATGTCTACTTATTCTAAACTAAATGTAGTATTAAATATCCTTACTTTATCCAAAGGATTAGAGATTTTCCATTTATTTTTTCTCTTTTAATATAATATGGAAAACATACGAAATTATATTATTAGTTTCCGAACATACACTGTGTAAGTAAATTATTATAATCCCGAAAAACATCGATTACGAGATTTTAGTAGTTATATATGTTTTCAAGTTTCCTGGATTGATTTTTTATATTTTTAAGATAATGTATATATGCACTCTAAATAATTTTACAGCTAGATTGCGATCACTGCCAGGCAAAATATGTTTCAGTCACTCACCATAAAAATAGTATTATGACCGTTAAAAATTTTCTTGAAGGTATGTGACACATTAATAAACGATTAACACTCTGAATTTTACAGCATTCTGTTACAAATATTTATACTAAAAATTTTTCAAGAAAAAGTAAACTCTCCGTATAATTTAAGGATGATTTTTCCGAATTTTATTGAAATTTCTTAGAGTGTGTGTGTGAGTACATGGGAAAGTATCTATACGCTGAATTCGATTAAGCTGAAAACTCTGTAGATGTTTTTTACTGAAGAACGAAGAGTAGAAATTTTTATGGGTATTAAATTGTATATTTTTAACAAAATTTCAATGAGGTGTAGTAAAAATTAATAATAAAAACCATTGAATAAGAAAAAAATATATTGTATTCTATTGTTTTAATTTAAGAAAAATGTATGCATTAATACTAGTGGATCTGCAGATCAGCAGCCTCAACGTCCTATTTGCATCAGACATTATTCAATAGGTAATTTTTATTTATTCCTTATTATATAATAGTATATATTGATTCGATCGACTTGTTACCATAATCAGATACATTCCTGAGGGGGGATTACCTCCCCCTTCAACCCCCCGCTGTATCTCTCTTTGTATGCCTAGCTGTATATCATATATATGTATTCTTAATAAATGACGAACTTATATTATTTCCCCGAAATTCATAAATACCAAATTTCATGCAAAAAAAAAAAAAAAAAAAAAAAAATTACATAGCATATCGGAAATATTTTACGTAACCTTTAAACTAATTACATATTCTATGCCCACAATTTTCAACAGGAAAACATGCTTTTAAAATTCTAATAAATTTTCATTATATTTAATGGGGTGTAACCATGTTAAAATACACTTTTAGGAAATACCGACTATAGAACGTAATAGTACGAAATTATTTTATGTATCCCGGAAAAGTAGCCACAGTTATTATAAACGCCAATAATAAGAATAAACCTAATTAATTATAACTCATTAATTTTTTTAACTAATTTGACATTATTTGGATGATTACAGTACTTCCTCGGAATTATTTTGTGTGGTTCCATAAATTATTTAGACTATACATACCCTTTTTTAAGAGTAAAAATGATTTTAAGCATCTTTATAATGCATGTTAATTCTTTAAGTTCAATGCAGCATCTCCTATATTATTAAAATCTGTACGCGTGTGTCTGTGTGTGTGTCTGTGTGTGTGTGTGTGTGTGTGTCTGTCTGTGAGAAACGGCTTGAAACGGATAAGGCTCCGCCGCTAATGGTCGCACGGACTTCGAACAGGTACCGTCGGACAGAGAATTTATCGCAGATCTGGGTTATCTAATTTGCTAAACGATGCGACCCTAATTAGCGGAGATATTAATTAAAACGTCGACCATTGTCTACCGAAAAATGACCCAGAATTCATGATTAATCTCCTATATTATTAAAATCTGTACGCGTGTGTCTGTGTGTGTGTGTGTCTGTCTGTGAGAAACGGCTTGAAACGGATAAGGCTCCGCCGCTAATGGTCGCACGGACTTCGAACAGGTACCGTCGGACAGAGAATTTATCGCAGATCTGGGTTATCTAATTTGCTAAACGATGCGACCCTAATTAGCGGAGATATTAATTAAAACGTCGACCATTGTCTACCGAAAAATGACCCAGAATTCATGATTAAATGCTTAAAAAGCGACATTTTTACGGAAAAAGTGGAAAATAAATTAGAAATATCAGTCGTATCGTTACAAACAAGGTACCATTGGAAAGGGCTTTTTTTTCTCAATCCGATGGTTTAAACGGCTTATAGATCGGACGATTAGATATTTTAAAATTAACTAAACTATAAAAAAATGTTGGCAACGAAACACAAAAATGTTATCTTTGCAGACGTTAAGTCTCCAGCTGTCTTCAACGGAAACACAGCTGGTATTCATTAAGGTCACCTGATTCGTAATGCGATTAAAAATTACAATTTTCTATTTTCTTCAATTTTTAAAATTTTACACATTTTATTTAGTATATAATATTTACACCACAAAACAAACTTGCATTTCCAATTTCATCGATTTCCGTCAATAAACAAAAGATTTACATTTTAATTGCAAATTAAATTTTATCTTCACACGCCGGACATTTTTGCAATATTTTAATACGCGTATTTCAATTTCTAATTACGATTGATTTATTTTTTATACATCATACGAAAGATATTTTAAAGTTCTTTTACATAATTCAAAGTTTTCAACAGATTTACGCGTTTTGAGGTCTCCTGAATCAGTGTTCTTTCATGGCGCTGTAATATTTTCAAATTTCAATATTTCAATTTCTAATTATGATTCAATTATTTTTAATACATCATTCGAAAGATATTTTAAAGTTCTTTTAAATTATCGAAAGTTTTCACCAGAATTACACGTTTTGAGGTGTCCTGAATCAGTTTTCTTTTATGGCGTTGTAATATTTTCAATTTTCAATATTACAATTTCTAATTATGATTAAGTTATTTTTAATACTTAATTCGAAAGATATTTTAAAGTTCTTTTATATTATCGAAAGTTTTCACCAGATTTACACGTTTTGAGGTGTCCCGAATGAGTTTTCTTTTGTATCTCAGATACTAATTATAATAATTTCATAAGTAATACATCATTAGAAAGCTTTTTTGACTTGGAATCGAACAGCGGAATACAGAAATTTCTACCGCCAGATGGCGCTGTAATTTTTTCAAATTTCAATATTTCAATTTCTAATTCTAATTAAGTTATTTTTAATGCATCACTCGAAAGATATTTTAAAGTTCTTTTATATTATCGAAAGTTTTCACAAGATTTACACGTTTTGAGGTATCCTGAATTAGTTTTCTTTGTATCTCAGCTACTAATTAAAATAATTTCATAAGTAATACATCATTAGAAAGCGTTTTTGAATTGGAATGGAACAGTGGAATACAGAAATTTCTACCGACAGATGGCGCTGTAATATTTTCAAATTTCAATATTTCAATTTCTAATTATGATTAAATTATTTTTAATACATCATTCGAAAGATATTTTAAAGTTCATTTAAATTATCGAAAGTTTTCACCAGATTTACACGTTTTGAGGTGTCCTGATTAAATTTTCTTTTGCATCTCAGCCAAATGAGTTAGATCGTTCAAAATTGGTATACGCAGGTTAATTAAGAGGGCCTGAAAGGGTGGAGAAGAAATAGGCGTGCACCGCGCGCGTATCCCTTAACTTGTCTCCTTATATTATTAAAATCTGTACGCGCGTGTGTGTGTGTGTGTCTGTCTATGAGAAACGGCTTGACGCAGCAAAACCTCGGCCGCTAATGGTTCACGGACTTCGAACAGGTACCGATCGACAGAGAATTTATCGCAGATCTGGGTTATCTAATTTGCTAAACGATGCGACCCTAATTAGCAGAGATATTAATTAAAACGTTGACCATTGTCTACCGAAAAATGACCCAGAATTCATGATTAAATGCTTAAAAAGCGACATTTTTACGGAAAAAGTGGAAAATAAATTAGAAATATCAGTCGTATCGTTACAAACAAGATACCATTGGAAAGGGCTTTTTTTTTCTCAATCCAATGGTTTAAACGGCTTATCGATCGGACAATTAGATTTTTTAAAATTAACTAAACTATAAAAAAATGTTGGCAACGAATCACAAGAATGTTATCTTTGCAGACATTAAGTCTACAGCAGTCTTCAACGGAAACACATATGGTATTTAATGGAGTCACGTGTTTCGTAGTGCGATTAAAAATTACAATTTTCTATTTTCTTCAATTTTTCAAATTTTACACATTTTATTTAGTATATATTATTTACACCACAAAACAAACTTGCATTTCAAATTTCATCGATTTTCGTCAATAAACAAAAGATTTACATTTTAATTGCAAATTAAATTTTATGTTTACACGCCGGACATTTTTACAATATTCTAATACGCGTATTTCAATTTCTAATTACGATTGATTTATTTTTTATACATCATACGAAAGATATTTTAAAGTTCTTTTACATAATTCAAAGTGTTCAGCAGATTTACACGTTTTGAGGTGTCCTGAATCAGTGTTCTTTCATGGCGCTGTAATATTTTCAAATTTCAATTTCTAATTATGATAAAATTATTTTTAATACATCATTCGAAATATATTTTAAAGTTCTTTTAAATTATCGAAAGTTTTCACCAGAATTACACGTTTTGAGGTGTCCTGAATCAGTTTTCTTTTATGGCGTTGTAATATTTTCAATTTTCAATATTACAATTTCTAATTATGATTTAATTATTTTTAATACTTAATTCGAAAGATATTTTAAAGTTCTTTTATATTATCGAAAGTTTTCACCAGATTTACACGTTTTGAGGTGTCCCGAATGAGTTTTCTTTTGTATCTCAGATACTAATTATAATAATTTCATAAGTAATACATCATTAGAAAGCTTTTTTGATTTGGAATCGAACAGTGGAATACAGAAATTTCTACCGCCAGATGGCGCTGTAATTTTTTCAAATTTCAATATTTCAATTTCTAATTATAATTAAATTATTTTTAATGCATCACTCGAAAGATATTTTAAAGTTCTTTTAAATTATCGATAGTTTTCACGAGATTTACACGTTTTGAGGTCTCCTGAATCAGTTTTCTCTTATGGTGCTGTATTATTTTCAAATTTCAATATTTCAATTTTTAATTATGATTAATTTTTTTTTTTAATACATCATTCGAAAGATATTTTACAGTTCTTTTATATTATCGAAAGTTTTCACCAGATTTACACGTTTTGAGGTGTCCTGAATTAGTTTTCTTTGTATCTCAGCTACTAATTAAAATAATTTCATAAGTAATACATCATTAGAAAGCGTTTTTGAATTGGAATGGAACAGTGGAATACAGAAATTTCTACCGACAGATGGCGCTGTAATATTTTCAAATTTCAATTTCTAATTATGATTAAATTATTTTTAATACATCATTCGAAAGATATTTTAAAGTTCTTTTAAATTATCGAATGTTTTCACCAGATTTACACGTTTTGAGGTGTCCTGATTACGTTTTCCTTTGCATCTCAGCTAATTGAGTTAGACCGTTCAAAATTGGTATACGTAGGTTAATTAGGAGGGGCTGAAAGGGTGGGGAAGAGATAAGCGTGCACCGCGCGTGTATCCCCTAACTTGTGCGCGCAGCGCGCACGGGACTGCGCGGCCGAAGGCAGTGGGGACCAGGTCCGACTTTTTAACCGATGAGAAATGATTTTTGTTATTTTCTTTTCTTAAGAATAAAAATTTGATTTGAGAAGGAGTATATGCGCGCAGCGCGCGTATACCTTCACACGTGCGCGCGAAGCGCGCATAAATTTGCGCTGCCGAAGGCAGTGGGGACCCGGTGTGAGTTTTTAACCGATCAGAAATGATTTTTTTTTAGGGGGCACGAAGGGTCAGGGAAGGAATACGCGAGCGCAGCGCGTGTATCCGTGAACTTGTGCGTGCGCAGCGCGCACGTGACTGCACTGCCGAAGGCAGTGGGGACCCGGTCCGACTTTGTACCCGATGAGAAATGATTTTTTAAATTTTCTTTTCTTAAGATTAAAAATATGACTTCAGGAGGAATATGTGCGCGCAGCGCACGTATACCTTCACACGTGCGCGCGCATGGGTCTGCGCTGCCGAAGGCAGTGGGGACCCGGTGCGAGTTTTTACCCGATCAGAATTGATTTTTTTATGGGGCACGAAAGGTCAGGGAAGGTATACGCGCGCGCAGCGCGCACGGGATTGCGCTGCCGAAGGCAGTGGGGACGCGGGCCGACTTTTTACCCAATCAGAAATGATTTTTTTTTAATTTCTTTTCTTAACACTAAAAATTACTGTTAGTGATTCATTAATTTTAGTGATTCATTTGAAAATACTGACCCGCTAGCGGGCGAAGCCAGCTAGTAAACGCATTAAAGTGCGTGCTTAACTAAAATTTTGTCCGTAGGCTCTAATGATACAAAATTCTTTTGTGTGTCTCTGTAAACAACCATTAACATTGTATACCCCAGTAAAAAATATTCAGCTTATTTTGCATTTAAAATTAATAATTGTTCCAAATTCAATATCGTTTGGGTGACTACGTGACATTGTCAGAACACTTTTGTAAGGTCTTGCAGATTAATTAGAAAGCTTAAGAGTACATATTTTCTTCAAACAACATAAGTTTAAGCATGTTATTCACGTACGCTAGTTTAATTTTCTTGATTGCAAAGTAATGATGTTAAAATGCGTTTAAACGAAATTCACCCCATATGCCGTAATGTTAAGTATTTTGGCTTGTCCCTGTACACAATCCATAAAAAGTATAGGCATAAAAATTATATAGCTATTTCTATACCGAGCCTGAATGTGTGTGTCAATTTGCAAGTCATTCGGAGAATTTTTGCGGCCGCTATTATGGTACATACAAACTCTGCCCCTAGGCCGTAATGATAAGAAAAAATTTTGTGTATCCCTGTACACGAACTACAAACAAAATGCACACCCAAATCTATAAAGCTAATTTCGTGGGGTACAAAATGTGTGTACCAAATTTCAAGTCAATGGAGTAATTTTTGCGGCCGCGATCTCACGACAAACAGACGGACAGACGGAACACAAAATCTTTATGTGTCTCAACAGAGGGCCTCCACTGACGTTTCTGCAAAAATTGGAAGTGAAAAGCTTGATTTTTGCTGTGGCTATCGCGTTACATACAGATTCTTCCCATAGACCGTAATGATAGGAAAAATTCTGGCGTGTCCCTGTACACGAACTACAAATGTAATAGTACACACCTAAAACTATACAGCTAATTTCGTTAAGCTCATGAATATGTGTACCAAATTGCAAGTGAATAGCGTGATTTTTGCGACCGCTATCGCGCGACATACAAATTCTTCCCATAAGCCGTAATGATAAAAAAAAAAAAAAAAAAAAACTTTATCGTGTCCCTGTACACGAACTACAAATGGAATGCACACACAAAACTCTACAGCTAATTTCGTTGGGAGCATGAACATGTGTACCAAGTTTCAAGTCAATAGCGGGTTTTAGGCGGCCGCTATCGCACTACAGACAAGCACACAGACAGAACCCAAAACCGTTTTGAGTCTCAACAGAGGGCCTTCACTGACGTTTCGGCAATTATATACTATATTTTTTCAGATTCCGTTTTCTCAATGGTTTTGATTATGATCAAGATTTAAAGAACTATGAAAAAAGTGTGAAAATTTCGAGAAGAGAGTTTGCAGAAGGAAGGTAAGTGTGTTAAATATTTTTAGCTCATTTCATAATTCTTCTTGAATTTTTTATCCATCTTAAAATAGATTCTATATGTCAGGATAGTGGTGTGTATATTTATTTGTGCATCTTGAAATATTTTTAAGTATACACAATACCTAAATAAACAAAAACAGGTTAATATTATTTTCTAACACTATTTTTTTATCGATAATACAAAATAATTATTCATAATATTTTTATTAATAAAACAACTTATTTATGATATAATTATTTATAATATATTTGTACAGTATAATATAGAAAAAAAGTAATTTTAAAATGAAATTTTTCTTTGTCTATATAAAATATCCTTTTTATTACATTTTTTATATTATAATTTGTGCTTTTAAGTTGGTACTTTTCCTTTTACAAACCAACCATGCTGTATATTCACTATGTGAACTAACGACGGACTATCTTCGTTGTTTTAATATTTTTAATTTGTACGATCACATACATCAATTATTTACATTATATACAACGAAGAAATAGATTCATAATAGGTAGAACATAAAATAATAATTGTGGGCGTCAATAAATTTAAAAGTTCTTTTTGCCCACGTCCTTTGTACTTGGCTTCTCATGGCCTTCTGCCAAAAAAAACAAAACATTCCCCGGAGCGGAGATGCACAAGTGGTGCGCATGCGCCAACATCCCGCCCCGGCTTGCACTGTACTCGTGCAAGAACTTGTAAACAATTATGAAATACAATAAAACAATTATACAAATAATAAAAATAATTAAAGAAATTATAAATTTACAAAAACACAATATTCAAGTATCTATATAATATCATAAAAATATTTCAATTTCAATTAATTGTTATTTTGTAATTCTATTGGCAGAACTGCAATTTTATTAATAGTACGTTTGAATTCCCCTGACTTTGTTTTAACTTTTACAACTCTGACCTTTCCGTCAGATCCATGATAGACTGATATGATACGGCCTAACAGCCATGTATTCATGGGCAAAAAGTCGTCTTTAATGAGGCACATTTGACCAACCATGAAATCATTCTTTTCAACCATCCATTTTGATCTAGCCTGTAATGTATTTAAATAATCAGACTTCCATTTTTTCCAAATAAGTTGAATAACTTTAGTTACCTTTTGCCAACGACTTAATCGGTTTTCATTTATATCAGTTATAAGTGGCTGAGATATAGCTATCAAGTGACCAGGGGTCAAAACATCAAATTTATCTGAGTCATTACTTAATGGAGTAAGAGGGCGCGAATTTAATATTCCCTCCACTTGAATCACAATAGTCTCAAATTCTTCATATGTAAAATGAAGATTTCCAATAACTCTTTTGAGATGATGTTTTACTGATTTCACACCAGCCTCCCAAAGTCCTCCAAAATGAGGGGACCTGGGAGGTATGAAATTCCAATCAATATTCTGGGATGAAAAATAATTAGCCAAATTTTCATCGGGAAAGTTAATTAATTTATAAAATCTTTTCACTTTCGAATTTGACCCTACAAAATTAGTAGCATTATCCGTATAAATTTTGGAACATTTGCCACGTCTACTGGTAAAACGTTTTAATGTGGCGATTATAGCATCGGAAGTCAGATCTGATAATAGTTCAAGATGGATGGCCTTAGTAGAAAAACATATACAAATACAAATATAAACTTTATTTAAAGTGCCTTTTCTTTGATTCTTATATCTTATTAAATAAGGACCGCTTAGATCAAGCCCAGTAATTGTAAATGGGGCTGAAACATTTACCCCTTCTTTGGGCAAACCGCCCATAATTTAGGAAGATAATGTAGGCCTATTTTTTAAACATATTACACATTGGTGCACTGTTTTACGTGCTATGTCGCGGCCACATAAAGGCCAAAATTTTAAACGCACTACGTTCAACAGGCCTAGAGGACCAACGTGAAATAATCTTCTGTGCATTGTTTCAAAATAAATTTTACTCAGTTTTGAGCCCTTCGGCAAAATAGGTGGGTGTTTTTGAGAGTGAGGCACAGAAGTATTTTCTATCCCCCCCCCCCCCCTACCCGCACTATTCCTTTTTATCTACATAGGGATTTAAATTAGAAATTTTACTTGTTAGACTTTTTTTTCAAATAGTTCTCTTTGGGAATGCTGAATAAATTTTATTTCAGCTTCTTTTATCTTTTGTAAGCTCAGAGGACCCAATTTTCTTTCCATGTTGCGACAGTTAAATAGGAACCTAGAAATATAACAAAAAATCCGATTAATTTTAAAATAATTATGAGAATGTTTAAAAAGTCTGTCGAAAATGTTCTCAGATTCTTCTGCTAACAGCACAGTCTCTGAACAACCTTCATCATCAAAAGTATTTTTCTTTTCCATCACTATAGTCTCCTTTTCATTTTCTGGGAGAGAGTCGAACTCTTGAACACATGATTGGATGTTTTTCGGAAATTCAGGATCTTTCAGAAATTCAGCACCTGTCCACCATGTGGCGCTGGTTGTTAGGCTTTCAGCTGTCATCCCTCGAGACAACAGGTCAGCAGGATTTTCTTTACCTGCACAATGGAACCAAGAGTTAGGGTTTGTCAGGCTGGCAATTTCTTGAACACGGTTGGCGGCAAACTGCTTCCATCGGGTTTTAGTACCCTTTATCCAGAAAAGCACTATCTGCGAGTCAGTCCAGTGATGTTCAACAGCAGGTCTTTGAAGATTTACAATATTTTTCACTTTGGTGATCAGACGAGCTGCGACCAGGGCACCCAATAATTCTAGGCGAGGTAGTGTAACACCGCTGAGGGGAGCTACACGACTCTTGGAATTCAAAAGTTTTACTGAAATGCCATTTTTTTGATTTTGTTCTTACATGAATGGCAGCGCCCAGCATATGCTTTTTTGCTGGCATCGCAAATACTATGTAATTCAACTATATTTTCTTGGGAAGTGGCATCAAGGACGAATCTAGGTACTTCAAGCTCTTTTAATAAGGGTAATTCCGAACACCATTTCGTCCACTCTTTTTCGATATTTGGTGATAATGATTCATCCCATTTGCTTTTAGTTGTCCAGATATCTTGAATGATAAATTTTGCCCTGACAGTGAATGGATATATTAACCCCAAGGGGTCGAAAATTCTCCCTATGCCTTGAAGAATGGTACGTTTTGTAATTTTATTTATGGATATAAAGTTCAACAAACTCTTGATATCTACAATTAAATTATCTTTATAAGTATCCCAAGATAGTCCCAAGATCTTTGTCTGATTTATACCTAAGCTGATGGTAGATTCTACAGGGTATGTATCAAATTTTTCGCTTTTCCACTGCTCTGTTAATTCGGTATCGTTGCTTATCCATTTTCTAAGGGACATTCCTGCGGCTTCCATAATATATTTTGCACTTCGTGATAATTCAAGTGCTTCGTCAAAATCATTACCTCCAGAAATTAAGTCATCTACGTAAAAACATTTATCTAAAAGTCGAACAGTAGCGGGAAATTCTTCTCTACTTCTCAATGTGATGTCTAATAGTAGCAGCGAGTAAGAATGGACTTGAACACACCCCAAAATTAACTCAATTGAAACGATAAATCTGTAATTTGGGTTTTTTATGTGCATGCGGTTCTTCATCACTCCAGAAAAAAACGAACAGCGTCTTTATGTTCATCAGCGAGACAGATTTGTAAAAAGTCTTGTTTTATATCAGAACAAAATGCTATTTTGTTTAATCTAAAATTAATTGAAACATCCAAAAGATTTGGATTTAAATTTATTCCCTGTCATAGGCAATCATTCAGCGACAGCTGATTATTTTGATGACTCTCTGCATCAAATACGATTATTGTTTTGGTTGTTAAGCGACCTTCCTTTCTTACTGCCTGATGAGGCAAATAATAAATAGGTTTGTTTAAATTATTTTCTGCTGTACTGGGCTCAACTATTTCCATTATTTTTTGATTTACGTAATCACGAATAATCCTTCTATACTGTTCATATAATTCTCTATCATATTTAAAACGTCTCCATAAACTTAAAAATCGTTGCTTCGCTAACGTGTAATTATCAGAAAGTTCATTATAGGGTCTTCTAAAGGGTAAGTGTACAACGTAGCGTTTATTTTTAATCTGAATCGTTTCATTAAAAATTTCTATAGCTTTATCACTTTCTTTTTGAATTGGATCGTCTCTTATTCCAATGCTCTCTAGATCGAAAAAGAGCTTAAGAGTGCTACTAAGGGAATCGTCTGTCAAAACGAAACACTGTTTCGAATTATTCGGTTCTGAGTTCTGTTTCTTCAACCTTTCCACACGCTAGCCATCCAAATTCAGTTTCCTTAAAAAACAAATCGTCATTTATTTTATAAGTATTATCCTTTAAAACTTTGAATAATATATCTGCACTGATTAACGCTTCTATTTCATTAGGTTCAAAAAATGTCTCGTCACTCAATTTCAAAAATTCTGGAATTTTTATATCTGAAATGTTTAATTTATTGCATGGTGTAAGCCCTGTTATTTTATCTACAGTCAAAAATTCTACTGGTTCACTAAAAGAACAATCTTCATTTAAAATAAAGGTATCTAATTTCCACTTAATATTTTGTGTTAATCCATTCAAACCTGAAACTGGAGTTTTTATTTTTTCTCTTTTAATTCCTAAACATTCACTCAACTTTTCAGTTAATACGCACACATTTGAAGCGGAATCCAGAACGCATCTTATTTTTATTCTTTTTTTATTTTCACACTGAACATAAATATAAGCTGTGGAAAACAGAATACTTTTTCTCTTTTCTTTTAAATATCTGCTATTATTACTCAAAACGGAAGCATTTAATTGCGCAACCCTTTTGTCTGTATCTGGTAATTTGGATGAATTTATTTCATCCGAGTCTGGAACCGGGGTTTTGGCGCCAGAAGAAAAACATAATAATCGGTTGTGCTTCATTCCGCAGGTGCATTTGAATTTCGATAAGCAATCATTTTTCTTACGGTTTTGCCTAAAACAAACGTCGCAAAGCTTGTGAAGGCGTATTATACTTAATCTTTCATTAATGTTTAATTTCAAAAATGCATCACATTTATAAATAGGGTGATAAGTATTTTTACAAACGACACAATTTTTGTTTTTATTTTCATGCATTAAAAGAGTTTTAGATTTGTTAATAGCCGGAAAGTTTTTGTTTGTATTTTTATTTCCGCTAGTCAAATTTGTTCTATTGATAGATAATAAAACTGATTCTCGTTGTTCCAAAAATTTGATAAATTCTTCAAAGGTGGGAACGTTTTTGGATTTATGGGACAACTCAAAATTCTTCCTAGATTCTCTGTCTAACTTTGCTACGAGAATATTTATAATGAAAACATCTTATAATTTATTTTGTTCATATTTAAGAACTTTCAAGGCACGCAAATTTTTCTGAATACAGTCAATCACATTTCTTATTTCTTTAGGATTTTCAGTTTGAATTTTCTCAAAATTTAGAATATTTTGTACATGAATATCAACAATTAATCGCTCGTTATCATAGCGATTTTCTAATGCATTATATAAGGATTTAAATTTATCAAAATTACTAACTAAATTTTTAGCATCATATTTGAGACAAGATCTAAGATAATATAATTTCTGCGACTGATTAATATGAACATTATTGGTTATTAAATCATCAAATTGTTCTTTAAAAGAACTGAATTCCTCGTATTTTCCTGAAAATTCAGGTAATACTAAAGGAGGAATTTGAGTTTTTATTTCAAAGGCATCTTGAGATGCATTTTCAGTCGCATTTATTTTTTTATCAGAATCAAATTTCTTATAAGAATTAATAAGAGTATTAATTCTTACCTCTAATTTTTCCAGACGTTCTTCACATGAGTCAAGATCATCGTCTATAGTTGCTTGGTCAGCATCTTTCAAGCCTTGAATTTCGTAGTATTTTTGTCGTAATTCATCGATTTTTGTTTGAAGTAGTTCCACGTTCTTTAATTTCACTTTCAGTTCTACAACATCTATATCGTAATTTTCGGCATTCGTGCCTTCTACATAGTTTTCAATTCTAGTTAACTTTCCTTTTAAGGAAGATTTTAATTTATTATTTTTATCCATATCACTGATTACAAGCTCCGGCTCGACGGACCAATATGTAATTTCTCTATTTGAACTAACGACGGACCATCTTCGTTGTTTTAATATTTTTAATTTGTACATTGTTTTTAATATTATTTTCTAACACTATTTTTTATCGATAATACAAAATAATTATTCATAATATTTTTATTAATAAAACAACTTATTTATGATATAATTATTTATAATATATTTGTACAGTATAATATAGAAAAAAAGTAATTTTAAAATGAAATTTTTTGTTTGTGTATATAAAATATACTTTTTTTTACATTTTTTATATTATAATTCGTGCTTTTAAGTTGGTACTTTTCCTTTTACAAACCAACCATGTTGTATATTCACTATGTGAACTAACGACGGACCATCTTCGTTGTTTTAATATTTTTAATTTGTACGATCACATACATCAATTATTTACATTATATACAACGAAGAAATAGATTCATAATAGGTAGA
The DNA here is from genome assembly GCA_963930645.1 of Salticus scenicus. Lineage (NCBI taxonomy): Eukaryota > Metazoa > Arthropoda > Arachnida > Araneae > Salticidae > Salticus > Salticus scenicus. Next base: position 245,583,126 of record OZ005652.1, read on the forward strand.
ACATAAAATAATAATTGTGGGCGTCAATAAATTTAAAAGTTCTTTTTGCCCACGTCCTTTGTACTTGGCTTCTCATGGCCTTCTGCCAAAAAAAAAAAAAAAAAAAAAAAAAAACATTCCCCGGAGCGGAGATGCACAAGTGGTGCGCATGCGCCAACACATGCTACTTGGCGTATTTGACGATCTATACATACGGCGAAACTTAACTACTTCAGGTTTAAACTATTTGATGTTTTCTTCTCACGAGGAATTCATAGACAAGATATTTTAAACAACTAATAAATAAACTAATAATAGATATATATGGAATTTATTTCGTTTTTCATTTAAGAATATTTAAATTTACTAATACCTCAAAAGCAAAACTACCTTTAAGATTTCTTATTTTAAATATGTTATGAATATCATTTTAAATAGCCTAGATTTTCCAGCTTCATGTTTGACAGTGCTTACTTTGATCATGAAGTTGAAGCGGCCTTGCTGCGTATGAAAAACTTCTGCTGATTGCCAAAATGCTGTTGAATGGTTTGAAATACAACCCAGATATGAAAGGGATAAGGAATGGAAAATGTTCCTGACTGGGAAAAAAAATGATCTATCCAGTTGCATGCCTTATTTGATAAATGGTAGCAAAACTGATGTTATGTGGCAATCTCTAGATAGCAGAGCTAAAGATTGTGTTTTTGAAGGGCAGCGAAGAAACGAATTTCACCATCCTGGAAATGTTTATTCTGAGACATAAAATGTAAGCATAGATGTAAATATATATGCAAAATAATGGAATATATTTTTATATCTTGTTCGATTTCACAGAAAAATGAAACTCATCTACATTATATAGCGCAAACAAAGCTATTTAACTATAATTTCTTTCATAACTATTAATAATACATCTAAAATAAATAATAATAATAATAAAACTAAATATAATAAGCAATAGATTCAGATCTTATTATTCCTTAGTTAATAATTTAAATTAATGCTTAAAACTTAAATTAATTAATAAATTTAAATAACTTATAGAAATTATCTTGCTGTTGTTATTTTCTATTAGATAATAACAATATTTTTTGTTGCTTTTTGTTATTTCTATTTTTTGTTATTTTCTATTGTTTTAGGTTGTCATTCTCTCAAAAATTGAAGAACACTCTCTTCAAAAAAGAAAAAAATAATGCCGCTGCGTGTTGATCATTTTCTCAAATGTCGAATTCAAGATGCTTTAACATCGTCAGTACCAAATCCTGATATTTGTGACTTACTTACCCGGACATGACTTTTATTTACCCAGACTTGACTTTTATTTACTTAGAATGTGACTTTTATTTATTTTTACTTAACATCAGTTGATATATCCTGAGATCCTTCTTGTATGTTCATTATTTGTCATCTTCTTTGTCTTTGATCATTTTTTTTATCATCTTCTTCTGTAGCGAATGCCTTCTTCTCCACTTAATGTCATCTTCCTCATCATTATTCAGCTCAGTTCTTCTACAATAGCTCCATATTAGGCACTTACAAATTTGCAAATAAATATTTACAAAAGTGAATGACTATGTTTTTCTTCAAAATAGCCTCAATTATAAATTACTTTCCTTTTATTACAACGGTTACATTTAATATTTAATATTTAATCTTTAACATTTAATAGTCAAAAAACTTATTAATTTATTGTAATAAAATATCTCTGTATTATATAATTTTTTATGTTTTTCAAACTTTCTAATATATATATATATATATATATATATGAATGGTAAGAGAGACCATAAAATGACCATTCTAAGGTCGTAACATTTCCGAATTTGTACTTTCCTGTAAAAAAAAAAAAAAAAAAAAACTATAAATAATGAGCACATCATTTCCAGCTAGGACATGCTTTATCGAAAAAAATTAAATATATAAGTTTAATTTTGTTTTAAATAATTTATTATAATTTAAGATATAATATTTAAAACTCTTAAAGACTTTTTTATGTAAGAACTACAAGTACATATCGTTTACTTTAATTACCAAACCTTATCAAAGAAAATAGTGTATATCAGCTTTGTTAAGTTGAAAACAATTTAAACATGCTGAAACATTATTGAAAAGATATGTAACCAAGTCTATAAAGTAAAATAATTCTACCTTTACCACAGTAAATTATTAATAATAATTAAAAAATTCAACTGTCCATATCTGTCTGCTTAATTATTTTTCTTTTAAAAATCTGTAAATATTCTATTTCAATTGTTTCTCATTAATACATTTCAAAAAAAAAAAAAAAAAGGAATTAAACGTATGAATGGAAATACTATGTAATAAAATGTGTAAATAATGGGTCTAAAAAAAAGAAAGAAAGAAAGAAACTCTTTCGATACTGTCCGTTTCGATACTGATTATTATTATATTTCTTTTTTCTTAAAAAAAAAAAAAAAAGATTGTGTTGAATTTGTGGTAAAAAACAGATTTTAGTTTAGTACGGAGGACTTTTTTTTTCCCCTCCCAAATTATAACATCGATTTCAAATTATTTAATTATATTTTCGATAAAATTTCGATTTCGATATGGACAACTATCGTAAAACTGGTATCGTAAAATTCCGTAAACTGAGACTAATAGTCCTCCGTCCGCAAAATAATAATAATAATAATAAATAAATAAATGTAGAAAAACTATAAATAAATAAATAAATAAAATGTGAAAAAACTAAAAAAAAAAAAAAAAAAAAAAAAAAACTGCAGATAATCTGAAGGTATTTGAAACAATAAAACTTTAAGGGGGGGGGGGGGAGGGGATGGTCTTAAAATTTTTTGCTTCTGCAAATTTTTATTTATTTTTTAATAGTTTTTCTGCAGATTTTTTTTTTTTTTTTTTTTTTTTTTTTTTTTTAGCTGGGAACCTATAGTAGAAATATTTCTGAACAAATATATGATGAGAAACTGAGTAGATTTAACATGCGATAACTATTTTTTGAGGATGTGGGGCCGAGGATAGGATGTTAATTCAGCGTTAGCCGTTTTTCGGTATATCTGTTTAATGATTCATAAAATTAATATTATGCACAGTACAGATATGAGAATTTAATATTATATACTACACATATTTATTAATCTTATTTTCTCGAAAAAAGCAACATATATTTCAAAATTCAGCCACACCAGCCTTTTATTTTGATTATGCATGACAGAAAGAGACGGGCTTAACGCTTAGAGGGCTATAACTCATTTCTCCATCTTTATTACTCCTACCTTTACTCTTTTGTAGGGTCAAATTTATTAAGAGAGTAACGAAAAGTGACTCTAGTAAAATCGCTCAACAAGTTGGGTTAATTTAAATACATCGAAGCGAAACAAATATATGAATGACGTATTCCTGTCTCTGTCCGGGCCTAGACGTCAGCTGATTTTATTCCTATTCTAAAAAAATATATATATGCTGTAGTAGCATTTTCGTGAAAATGCATAAGAAGGCGAATTGCGAAGAATGTATCGATGCCCAGACATTATATTTTGTAAAATGTTATCCATAGCCTTGAAACAGATTTTTTTTTCCATAAAATAGGCAATTTATTTATTTATTTTTTTTTTTTTCAGATAAAATTGAGTATTTGTTTAATTTTTAGTTTTTATTCCATTAATTATACTGTACATTTGTCAATAAAATTTATAGAATTTATGTTATTAAAATGGCTGATAATTATCTGACAATTTATAATATATTATTAGAAAAATTAATACAATAGCCGAAAAAATGCGCATTCCTATCTCACTTATAATTGAAATTAATTAATGGAAAATTATATTTACTGCTTGAGGTGAAACAGACATAATTGCTAATAAGAAATTTTAATTATGGTTTATTTTTAAAAGATTCTCCAGTTTATATATTTTTAAAAATGTTCATCTAGGTTATGATATGTGACTAATAAAACAATTATATAATTATGACTTGTATGGTTTACCCTCTGATAGCTCGATCGTAAAAATGCAAAAAAAAAAAAAAAAAAAAAAAAAAAAAAAAATCGTAGAGGATAAAGTATGATTATATAACACCAATTAGTGCAATTATTTTTATATAACTGAAGTAAAATTTTATAAAAGCTAACTAATTTATTATGTACTATAAATGTATGTTTTTAAACATACTTTAGAAATATTGTATTCAAACTGTAGTAGTTAACTAGATTACGTATCAGTAATTATTATAAACAAAATGGATTTTATAAATTAATTTTTACCTAAAGTTTTTTGTACATACTTAAAATATATGAAAGTTGTTCTTTAGAGTTTCTTAATATTACTTTTTTATTCAGTTATTATTATATTTAAAATAAATATTTACCTAGCGTAAACTTATAATATTTTTCCAAAGAATACCATTCATGCTGAAAATAATTTTTAAAATTAAAGACGACAATTTTTGAATCGTCAGGTAAACGATGTCATAATTATTATTTTACATAAATTACGTGCGCAATATTAATTGCAATTTATAATATTTACAATTAATATTAGGTGATATTTTGTTTGAGTAATACAGGGTGTTCCATAAGTCTGTAGACATTTTAAAAAATCATAACTATTGAGCGAATTGATAGAATTGAACGCGGTTTGCGAAAAAAATAGTCTCGTGAAGGGGATTTTTTTTCTTTTTTTCTTTTTTGTAAAAAAAAAAAAAAAATAAAAAATAAAATAAATAAATAAATAAATAAATAAATAAATAATTTTTTTGACGGCGATAGTTAGTTAGACAAATAGTTAAATTTTTCGCACGGATGTGAAAGAAAAATATGCAAATGAAAGTCATATAAATTGTACAATTTTGCGATTAGACCAGTTTATTTCTTATTTTGCCCCTTCTACTTGTGCATACATGAACTTTTAATTGCGATAGTGACTTGGTGGATAAAGCGTCGTTGGTGAAGATGTTTTCCTTCAGGTAAGAACCGCCGACTGAAGCTGCAGTTAGCATTGTTATAACTCGTTTGCAAACTGTAACTTGTGGTGACGATGGACGCATAGAATAGGATTTATATACCTGTAAACATTTGCATACGAATAAGTACAGTTTTTCTTGAAAATGTGCGATTTGGTCACACACAGCGCCCTCTATCGACAAATAGCTTAATTAATATTTTTCTCCCCCCCCCCCATCCAAAAAAAAAAAAAAAAAATCCCCTTCACGAGAATGATTTTTTCACAAACCGCGTTCAATTCTATCAGTTTATTCAATAGTTATGAATTTTTAAAATATCTGCAGAATTATGGGACACCCTGTATTAATTTAACTCCACATAATTTACAATTTATTTTTTTTTTTAAAGAAATAACAACTATGAAATTTGTATAATTTTACTGATTAGACAAAAAATATTTTTCAACATTCTACTGGTGTGCAAATGAGTATCTTTGTGTTTAAATTATAACTATTATTATAGAACTGATGATTTGAATTATATTTTTATTTTAATTAAGCAAGTATTTTCTAATATTGTACTACAGGTAGGATTCACCATTTAGAAGGAAACAACTGACATAGGAGTGGAAGTTTCATTCTTCGAATTAACTAATAACTTGTGGAAAACACACATTTATTAATTGTAAATACATGATAGTTTTTTTTCTTTAAGGTATTATAAAATTTTACTAAATTTCCTGTTTAAAAAAATTATAAATTTAGTTTTATATGAAAATAGTAATATGTGAAAGGAGACTTTATGACTAAGATTAAATAAAAAATTTTTCTTGTTTTTGTACAATTCTTATTTTAAATTTTGAAATTTGTACCAAAAAAAAAAATTTAAGGAATTTTTACAAATAATGCTAGGTTAACCTATTAAATGCCTACAAACTTAGCTCATTTGGATAAAGCATTTAGACACTATCGTACATCAAACAGTTCGATTCCATCAATCATAATAATAAAGATTTTTCGTTTGCTTCCATGTAAAAGAATTATAACTCCAACACTTATCAAAGTACATGCAGCTTATGCGATGGTGATCTATAACATACATAACAATTTTTAGCTCAATCAAACAAAAGCTTTAAATTATTGTGTTAATTCTCTCTCTTTCACATACACACATACACTCAGAGATATCAACCGCAAGGAATGTAATCTTATTATTCAGGAGGGTTCCAAAACTTGCTAACGTATCAAAAGCTCAATTTCAAAAACTTTCTCTACTATTATATATGAAAGAGAAAGTAAAAACCTTTCTTTTCTAAGGTTCATAACAGAAATTATATTTATCAAAGGACTTAGGGTTTTCTCTACCATATACGATAATTTTTATGTTATTTATCAACATTTTACAAAATAACAACTCATAAAACTAGCTGTCCATCTTACGCAAATATCTGTAGACCCAGCAATCAATATTTAAATCAAGTTCTTTTCTTTCTTTTTTTAAAGACTTTTAAATGACTCTATATATACTATTTGATTTTGTTTAACAGTCTCTATCGCGCTAAAATGTTTGTGTAAGGTTTGCTGTGAATATATTAAAACAGCAGAGTGAGTTGAGAAAAGGAAGAGCTATTTTTTTCTTATCAGCTATGTTTTTTGCTTTTGCTTTTTAAAAAGCACCGATAGTCATATTTCAGAATAAAATCGTCTACCACGACGCGAATCGCATTTGCAGACACAGTATATATGTATATTGAAAAGAAAAGGAGATTTTTGGGACTAAAAATTCAAATTAATGTCCCTAAATAAATTTGGTTAAAAAGCAAACCTTTGTTAAATAATAGAATAAAAAATGTCTGTAATAAATATTTCAAAATTGGCATTTAATTATTTTAAATATTGTTTTATTTAACAGTCTACGAAAAACGATCTCTGTTATTATGAAATATATATATATATATATATATTCAGTAAGATTATATTTGGAGATTTAAATGTATACTAGATACTGAAATTCATTACGTATTTCCAACTTATAATTAAATAGTCATTAAGATTTAGAAATGGATGCTTTTAAAATAATTGTTCAAGGAAGATATATGTCTCACGTGGTTTCAAAATGAATCTGAATCTTTAATGTTTTCTCGACTAGAATTTAATTTCGGAAAATCGAAATCTTCATGAATTGGATATCTGCTGAGAATTTGTGTGTTTAGAGAAAATACTTTCTTGATAAGTTGCAAATATTAAAATTCAATTATCTAAAACAGCGAGTATTTTAAATGATATTTAATAATAATGATGAAATGAAAATTTCCTCATATCAATCAAAGTACCAATAAATATTTTCATCAACGAATCTAATGTTATAATAAGCACAAATTTCTTTTTAAATAACAAACTAAGCTGACCATATTGATTTTTTTTTTCTAATTTTATATTTTAACTGAAAATGGCTATATCTCCCTATTTTAAAATAAAAATCAGCTTTATTTATTATATTCAAAATTTATTTTAACGTTATATTTTATTACAATATGGAGTAATATAGTGGGTAATTATTAACTACTTAAGATTAAATGATTTTTATTGTGAAAAGATATTGAATTAAATGTTATAGAATATTTTTAACAGCAATACTGGTGTGTAGTAAATTAGTCATCCGAGATATGATCCTCTATAAAACTTCAACTCTTTGTCTTTAATCATCGCATTATTTTTATGAATATATATATATATATATATATATAAATGTACCTGTATTTTTATTCACAAAAAAAGTATAAAATCACGTGTATGAATGATTTCCAGTTTAAAACTTTAAACTGGTGCTACCATTTTATGCTGTTATTCTTAACTCTTGATGCACTAATTATAGCTCCCGCATTTTTCTGGAAGGTTAACATACTGCCGCTGTATCTTCCTATTTTAAAATAAATATTAGCTTCATTTATTATATTCAATATTTATTTTAACATTATATTTTATTACAATATGGAGTAATATAGTGAGTAAATATTAACTACATAAGACATAAATGATTATTATTGTGAAAAGATATTGAATTAAATGTTATAGAATATTTTTAAGAGCAATACTGATGTGTAGTAAATTAGTCATCCGAGATTTGATCCTCTATAAAACTTCAAATCTTTAATCATCCCATTATTTTTATGAAAATATATGTATATGTATATATATAAATGTACCTGTATTTATATTCACAAAAAATTTATAAAATCACGTGTATGAATGATTTCCAGTTTAAAATTTTAAAGTGGTGCTACCATTTTATGCAATCATTCTTAACTCTGGATGCACTAATTATAGCTCCCGCATTTTTCTGGAAGGTTAACATACTGCCGCTGTATCTTCCTATTTTAAAATATATTAGCTTCAATTACTATATCCAAAAGTTATTTTAACATTATATTTTATTACAATATGGAGAAAAAGTGGGCAATTATTAACTAATTAAGATTAAATGATTTTTATTGTGAAAAGATATTGAATTAAATGTTATAGAACATTTTTAACAGCAGTACTGGTGTATAGTAAATTAGTCATCCGAGATTTGATCCTCTGTAAAACGTCAACTCTTTAATCGTCCCATTATTTTTATGAATATATATATATATATAAATGTACCTGTATTTTTATTCACAAAAAATGTATAAAATCACATGTATGAATGATTTCCAGTTTAAAACTTTAAACTGGTGCTACCATTTTATGCAATCATTCTTAACTCTGATTGCACTAATTATTAACTAATCATTCTTAACTTTGATTGCTTCCGAATTTTTCTGGAAGGTTAACATACTGCCACCTAATCATATAGAATTAATGAAACATGCGTATGAGCACTACAATATTTTACTATGTTTTACTAGAATAGTTCTTTTGAGTATGTACTTAGGTATTTATAATATGGTGCTTTAAAACTGATGAAGACATTTGGTTCAGTTCCGAAACGTCTATTTTTAACTTGTTCTTACATGTGTATATCAATTGAATATATTCTAATAAAAATATTTTATTTCTTTAGTTAATGAATATTAATGAGGTGGTATGTTATTTGTTTATATTAATTGAAATTATGACGATTGACTTAAAAATTGGCAAAATATTCCCGCATTACATGGAATAAGAAAAACTGCGAAGAACAGCATCGTTTTTGGTGTATATGGAGATTACAGAAATAATGCTGGTATAACGAATGAAAGAATTACTATTAAATTTGCCACTCATTGAATGCTTTTAACTAATTAAGAAAAAATATTTCAGAGGACCAAGATTTGTGGCTGAAAATGTACTCCTACTATGAACTACTATCAGGAATAAACAGAAAATCCATTAAAGTAAATGGCCCATACGAATGCACAAACAATTTAAAATTCCTTGTTTAGTTTTTGATTTTATACCCTTTTTTAGATTTTCCATAAATCCAGTGCTACTTTATAACATTTCTTGGACGAAAAACTATTTTGATTCCTTCAATTGTTTACATGCCAAATTTAGTGTCATTCTGCTTACCCGTTAAGCTGAAAGTTGTGGTTTATGGTAAAAGTTTACTTACAACAACCCTGCATATGGTATTTTGACTCATGTGCAGGGACACAGTGGATAATTTTGATACACTGTAAAAAATATGTCCTATTTGCTGCCAGAAAGTCTCTGTAATTTGAGAAAATACGTTCTGACAACGTAATTTTTTCGTAAATTATGCGTATTTTCTCAAATTACAGAGACTTTCTGGCAGCAAATAGGACATATTTTTTATAGTGTAAATAGGGTAAATTTTGATTTTGGAAATGTCTGAAATTTTACCGAAACATTACTTCTAGAGGCTCGAAATAGTCTTATTTATTTTATTTTATTTTTTGCAGTGCCGGTAAAGTCATTCAATTAGATAAAACAAAGTTTCTAGTTTTCTACTAAAATATCATATAGATTTGATTTTACAAAAAGAAAAAAGAAAGAAAGAAAAAAAAAAGAAAAAGAATGCTCATCATGTGTGAAAGTGAATAAGTACTGCGATTGTATTTTAATTTAATTAGTACATTTTAACCTTTGGGCTTTAATAAATAAAAATTATGCAGTCTTTCTTAAAATAATGATACATATATTTAAAGTAAAACTGCATTTTCATTTATAAATAAAAAGAAAATTCTTCATAAAATCAACTATAAATATAACGATATTTTTCATTAATATGAAGGTTATTTTTAATTACACAACCACGAATCCTATAATTAATGACGCTGTAACTGAATATTTTAACCTTTACTTCAACAATTTTAGTCAGAAAGTTTTCAAAACCAAATACAAATAGATGATAAATAAGAGCAGGTAATAAGCAATCAACGATTTAAATGCATGTAATCTTTGCTAATGTACAAATATTTCATTGAAAAATTCATATTTTGTATTACAAAAGAAAACTCACCGAAATAAGTTAGTTGAAAATATTCAACACCCTCGATGTTCAATTAAAAACTCTAGATAAATATTACCACTAAGATAAGTAGTGAAAATTAAAAAATACCAGAATAATACTGAAGACGTTCCGGATTAATATGTACATACAAATAATCTAAATGTTCTAAGAGGAAGAAATGCTTGCGATAGAAAACTGTTCGTTCAAAAACTGGTTGTAAAAATATAATTTAGAGAATAAGGTAATTTGAGAGAAGATTCTATAAGTTAGAATGTTTTGTTTAGCAGAGTCAAAATTGAAATGATAAGACAATGAAAAATATACACTATGTCCTTCAATATTTAATTGTTATATATGCTAATTAACTCACTTCCCCGTATGGATTCGAATGAAAAAATTTAACGTTAAATAAATTCGTGTAATATTGGGGCATGTTTTTCCATGTATACGAAGAAGATGCCACCAATTATGGGGTAAGATGTGTAGCGTTTGGAAACAGCTTCCTTTTCCCGAGTTTCACCGAGTGGCATCAACCTTCCTTTCTCTCGTCAGAACAGCTGAGCTATAAATACGAAGATGAAATCCCGAGTAGCGGCTTCAAAAGGATTATAATTTTTGTTATAATTTAATTTATTTAAGTTAAGTTGCAAGATGCAACACAATTTTAGTTATATGTTTTGTTAATGTTAATAAATCATATTATTGTTTTAATATGAGTTAGTTTTACTATTATCACCAAATTAACACACCAAGTTTAAATGTTCTGATGGATTAACGAGCCACAACTACAATGGCGACAGATGTAACACCACAGGAAATAAAACAAAAATAAGACAAACTTTGGAATATTACCTGTGATTTAACAATAGCTATGGAAAAACAAACAAATCAGTAAACTGAAATGTACATATATATTTTAAATTTACTTTTCTAAAACTAATAAGGGTAAAAGTTTGAATATTAGCTTGCATACAGCATTTCATTCAGTGCAAATGATCACCACTGCAATCTTCGTGCAGCTATTTCTTGCATTTGATGCACTGAATCGAATCACACTTGAGACATTTATTAGCGTAAAATTATTCTTTATATACAGCACAAAAGTCATTAGTTTTATTCTCATCAAAAGAACCACTGGTATCCAGAGAAATTTCTTCACTTGAGGAAAACGAGCTTACACGTCTTTTTATTCTCTTTTTTAAAAGGATTCTTTTTATTTATTTTGTCATTTCTCAGCTTTTCCGATTGTCCCTGGCCTTTTCCTGCATAGTTTTTCTCCTCTCTCATACAGTTAAGACTGTTTGCTTCTTACGCCCGGATGGTTTAGAATTTCTGACCTGAGGAATAGGGCTGATTGTTCATAGAAATCCCGCTTTCTGTGATGGTGGAAGCAACTGTTGATGACAGGATTACTTCTTGCTTAGCTGGTGGAAGCAGTTGTTGGTGTAGGCCTATTGTCACATGCGCTGCTTGCGGAAGCAACAACAGTACGATTGCTGAAAACATCAGTTATAGCAAACGCATGATATGAGATTGCTTGTCGCTGAAAACCCATAAATTCCATTTCCTACTGTCGCTGCCTTTCTTAAAGTTCTATTCAGAAGAGGTCCAAACTGAAAAGTCTTGAAAGATTATTAAAATCTTATATATTAAAGCACAAAGCTGTTTTTGTAAGACCGAAATCGTAATATCTGAGTATGTGGTAAGAAATCGAACCAATCATTGAACCAATCCGGAACAGGAATATTCCTTTATCTTTGTGCTGTGCAATACGAACAGCGAGCAGATATGTTAATTATGAGCTATATACCTACTTAAAGCTCAATGATACAAAAAATTCACACGATTAATGCATTGATTTATAATTAAAAAAAATACTATTAAAAACAAAGCAATTCGCGAATTCTTATCGGTTACCGATGCATTTTCGCCGAAAATTTCTTTACACAGGAAAGTATTTCAAGGTTTTTTATTGTGACGCCATCTGTTACCATATAAAACATATATATTCCTAAATTTATTATTTTTTCCATTCCTTAAAAGGAAAAAAATCATTTAAAATTAAACAAATTCTCAGAGTTTATTGTTCTCTAAAAGTTAACTTTTATCAGTTGAAAACTTTGTGTAGAAAATATGGCGATACATATTTAAAATCAGAAGAGGGTTTTTTTTTTTTTTTTTTTTTTTTTTTTTTTTAATATTTAAATCTAGTTATTATAATCTTTAATGTTTCATTTCCATACTTTTTTAGAAAAAATAATTTAAAAAGAATAACCTTAAAGTATTGATATTTTAAACGAGTAAAAATTTAGTATAATGTATTATAAAAAAAATTAATGAGCAAATTAACTTGTTAAAATATTATATTCATTCTTATTTTTTTAACAGTATATTTTTGCTGAAATATACTATTTTGATGGACTAAAATGTTATAATGTTTAAAAACAAATAAATAAATTATTCAATCAAAATCATGTAAAGATGTTATTTATATATTTTTAAGTAGCATAGTATATTTTTAATTGCAAATAAAATTATAATTATAGAATATAAAGAAAACACAAAACATTATTAAATTTCTTTTTACATCGATATCTTACAGATGGCGCTGAAACTGTCATATTGTAATTCAAATGAAATATCATCGATGTTCTACAGATTTTATTTTCATGCTATTTATTGCTATTTATTGCTATTATGCTCAGATTTTATTTTCAGTTGACAGCAAAATTATTGAAGCGCTATTAGTAATTCCTATTTAAAAGATGTGCGCCTAATACTGCTTTGTTAAGTAAATATTTGTCGATTCATGATGTTAATCTTATGCTACTTATAAAAAAGTAAGTTGGTGATAAAAATTAGTGACCAAATTAATAATATACATATGAAAAATAATAGATGTGTGCTTTCTTTCTCGAATCTTTTGATAATATTTAAATTCTTTCTTTCTATTAATTACGCCTAACATTCTTTGGTCATATTTAGAGTAAAATTAGAAATATCTCGGGATTTTGTTTTTAATATGTGAAGTACGCTTAAATTTTACACATTGAAATTTCCTGAAATTTATCCCCCCTCCAACCAAAAGCTTAAAGCAGGGGTTTTAAACTGGTTAAGAGCAATGTGAAATATTAATGCAAGGGAGCTTTCAACTTTATGCTGTAAAAAGATTTAAATTGCACATGATCCGTCAAAATTTGGCGGGTACTAACTAGTAATATTATAAAAATGATAATAATTATAATATTATAATTATAATATTATTTATATTTATATTTCACACGATAATATACAATATATAAAATAAAACATAAAATTTGAAGGTCATTTATTACTTTCTCTTACCCATAGGGTAGAGGTCAGAGGTCCACCACTGACAAGATTGTATAGATAGTTGTTTCTACTTTTTAGTGGTGTTTTTGTTTTGCTGTGCACAAATGCCTAGAGTGTATGCCAGCAAAGACCATTCTCAGTACCTCTAAGTGGTTCTGACTATCAACGCTATTGTATAGCGGCTAAAGCTGAGAATTTGTTAGTTACAATATTCCTTAGTTGATTATATTTTGATTATATTTATAATTTTATACAAGTGTTTGTTTTCCAGCCCGACGTAAAATGTCGGAGACTGCGGAAGATGCGAATGTTGGAGATATAAGTGATATCTCGGAGGGCTCTGATGGGTTCATTGCTAAGGCTTTGACCCTTCAAGAGGAATTGGTTAGTTTGTTTACCAAAAAGGAAATTAGGAAAGAGTTAAGTGAAAACCTTAGAAATAAACTTCAAAGTTTGATTAGGATTGTTATCGATCAATCCAATGTTATATCACACATGACGGGAATAGTTGGCGAAAAGGACAGGCAAATTAATAGTAAACAATACAGTGATGTTGTTAAGAGAACTCCTGCTGTGTCCAGAATAGAGAGAGCAAGAAGTCGGTCTAGGACTCGGAAGACTTTCGCAGTGAAGATTCTTCCTCCTGACAAAACATCTAAATCTACTGATACCATAAAGACGATCAAGAAGTCTATTGATCCGTCGAAATTAAAAATAGGAGTAAACGCCATTAAGAATATTTCTAATGGTGGAGTAATTGTCGAGGTGTCACAGAAGGAGGACATTGATGTCCTGATCAAGGAATTTAAAGAGAAAGATGCCCTTAAAAGTTTTGAGGCAATTGAAATGAAGAAGAGACACCCCCAAATTATAGTGTTTGGAGTGGACGAAGAAATTGAAGAGGGTCAGTTAGTTGATGAAATCAAGCAAAATAATCAAATTGCGTGTGCTGAGGATTTGAAGATTAAATACAAGTATAAAGGTAGAGGTGGGTGGAATTGGGTTTTATCCCTCAATCCTGTTGATTTTGTGGAGATAATGAAACAAAAGAAGATTAAGATGTGTTGGCGGAGGATGGACTGTAAGGAACACCTCCGGCCAATGCTGTGTTTTAATTGCGGAAGATTTGGGCATACTAGTAAGTTCTGCAGAAACACTAGAATATGTATGAGATGCGGTGAAGAAGGGCACGAGATGAAAGATTGTAAGAATGAAGCCAAATGTGCCAATTGCTTACATTCCAATAATATATTTAAAACAAATTATAAATTAGACCATATCGTTACTGATAAAGATTGCCAAGTTTGGAATAAGGAAATTGATAGACTAATTTCAAGAATAGACTATGGTTAATAGGGCTATTAACAAAATATGCTGTTGGCATTTAAACTTGGGCAATAGTAAAGTGGCTTCGGCCACTCTTTTTCAAGATTTAAAGAGTAGCGATATGGATCTAATTAGTATCAATGAAATGTATCTGTATAAAGATAAGATTGTGAATCTACCAAGAAATTGTAAGGTGTTTTATAATAATTTTCAAGCAAAGGCTGCTATTATTATTTGCAATCCTTATTTTACTACTTTTTGTTATTATTGTAGTAGTTCTGTGGTAGTTGTGGAGATCACAATTGGTACTTTTAAATTTATTGTTGCTTCTGTGTATTCCAAACCTTCTGGTGACATCAGGGATGAAATAAATGTCATCCAACTCCTATTAAACAAATATACTTCAACTCCTTTTATTATCATGGGTGACTGGAATGCTAAGTCCTACATCTGGGGACAAAGGCCCTTGGATGATAGAGGCGACAGAGTTATTGAGTTATTATTAGGTTATGATTTAATGTTATTGAATCGACCTGATTCTTTACCCACTTTTATTAGAGGAGAAAGAAAGAGCTGGATTGATTTAGTTATGGTCAAAGGCTTTGACCATAACATTACTTATGATTTTAATGTGTTAGACAAACACTATGGTAGTGATCATAACTTGGTTACTACTAATATCCATTTGGATACCAGTATTAAGCTGGAGTGTAACCAGATTTCTTTGAAAAGGTTAAATTGGTGGAAAATGAAGTTGAAGCTCTTAGATCTGATTAATAATTTTAGGGTTATTAATACTGTGGAATTTGAAAAGTATATAGTGGATTTTCAAAATAAGCTGCATGAGGTGATTGTTGATTGCGTCAGGAAACCGTTGGAAAAACAGAAGAAGAATGCTCCCTGGTGGACTCTGGAGCTGCAGTGCCTTAGGAGCAAAACTAGGGCTTTCAGACGTCGTTAACAGAAAGAAAGGGATGAGGATGAGAGGATGGTGAAGCTCTTAGACTACAGAAAAAGTCAGAGTAAATATAAGAAGCTTATTTTACAAATAAAAAGAGAAAAATTTAAGGAATATATTGGGAATATCTCAAAGAAGTCTATATATAATAGCTTTTATACTATAGCTGTTGGAAAAGCTAAAAAGAGTATTGAAATTGAAAGTGTTTTCAAGGAGAATGGTGAGAAAACTGAAACCAGAAGTGAAAGTATTAGAGTGATATTGGAGCATCACTTTGGAGTTAATTACAATGTTTGGAAAAGGGAGAAGTTTATCAACGAAGACGACTTTCAACAAGTCACTGAAAATGAGGTTGCCATGGTAATAGGGAGTTTGAAGGATCACAAGGCTCCTGGTTTAGACGGGATCCAATATGAAATTATTAAGCACATCTTTTATGGTGATAGAAAATGGTTCACGATGTTAATGAATTACTGCTTGAGCAACAGTATCTTTCCAAATGTTTGGAAAAGAGCTAAGGTGTTATTGATACCTAAAAAAGGGCAGGATCCCGCCTACCCAGGAAGTTATAGACCTATTTGTCTACTTCCGACTTTAGGTAAGATTTTGGATAAAATTGTTACAAGAAGACTTGATTATTATTTAGAATCTAATAATATTATTTCGAGGAATCAGTATGGATTTAGAAAAGGCTTCTCCACTTCGATGGCTCTTAAGAATGTGGTTAACAACATTATTAGGATAAATAATAATAAAGAAATTGTTATGCTTCTCTCTATAGATTTCAAGAATGCCTTTAACAGTATATTTTGGGAATCTATTCAAGATTCTCTTTTGAAGTATAAGATTCCGCCCAGTCTCTTTAATATTATTTTATCCTTTCTGGACCATAGAGAAGTTTCCTATGATGATGTTGTGTTGAAGTACAATAGAGGTGTCCCGCAGGGTTCCAGTTTAGGACCGAAGATTTGGAATATGGTTATTAATGATTTGTTAGAGATGCCTGAGGATAAAGGTATTGTCCAGGCATTTGCTGACGATTTGCTAATTATTGCAAATGCGACTGCTCCTTATCATTTTGTTAGTATTGGTAGTTATTTTATGGAAAAAGTTTATGGCTGGGCTACTGTTAGAGGTTTAGTAATCAATCAAAACAAATCATGCTATACTATGATCAGGAAAGGAGCTAAACTGATCTCCAATACTCCTAAGTTGAAGTTTAAAGATATGAAGATTGAGTATTACAAGGCTATTAAATATTTAGGTGTTATGATTGATTACAAATTCAACTGGACAGAGCATTTAAATTATCTATATGAGAAAGTGGAGGAATATTCTCTTAGCGTGAGGAGTATTGCCAGGGCCACGTGGGGCTTAGATAAGAATTTATTAAAAATTTTATATTTTGTGGTCGTTGAGAAGATCATAGAGTATTGTGCAGAGATTTGGTTCTCGGAGAAGAGATACATTAGAGATAAGTTGAAAAGTATTCAACGAATTTATCTTTTAGTTATATCTAAGTGTTATACCACAGTGGCCACGGATGCTCTTTGCGTCATCACTGGCGTCATGCCCCTTAGTATCACCCTAAAATTTCACCAAATGAAGATTATGATTTTAGATTGGAAAGAAAATGTGAGATATGGCTCGCATGAGCTGGATGCCAATGATTATCTTAAGGAAAATACGAAGACTGTTATTCCTTGGAATCCAGTCAGTATTAAATGGAAGTATTATGATGAAAGAAATTTGGACGAGTTGGGGAAAGAAGAGTGTATTTACACGGATGGATCGAAAATGAATGAAAAAGTTGGCTGTGCTTACTTGCACATTAGAAATAATCTGATTTTAAATTACTTTTTATTTAGAATCTCCGATCATACAAGTGTTTATGATGCGGAGGCAATTGCTATTAAAGAAGCAGTTATTTTTGCTAAAGTTCAAAGGTGGAGTAATGTCAATATTGTCACTGACTCCAGGTCTGTGCTCTCGGCTCTGGAAAGCTTTGAAGTGAAAAACGATATTATAAATGATATACGTCAAGAGGTTGAAGATTCTGAGTGTACATTTAAATTCTTTTGGATTAAAGCTCATGTAGGATTTAAGTGGAATGAGGAGGTGGATAAGTTAGCAAAAGAAGCCACAGAGAAAGAAGTGATAGATGTGTTTGTTAAGAAGAAAAAGAATCATTTAAGAGCGCAATTTAACAAGTACAAGATTCAGGAGTGGCAGAGTGAGTGGGAGAGTTCAGACACTGGACGTCATACATATCAGCTCTTTCCTAGGGTTGATACAAGGAGGAATTTTGGCGATTTCTACCTCAATCAGTTGGTTACGAATCACGGCTTCATGGGAACTTACCAGAATAGATTTTTTGGTAAGAGTTTCCTGTGTAGCTGTAACCAAGGAATTCAAAATATCGAACACATTGTTTACGCTTGTCCTTTAGTTGAGGAGTTGAGGCTCAACTATTTCCCAAAAGATTACAAAAATATAAAGCTTTTTATATTATTGACCAACAAGAAAACCAAGATCGGTTTGTTGGAAATCGTCAAATATTTTTGTAATATATTATTTTCTAATCTCTAAGTTAGAGGTGAGTGTTTTTAGTTATATTGTGGTGTGTGTTGTGGTGTGTGATATGGTGTTGTGAGTTTTTATTTACAGGAGTATTATTTGGCTCGTTTTTTGTGGAATTCTTAGAGATATTAATCTCTTGGGGTTTGTATCTTTAAATTATTTTGTGTGTTGTGTTGTGATGTGTTAAGTGTTTTAGTTTATTGACCTTGTTCAAATATATATTTATTATTTAAATTATATTTATAGTTTGAGCTTGTGTTGTTTTCATATCTTATTGACTTATTAAAATGGTTGTATATTTATTCTTATGGTTTTGTGAAGTTTTGTGTAGTTGTCTATGAAAATGTGTTGTGGTGATGTTTATTTATGTTGGGTGTTCTTTCTGTTTTTTGTTTGTTTTGTTCCTTGAGAGTTTCAAGGAACTGGTTTTAATAAAAATAAAAATAAAAATGGTATTTGTTATTTCTTTTTGGGAACTGGCTTATTATTTGTATGTTTGGTGAACGAGTTGTTTCGCGCCTCTGACCTGGCTTCTTGTTTTCAATTTTGCCTAATGTTCCCATTCACCCACTACTTGATAATGTATAAATGTTGTTTTATTGATTTATTTTACTTTTTATTGCCGAGTCTGGCTTTTGTTTGTGACCTTCCTGTTGGGGGGTGTGTTGAGGTGGGTTGTGGTGTGGCGCTGTTCGCTGCGGCGGCGCCTGGACTTTGCCTGGGTGGTTTGCGGGCGGTGGCGCTTGCGTGTTGCACTTGCTGGGTGGGTGCCGCTCTGTGCGGTCCCTGCTCCCGCTCGGTGCGGGTGGTGTGTGGTGTGGTGTCTGGGGTGTCGGAGCCTGTGGGGCTCCTGCTGGTGGGGTTGCTTTTGTGGCGGCGAGACATTACGGTACTCGTATGTCTTCGGATAGGTCGAGTAAGAAGTTTCTTACCCATAGGGTAGAGAAAGTATTGTTCTAGGGTCAAATTTTCGAACGTGAGTTTTTATTATATTTACATGTTCTGAGGTTCCCTGAATACGAAAATCATGTTTTTAGCGAATGGTCTGTGTGTCTGTCTGTGTGTCTGTTATCAGCATATCTCAAGAACAAATAGTAGCAGAAATTCCATACTCGGTATTCTAAATGTGTATCATATAGGAATACTACAGCAAGATTTTCATTGAGATGAAGCAAATGGTTCGTGTACAGGGACACTCAAAATTATTCAAATACATTACGTCTATGGGGGAAATTGCAGGTAAGTAGAGTTTAACATCTATAGACTGCACTAAACCAAATGAAACGAATATATATTTTTTGTAATAGAGATAGTCAACTAGGAAAAAACTTTTGTGTATGTAGGAGCCTCGCCTCCCCCCCCCTGGGGGGAAGCCCCCCTGGAGGGAAGTAAATTTTCATGACGAGTATCTTTCAAAAGAGCTCGCCAATACCTTTAAAACGAATATTTGACCATCGATCTGCGATAATTTAAAATAAAGTTACAAAGATTTTTCATTTTTAACAATAAATAAATAAATAAATAAATAAATAAAATAATGTAATATTGAGAATAAATTCAACTTTTTTTTGGATATTTAGTGTTATACTACTTCTCTAATATGGAAAGCGTCGACAATATCATAATAGATAATTTGTTTAAATAATAATTTTAATAAATTATTCTTTAAAAAAAAATTATTTTTTAATAACCGAAATAAATTCTATATAAATGTAGGTGCATTATTGAGACGGGGGGTTGAGGGGGGCGGCAGCCCCCTCACACAGAACTAATTATCATATAAAAGGCTGTATTCAAATTAGACTCATTCAAATTAGGCTCTTCCGAAGCCTAATTTGAATTTTTTAACACAGGTTTACATAACAGTACTCGTTATCTTACCTCTTAATCTCCAACCTGTATTTATAGTATTAAATTTCTGGTAAAATTTCGCTAAATCAATTGACTAAAAGTATTAATAAAATGTATTGTCACCGTGTTCTGAGCTATGCTGAAAGTTTAAAATGCCTAGCTAGTCGAGAAGTTACTTAACAATCAACTGCAAGCTATGCACTGGTAACGATGCCGAAGGCAGCAGGAACCCGAAACAGTTGGCTAAGGGCCGTATTCACCAACTTCTTAACAATCGGATTAAACCTCGGATCAGCGGCACTCGCTCGATCATACGAAAATCGGTATTCTCCAACGAAAATCCTCAGTTCAACGGCTACTTTAATACTCCGTTTTTGATCCTCGAATATCGAAGGATTGACAGAGATAATTCTCGGATCTTTTTGTAATGCATGCGCACTCTGCAGTAGAGGTCTGCACGGACCGGAATTTCGAGGCTCGGGCCCGGCCCGGCCCGATTCAAAGATATGTAAAATAACAAAAAAAAAAAAAAAAAAAAAAAAAAGAATGCCTTTTCATAAAAAAGTTTTTTAGCATGTGTTTTGCAGAGGTTTTATATAACCAAACAAAATTACGTTCTTTAACAAAACTGCTGAAATTTTAGAAGACAGTTATATATAAACATAAATTCATAATTATAGACAAGGCACAAAGACAAACAGAAAGTCAAATCGAAAATATTAGCATTTATCAAACAATATAGGAAGGTATTTAAAATGGTTAATACTACTGAAAATGCACTTTTAACCATTTTCTCTTATATACCATAATGTATCCGAATCTTTCATGTGCTCTGGTAAACAAAACTTTAATGTTAATCCAACCATATTCAATAGAAAAGTTGCTTTTGACCATGATAAAAATGATGCTACATTCGTCCATTGGAGAAAAGGAAAAGAAGCCTTAGAGAAAAAGTTACAGCGGAAAGATTTTTATAGCCTTTATATCAGCTACACTCAACATATCATAAGAAACAAACCCTTATACACAGTAATGTATCTAATTTCTTTTGTTATGTACATGTACGCAAACTGGTAGTGGCATGCATAATATTTTGAATAGGAAACCATCTAATATTACTTTGAATAAAATATATTAATTTCGAGGCATGCTAAAAATATTTGCGAAAAATCAGATCTCGGACAGACAGACTGATAGACAATTAAATTGGCGTTACAGACACTTTTTTAACAAAATAGAACTTTATGTGACATACAAGCCTGTAAAATTACGTAAAATAAATGACTGAAGAAATATTTTATCATTATACTTTTTGGTTGATTAACGAGGAAACCAGAAAAAGATTCGGGCCGACACGGCCCGGAGAAATTTTCATTCAGGCCCGGCCCGGCCCGAATATATACATAAAAACTGAGCCCGAGCCTGAAAAAAAAATTTAAGCCCGAGCCCGAGCCCGGCCCGGCCCGAGTGCAAATTCAAAATTTCGGCCCGAACCCGGCCCGTGCCGACCTCTACTCTGCAGCTCGGCCTCGTAAACATTGAACATGAAAGAAATATAAATTTTGTTTTATCAGCAGCAAATTGCTTTTAAAATCATTTTGGTGATTTTTTTTTAAATCTTTTTCAAAGAAACGCAGTCTTTAAATACCTGATTTTGAACAACAGTTTAATTAAAAAATATGGTTTAATTATTTAATGATACACATTTATCATTGTGTTTTTACTTAATTAAAATTGAATTAAGTTAATATAATTTTTGACGACAGTACTTTGTTCTGTCATGTCAAATAAAATTTTGCTGATTAAGCGATTTTTGCTATCAATAAAGATATATATCGTCTCCTTCATTTTCATGAGATTAATCGTTAAAGATTAATTCACAAACTGATTTATTTTATCGGGTAGCATAGCAAAAATTTTAAACATTTCAATTTTAAACAAATATATTTGATATAATGATATAACTATAATGTATAGAAAATGCACCAAATTATTTTTGTTGAATGAAGTCTGTAAACTAGCACCTTAATATATAAATGTATACAACAATAATATCGTGTCGAATTATCCTGCTTACTTTTTTCTGCCTGATGAAAGGTTGTACTTCGACGGAAACAACTGTTGTGTGCTTCATAATTTATGCATTTAGCTTATAAAGTTTTCATTAATTTATATATTTTTCCCAATTTCTCATAAAAATATTTAATAAACTTGTATATTTTTTAACCTTTTTATTAATTACTTAATTAGAAATATACCCGAAATAACTACTGAAAACTTGTAAATAAATAAAACAAGGGAAAAGCTATCTTCATTTGCATTGTTTGGTTATGTTTAAGTTTAAAACTTATTCCAAACTTTATAAATAATTCATATATCCATTCATAGCAGTGTATTTTATCCATATATAACTAGAGAATACTAATTTTTCAGATTAATGAATCTAAAACAACTCAAACTCATAATAGATATTTTAAATAAGTAATCTAATGAGCTAACTAAAATAAAGAAAAACTATTTAAAGTTATTTAAAAATATTTTCAATTAAAAAATCACTAATTTTTGAAGAATGCTTGATAATAGCTTCTATAATTAGTCTACAGTCAGGGACATTGCTTGTGTGTGGGGGAGGGGGGAGGGGGCGTAGTTCGGAGAAATTTTTTCTCTTATCCATAACAATCAAAATTTTAAATCGTAGCGTAAACAGTGGTCGTCTGCGCGATTATTCTTTTTAAAAATGTTCTAAAGTAAAATTGATTCTTAATCCGTGCGTAAACAAAAGAGAAGTAAACAAGAAAGAACCGTGTATCAATGTTGCCAGTTTGCTTTTACCCTTTCTAATCTTTAAATCCGAATGAAGCCGAACGATGAATAAAGGCTATCTTCGTTCTTCCATCAAAACGAAGCTCTTATTTCACTTCCAGTTAATCCATGGATTACGTAATCGGCTGACATGAAAACCGTAGGAATTTAATCCAGCGTTAGCTTTGATTCTCGGATTTGCTGATCCATGGTTTAATCCTCGATCAATGAAATTTGTTGAATACGGCCCTAAAAGTATTACAAAAATGAATTTTCACCGTGTTCTGAACTATTCTGAAAGTTTCAAATGTGTAGCTAGACGGGAAGTTAGTTAAATAAATTTTCTGTCGAATCATAAAACGCTGCCGAAGGCTGTAAGGACCTAAAACAGTTGACTTAAAGTATTAAAAAAGTGTATTGTCACCCTGTTCTGAGCTATCTTGAAAGTTTCAATAGTCTAGTTAGTCGGGAAGTTAATTAAAAATCGATTGCAAGATTCGTACTGGACAAACAAAGAAACAAGAATCGAAGTTAAGATAAACGTGGAAAATTAAAACTGAACGTTTATATTTCAGAAAAAGCATTTCAAATCGCAAATATATTTCTCGCCTGTAATTAATTAAACTAATACTATTCAATAAAATTTATATATAAGGTACATTTTTTTATATCTCCGTTTATTTTTCTCTGTAATGTTATATAACACTTAAGATAAAGGATTACCAGCAGTTTTCTGTTAAAATTTTTAACAATGTATAAGAATATATAAATTTAAAATTAAAATTTGCAACAACTTTTATTGCACAAAAATGATTTATTCATACAAAATTTCCTAGAAATTTCTTTATCTACAGCTCAGGAAAGAATTATGAAAATTCATGGCTGTTAACTATTCATTAAACGCACCGAACATTTATCAAATCATAATTCTGCAACCTGATCTTTATCCATGTATTTCAATATTTCTAATTAGCAATATTCCAAACCCAAATAGAAATTAGCAGTTAACAGGGGCGAGAAGTTAAGATTTATTAATGCTTCAAATGCATGTTGACTTCTGTCAAATGCAAAAGTCGGAACAATGCTATTCAAAGTTATTTACTACTAGGAACAAGCCCCCGTCTCCTTAGTTGTAATCGTATACTTGAATAAGTTCTACATCTGCAATATCTCTGATTACAAATATTAAATAAATATTCTATGACAAGTAAACTGTAGAAAAGTTTGTTTCGGAAGTTTGGTAATATATTAATAAATTATGAGTGGGTTTTTAAAAAGGTTTTGATTCAGAAAACGTAAATATAATTAATGTATGATATAAAGATTTTTTTGAAGTATTATATATATATATATATATATATATATATATAATCATAATTTTGCATTTTTTCATTTCATTTTTCAAATGTATTTGTTTTTCATGCAAGACTGGTCGTACACTGTATTATAACCATAAAAAAGACCCTAGTGATTAAACTCTTAAGTTTATGAGTGTTAATCATACTAAATTGTAATAAATTTATTTTTGTTCTTTTACGTTATTGCTAGATATGGTTTGACACACTTATTTGTTGTCGATTTGTGATTTTTCTCTCTATTTTTTAAATCTGTTCTTTATTTGTCATACGGAATTTTAGGTGTACTAATCAAAAGAGTTTTATAGAGTTTTTCATACCTTTACAAAAACTATTACTGGTTATATCGATATTTTCGGTCCTTGCGTATATGATGTCATTTTATCATATGTTTTTTTTGTATTTTAGAATCATTGTAACTGCATGTAAATATTGATGTTAGATACACATTTTAACACATATATATATCACGATGCCAGATAATCTACATTTTAACACTACTGTTTCTGAAAGAAATATTTTACATTATGGCAAAGGTAGATATAACAAAATAGTGATATTCAAAAAATGGAAGTTTGTCAATTATGATCTAAATTTTTAATATTTTTATTTATTGTTCCAATAATAGAAATAGAAAATTTTAAGTAGATGTAAAGGCATTTAAAATGATCGAAAATTACAAAGGAATCCCAGTCGGCAAGCATCATAGAACCTTCCTTTCTCTACGTTTTATTTTTTATTTTTCTTCTTCTTTTATACTAAGCTTAAATCCTAGTCACTGTGAGCGGAACGTTTTTCTCTCTCTTTTTTTCGTGACTCCGCCTATGGTGTAAATTTTAAAATGTTGTATGTTCCCTTAATTCACAAATCAATATTTAATGTTCTGCTTGAAGCAACCTGTGCCCTAAATGTTTTTAGAACTACATTATTACGTGTACATTATATTATATTGGTATCATGTCATATCATTTTATACTATATTATATACAGCAATTAGAAACAGCAATATTGAGATTTGTTCTATTTTTATATAGAAATTACCACGTAATAGTTTCTTGGCTGAATTGCTATTTTTCGAAGACTTTTCTACAATTATTCTATAAATATAAAAATCTTTTTTAGAAGTCTACCCTCATTTTATGATAAAATTATTTAATAAAAATTAGTAGCATACAATTTGCAGGACCTTACGGATCCTGTACTGTAGCATTCAGGAGACACTTGTATGAATTTAATTTACAATGACAACACAAATCCCATTTCAATCTAATGCAACTTAAGAAATGGTTAAATATTGAACGAACTGTAACACAGTTCAACGACGAAATTCTTTCTTCAAGGTGATGTATGTTTCTCATGTGTTTTTGGATACTAAATAAAAAATTAAAATTAAAATTAAAATTTTTATCACGTACAGTTTTTACAGAAAATGGGAGTTTTTGAGAGGATGGAACTTAAAATTCTACTTTTGTAACTCCCATCTCAGTTATTTTTCGTAAACTCTTGCTGATGTGAATGAAAAGAAGAAATCTTTTTTTTTTGAGAAAAGGAGAATGAAAAGAATATGTCTTGATGAAAATACAAACTTTTTCATGAAAGAAATGAAAAACACGTATCAGGGACGATGGAATGTTAACAAACAGTCAGATACTTCATAAACTCTTCCATAAAGCCTTGAATCTGATTACAAAATAAAAAGCTCTAAATGGAGAATCCGTGTAAAGAAACACATTTAAAAGGTAATGTGTAATTAATAGCCTATTTTAATGTATTTTATACATAAATAGTTTCTATTCTGTTGAAACATCTGCGTAAATTCATCCTATGTACCATCGTCCTTATTTTGTGAAAAACTTTTATGTGAAAGGAAGAAAACACATTAGAGACACAAAAACAGCGAAAAAAAAATTCACGTACGATTTTGTAAACCTGTGTAGTTTATACAAATTGTATAAAAATCATATAATATATATTCTTCGTTAGGCGTAATAAGATCTATTTTTTTTTAATGAAAGTTTTCAGTAAATATACGAAAGAAATAGTAGCTGAAACTGAAATTCTTATCTGAATTTCAATATAGGATCTTTAAGCATCAGTTAAAACGAATATTTTAGATTTATAAAATAAAAGTGGATGATCTCATGTGACATTACGATTCTCACAAGTCACTTTCGAAATGCACTTCTAAATTTTGTCTTGTGTTGCCGTATTAGAAAACTGATATTAGAATATTATGCGTTCAGTTCTCACTTATTTTAACATTTTTCTTCTCGTAAGAAGATAAAGAGGAAAGGAGTTTGATTTTTAAAGATTAGTTGAATTGTTTGGATAAAAGTTGCTATACCACTTTTGCATATATGCTCGAAATAATTTTAATATAATAACATTAACCTTTATAAGTAAATTTGATGTTTCAAATATGAAAAAATGGATTTTAAGGCATAAAAAATTTCAGTTTGTTTTTCAACACAATTGGTTATTTGAAATTTGAATTTTTGTTTCTATAAAAAATTACAGTCAGAATTCATTAATGAATTTATTTATCTTTCTAAATTTTATTTTCGTATTTTGATCTTTATAGAAATAAAAAAAATTGCACATCATTTGTATATTGATATTTAAGGCAGAGTTAGAAAAGTTTGCGCACAATTCAGTAGAATGATGTAAAGATTCAAAATATTAATTTTTGGTTAAACTATTGCTGAATAATTTTGAATTCATTCGTATCATATGCATTTCCGTTACTATTTTGTTGCTATGCTATAAATTATGACAACAGCGGTAATAAAACCAAGAAAGTAATTTTGCGCTTGCGCAAATGACTAGATAAGTTTTGTTTTTTAAAAATAGGTGGTCAAAATGCATTATTTTGCTTATTAAAAAATTCTGAAATTTCGATTATGATACTTTAACAGTATACTCATCAATGAATTTTGAAGGGATTATTTTTTATGTTTCTCTAATGGCCGTATTTACCATTAACTTCAACTCCCGGTTCAACGCAAAATCTTGAAAAGCGTCTAAAGACAGGGAACAGCTTTCTAATAATAAAAAAAGGCCCTTCTGTCATCTAGCGACGACGATTTCATATAGTCTTTGATTGGTTATTTTCCGTTAAAAAATCTGAAAGTAACAATGCCGCTAGAAGGCAGAAGCAACGTAGCAAATTATGCTGAAAAACTGTACCCTAACTTTATGCGATTTTAAGTTTTCGTGCTTAATCGGGAGTAAAAGTTATTGGTGAATAGAGCCGTAACTCTCTTTCTCTCTTGACAGATTCTTTTAGCTTCTTATCTTTCAGTTCTTTGCTGTTATTTTCACATATAGTTTTCGAATCTGGTATATAGCCTTTACACAATTTTTACCGCCTTCGTTAATTTTCATTTCTGTAAAAGTGAATAGTTTGTATTTTATATCTTCTCAAACAGAACTAAAATTGCAATTATATCTGACGCATTTTGAAAATCCACAATTCGATTCTTCGTATAGTTGGAAACAAAAGTTTCCGAACACTAAAGAAACTCCTATATAAAAAACGTACACTTCCGTTTTGTTAAATAAATCCTTGCCGAACCTTGTTTTTATGCTGACTAAGAACAGGATTAGACAAGGATTGATTTAACAAAACTGTATTAAGTGTACTTTTTTTATATAGGAATTTTTGCTAGTGTTCGGAGACTTTTGATACCGACATGTATACTTGTGAATTGGATGTTTTTTTAATTTACGACAAAATTAGGTGGTGGTTGTGTGTGTGTGTTTGGGGGGGGGGGGGTTGCTGGCTGTACATAGCATTATGAATATTTACATTAGTATAATATTACATTACTATGAATATTTACATTAACTCGTAGAAAGATACTGTGCATTTGACATTTAAAACATGATTAAGCACTCCCAATGGCGTTTTTTTTTTTTTTTTCCTGAGTGTACAGTGTACATCCATTTCACAAATATCTGAGGAGATAAAAAGGCTATCTAATGAAAACACTTTACACTCTACATATGTATGTAATATATGCGTGAATGTAATAATGGGGATTGAAAAAAAAAAGAACTCGAATTATGGAAAATGGGTACTTATCAAAATTTGAGGTTTACATGCATGAACATGGACATTTTTGCAGATTATTAAAATTTTAGGATATGATATTTAGTCTGCGCATGAAGTCTAAATTTTCAAATGCCTATAATTTTCTGCAATTCATTTGGAATTTTTATCCACAATTTATATTCAAAAAGTAAGTTTTGGGTAATGTTAATTATGTTAAAAATTCATTTTTTTTTTTTTTAAATGTCATTTTTCTGATAAAATAGTTCGAAAATCTACAATTCTCGAAAATAACTTGTAAATGATAAAATGTCTTAATATTTAAACTACATGCACAGGGTGAAAATACTAAATTAGCTACAAGAAAAAAAAAAGTGCATTTTTTTTTTAAATCTATTTTTATTCTATTAAACCTACCCAATTTTTATTCTCAATGTAAATTGCAGAAAAATAATTACAGAAAAAAATGAATTTTTGCCATTATTTTAAAATGCGCAGGCTACAGTTGATGTCCCCAAAAATATAATATTTTACAAATATGTTCATAGGGCCCAGTGGCAACTATTGACAGAACAAGTAACCGTTTTTGGTAAGACGAGTTTCTTTTATTAAAACAGAGATGTTTACTTTTCATTCAAGTAAAAAAAAAAAAAAAAAAAAAAAAAAAAAAAAAAAAAAACACTAAAGTTAAAAAATAACAATAATGCAATTTATTGCTTTACGCTATATTACACTTCATTGGCAAAATAATAGTGAAATAACTTCAGATTATAAAAGAAAATGTATTTCGATATTGTTCTGAATTGGAAATTTATAAAAATAATTGCTTCACTTTTTATTGTATTTCAAAAATTAGCAAATAACTTTGTAACATGTATTTTTTCTTATGAAATTAACTATTTACTTTTTACGCTTGAAAACTTTTATCTACTAATACCATATTTATATGATGAAAAGCAAATAGTTCCAAATTACTTTTATCCACAAAATCATATTCCCCAAAAGCCACAAAGTTATTTCTATTTATAATTTATGCTTGACATAAATTATCTTAATGCTTTCGAACGAAACCAGACTTAACTAAATAAAGAAAAATCCATCAATTCAAATATAGTTTAGCTGCGTGAGTAAAGCGATATCTTCAATTCGGTTATGCTTTTGGTTTTCAAGAATGAAAAATCTAGATTCATTTAGCTTATGCGACTAAATATGATTCTATGTCGCTTTGATATCGAGTTATTCTGATTGAGACTGTCAGATATTCTTCTTTAATAAGATTCTAGAAATTCAAAGGAAGAGTTCGTATTGATAATTTATCTTGAACTAAGCAGAAGTATTCAAGCGTTGTTTCTAGACTGTCCCATATTTCATTTAATCGTAGGAAAATAATTTGAACGTCAAATTTATTTCACTGGCATTTGAAGGATAAGGATAAATCTTTAAAATTATTATTAAAAACATGATGATGTTTAAAAAAGTATTTAAATTTATTACAGTTTAATTTATAGATTGTTAAATAACTTTTAATAAAAATGATTAATCAATTTATTAAATATATATATATATATGACAATACGCAATGTAACTATTGAAAAGTGAGATTTAAACTATATTACTCCAATTACATTCCTTTCTAAAAATAATAATCAATGTTTTAAATAACCATTTATTTAATTACTTTTGCTAAAAAAATAATTTAATACATCTTAACTCTGTACCACGGAGGTGAAGGACACCATGTCCATTTTGTGAATAGAATTACCACCATGGTTTTGATGTTCTACAATGAAATTCATTTATGATGAGTAAAGAAAATAGGTATGGCTTTATATTCCACTGGCTCATATTTTTTATAGTAACTGGATATTAGTGCTCGACACTCCTATATAAATAAAAACAAATTGCACATAGAGGAACAATGTGCTAACTGTTGAAACAAAATGGACATGATGTCCTATGAGGGAAAAATGGACAGTTTATTGTTAATGTTGTAATGAGTCTGAAGAATGGACGATGAAACATACTTTTTATTATCAATATAAATTTATTATTTCATCCATTTTCAACATTTAGTTCAACCTGTTTCAATGTTTCTTATAATGATTTCTCCTACGCCATAATGGACTTGTTCTCCTCTATTCTAATAATATTTCTTCTTCTTTTGCAGATGCCACTATTTCAGTTTCTTTTCTTTTCTTTTTTCACTTTTTTCCCTTTTTTTTTTTTTACATTATGGATGATATTTTATTTTTTCTGGTGACTGTGTCGTCTAAATATTGTGCTTCGGAATATATATATACATATTTTTACTTTCCGAACACTATAGTGAGGAAAGTATTGTAATCATGTCAAAAATCCGAATTCGAGATTTTGATGTTTCTATACGTTTTGAGGTCCCCTGAGTCCGTTTTCACTATTTTTACGATGATGTATGTGTGTGTGTGTGTATGTGTGTATGTGTGTATGTGTGTATGTCTGTGAGTGAACACGCTAGCGTCTAAACGCTTTGTTCAATTAACCTGAAAGTTGGTACGCATATTGTAAGTCACCATAGTACGAACCCTATAGATTTTGGTGAATCTAGCACTTATAGTTTTTTTACAGGGACACAAAGAAAAATTCTTTATCATTATGGCCTATGGGAGCAAAATTTTAAAAGTGCGATAGCATCTAAACGCCTTATTCAATTGAGCAAAAATTTTATACACATATTATAGGTCACAAATATTCAATCTGTATAGATTTTGGAGAATCTAGCACTTATAGTTTTTTTACAGGGACACAAAGAAAAATTCTTTATCATTATGCCTATGGGGCCAAATTTTTAAAAGTGTGATAGCGTCTAAACGCCTTATTAATCTGAGCAAAAAATTTGTACACATGTTATAGATCACAGTTGAACTAACTGTATAGACTTTGGTGAATCTAGCACTTACAGTTTTTTTACAGGGACACAAAGAAAAATTCTTTATCATTATGGCCTATGGGACTAAATATTTAAAAGTACGATAGCATCTAAACGCCTTATTGAATTGAGCTGAAAATTTATATGAGTATTATAAATCACTGTTGCACTAACTATAAGCATTTTGGTGAATTTAGCATTTATAGGTTTTTACAGGGACACAACGAAAAATTCTTTATCATTATGATCTATGGGCTCAAAGTTCAGTAGCGTTAAATAAAACATCGTGTAATAGATGGAGAAAAATACTCAAACACTCTATTATGGTTTTCTCTCTTTTGTTTGTTTAACAACTCCTCTTTCTTTACTTTATCTACAAAACTGTTAATTACTCAATGTTCGGAAAGTCGAGTGGAGTCACTTCAGATTTTTTTTGTTAAGCGGCTTATAACTTTTATTTGTCTATTTTGTTCAACTTTATATATACATGTATACTGTTAAAAAAAATTTTTTTATAAAAACTAGCAAACCCATGCGAAACTTTCCCAGTTCTTTCATTCTTTCTTTCTTTTTTTTTTTTTTTTTTTAATTTGAAACACTTATAACTCTTATTCCAATTTCACCATTCAATTAAAATTTTAATTCACCAGAAGTAAAAAAAAAATTATTAGTTTTTGTGAGATGAAACACTAATGATTAGTTAAACCAAACCATTCAAAGAAAAGTTTCAAAATAAAATTCATGTTTGACGATCCATTTTTCATATTTTCCCAGCCAAGACAACTTTAATGAAGAACCCCTATGAAGAATTTAAAAAAAATTCCGCCATGTTGGCGAGACCCCTTTTATTTTATTTTATTTTTTTATTAATTATTCATTTTGGCATAATTTTTTGTTAAAAACACTTAATACCTATTTTGATTATACTTTCTATTATTACGTTTTACAGTCAGTTCATGAAAATATTCATATTTTGCGAAATTCCCTCCTCCTTCCCTCCTTTAAGAGCGGGGGGAGAGATTAAAAAAAAAGTTTTAAAGCATAGCTCAGCTTTAAATAATTTCAGGATCTTAATTTTTTGATGTGTCGGTTAGGTATGTGTATGCAACATGCAATATAAAGTAATTTTGGAAATTTACTTCCCCCCCCGCCCTTCCCTTTGGGGCGGGCGGGGCAAAACCCACATTTTGAAACTTAAATCCGTCCAAATTACCTAAGAATGCCGAATTTTGGTGTTTGGGTGTTAATTAAGTGTGCGAAATATGCACTTTGATGAGATTTTGTAAAACTTTCAATTTTAACCGCGAGTGAGAGGGAGTAAAGAGCAGGTAAGGGTCTGCCGAAGGCATTGGGGCTCCAGACTCGAATGTGACGAGCGGGAATACCGCTACAGAAAGTAGCAAGAACTTAAGATTTTGACGGATTTCAATGATTTTTTTTTTTTTTTTAGATATTTTATTATTAATGATATGCTGTTTTGGGGATTCATTTCAATATAATGGCCAGCGAAGCGGGCAAAGCCTGCTAGTTTTTATTAAATTGTATGATAAGCTTAAAATTTTGTTATTTATTATTTTATTAAATGTTTAGATTTTACATTGAATTGTCTAAATTTTGTTCCTATTAATGACAGTCAAACGAATCCTGATTTCCTCATTCGTTTTGTTGTGTGCACAGGAATTGTATGGTGTTGGATACGGGTGCTTCCTTGTTCTAACATTCTTCGCAGTTTTTATAAAATTATAATGTAAGGAGATTCTCTAAAAATTTTTGAGGGAGAATGGTACTCCTTAGAAAAATGATCTTTTGATACTAATAAATGTGAGAAAACATTCTCTCACTTTTCTTAAAAGAATGACCTTTGTCACCCTTTCCATAGCTATACTGCGTATTACCTCAAAAACAAATTGCTTTAATAAATTTATTAATTATTATACTTTTTACTAAAATATACAAATTTTTAATTTTAGAAAGTTTATTGAAGTATTTTGATGAATAAAAAATTCAGGTTTAATAATATTTCGATAAATATTACAAAACACCTTGATACAATTGTCATTATGATATTTCTCGAAGTAATTATTTTAGTAAATAATATCAAAAATCGTATTTTTTTTTCATTTCAGAAATACATAAAGTATAAAGGAAAGGAGTTATGCAGATGTTTAATGCATGTTTAATATCCTACAAAAGGTTATATTTTTATTATATTCATTTAAATGTAACATATGTAAAAATTTCATATACTTATTAATATTTTGATAATAATTAAAATCAGCTACAAAAATCACATTCCTAGACTAGCAACATTATACCGTTTTTTGAACAAACAGTTTTTTACAAAATTGTAGATTTGTGTACAAGAATTTAACTTTTGTTTTAAACGTGTTTTCTTGGGAAATATTTTTTCTAAGCCACTTGCTTTGAGAATCGGTTTTTAATAATATTTTTCTGATTTAAAAATAATATTATTGACTTAAGAATGTTCGCTAAAAATCGAATAATTTTATTTAGTCGATAAATAATGTAAAAACTGATAAATACTTTTTGTTTTATTTGTCAGTTGTATGTTACTGTTAACTGAGATAGAATACTCTGTAGTAATAGGGTAAAATATGTTGGCCTGCTATGCACACAAGCCAGGTTCGATTCTTGACGAGTTCTAAATATCGTTCCATCTATCCTCGATCTAGATCCATTGCGCAAAAATATTCAGCATTTTATTTTTTGTTTGAATAAACTAGTAATTACTGTTATAAAATACTGTTTGAAGCAAGAAACATCCCCGCTTGTAACTGACAGTGCATTTACATGGAATTACTCAAAAAATGCATATTTTATTCCTAAATTATTAACAATAAAAGGGAAATTACATTTTTGACGCACATTCGAAACTTTTAAAGAATTTGAATGCTCTATTAAATTTAGAGCAGTTTCTAGTTAAGTATAAAATGCAAATCAGAAATTCAAATTAATAACTACACAACTGCAATTCAAATTTTTGTCATAAAATTTTAATTTATTTATTCTCTCTCACATCCAAAAAATTCTGAAGTCTAACATAGTGAGTACATTCAATAATGGGAGTAATGTTGTGATAAATTCAGAAAATCGTGAAGTTAAAATTAACTTCAATATAATTTCTAATAAAAAATTCAAAAATCCAAATAATGTCATGTGTTTTTGGGGAATCACCAGGATTTTATTGCAACCCCCACCAGTTGGTGACCACTAACATAGAGTGGCTTATTTGCCTTTATTAAACAGTTTTTAAAGTAGCAGCAATTTTAAGCAAACACAATAAGTTTTTAGTGCCTCGAGAAACATGTGTGAGTCTTTAATTCCCTTTTCAAGACTTAAAAGGGAAAAATCTAAATTATTTAACGGATAATTAAACGGAATATAATTAAAAACAGATAAAGATATTATTTTCTGTTAGGTGGCAAATTTAAATCGAGTTTAAACTTGGCTTAAATCTTTACTTTCTTGATTGCACCTGTCCATTCAGGAAAGGATAAAAATTATGATGACATTTCTTACTGCGCAATTCTACTGCGACATTAACCCCATTCAACCTCAACCTGACTTCACCATTTCTCAATATCAAGCTAGATACGTCCTCACTTTGCTAATTGTTTAGTTTTTATTCGTAGTCAAACTCATAAGCTTTCAAATTTAAGGCCTTTCTGAGCAGTTTGTGCACATTTTTAGCAAAATGCCCAATGAAAGAAGCAGGAATATATATATATATATATGTATCTTTTATTCTGAAAAATAAGCTGCAAAATCAAATCGTGAGTTTTTTGCATTTTTAAACAGCTTAAAAAATCACATAATGAAAATGTAACATAATAACATAGTTAGCAAAATATAATATCTACAACATAAAAAAACATAAAACAATAAACACCTTCTTCATATTTTGTTTCTTTAAATAGGGTAATTTGTTTGTACTACCTATTTGTCTAATAACAGAACTGTTATAATTTGATGTTATTCTTGTTCATTTCAGATTTTTTTTGCGTATGCTCAAATGCTCCCTTTTATGTCATATAAACAGATTCTTGTGTTTTAATATATAAGTTTCTCTATCTAATACTATCTATGTTTCCGGACCTAACCAGGAACCATGCTACCCAAAAAGTTATTTTTATTTAATTTTACAAATTGCAATTTTGTAAGCATTAATGTAAAACATTATCTTTTGTTGAAAAAATATATGCTATTTTTAATTTTTTTCAAGTTATCATTATGTCCTAAAACTCTAGTGAGTCCTAAAATGTCGTCAATTGCTTATAGTGTAACACTGGTGCATTCGACGTGAAACTCCCACAATATCAACCTCAACCTAAAAAACTCTATATACAATTCCCTAACAAAATGTTGTATAACGGTGATATTTTCTTTACTAATATAAAAATATTATTTACGTAATGCTAAGAAAAAGTGACAGAGAACTGCATAATAAACAAGATAAATTTCGTCAATTTCATAAATGAGACGCAACAGAAAAAGTTCCTTATTTGTTACTCGGATAAAACTAGAGTAAAACTGTAATTACTAGTCTGACAAGAATGAAAATTATGCACTTTTTCTTTATTATTGTTATTTTTCATTTCGCTTTAATTAGGAGGTAGCGTTTATTTTCCATAAATAGACAAATAGTCGGCATTAACGAGAATCATGCTAATTTACTTTATATATAAGGAATAACTTTATAAGCAATAGGATATCGAAACGAGAAAAAGACATACACACAGAAAAATGAAAAATCGAAACTTGTCAAGAGACATGCCATCTTTGTGACACTAAACGTTTGTCAAGTACATTGACTAATTTGCACAAAATTACGCAAAATTTTAAACAATCAAAACACTACCTGACAATCCCATTTAGTCATGAGACACAAAAGTCGTTTTATTTTACCATGTATCTTTAATGTGTTTCGTCTGATGATCCGTTTTGCCTCTAAAACTTGTCAGATGACTAATTTCCCAGGTACAGTTTTCATTTTCCTCAAATTTGACCGGTTAGTCAGATGAGAGAATAAAAAAAAAAATGTCCCCGTTTTGTCAATTGACTAAGAAAAATTTGTTTGGCTAGTCCAAAAGTTAAACATTGTTCTTCTTCTTCTTTTTTTTATTTGTTATTTATTTTTTGTCTCCTGTTGACAACTTGTGTTAGTCAACCGAAACCGAAAAATAAACAAAAAACTAATCGCATTTGGCGGGATACTGCAATTGCCGTTAGAGTCATTTTCATTTTAGAAAGAGAACGAGAGATTTTTTAGTAATCAGAATCAGCGAATCGAGTTTAAAGCCAAAAGTAAGTGCTAAATACTTTATTTTATTGTAAGCTTTGTAAGAATAGTAAATTGTAAATTTGTAGAATTCTAAAGCTTCCGCAATCTTCTAACAATATGAATCGTAATTAGAATTTGTTCTAATTTATAAAGTTGTTTAAAATGTATAAAATTTAAAATACGTTATTATAAATCTAGTTTTACATATTTGTATTATAAAAGTAAGTATATTTAATTTGTCTAAGCTATAGTTGTTTACATACATTTTTAACATTAAGCTCATATTAATATTTTTATACACAGAATAGTAATGATTTATTTTTCCCTAAAGATGGTTCAGAAGGTATTTGGATTTCCAAAGGACGTCAATTTAAGAAAGATATAGAAAAATGCTATCCATGGGGATTTTGAAAGAAATCCAAATTTTAAGGTATGTTTTTTAAATTATCGTTTGCAACATTATATCTATCTTATTAGAACAATAAAAAATAATATTAATACTTTTTTTTATATTTAAACTTTTTAATGAGATAAATTAAAAAAATTTAAAGGTTTCTCGTTTATCTGTTATTATTTATTTATTTATTTATTTTTAATTCCTGTTCTAAATAAATAATTTTTTTAATTTAAATAATTTTGGCAAATGTTTGATAATAGTATGTAATAAAAAAATGACTTTTTTATTATTAAATTTTTGACACCAATTTTTTTTCAAAACAACTTTTAGCAAAAATAATATGAATTTGATATTGCATACTATATTCTGTTCTCAATTTAAAGTCAAATTGTTCTTGTACACAATATTAATTATTAGCGATAAATAATAAATATCTTGGTAAATAAATACATATATATATATATTCAACTTCAAGTTATTTGTTTCATTCAAATGATTGATGATTGTAGTAAAAGGTTGATATTTTTAGTTATTAAAAATTTGATATCATATATATATATATATATATATTTCTTTTTTTTTTTTTTTCAAAACAAATTTAATCAAAAATAATATGAGTTTAAATTATTAGATACTGTATTCTCGATTCAAAATCAAATTGTTCATGCGCAGCATATTAAGTATTCGTGATAAACAAAAGATATCTTGTTAAAAATATGTACTTAATTTCATGTTATTTGTTTCATTCTTAACACATTTAAATTTAAAAACTATTTGGTATGTCAATTTAAACAACATTTTTTTTCTTTTAACTATGCTCTATAAATTAAGTAATTCTTGCAAACATTTAGTTGTATACTCTATTTCCACAATAACTTAAAATTTATTTTGATTTTCTTCTACATATATAAGAATGAAGTACTGGATTTTTCAAAATTTTCTTTTTCTGGCTTTTGGTGCATTTACAAATTTGAGATTTCCTTAAACTCGATTAAACTATTTTTAGGAGATGTCTATCTGTGTATAATCAAAATTTTATGTTTTGGGTGCTGTATCTCACAAAATAATGAACAGAATTGTACAAAAGTTTATATTTGGATGCACTTTCAGATAAATTCGTGCTGAATAGCTTTTGGTACATATCATCTAAGAAGTGGCGCTACTATGCTGCAATTTCCCACAATTAAGGAAAGACTATATCTTAGCTTCTATTGTGTAGAACTTCACATAACTTAATGTTCAAATAGTCGATTGGGAAAGACTATGTTTATTCAACTTAGGTGCATATCGGTCATCAGGTAATGCCAGTATGTTGCAATTTTTCACATTTAAGAAAATGCTGTAACTGAGCTTCTGTGATATATAAATGCACTAAACTTGATATGTGCAACAGCCATTATGAACTATTATGCTGATTTAATTTGGACGCATATCGGCCGACAGGTGACGTTGGCATGGTGCAATTAACTCTATTTATAGGAGAGCCATATCTCAGCTTCTATGATATGTATGTGCACCGAATTTGATATGTAAGGTGTATGTCATACATCCAAAAACTATGCCAAACTAGCTTTTTAAAAACTATGCCGAATCAGTTTGGGTGTACATCAGATGACGTGCCGCGCTACTATTACTCTTTGTAAATTTCCAGATAGTTATAGTATCTCAGCATCTATTTGTTAAATTAGTTTGTAAAATCTTTATTTGTGAGAAGCTGTGTTAATTACTTTGTGCATTGTAACAGATATATGGTGCAATAATATTAAATAATAATAGAAGAAAATTTTGTAATGGCTACAGCATATACTAATTTTAGATATAGTGGGTTAAATTTATGTTAGTAATTTGCAACTGGTAATTATGAATGATTTACTTATAAATTGTCAAATATAGTTCCCCCAGAAAAAATTTTAAACTCATTAATACGTAACATTTTTCTCCACAATAGTATCATGACACGGTAAAGGTATATAAACTTTATCATTAATGGTATAAATGGCAAACATTTCCAATTTAACAATAAAACTTTTTTTTAATAATTTACAACAAGTAATTTAAAATACTTTATTTAAGTGGGCATAAAACTTACAAAACTTTAAATTGACACCATAAAAATAAAATATCTCGCAACAATTGTTTCGGGTCTAAAGAGCACACGACCCTTCGTCAGGCACCCAAAGTAGGCACGAGTGCAGCAGTCAAAGTGGTGATGCACGGCTTTGACTGCTGTACTCGTGCCTACTTTGGTCGCCTAACGAAGGGTCGTATGCTCTTTCGACCCGAAACCATTGTTGCAATTTATTTTATTTTTTTTTTTTTTATGGTGTTTATTCAAAGTTTTGCAAGTATTATTTTGCAACGCTAGTTCTGTGGTGAGAATAATTGATAAACCTTTTTTCATTTTCTTTCTGTTTTTTCTCTCTGTGTTTGTTTATCTTCGATAGCGCACATTCGATCTAGTACGACTGCAATTCACAGCTATCGTACTGCTCACCTTTCAAAATATTTTTTACAATTATAAATCTAAATTTCTAGGCATATTTATAACTCTGTAACTAATTTAAACATTATACACATGCTAGACATGTATCGGAGTTCCCTATTCGTATCCAGAAAAATAGATCCGTATTTGTATGGATCTGTTTTCTTTTTTTCAACGAAACTAATATGTATCTTTTGTAGAAATTGTATGAAAATTAGAAAAGTATTATAAATCTTTTTTGACTGTTATTAATATATAAATTGAATAAATACAGTATAACCTCGTATTTACATCCTGGAAATTGAAAAGATTTCGCAATTTACATTTTTTTTTTTTTTTTTTTTTTTTTTTTACTTTATTCTATATTCAATAGAAGAAAGTACTAGATTCATAAAAATTTTCGACTTCCGTTTTTCGATGAATTTGCACGTATTGAAAGTTCCAGAACACGATTTGACTATTTTTAGAAAATATTAGATATGCCTCTGTGTGTGTGAGAGAGACAAAAATTTTGTGGCGACTGCAACTCTGGAACTACTGCACGTAATTACATATAAATTTATATGTA
Source organism: Salticus scenicus (assembly GCA_963930645.1). NCBI lineage: Eukaryota > Metazoa > Arthropoda > Arachnida > Araneae > Salticidae > Salticus > Salticus scenicus. The sequence continues at coordinate 245,623,369 of OZ005652.1, forward strand.
AATGCACCTTGACATAAATTAGTGCCCATCCATCAAGAAATGGCACTGGTATACAGCGATTTCTAGAGACCATACATTAGGAAACTATATTATACAGGGTCTCTAGCGATTTCAACAATTTAAGGGAATGCTATGTCTCATGAACTACTGCAGAGAATTGCATATAAATTTATATGTAGATGCACCTTGACATAACCTAGTCCTTATCAGCTTTTTATGTCAATTTCTCAAAAGATGGCGCTGCTATACAGTGATTTTCACAATTCAAGGGAAGGCTATATCTCAGGAACTACTACACATAAATTTATATGTGGATCTACCTCGAGATAAATTATTGTCCTTCCAGTTTTGGTATCAATAATTCAATAGGTGACGGTGCTATATAGCGATTTCCATAATTTAAGGAAAAGAGATATCTCAAGTTCTATTGCGTACAATAATAATAATAAATGATATGGGAAAAGACCATTATCAGACATTATGCTAATTCAATTTGGATGCATATCGGCCAATAGGTGGCGTTGTTGTACTGCAATTTTCCCCTAGAACGGAAAAGCTATATTTCAACTTCTATGGTGTATAACTGTACAAAATTTGATATGTGAGATAACCATTATGAAAACTCATTTTTTAATATATTATTTATAGAGAATAAAGCTGTCTTTCTTTGTACTTTCAATGCAATTTTTCTCTAAGATGAAAATCGTATGCATTCAGTATGGTAGGTAATTTAAATAAATAAGAGCTTTAATAAATTATTTGTACTGAGCGAATTTGTATTAGAAAATATAAAAAGAAAGTCTTGTGGTGGCCACAACATACTTTTTTTTTTGTTGTTGTTGTTTTAAATACCTTTATTTTTAATAAAATTCAATCCTCGCTTTTATGTGAACGAAATTTTCAATTTTTCTCCATTTATACTTGTATATACAGCAAATATAGAGGAAATACTTGTCGTGATTTCATTTAAAGCTATTATGTTGTGACCACCGCAAAAATTTCTTCTATATTTTCCTATAGGAAAATTCATTCGCCCAGTAAAAATATTTTCTTAAAACTGTTATTTATTAAAATTATCTACCATAATGAATGCAGATAATTTCATTTTAGAAAAAACTAACACTAATAATAAGAAAAGAAAGACAGTTTAATTCTCTATAAATAAAGTCTTAAAAATGCTTCTTCATAATGGTTACCTCATATATCAGGTTTTGTACAGTTATATGACACAGAAGTTGAGATATAGCCATATCCTGTTCTCTAAGAAAATTGCAGTATACCAGCGCCACTTATTGGCTGATATGCATCCAAATTGAATGTCACATAATGGCTACGTTGATACCTGTCAAGTTTTGTTTGATTATACACAACAGAACCTTGGATACAGCCTTCCCTGAAAACGCGAAAGTCGATGTATAGCTGCACCAACTGTTGAGCATTTGACAAAAAATATTGGTGGGCACTAACTTACGTCAAAGTTTATCTGCATATAAATTTATGCAAATTCGTTTAGTAGTTTCTGCGATATAGCCTTTCCTAAAATTGCGAAAATCGCGGTCTAGCAGCTCCACTTGTTGAGCAAATAACACCAAAAGTTGATAGGCACTAACTTAGGCCAAGGTACATCTGCATATAAATTTATATGCAGTTATCTACAGTAGTTCCTGAGATACGTTGCCACAAAATTTTTCTCACACACACAGACACATATTTTTCTAAGAATGGTCAAATCGCGTTCTGGAGCCCTCAAAACGTGTAAATCCATTGAAAAGCGGAAGTTGAAAATTTTTACGATTGAAATACTTTCTTCTATTGAATACAGAAGAAAGTAAAAAACAATATAAAATAAACACATTTAGGAAACTGATTCCATCAAGGCAGATAATAATAATATTCTATCTTTATCGTCTTTCTAGAACAAATAAAATCAAAGCAGATGTTTAATTTCGAATCATATATATCTGTGCAACCCAAATTATTATAGTAAATAAACATTCCGATTCCTGTCGAACAAATGCAATAAATAAAGATACTTTTTTTTTTTTTTTTTTTTTTTTTTTTTCAGAATATAAGCATTAAACAATGAACTATTATCACTGACCTTGAAACACATTTTTGCAATCTTGAAGTTCATAACTCACATAAGTGTTTAATCATTATTATTAGTCTTTTTTTTTTTTTTTTTTTTTTTTCAGATTTTTGACGCAATACAATTAGTAATTACATCTTTTTTTTTTTTTTTTTTTTTCTTGTATGTTCAATCGAAGAAAGTATTGGATTTGTAAAAATTTTCGACTTCCGGTTTTCGACGGATTTGCAAGTTTTGAGAGGTTAGGCCACGATTTGACCATTTTTAGAAAATGTCTTGTCTGTCCGTCTGTGTGTGTATGTATGCGTGACAAAAATTTTGTGGCAACTGTATCTACGGAACTACTGTTCAGAATTACATATAAATTTATATGTAGATGCACCTTGACCTAAATTAGTGCCTATCAACTTTTGGTGTCAATCGCTCGAAAGGTGGAGCTGCTATGCAGCGATAGCATTTATAATATGGTTGTCAACTTTCAAATATGCTTAACAATAGTGTTCTAACAGGGATATATTCATTAAAAAAATAATAATTCAATAAAAAAATCAATAAATCCAGATCGATTTTAAAAAGAATCTCGTGCTTGCTTTTCTAAAGTAATCATACGAATTATAAGGTATGGTGTTATGACAATATATATATATATATCATCATTACCAATTTCAGCCTCTATCAAACCACTGCAGGATGAAGGCCTCTGCTAGGCGATTCCAAACTGCCCTGTTTTCGCACGCACACACACAAACACACACACACACACACACACACATATATATATATATATAATAATTTATGCATAGATTAAGAAAGGTTTTTGATAGAATATTTCGTCTCCTTATTGATTTATTTGATTTCCAATGAAGCCATCTATGGTATATGCAACTTCTTAATTGAATGCAACCTATGCAATGAGGTGAAATTTACACCTCATATAACGTATTTCTTAGTAATGTCCTGATGTCTTTTTTTTCTTTTTCTTTTTTATTTAAGGTTTGTGAGCTCTATTTTAAATCTGATGGAATTATACAAACAATAATTTATTTTGATGAAAAAGAAGGAAAGTTATATCAAGTCCCAAGAAATAAACCAATTGTTAAAGATGGTGCTATTCCTACAATTTTCAGCGGCTTGCCATCATTAGGGATAAACAAAAATTACGTTTTATTACCTAATTATAATTGTGCTTTTATATTATTATTATGATTAATTTTTATGTAAATTATGGAGCAATCTTCTTCATGTATATGAAACATTTATAATTTTCAATAAAATTATTTTTATCTTGATTTTTGTCTTTTATGTATTATTTCAATTGCATAGTTTTTATGAAGGAGAAATCTTATTTAAATAAGCCACATAAATTCTTGATTTAAGAATGCTGAAAGTAATGTTATCAGGTAAGTGAGAGTTATTTTGGATGATCAAATACTTATAAATTATTGTTATATATTAAAATTTCTCTGGGCATAAAATTTACAGAGATGATTAAAAATAAAAATTCTTATTATATATGTTAACGTGTTTTTTTATGCAAATTTTATGTCCACCCTCACCTTGAAAAAAAAAAAAAAAAAAAAAAGTATATCATTAATATTTATGATTTTAAAACATTAAATAACCTGAAATTTGGAGTTCGATGTTATTTATAGTTTAGTACATTGTATCGTCTATACCATGCATATTGTTTATATTGCCTGTATCAATTGTTAAAGCACATTGTATCGTCGTACTTATCTGTAATTTTAATCAGGTGGAAAAAATCCATTATTTAAAAAAATATTTACATATATTCAGGTGGCTTAAATATTAAAAAAAGGAACTTAAAAAAAACAAAGTTTACATTTATTTTTGTAACCACAGCGTATAAAATGAAAGCATCGATGAGAATATATATATATATATTTCTAAATCCATATATGAGGATGTGCATAAAAAGTGGACTAAATCATGTGGCGCCACAATCCTCTTGGAATGCCTTGATAAAAAAGTGTTGGATAAATGCGTGCGTTAATGATGAATAAAGGTAGGGAAGAATGATTAAACTAGCAAATTCTTTGTTTCAGTAGTTTGTTAAATTTCCAGTATTCATAGCTGCTAACTTTTTTAATTGATTCCGGAATGTTGTTAGTATATCGCCCTATCTTCAAACCATATTCTTTGAGGAGTAATTATCTTCATATTTAATTGTAATTACATGCTAAAGAAAATTATTCTATTAAGAATATGGTATGAAGAAAAGGGCAAATGTTAACAACATTCCGGAATAAATTGAAAAAGTTGGCAGCTATGAGTATTTTATTCCAGTTGATGGACAAGTAATATTTTTCAGAAAAGTTTTTAAATATTTTTTCAAGGTTGAACATTTAAAAGGGGAGGGGGGATTAAACAATTACAAAAGTAAAGAGGTTAAAACTAACATCAATGCTTTTTTAAAAGCCCCTGCAAACAAGTATGAGGCCACTTCCTCATAAAATATGAGGGATTTTAATCTATTAAATTTTTTTGATTAATCTCCCTCAAATATTATGAGACAGGCTAGTGAAATATTTTTTTCGGGATAAAATTCCTCCACAAATATCATGAAGCAGCTTAGTCAAATAGAGACTAGTTTTCCTTTTCAAATATTACCAGACAGATTAGTCAGGTAAATAGTCTTGACTATCCTGCCTCTTCAGATATTCATTGAAAATTGACTAGCTTGCTTCGTAAAATACCTGTTGGCTGCTGACTAATCGTCTTAATCAAGTGCAGATTCTGACTAACTTGCCTTGTCTGGCAACTGCGGTTGTTGACTAACCTTCCTGGTCTGATAATTATGATTATCGACTAGCCTTCTTTGTCTAATAATATTAACCTTCCTAGTCTGGAGTAGTGTTTTGGTGACTAGTTTAGCAAGTACACTTTTCAGTTTTGGTGACTAGTTCAGCAAGTACACTTTTTAGTTTTGAAGACTAGCTCAGCAAGTACACTTTTCAGTTTCGGTGACTAGTTCAGCAAGTACACTTTTCAGTTTTGGAGACTAGTTCAGCAAGTACACTTTCTGGCTAGTCAGGTATTTTGGTTAGTCAATTCTGTATTGTCAGCTGAGCATTTTGGCAGGTCACTGTGACCAATTTATTTTTCTGTGTGTATTTGTTCATCAGGGAATAACTGGAACTGTAGAGTCGAATGATAAACTGGAATGAAATATAGATGTGAGATTTAAAGATAAATGCGACACTAAAAATAATTAACGACATTCACAACTTTTATTTAACAGCAGTAAAAGTGTTAATACTGATAATTTTACAATCTATATAAATTTAATGCAACCAGAGTGCAATCTATTAATATAATTTGCAATAGAGGTGATGATTCCGGTTCGTACTCATCTTTATTGCAAGTTGCCTGTTATATGAGGAAAGGGCACGTTTACAAACAAAAGAGCCTTTATTCAATCTTTGGCACTCACGAGTGGCAAAAGGACAACCTTTATTGGTGGAAATACCAATGTTTTGCCCTGAATAGAATGTTTTGCCCTGAGCGTTACGTCACCTGCGCTTTCCTCATACTTTAGTAAGTTTTAAAAAATCTAATTATCCGACAGATTCAGAAAAATCACCTCTTTCATTTGGTACCTTAATTGTAACGATGTTTTGATTAGATATTTTAAAATTAATTAAAATATGAAAATAATAATCTGATAATGACTTCAAAATTGGACATTCAAATTTATAATTGTTGATAAAAAAATTTACCACTTTTTTTTTTTTTTTTTTTTTGTAAGCATAAAATGAAATGTGCTTTCACGCGAAAAAAAAAAATATATATATTAAAAAATGTTAAATTTGCTCATGCATATAGAAAAATTAAATATGGAGCAAAAAAAACAACCATAACCTTTTTTAATATACTTCAATTTTAGATTTTTTTCTTTTTTGTTTTGTTTAGTATGTTTTTGGCACGGGTGAATCGCGCTTGCCATGAAAGCTAATTCATTGATAATCCTCGGTACTATTTTAAAATTTTAATGCTAAAATAGATCAGACATTTTTCGCCAAGGACTCTATTTTTGTGAAAGCCACTTTAAGCCAAACAGCGCACCAAAAATATAAATAAATTTTAAAATATTGAAACACAGAAAAGAAAGAAAAGAAAAGAAAGAAACAGAAGAAATACTCGCATAAATTATGTATTTTTGTCTAAAATGGCGATTAAAATTCAAAAGTCGACAAAGGGAGCTATATTAAGGCTGTACTATGATCAGATTTACATATTTAAATAATTATTTATTTATTTTTCTATATACTAAATACTGTTAACTAATTCAACTACTATTATAATCACAAAAAAATAATTGTCTCGCGCGATAGATATAGCCCATCATAGCATATTGTAATATTATATTTGGCGAAAAATTGTTGTCATTTTATAGTTGATCGAATAAATCAAATAAATATAGAAAATAACATGAAAGAAAATATTATGTACACCACTTATAGTGTTGTTCATATGTAACTGGAATTCAAATACAAAATTGCTACTTCAATTTTTTCGATACTGTTCGTTTCGAAACTGTTATCTGATTAGCACTCAAATGGAATATCACTGGCAAGCTATAATCACAGGCAATAGGGACAGGTACCCGAGAGTCTGCGAATGAGTGGGTCGCTGACAAAGGCAGCGGGGACAGGAAGCGGGCTTTTGAGCAGTTTCATGATTTTTTTTAAATTTTATTTTTGTTTATAAAGCGATATAGAAAAGAGTTTCCTTTAAATATAGTAAAAACGAAGCAGGCAAAGCCTTCGTTGATTCACTACTTTAATTGATTTCACTTTCCGTCATTTTTGACAGGGTTGTATACTAGTGTTTAATAATTCACGAAACTTAAATGAAGCCTCTCTTTTGAGGTTCAAAAAGTTATTGGTGTCCAGTTTTGCCAAACTTAGGGTCATTTTCATTCAATAATCACCAATAATTTTGAGGAATGATGTTTGTTTTACATGGTAGATGATTAATCTTTGATTTGATTAAGAAAACGTTGCAATAAAAAATTAGTGAAAGATATTGAATAAAGGGTCCATAAAATAGTCAGCGCTCTTGGTGTCTGTATGTATGGCAGTATAAATGTTTTTATAAATTTAAAAGAGAAATTTATGCGTGAAATGAAAATTTGTGCATAGTAAATAGACAATAAGACTTCTTCACACACCATAAATTTAAGCCAGCACAACCGGTTTCGAAAGGACGTAGCCATTCTTCATCAGGTGCAAAAAAACACGTGCTACTGCCTTGGAGCAAAAGCAAGACTGAAAGCAGGGCAAAATCCAGAGGGGGAGGAGCAACACAAACAACCAATAGGAAGGACCAATCAGAGAGGAACACACATGCACACACAAAAACAAAAGAAGGGAGGGAAGGAATAAACAATTAATTTTATTTTATTTTTCATTAATTTTATTTTTTATTTTATTTATTTTTTAATTAATATTATACTAATAAGTAAATTTAATAAAATTTATTATTATTATTATTATTATTTTATTTATTTAATTAGAATTATTTAATTATAACTATTATTATGTTATAAACATAATGAAGGAAATTATTTAATTGGATTAAACAAATTTTTCCAGGCTGTAGACAGCAAAGTGAAATCAGATTTTTCATTGACAATTTTATCACGATTAAGGTAAATAGCTAAATTTTCCAAAAAATCCAGTTCGGAAACGCGTTTGGCATGAAAGATAATTTTGGCACTCTTAAAATTAAAACTATGATCAAATTCCCAACTGTGCTTCGCAATGGAAGATTTAGAAATTTCTTGATTAACAACATACCGAGAATGTTCCCGTAAACGGCATTCAAGATTTCTTTTTGTTTGACCAATATAAGATAAATCACAATTATTACAAGGGACATTATAGATACCCCACTTATGAAGCTCGGGAACAGGGGATTTAGTTGAAGGGAATTGGAATTTATTCCCAAAATTAAGAGAATAAATTCCAATTCCCTTCAACTAAATCCCCTGTTCCCGAGCTTCGTAAGTGGGGTATCTATAATGTCCCTTGTAATAATTGAGATTTATCTTATATTGGTCAAACAAAAAGAAATCTTGAATGCCATTTACGTGAACATTCTCGGTATGTTGTTAATCAAGAAATTTCTAAATCTTCTATTGCGAAGCACAGTTGGGAATTTGATCATAGTTTTAATTTTAAGAGTGCCAAAATTATCTTTCATGCCAAACGCGTTTCCGAACTGGATTTTTTGGAAAACTTAGCTATTTACCTTAATCGTGATAAAATTGTCAATGAAAAATCTGATTTCACTTTGCTGTCTACAGCCTGGAAAAATTTGTTTAATTCAATTAAATAATTTTCTTCATTATGTTTATAACATAATAATAGTTATAATTAAATAATTCTAATTAAATAAATAAAATAATAATAATAATAAATTTTATTAAATTTACTTATTAGTATAATATTAATTAAAAAATAAAATAAAATAAAAAATAAAATAAAATTAATTGTTTATTCCTTCCCTCCCTCCTTTTGTTTTTGTGTGTGCATGTGTGTTCCTCCCTGATTGGTCCTGTATGATGCTTCCTATTGGTTGTTTGTGTTGCTCCTCCCCCTCTGGATTTTGCTCTGCGTTCAGTCTTGCTTTTGCCTCCAAGGCAGTAGCACAAGACCTTAGTTCGCGCCCCTCACAAATGCTCCAGCTCCAAGCTCCGACGGCTCCAACTTGCTCCTTCTAATGCGCATTCTGAATTCATCATATCATTTGCGCTATCCGCAGCGATTAATTTAAATAAACATTTCTATAAGCTAAAACCATTTTTTTATTTTTATTTTTCTTTCTTTCTTTTCTTTATTTATTTTTTATTAGAAAGTTTTTATTCAAAGTTCATTTTTATAAAGTTAACTTACATTAATTAAAAAAAGGGGAAGGGGTTAAGAAATGATTTAAAGCGATATTTAAATTTTTTTTTATATAATATGAAAATATTTATAGGAAAATGTTTGCAGAAATTTTTATTCAATAATCTTATAAAAAAACATATTTTTATTTTTTATAATTTTTTTCCCCAGATCTGTTTAACATTTTTAAAGATATATTTTTAAAATAACAGAAATTGATAAGACATGAAGATGAGCTTGAGCTTATAACTTAAAATCAGGTTTATTAACATCTGTGTTTTTCTTTATATTATTTTTGCACATGACATATTTAATATGTTGTTTTAAAATTGATAGAAAATAATTAATGAGATAAATCTAAATTACACATGTACATTTTTTTTTTTTTTTTTTTTTTTTTTTTTACTTTTTATTAATATTGTTTGTTATTGTTACCAGTTTATTTTTACATAAAAAACTAGTATGTTGTGGCCACCACAAGACTTTCTTCTATTTTTTCCTATACAAATTCACTCAGTAACAATATAAAAAAAAAAAAAAAAAAAAAAAAAAAAAAAGAAGAAAAAGTATTTTTTTTTCCAAGGTTTTTTTTTTGTGTGTGTGTGTGCTAAAAGTAAAAAAAAAACGAAAACTTTGTTTTAAAGTATCATATAATTATGGTTCAACCATTCGTTTTAAAGGTATTGACGAGACCTTTCAAAAGATACCCACCTTGAAAATTTACCCCCCCCCCCGGGGGGTAGAGGTACTTCCCCCGAGGGGGGAAGCAATGCCCCCACATGCACAATTTTTTTTCCTAATTAACTACTACTATTATTAATAATTCATATTAATTTTACAGTCACTGGTTAAGAATAACTCTCATTATGTACATTTATACGAAATTTTGTCCTATACTGCCATGTTAAAAATTTAGAAAAAATACGATCACAGCGCCTCCTGTCGTTCGATTGATCCCCAAATCGAATCAGCACCAGTTTATGTCAGGGGCCAACTAAATATTAAGTTTGGTTAAATTTCGTTAAAAAAAAAAAAATCTATAACTTTGTTTTAAATTATCACAGATTTATAGTTCAACCATTCGTTTTAAAGGTATTGATGTGACCTTTCGAAAGATACCCATCTTGAAAATTTACTCCCCTAGGGGGGTTGACGAGGCTCCTACACATACAAAAAAATTTTCCCAATTGACTATCTGTATTATAAATAATTCTTGTACATTGCATAATGATTAGTAAAAAATAATTCTCTTTATGCATATCTATACAAAATTCTGTCTTATATCACCATGTTAAAAATTTAGAAAAAGCGGGATGGCAACGCAACCTGTAAGACAATTTTTACCAAAAGTTGATAGGCACTAATTTATGTGAAGGTGCAACTACATACCAATTTGTATGAAATTCTGTGCAGTAGTTCCTGAGATACAGTTGCCACAAAATTTTCTCATACACACACACACAGACAGACTGACAGACAGACATTTTCTAAAAATGGTGAAATCGTGTTCTACAGCTCTCAAAACGAGTAAATCCATCAAAAACCCGAGGTCGAAAATTTTTACGAATCCAATACTTTCTTCTATTGAATATAGAAGAAAGTAAAAATAGTTAATTTTAAAATTATGCTACATTAACTTTGCAAATTTTGAAGAAAAATAAATTTAAATATTCAGCTATGCATAAATGCATTTTCCTTAGACACAGAAAAATTTAATATTACCATAATTTTAATATACTGGTATTTAATTTTACGAAGAATTAATTCACATACTCATACCAATATTTATCAAAATTTTATTAGATTTGGAAAGTACTTAAGGTTGTGGGTATTAAGGCCGAATGACTGCTCTGGGGTCTTAGGCCTATGAATGGAATGCCCTCCGTGGGGGGTCTTTCTAAATGGTTCTAAACTATACAAGTTTTAGAGAAATCTCTGAACGACTAGGACGATGAGCGCGACCTGGGATCTAACCCGGCACCTCACGTTTGCCAGCTTCGAGCGCAGAACCACTCGTCCGCTGTAGGCTTGGAAAGTACTTAAGGAAATACTTCACATTATTTAACACATAACCTAACCCAATCTTATTCTGTGGAGAAATTAGTCTTGTGAGCTACTCATTAACAAGTGTATTTTTTTACGTTTAAAAAATTCACAATTACAAAATACATAACCGTTCAAATGTTCTTATTTTTACAAAAGTTGATTTTTTAATAAATCATTTAGATGCTATGAAGTGCAAAAAAAATGTTTTAATTTATTTTTCGCATTTTACAGCTTACACAATCTCTAATATATATATATATATATATATATATATATATATATATATGTATATTTATTTATTTATTTATTTATTTATTTTTTGAAAAATTATAAACATTTTATCAGTTGTGAATTTTCTAAATGTGAAAATGGAATTAAAAATTGTTACGATTTGTATATATTAACTCTTTTTATGTAATTTCATTCATAGAGCTTTAGTCAGGTTATAAAATGTTAATTTTCTGCATTTTGTCTAGCTTGTTTTCACATTAAAAGAGCTTATTTTTTTGTAAAAACCCGTTTAAAAGCTTCACCAGGGCAGGTAATGTCCTTGCCGCTAAATTTGGTCACTTTATCAATCCTTGGTGACATTCGCTAGAAAAATCCCTTATTATCGATATACCGAATTATCTAAGCTCTGTCTCAATTAGTACAAAAGTTACTAAAAAATTCTCATGTTGTACAGATATATGAAAAAATTGCATCGAGGCCAGTCAATTTTTCTCCAAGCAGTTTACTGGGATTGGAAAGAAATCCCTGACTGGATGGGAGCGCGAAGTCTGCGCGCATGCGCATTAGAAGAAGCAAGTAGGAGCCGTCGGAGCTTTTAGCTGGAGCAATTGTGAGGGGCGCGAACTAAGGTCTTGTGGCAGTAGCACGTGTTTTTTTGCACCTGATGTAGGAAGGCTACGTCCTTTCGAAACCGGTTGTGCTGGCTTAAAATTTATGGTGTGTGAAGAAGTCTTATTGTCTATTTATCGTTTGTACACCAGTTTTGCATTTAGTTTTGGTTTATGTGCATAGTGTTTCAAATATATATATTTCTTTATTTACTGTAGAATATTTATTATAAAAAAATCACAAGATCAAAACATTTTCAGCTAATAGATATTTCATAGGAATTTTCCAATTCGTACGTATCAAGCAATCAAGGATTTCGTGAAAAAACAAATAAAAAAAAATTAAAAAAACCGTCGTGAAAGAGTAACTTATGACGTCAATCCATCTTTAAAATCTTGGAGAAATCAGTAGCCAAAGGTTGAGTCACTTTGCTTTTACGAGGATTTGGCTCTGAATTTCAGCTGTTCCCAAAATTAAGAGAATAATAAGGGGGTTTTCTCAATATTTAATTCCAATCATCGGAAACTGTATTACCATTCATTGAATCAAAATAAAAATATGAGTAAAACCCTTATATTTTTTATAGAATGGAGAAGAAAGCTTATTTTTTACCAACTATGTGAAAAATACCAGAGCCGGGAATCGAATCCCGGGACTTCCGCTTCACGCGCGGATTCTCTATCAGCCTGCTACTCCATTCTATCAAAAATGAATTTTCGAGGTTCTTAAGAATTTTCTAAATTGAAAACCCTTTATAGTTTATCTTTTTTTCGAGAGAAACTGAATAGCAGTTCATTCTATCGCGTACAACTTTTTGAGTTTACTCCATACATGTTTGGGGTTTTTATATAAGTAGCTCAATACAATTTGCTATTAAATTATGTAAATGAAATTTCGCTGAATCTTACGCATAGGCAGTTAAAAATTATTTAGTAAAAATACTCATATTTCATTAGATTGATAATTTTTTTCATTCTGATTGCAGTATGCTGCGTCTAATATTGTATGTCAAGTTTTCCGAAAAAGGCTTTGTACTGGGTTTAATACCTGACGTATTATCGCTAAAAAAGCAATTTTTTTTTTTTTTTTTTTTTTTTTTTTTTTTTTGCAGGTTTTTAAAGAAACCTTTAAATCTCCCTGATTACACGAGGTAGAGACATAAAAATTTATACAGATAACTAACTTACCCGTCGTTCGTTGGCGAGGTCTCAGAAGAAAGGAAACTCGTTATGATAACATTCAGTTTACACTGTGTCATTTTTATTGAAACTAATTCATTTTCGTATGGAAAACATTTCAAAGTGATGTTTTAATTCTGTTTATTTATTGGAGTGCTTGTGGATACACCATATTTTTTGTTTTATCGTCTGGTTCATACACATGCAAATAAGAAGAATTTCCGATTTGTGATCTGGCCACATACAGAAGTACGGTGCAGTGATTGTCCTTGTGCTTTGTTGATGGCCATTGCAAAAGCGAGTCGCACCGGAAACTGTAAACGTTTGAATTCAAATGGCATATCTGTTCGGATCATTGAAATACCTGGCAACAATACATTTTCCCCTTTGAATTTCCCATTAAAAATTGTATCTTCGGTTACATTTTATTTATAATCTTTTTCACCAAATATCTTGTACCGTTGCAAAGTCATGGTGGCTTGATGTTTCGGAGTAGAATGTTAGGCAGCGAATTTCCTATGTTAAAATGTGCGGTGGCATACCTGGCAAATTAAGAATTCTGTGAATTCAAGAATTCCGTTGTGTAATTGCCAACTTTGTCTTGATTCATCACAATATCGATGAACTTATACGTTGTCGCTTCGCTTGGTATTCCGTTTGAATGCTGAAATTGATGGCAATGACATCGTTGTTTATAGCTGCTAATACAGCACGTGAACTGAGTCATTGAGGATTTTTGTAATTCCATGTAATTTTTGGGAAAATCTTTTGAATCAATTCGTCTTTGGTTGATGTTATCTTACAAAAGTTTGTTGGTAATGTGATACATTGTATAGATCTGTCGATTGCCACCTTCCCATTCTAAATACCCAGGAATTATTTTGCGAAACGCTCGGTGTATGCACCATTTTATAGTTGAACATGCATATTGGTTTTCAAAGACAATTTCTTTACATGTCGCCATAGAACTGATGATTTGAAACGTGCATTAAGTTCATCAGCGGGTGTTGAACGTGGTGTAACTGGTAGAATTTGTCGAAAATGACAGAAAATAAAATGAGTGCTTCACTGAATGGCTGTTCATTTCCCCTCAAATCTTGCAGCGTATGATTAAGCACTTCCAATGCTTTTTTGTGAACCATTGTGCACTCATCCTATATGATAAGTTCACATGTTTGGAGAACTCTGTCCATTCCGGAATTTTTGGTGATATTGTATGATGGCGTCTCAGTGGTTTGCAAATTCAACGGCAATTTCAGTGTTGAATGTGCTGTTCGACCACCATCGAAAACTGTTGCTGCAATTCCAGATGATGCAATTGCCAGAGCAATTTTATTCTGCGATCGTATAGTTACCGAAATGAATGAAATAAGAAAAGTTTGGCCTGTACCTCCATGTGCATCTATGGTGTACAATCAGCCGCTTGGATTTGTAATTGCTTGCATGATTGTGTCCTATACAATGCGTTGTTCTGGAACCAATTTCGGAAGGTTATTTTCAACAAATGTATCCAAATCATCGATATCGAAGTGTGTTTCACGTTGCAAATCACGATCATGAGCTTCATTTGCAGATCGATTCGGTGCACACGTTCACAATTGCACCAATACTTTGTTAGCAATTGACAAGCATATATTCTATATCGAAACCAATGCCACATTATACACGTTTGGTGGGAATTTCATGTCCAGATTCGTTGCTTGCAACGACGTAATTTGTCTTCACTCATGTAATCTTTGTATTTCCACCAAAGATCTTTCAAATTGGATGGGAAACACGTTGTTAGTATTCTCGCAAATAACGTGAGTATTTGCTGGGGTTGAGCAGTATTCGATGCATCAGCAAGTGTTGTGTCCAAATGGGCATCGTTTTCAAGAAGATTTAATTCTTGGCAAGCTTCTCGATAGGTCGCACATACCGTTCACCAAATTCTTGGAAGGATTTCGGTCCACGCACGTCAGCTGACAGTAATCGCAAGTAAAAACATTCTTGATTGTTTCAATGAACTGTATACAGACGGCCTAACGCGTCGTACGAATATAAATTCGGATGTCCTGGTGTGCCCTGCTTACGCCGTTGAACCTTTTTCGCTGATGCATTCTATGTATCGTATTTTGGCACTTCTGAGTAAAGTACCGTTCTTGCGAATAAATATCCGTGCACCATGCGAAGAACGCAGTTAACGTTGTTTGTGGTGGTGAAATTTCTATTGCATGTATATTTTCCGTTGCAAAATATACACGCTGTCTATTTTCAAGATGCACTGCCAAATGAACAACTGTTGGATGACGTTAATGAATTGGAAATGAGAAAATGCGCCAAACAGCTTCATTGCTAATAATGTAGCGTGCCAACTGGTGTCCTTCGGTTTCATCGATTGGAGCAGATGGATTTACCACTCCAAAACCTGCCATATCGCTTCCTTTATTGACATATATATTGACATGCTGAACTGCAATACTCCACATTGATGTGTGGTTTGAACGTCTTTGAGTAAAAATGAATACGTCGCAACCCAACGATTACCGACTTAAATGTCATTGTTGTGCACTTTTAGAGTGAGGAATTTGCCATCATCTTCAGTTGATCTTCAACAATATTTTGGATATCCATCATTTCCAGTGATAGTTTCGGCGTGTAAGTCTCTTGGATAGCGTTTCTTGAATTTTCCATCCTTCATGCACGGAGAATTGCTGTTGATTGATCGTGACACATGGACCATGAATCATGTTTTTGGTAATGACTTTGAATAATCCTGGATCAATGTCGACATCTGGTATTTCTACTAAGATGACTTCATCAATTTTGTCTGGTGTAATTTTGTCGATCAACCAAATCGAAATGTGTGCATATGCTAATCCTCCTTTCTGCCATTCAGTGGAATGCATCCAACAGCATGTCTCGCCAAAAACATGATGTTTGACAATAAAATCTATCATAGATTTCAATTTTTGTTTGAAGGTACATGCAATGATGTCATGACGATACGAAGACGATTGTCCAGACAACAGAAGATCTTGAATTTCATTCCACGTAGGATTGCACGTGAATGTTATGAAAAAAATCTAGACGGCCGTATGCGCGAACATAAGTCATTACATCTTGTTCGTATTCATGTACGTGCAGTGGGCAGCCTGAATGTAGCCGGCAGTATGACCCTTTTTCCCAGTTCTTTGGGATTGTCATTAGTTGCAAATGCGTCACGTAAATGAATATATAATTCTGAGCACAGTTTGGTTTGATTCAATCAAATGAAGAGAAGTTGTTTGGTCTCGATATTTGCATACATATCGACAATGTATTGATGAAGCAATTGCCGACATTTCAAAATGTGATTGCCTGGGTTCTCACGAATCATCAATAGATACGAATAGTAATTCATAGCACTGGATTTTTTATGGGTCTCCTCATGTGTTTGTGGATTACTCGTTTTAATGTTGAAATGATCCATCTTCTCCTTGCCAGAATAAAATTTGATATCGCAATGCATCGTATGAGCGATGAGTTTCGGAGACTCACAGAACATTACCATGTTTCCGATGAAGAACTAACGGCCTTATTCACCATTAACTTCAACTCCCGGTTCAAGGCCAAAATTTGAAAAGCGTCTAAAGGCAGAGTGTAACTTTCAAAGAAAATTTGGCACGCTTCTACTGCCATCTTGTGTCAAAGTTTTCATATAATTTTTAATTGGTTATTTTCAGCTAAAAAATCTGAAAATAACAATGCCGCTAAATGGCAGATGCAACGCGTCAAGCTTTGCTAAAATGTTGAACCCTGACTTTATACGCTTTTCAAGTTTTTGTGTTCAACCGGGAGTTAAGGTTATTGGTGAATACGGCCGTACATCACGCGAGTTAAGCTCTTCGCTAACTGTGGCGATTGCCACTTCAATAATTGTTGGTGCGTTGGATTATCTTTCACGTTGGTCAGCTAGTGTTTTGTCAGCTCTAATGACAACAACGCAATCATCAGCTGGCATTCGCTCGAGAGCCGTCCTGAGCAGTTGAACTAATTCGTTGTGTTGATCAAATAAATTTTGTAATGCAGCAACAATTTCTCGATTAGTGCGGGCATTGAATCGACAACGTTGATCAACTTGTTCATCAGTGGTTCCCATGTAATAAATTTGGAGAAATTTATGATTTGAATCCGGCAATGATCGAGAATGATGATAATGTTGCCTTCGGACTTTGAACGTTGGCATGTAATCGTCGTGTATGATTTCTGTTGCACCGCACGAAGTCATTTGGAAACATGAATTGTAATTGCTTATGTTTGCCAAGAAATGTTTCGACTGGCTTGTGTCACCTGATACAAACATTGATAATGGTTCGGGTGGTACATAATTTCTGGCAATTTCCATTTTCCACCTGCGCAGCACATTCCTGGAATTTTATTCTTGAATTTCAATGCACGACAAAATTCGCATTACTTGTCCATTTTTCCAATAACGGCACTTCAATGAAGACTGCAATCATAATCAGCATCTTAATGGAACACAACAGGATTCAAATCAGCATGCAGTGTCCGTCTGGATAGAACATTGCGTTCTCGATTGGTTCCCAGTCTTGCTCTCCGTTGGTCAATTGCTTCATTTGAACGGGCTTGAGCAGTGCGTACTCGATCGGCTTCTAATCTTGATTCTCGTTGTTCTCCTTTTTCATTCGAGCGGGTTTGAGCAGTGTGTACTCGATCGGATTCCAATCTTGATTCTCATTACTCATTCGTTTGAGAAGAACGGGCTTGAACAGTTTGTATTAGGAAAGCTTCTAATCTTGTTTCCCGTTGCTCTTTGTTTCTGAAGCTCGTAATGCCTTTTTCTCTCGCGCTTCAGATATAGATCGACCAGTCTATTTCCGTTTGGAGAGCATAACTGCCGACGATGCACGGAAATTCGCTAAAAATAAATAAATGGAAAAATTCAGTATTCGAAAGATTATGCGAACTGAAATTGGTTAAACTCACGATGAAATAAATAAATGGAAAAAATCTGTGAGAAATAAAGGAAATGTGAAAAATATGTTTTAATCCCGTTTTTGCCCTCCCCCCTGCCCCCATGCGGGCCGAAATTAAAGAAGAATGTTGTAGTAATACATAAAATGCAGGGAAATATAATAAATATTTTTTGCCCCTCCATGGGGGCGAAAATGGTTTTTAGATATTCATATTTGTAAAATCTTGAAGAACCTTTTAAATATTTATCTTTTTCGTTGAACAATAAAGGAAATGTGAAAAATATGTTTTAATCTCCTGCCAACCCTGGGGGCCGATATTTAAAAAACTTTTATGCCAGAATCTTTCGCTGGAGTATACTCCACAACTTCTCATTGTTTCATGGGTATCGGATGAATGGAGTAGTAATGCATAAATGACAAACAGACAGACATACATTAATTTATATATAATACATATAGATAAGAAGAGCCTTCTAATCCCATGCTACAGCCAGATCGCATTTCAAGCATTACCTATTACAGGGTGATGCCAAACACTCACTTTTTTCTTTTTTTACTGGTCCCCCTTTTACTTTCGGGGCAAAACTTTCCCTGAAATGTATGAGGTGTAACATGTTCTCCTCACTCCTGAAGTTTCAAGATGATTTATCAAGCATATTTTGAGATATTTAAAAAAAAAAAAGTCGAAAGTATCCGGTTATTTATGGAAAGGTAGTATATTTTTCCGAAGTATAAACTTAAAAAAAAATATTGAAATCATTTTTCTTTCTGTATTCCTTTTTTTTAATAACTATGTAAAATATAAGTCTGAAAAATAGTGTATTTACATAGTTTGTAAAATCATTAAAGTTAATCTATATTTTATATTAAGTTTTAGTGCATATGATTTTTAGGAATAAGGAAGATAATTATTCCTTAAAGATTGTTCTAACATTTTATTAATAATTAAAATTAGGAGCTAGAATTAATCCATTAGACCAACGGGGCAATATTTCTTTTACTTCTGAGAATTGTTCAAGAAATTGTACAATTTTGCAATCAATAATATAAATGTTTTCAAGAATTTTAAATTCCATACAAAATATTTTAAATTTATATAAAATGGAATAAATGATTTAGTTTCAGTATCTTTCTGGATTAAAAAAAATAAAAAAATAAATAAATATTTTGTAGTGCGTTGGACTTTCGCAAATTTACTTAATCGTTGAATGAAGAAAACACAGAAAAATAAAGTGATTATGAAGTATTAAAATATTTTATTAATAATTAAAATTAGGAGCTAGAACCAATCCCTTAGACCAACGAGGCAATATTTCTTTTACTTCTGAGAATTATTCAAGAAATTGTACAATTTTGCGATAAAAAATATAAATGTTTTTAAGCATTTTAAATTCTATACAAAACATTTTAAATTTATATAAAATGGAATAATTTATTTAGTTTTAATATCTTTCTGGATTAAAAAAAAATAAATAAATATTTTGTAGCGCGTTGGACTTTCGCATATTTATTTTATCGCTGAATGAAGAAAATACAGAAATATAAAGTGATTATGAAGTATTAAAATATTTTATTAATAATTAAAATTAGGAGCTAGAACCAATCCCTTACACCAACGAGGCAATATTTCTTTTACTTCTGAGAAATATTCAAGAAATTCTACAATTTTGCGATCAAGAATATAAATGTTTTTAGGCATTTTAAATTCAACACAAAATACTTTAAATTTATATAAAATGGAATAAATGATTTAGTTTTAATATATTTCTGGATTAAACAAAATTAATAAATATTTTGTAGTGCGTTGAACTTTCGCACATTTATTTTATCGCTGAATCAAGAAAATACAGAAAAATAAAGTGATTATGAAGTATTAAATAGTAAAGTCATCTTTAATGACTAAAAACTGCTAAAAAGTAGTAAAAAATGTGGTTCCATGTCTCATATGTCACATCATCGCTTCTATCTCTTCATATGAAGAGAAATGTATGCCTTTTTTTTTAATACAATACTAATAAATATTAAATGAAAATTCTATCCTTTTTCCAGATATATGAATTATTAAGTAAAATTAATATGTATTTACACATTGATATTAAAATAACTGAAAACTTTCTTTTCACGATTCTGCTATTATGATTACTGATTGGAATCCTAAACACAACCAATCTGAGCTAGATTATAAAAATTAAAAGCAATCGAAACCGAAAAATATAGACAAAACTGGTGAACGATATTTAGTACAAATACATCAAGGAGACAGATTAAAATTTTTACTTTGATAATGTTTTTGATTTCTTTGATAATGTTTTGATAATGATTTGATATTTGCTTACGAACAGATACAGAATATTATGTATCTGTATTATACACCACACATATTAAAACATACTCTTGTTACACACAACATGCTTTTAATACACTTACACAAAATTTGATAAATTGTACTCATATTTTAAAGCCATTACACACATGTGTTACATACATATTTCATGTATATAATTCATGCAATATATATATATATATATATATATAAATCAATATACTTATATATCTATATGTTTATATCCATATCTACATGTATATTCATAAAATAACATAATAATACATATATAATCTATTCAACAATGAGTAATGCAAATTTAGCGTTAAGGGTTCAGATCTTTCAATCGCTAGAGACTAGTGTATATATATTTCCCATGTCGATATTTACGCCAATTTTATTTTCATTAAACATATGCACATATTATACATATACACTCATACAACCCTTTCTATTAAAAAATAATAATAATAATAATAATTCCACGATTTATTTTTCTTATCTTAAGCACAGAATAAAATAATTATTTTTATTTATGTTTTATGTTATATTTTCTATGTATCTTGTTTGCATTAAATTATTTTACGAAGACATTCTTTTATTCTTTATTGTAACTAAAATACATCAAATAAATTATTTGTGCATCATTCACTTAATGTAATTGTTTTTGGTAAGCTTTATAAGCAAAATGAGATCTGGAAGATCTTAAGAATTCATCTGCTGCAATAAATTTTAACTAAAGTTAATTAAAGTGTGTCTAGACAAGGATTATTTTATTATTTAGGCGAATAAATAATAAGAAATTAAACATGCACCAAATTGAACATTAGTGTCTGATCAAGGAAAAAACTCCCAAACATAATTCGATTATTTATTATATGATAAAATCAGCATCTGAAGTTGGTTATGTAATCCAAATGAAATGTGACTAATATATATTATCACATATTATAAAGGTACATTACGGCATGATAATATGCACACGAAACTGTTATTTTTTTCTTGTTCAAAATTAATGTGCATTAGTTACTTCGGTATCTTTTAACAGAATAGATTAAAAAAAATTTTTTTAGATAAATCTCAGAATAATATATGAGCAAAATGTTGAGCAGATATTTTTACTATGTCATATAATAATGGTAATTTTAATAAATTCAGCTTATCAAAATTTAGCATAAATATACATTCTCCAGTAGCACAGCGATGTAAACCAATATTACGATTAATAAACCAATGCGATGTAAACCAATTGGACGCCATTGTTCCAATATCGCCCAATATTGGTTTCCATCTCTGTGTTACTGCGGTTAAGGGAAAGAAAAAAGGATGTATTATTTACTTTAATACTCATCAAAACAGGATATGTCAATATAGAATTTTCACTAGTAAAAAGTAAATTAGAATAATAATGTGCATGAGTAGAATAATAGAGTAATAATTTGTATGCTCTTACAACGGACCATAATACTACCAAAGCTTTTTTAATGTAAATGGTAAATATGCAATTTTTATTGATGAATATAAATAGTATTTCAGAAATATAACTTAGTAAAATATAAGATAGCATAGTAAATAATAAGATTGTAAAATATAAGACAGCAAAATATAAGATAGCATAGTAAAAAATAAGATAGCAAAATATAAGATAGCATAGTAAAAAATAAGATAGCAAAATATAAGATAGTATTTTAGAAAAATAGAACGCATTGGACCAATACGTCTAAATTATTTCCTATATTTCTCTGCATGAAATATATGTGATGCACACATCATTACGCATTATCACCACTCTTTACCGATGTGTGACCATTAATGTAGTGTGCGATTATCCTCATTAAAAATTTTAATTACACCAAAATGTTTTTCAAATGAATTAAATATGAAAGTAAGTATTTGGAGTATCGCTTTACATTTTTTTTTCGCATTAGACCGAAACCTACGAACTTACACACATACATGCCTGATCGCAAATTCAAACCCAGCATCTTGCAACTGGATGTCTGAGTATTAGCCATTGGACTACCAATAAAGGCGTCTATTGGCCTCATTGTATAAAAACTCTTATTTAAATCACTCTATAAGAAATGTAAGTCTAAAAATCATAAAACTCGATACAGTTTGCGACGCGATAATCTGTACAGCGTTTTGTGCTCAATCGAATAAAGCATTTTGATGCTATCATATTCCCACTCAAACATAGACATACAATACTATAAATAGCGCAATAACAAATTCAAGACACCTCTAAACATATATATTATGTATAACCCAAGCTTTCAAAAGCAGAATCCATCATGGTTACGATACTTCTTTTATATATTATATTTTCGGAAAATAATGAAAAATTACATTAATATTAAATGAATATTCTCAAAATGTTGTTCTATGCGTATAGAGATAGAAAGAGAGAGTATTAAAAATGTATTAACTTTTTCAGTTGATGACGTTTATTTAAGTATTAAACTATTATTTTAATTAAAACCTAACTTTCATCATAAAAGCACTTTTTTCCAAAAGTTGTTTAACTAGTTACAAAGTTAAAAATAAAATATCGTCGACTGTACTAACTACACTTGAATAAACAGGAATTATTTATCAAATTACCTTATGTCATTAAGCCGCGAGCTAATTTAATTTTTGACTTTCACATATAAAACACTTTACCGAAACAAAGTATTAATTAACATCTCTCTTTTAAACAAAATTTTACATTTCATGAGTTATCTATATTTTTTTCTTTTCTGGTGCATATTAGTTACTTTTGCCTCTCTCACCCCTTTTTTTTTTTACTTTATGGCAATAAAATACATTTTCTCTCAAAACAGTCTTAATTAACATTTTCTTTTTTATTTTCTATTACCCATATATGTTAGAGAAAATACTGTTCCCGGATAATAATTTCTTTTTAATTTTGTTTTTGCTAAAAGTACACGTTTTAAGGTCTACTGAATGCGAAAATTAGGTATCAAAAATTTGTGTGTGAAAGGGCACTTTTGTATGTCTATGTCTCTCTGTATTTGTGAGAGATAAATCTTGAGTTTTTCCTTTGAAATATGATAAAAATGCTATGTACAAGACATAAAAAATAATTCTAATACTCTACAAACAAAATTAAAATAATTAATATTTTTAAGCACAAAAAAGTGTCTTTTACTAAAAATATGCTATGAAATTAACTCATTCTTTGTTTACAGTACCCAAAAATACATTAAGGTAATGATAGGAAATGGCACATAATTCATAACAGGTTGATGGCAGTAATATTAATCTATATGAAAAAATTTATATCTTCATAAAGAATTATTCGCCTGATTTCTTCCTTTTATTTTTTAATAACGTGCGATGAATAGGTCCAAACAACAACTTCCTGCCATAGTTTAATTAATGATTATATTTTCATTTTATGAAAAGTATTAATAAATTCATATCCAAAATCCAAATGATATCATATAACACAAATCACAATTATATATATATATATATATAAACAAGGGTATGCAAGATAAAAATTCATTAAAAATCATTAATTTTTATGAAATAGACAAATGGCAGTTCTTGACCAAGGTGTGTTATCTCATATTACTACTTCCATGTGAAATAAAAATGATAGAAATTAACAAAAGAAGCTGAAAAAAAATTTACTTTTAAAGAAGTTAGTTTAATAACCCGCCGAATGCAATCTTGACTTTTCCAAGCAATGTGGCAAAAAATCCCCATTAAAACTAAACCATTAACAATCTAAAGTTTTTATAATGAAAAATATTTTTATTAAATAAAATTATCAATTTTTAAATAATACTTTGGGTTAGCATAATTATACATGTAGCGCGCCTATGCTACGTAACCTCAGCGCCCCCAAGTGACCCGTTTGGCTGAGAGACCCAAGAAGAGAACATTCGGATTCCAGTTTCCAGAGAGGGAAGTACATGTGTGGTCGGTGTTTGCCGAAAATGGCCCACGACCACAAAGTAACACTTCTTGAAGGGTGTGGGACTCCTTATTTCTACCATTTCAACCTACCCCTTTAACTTACCCCTGTAAATAGTTGTTTTATGCGTTGTGTGTAACTTTAAGTGAAAAATAAATAATGTTTCACTAAAATTAGCATATTTTCTGAGTTCCGCCCCTACAAATTGGCGCCCACGTGAAATTTAGAATTTTTTAAATAAATTTCTTCAAGTCCGCACCCGCTGGACAAAGATAAAGTCCTCAACCATTGGACTCAGGTAAAGTCCGCATCCGCTGGACGTCCACAGGATAATATAGGTAAGTGCATTTCACTTTCGGGTTTTGTGTTAATACGTTATTGTTTTTCTTGTTCTGAAAATAATGTAATTCAGTTATTTTGAAAACGTAACTTTATACTTTAAACGTAATTTTATACATTAATACTTTTATACTTTAAACGTCATTTTATACTTTAATACTTTAAACGTAATTTTATACTTTAATACTTTAAACGTAATTTTATACTTTATAAATTGTTTCGATTTCGTTTTGCTATAATGAAGAAAATTTTTGATCTATTCGTTTAAGAATTCTTTGAACATTTTTTTTCATTTGAGAACAGATTCTTTGCGCATTTTTTTTCATTTGAGAACAACTTTGGTTATAGATACCAATATTTTGATAGTAAAAGTAATACATTACCCTATGTATTTAGATTCAGGTTTATTTATCTATATACTATTATGGAATAATTTTTTCTCTTTCAATTTTAAGAGAATTTGAAAGCTATACTTTTAATTATAATTATTTCGGTTTCATGTAAAGTAGTAATATAAAGTAAAGGCAAACTCACTTTCGAATGCTTGTTATTTAACAAGGTAAGATATTTTATTTCTATTCGAATAAACTATATGTCTTCATATTTAATTGCATTCTTTTTCTTATTGTGTCTATTCTAAACCAAAAAAAAAAAAAAAAAAAAGAGACATAATAATTTTTTTTTTTTAGTGATGACACATTCGTTAAACTGATATATATATTTTTTTTTCTTCTGGCGATTAGTTGGAAGGAAAGGATAATTAAATAGATAGATGACTGATTTTGATAAAATTGCTTGAAAGAGATTTATTTGTTTTTTCTTTTATCAATTGCTTTGCAGATTTTTTTTTATTTACTTTTGTTTTTCGAGTATAAAGTGAAAAGATAAATAGTCATTTATTTGTTTTGTTTATTATTTTATTACTTCGTTTACAGAAAAGGATTGTTTAGTTTAGATGTGTGTCATGAGTGTTTAATAAAATAAATAGAGGAAAAGAGATATATATATTTTAATAAGTTACTTTTTTTATATTATAATTACTTGGAACGTGTGTGCTTTAATCAAGCCACCCTTTTTTTTCTCTTCTTTTATTTGAAACATAATGCTGATTTATTTTATTTGAGGAATAAATTCATGTGCCATTAGTTTATTTTATTTTGTTTATTTAAAATCATTGGCATATTTATATAAACATCCGGTTAAAGTAAATATTTAATTTTAATTGGTTGTTTTCTGTTTCACATATAATAGTAAATTGTTATTTACGTATAGAATTTTTTTTTCTTATATCAGCAGTATTTACAAATATATATTTGTTTAGTTTTGTTTTATGCAAAATTTGCTTTGCTTACTTTCTTTTCAATAAATTATTTAATCCTTTAATGACATTTGGTAAAGATAGATTAAATTTTAAAGTTATCTGTTCTATTTTATAGATTTTATAATTACATTTGGTAATTATTATTATTCTTATTTTTTTTAATAAACTATTTTCAGAGTTCATTAACGTTAAAATAAGTAACTGAATAAAAGGGAATTTTTTTTTATCTACAAAATTTTTTTTTCTTTTTAATTACAATTGTTCAAGTATAATAAAGATATACTATTTACTTTGATTGATTAATTCTAAAACATTTTTATTCTAAAACTTTAATTGAACTCTGACATAAATATTTAGTTATTATTTTGGTTTTTTTTTTAACAAAATTTTGGAAAGCAAAGAAAAATGGCTTTCCTAGGCAAGGGTAGGAAAATTGACCTCCTTAATTTGTGCCAAGAAATCGGCATTGCAGTAACTTCTGATGCCAAATTGTATGAAATTTAAGATTTAATTATTAAATCTACAAATTATGATGAAGATTTCATTAGGAATTGCCTAACCAATATCATTGATGAACGCTTAGAAAATGAAGAGCAGATAAAGCATTCTCGTGACAAGGCTGAATTAGAAGAGAAATTAGCACGTGAAAAAGATGAACTCGAACAACAAAAAGAGTTCGAATTGGAAAAACTTAGACTTCAAATAGAAGCAAATAAAATTGCACCACCACCTGCTGAGGCTCAGCCTATGCCATGTCCCACCCAACCTTTCCAATTAAAAAAATTACTTCCAAACTTCAACCCCAAGGAAGATGATTTCTCTCTTTTCCTAAACTTATTTGAAAGACAAGTAAAATTTTTGAAAATTGAAAAAACAAACTGGGTAGCTTACCTACTTGGAGTTCTTCCTAGTGATGTTGCCCAGCTCATCGCAAGAGAACCTGAGGAAAAGGCCCAAGATTTTGACCATGTTAAATACATACTTTTACAAAGATTTAAATTGAGTGCGGATAAATATCGAAATCTTTTCGCTATCCATAGAAAATCGCCTGAAAAAACATGGAAAGATTTTAATTTTGAACTACAGAGTTATTTTGAAGGATGGATCACTGAGCTCAACATTAATGATTTCCAAGCATTAAAAGATTTAATCTTAGTTGACCAACTGAAGAAACGTGTCCCTCCAGATGTCAAGGAACATTTTTTAGATATTTGGAATGAGTGGGTAACTCCTGGACAACTTGTGCAAAAGCTTGATACTTACGACAACCTTCGTCTACCTAAGAAAGAAATCAAGATGACAAGCACTGATGCAACCAAAAAGTTTTATCCACAACAGACGGAACAGAAATATAACTACACTCGAAAGAAAATTTATTCCCAAAATTATGACTTTCATCAATACCCTCTGTCAGGAGTCCCGAATCAAAGTAGGCGGGATTCCGGGGTCCCCAGTCAAAGTAGGCGGGATCCCATTCACAATGACAGAGCTCAAGATAAAAATTCTGACACTTTACGAGGTGGAACAAACCCTGTATCCTGTTATGGTTGTGGAGCTCCTAATGTAATTAAATCAAAATGCCGTTCCTGTAACCCATCCATGCCTAAAGCTGATGTCATGACATCCAGTTTCAACTATTTGAACTTTTACAGTTTCTCAACAGAGGATCACCCAAATAGTTTATTAGAAGTGTCCATCTGTAACCAGAGAGCAGCAGTGTGTGCTGATACTGGTGCTACACACTCTGTGGCTGGTGAAAAATGATATCGCCTTCTCCAAGAAAATGGCCATACATTTGAAGATAAAGTCCTGAAAATGACGCTTGCTGATGGCCGCAGTCAACCAACAGAAATCCTCACAACTTTTGTTGACATAAAAATTCAAGGAAAAGTTGTTCCAATCGAACTGTTAGTCCTCAAACATGCCAGAAATAACCGTACACTTCTTGGTGTGGATTTTCTAAGTAAAGCAGGAGTAGTTCTAAATCTCCAGAAACGTCTGTGGTTTTTTGATGACAATCCTCAGGAAAAATTTAATTTTATTGAAGTACCACCTAACATCAATAGTCTATTGGCAGTACATGCTGATGAGTCACATTCATGTGGACTTCGTGAAGATGAAGGTCAACATTTGACATTAAAACAACAGTCACAATTGAATTCCCTTCTCCAAAAATATGAAAAATGCTTTTAACCAGGGGGAGAACCTACCCCATTTATAGAACATCGAATAAAAACTGGAAACCACTTCCCAGTGTCAACGCCACCATATCGCATGAATCCTAAAAAGAAAGAAATTCTACGACAGGAAATAAATAAACTGTTAAAGGAAAATGTCATTGAAGAATGCGAATCACCTTATGCTTCTCCAGTCGTTCTAATTCCTAAGCCTAATGGAACTTTTCGTCTTTGTATTGATTACAGAAAATTAAACGACATTACAGTTACAGATACTTATCCATTGCCCCGAATGGATGACTTACTCCATGAAGCAAAACAAACTTCATACATGTCAACTATAGATCTTCGTGCAGGTTATCATCAAGTGAAAGTCCATCCTGAAGACCAAGACAAAAAAGCCTTTGTTTGCCCTTTTGGAACATACCGCTTCCTTCGGATGCCGTTTGGTCTCAAGAACGCACCAGCAACTTTCCAGCGTTTAATTGACCGTTTCCGCAATGGTCTTGAAGATATACTCACCTTAACTTACCTTGATGATATAATCGTGTTGTCGGAATCATTTGAAAAGCACCTCTCAGATCTACAAGCAATTTTTGAGAGACTCTTACTTTTTAAAAGCTTACAGCAAACAGAGAAAAGTGTCACTTTGTATCTCCTAAAGTGAAATATTTGGGATTTTGGATCACACAAAATGGTATTGAAGTTGATCCAGAAAAGGTTTCTTCTATCCAGAAAATTCCGCCTCCCAAGAATGTGAAAGAAGTCCAGTCTTTCCTCCAGACATGTTCATGGTTTAGAAGATATATTAAAAATTTTGCTGATGTGTCAAGACCATTAAGTGACCTCACAAAAAAGGAAGTCCCATGGAATTGGGGATATAACCAGCAAAAAGCATTTGAATCATTAAAGAACTGCCTCATCACTCCCCCAGTGTTAAAACAGGCTGATGGTACAAAACCATATATCATTCGTACAGATGCAAGTCACTATGCTATTGGAGCTGTCCTACTACAAGGCAACGATTCAGAGGAACATCCTATAGAATATGCCAGTCGTTTGCTTACCCAAGTAGAACGCAACTACTCTACAACGGAAAGAGAAGTCCTTGCTGTTGTTTGGGCCCTGAAGAAATTCCGAGGCTACATAGAAAACTCTGAAATAACTGTGGCATCCGACCACCAACCTTTGAGATGGCTGCTCACTCTCAAATCTCCAACAGGCCGACTTGCTCGATGGGCATTGGAAATACAGTCTGGCTTGAAGCCAACAAAGAATTTACGACTAAGTTCATTTTTATGAATTTCGATTTAGGTTTTATTAAATTTAGAATCTCGGATTAAGAATTTCTAACGAATTTATTTTAGATTCAAATTCTGCAACTTTTACTTAATCACATATCAGAATAACATGCATTATAATTAAATAAGAATAAGTTTAAATCTACTTACCCTCTCTGCCAGCATTCCGAAGATTAACGACTCAACCACTCAAATCATTAGAATATAATTCAATATTTGAAGAATAGCTTTATTTGACCTGAATACTTAATTACGATTTTTTATTAATATTTAAGAATGATGGATGGAAATATAAGGAATACGATTAGAAGATTTCCTTCAGAGATAGGAACCTTCAAGAGATAGGAAGAGGACCTTCAGAGATACCTTGTACCTCTTCCGGATTCGGAAAAGCGACTGACTCAATCTGCTCAGCGCCGTTACTAATCAGTTCAGTTGTGCGCATCACCTTCTCCACTCCCCCCTCCCCGACATCCTCCGGGGGGGGGCTGAGCATGGCAGACTGGCGATTCTATTCACTGGCCTTTTAAAGATTCCAACTGGCGTCTTCAGCGTGACCACTCGAATAATTCCATCCTCACCCGGATGGACGTCCAGAATGCGTGCTAGACTCCACTGAGCTGGCTGAATAGAGGGTTCCAACACCAGGACTAGCTGACCAGGTTGCTGATGGGTAACACCGCTCTTCCATTTTTCTCATGACTGTAACGAAGTGAGATAGGTCTTTTGCCAGGTGCTCCAAAAGTGCCTTTTGATTTGTTGGGTGAGTTTCCATCTGGAAGAAAAACTGGTACAAAATTGATTAGTTGGGTTAGGCGATTGTTCAGGAAGCTGAAGAAGCGGAGCCCCAATTAGGAAGTGTCCTGGTGTAAGTACCAGGAAAATATTGGGTTCGGTGGAAAGTGGTACTAAGGGGCGGGAATTTAAGCAGGCTTCAATATTGGTGAGAATAGTCTCACATTCCTCGAAGGAAAGGCAACTGTCTTTACAAGCCTTAATGAAGTGACGTTTAGCCAATTTAACTGATGATTCCCATAGGCCGCCAAAGTTAGGCCCGTAAGGTGGCATAAAATGCCAATGAATTTGTCTAGTTGCTATAAAATCTTGAATTGTGTTGGTTGTTGAAAGTGTCACGAGTTTCTTCAAATGGGCATGGGCACCAACAAAATTTCGGCCGTTATCGGAGTATATGTCCGTGGGATAGCCGCAACGCGCTATGAATCTTTGTAGGGCATATAAAAAATGTTCAGTTGATAAACTAGTGACTAATTCGAGATGAATTGCCTTGGTGCACATGCAGATAAATAGGCAAATATAGGATTTAAATTTGGTACTTTTCCGTTTATGGTCACATTTCGTTAGAATGGGACCTGCATAATCCAGGCCAACATGTTGGAAGGGTCTACAAGGGTTGACTCTTGCACTGGGTAAGTCCCCCATCAATTGTTGAATGGGGGTCGGTTGGACTTTGGCACACGTGATACATTTTCGAAGCTCCTTTTTCACAGTGGACCTACCATCAGGAATCCAGTAAGACTGGCGAATTAAGTTTAACACTAGTTCGACATCTCCATGCAGACTATACACATGAAAATGTCTGATTATAAGAGAGGTAAAAGGGTGATTTTTAGGCAAAAATATCAGATGCCTAGTGTCATAGGGAAGGGTCTTGGCTTTGTCAATTCTACCTCCCACTCTTAATAGATTTTCGGAATCAATAAAAACATGGAGAGGTTTCAATTTACTGTTGTTTGCAACGGGTTTGCCACGCTGCAAAAGGGCGATTTCTGAAGCAAAGGACCTTTGTTGGACAAATTTAATTACCATTTTTTTAGCCTCTGAAATTTCTTGTACTGAGACTGGTCCTTTCAACTTTGTAGCATTTCGACTATTATTTATAAACCGCTTCATAAATGCAATTACACGGAAAAGTTTTGTACTTGAAGAAAATTTTGAAACCAAGTCGTCTATCATGGAGTCATTCATTGGGTTTGACTCTATTAGACTTGGAGTTTTCACAACTGTACATTTGACTGAGGTCGACATTTCTGAATCGTGCTCTGAGACCTGGATCTTTGGCCAATCAGGTCCAGACCACCACAAGGTAAATGTTTGAATTTGTTTGGTAACATCCCACGAGTTGCACAGTCATCTGGGTTGTGTTTGCATGGTAAGTGCTGCCATGTGGTTGGGTCTGTCAGAGCCGTTATTTTGTTGACTCGGTGTAGGACGTATGTGTTGTCCTTTAAGGGTGGATTTAAGATCCAACTACGGGCGATTGTGGAGTCTGTCCGTAGACGAATTTCCTCCACCGGAGAATCTAGTGAGTTCTGGACGACTGACAAAAGTTCCGATAACAAAACAGCCGCGCATAGCTCCAACCTAGGCAAGGTAATGGGTTTTAAAGGAGCTACACGGGTTTTAGATGCAATCAATTTTAAAGGTGCGTTCTGTCTGGGACGTATATAAATTACAGCAGCATATGTCTTTGTTGACGCATCACAAAATCCCTGTATCTGGTAAATAGTTTCAATCGATTTCAAATCTAAAAATCTGGGTACTGACATGCCCTTAAAGGAAGCAATTTTTTCATAAAACTCGTTCCACCTGTTTTGAATGTCTGGTGGTAAAGGATCATCCCAACCAAGTTTTTGCTTCCAAACATCTTGTAGTAGCAATTTTAAAAGAATAGTGGCAGGGGATAGCAGACCCAAAGGGTTGAAGATGCGTGCAATTACGGACAATAATTGTCTTTTTGTTTTTACGCTTTCTTCGGTGTTAACTCCAACCTGTAGGGTATCCGATGTTAAATTCCAGTTTAGTCCTAAAATACGTTGGGAATGATCGGGGTTTAAGGATAATTCCTGATTTGTTGATTTTAAAGTTTCTGGGACCTGAACTAGAGCTTCCACACAATTTGAAGCCGATTTTCGCAGCTTGAAGCCCACAGCATTAAATAATGCCTGAAGGTCTTTGACCAAAGCTTGAGCGGCTTCGATTGTTTCAGCCCCTCCAAGGAAATCGTCCATATACAGGTTATTACGTGCAGCCTGCACAGCTACGGGAAAATTGGGTTCTTCATCGTTTAATAGCTGTCGTATGGTACGCAGGGCTAAAAATGGTGCACAGGCTGTGCCATAAGTAACAGTGTTCAATTGATAAACCCGAAGTGGGTCTGACACATTGGCTCTCCAAAATATTCTTTGGAAATTCCTATCATGTTCTGCTACTAGAATTTGCCGGAACATTTTTTCTATGTCGCTCGAGGGGGCGACTTTATTTAAACGGAATCTAATTAGATTGCTAAAAATGCTTGTTTGAAGTTTTGGCCCTTTATGCAAGTTAGAGTTCAGGGATTTGCCATTTGTAGTTAAGGCCGATGCATTGAACACTACTCGTAGTTTGGTAGTGCTACTATTTTCATTAATAACTCCATGATGGGGCATATAATAATTGGGTTGACTGTTAAGTTCCTCAGCTCTTAATGAGTCATATGACCTAGAGCTGAATATTCGCTCATAAACGCACAATACTCCCCCTTGATGTTAGGGTTCTGAACAAATCGATTTTCAAGTTTTTTAAACATTTTTAGTGCACAGTTGGCACTTTCACCTAAATCTATCTCCTCATGGAGGGGTAATTTCACCACATAGCGACCTTCAGGGTTGCGTTTGGTGGAAGATTTATATAGTTCCTCAGCCGGATCGGCTTCGGTTTCACTCTTAGAAGATATTATTGGCTGATTGTCAAAAAAATCGTTTAAGTTAACAGAGTGTAACGAGGAGCTATATGTTGATTCTGGTTCCATTCCATCCCTTGAGAGGGGGCCACTGATTAAGTACCCAAGTGAACTGGGAATGGCAGATGGTTCTCCTGGCCTTCCCGGTACTGGTGTGCCACAAATTAGTGACGCAAAAATATCTGCGCCTAATAATACTTCGATTGGTTGTGGCTTGAAGAAATTCATATCGGCTAACTGAAGATTTCTTGTATGTGGCCATGACGTCGTCCTCACCCGGAAATTTGGCAGAGGGGTAGTAACCCTATTTACTACTAGCGCTTTCAAGTTCCTATACTCGTTAGCGAAATATGGCGAGAATGAGAATTCCGTAAAATTTAAAACAGTTTCTGCGGAAAGACCGTTTATGCCTATAAGTCGATGAGAAGTGCCAAACAAAGGCAAATTTAGCTTCTCAACGCACTCCTTTGTTATGAGACTATTTTGTGAGGCACTATCAACTAACGCCCGACATTGAATAATTTTACCGTTAGGTGACCTAACCTTTATAAGGGCAGTAGCCAATAACACCTTTTGGTTATTAAAATTTGCATTAGATTGTGAACTATTGGCCACCGACGTAGCAACAAGGCCGCCTCCCTGATCTGCAGAATTCTGTGCATAAATGTGCAGAAGAGTGTGATGTGAACCTGCACATACCTTACATTTAATATTAATTCTACATTGTCGCACTTGATGGTTAGTTCGCAAACAATTTTCGCACAGTGATTTTGATTTAACTAAGTCCCATCGCTCTTGAACAGTAATTCTATTGAATTTGGGACATTTAAACAATTGATGTATTTGAGAACAGGCGACGCATTTATTTTCTTTGACTAGTATTGAATTATTGACACAAGATTTTTTTACACTACTACCTTCTACTGGCTTCCTAAACATCCCTGGTTTATTTTCAAATTTTGTTTGACTCGACGCCTCCTTTTCTATGAATGTACGAAACGAATTTAAATCGGGAATAGTTTGCGTATTCTCTAGACTGAGCTCCCACCTATGCCTAACGGATGAATCCAATTTTAAAATCATGAAATTTATAAGAATAAGATCGCTAAGAGGATTAGATTCCAATCCGAGGGTCGATAAATTTCGCACCGCTTCGTTACAAGTATCTATTAAATTGAAAAACGATTTAGGATCATCCGCTTTGTTTACCTTTACCGAAAAGATTTTATTTATTTGAGTTATAGCTAATTGGCGTTTATTTTCGTAGCGCTGAGTAAGGATTTCCCAACAGTGTTTAAGATTTTACGATTGTAACGAAAATCCACGAATAAGTTTTGATGCACTACCTCTTACACACGATTGGAGGTATTGTAGCTTTTCAACCTCACTAAGGCTGTCATTATCCAGAATAGATGATTTAAATAAATTTTTAAATGACAACCAAGATTCATTATCCCCGTAAAAATAAGGAATTTCAAGTTTGGGAAGACTAATATGCGAATAACCAGAAGTCCCTGGTTTGGTACGTGCATCATTATTTACCTTTGGGGTATTTGATTGCGATTTACTCTCCAACACTACAGACAACTCCAACAGAATGTCCCGATTTGTCATCACTTCTTCAAAGTTTTCATCGTTTTCCTCTTCGGAAAAATTTGTAACTATTTCCTCGAATTTAACCTCCAGTACATTTACCTTATCTTTTAGGATCTTTAATCTGGCTTGATCGCTTTTATCGCAATCATTGACCTTCGATTTTATAAATTCTATTTCTCTAATAACATTTTCAAATTTTATCACTTCATTAGATTTTGGGAACAACGCACTCTTTTCGGCGTCATTCGCCCTTGTTTTCCCCTTTCTACCCATCTTTTGAGCAAACTAATTACAAACAATTAAATTTAAATATGCATTAATCGATCGAATTAAATTATTATTCTGCAGATCAGGAAGTAAAACAAAACAAAAAACATAAGAACAAATGAAAAGAAACACACATATAGAATAGATTTTTTTTTTTTTTTTTACTGAAATAAATAAACTAATAAAATATTAAATGCACCCTTTTCATTCTCATACTCTCATTTATTCAACAATTATTTAACACGAATAGCTATTTCTTAAATCCCCTAACCGAAATTGTTCCGGTTTGAAACCCAAACTATTTTGAATTACGTTTAAAACAAAACTTTTACGTATGCATGAAATCGAAACTACTTTGAATTACGTTTTATATCAAAACAATTTGACATCATATTAATGATTTATTTCACAAATTAATTTTAACTTCCTTTAAAGTTCTTATACAGATAATTTAATCCTACGTAAACAAAAGAATTTTTTCAATTTACAATTTTTTTTTTTTTTTTTTTAATTTAACGAATTACGATTAACTATCTAATTAAATTAAAAGACAATTAAGCCTCCGTGAATCGACGGACCAATATGGCTTGAAGCCAACAAAGAATTTACGACTAAGTTCATTTTTATGAATTTCGATTTAGGTTTTATTAAATTTAGAATCTCGGATTAAGAATTTCTAACGAATTTATTTTAGATTCAAATTCTGCAGCTTTTACTTAATCACATATCAGAATAACATGCATTCTAATTAAATAAGAATAAGTTTAAATCTACTTACCCTCTCTGCCAGCATTCCGAAGATTAACGACTCAACCACTCAAATCATTAGAATATAATTCAATATTTGAAGAATAGCTTTATTTGACCTGAATACTTAATTACGATTTTTTATTAATATTTAAGAATGATGGATGGTAATATAAGGAATACGATTAGAAGATTTTAATAGTTCTGATTTTATAGTTCAGAGATACCTTGTACCTCTTCCGGATTCGGAAAAGCGACTGACTCAATCTGCTCAGCGCCGTTACTAATCAGTTCAGTTGTGCGCATCACCTTCTCCACTCCCCTCCTTCCCGACACAGTGTTTCAACCTAAAAGTGCAATACGTCCATGGAAAAGCAAATGTCATTGCCGACATGCTTTCTCGCCCAACCTGTGAAGAAGAAACCTCTTGCGACTTACAGACCATCGTTCTTGATGTCCCAACAAGAACTGCGAGTGACCTCAGGTCAGAACAGCTAAAAGATCCAGAACTGAAGAAAATTATAGATTGTTTTGAAGATGTCAACCAAGGAGTAGATTTCGCAAATTGGACAGAACGAGGTTACGTCATGAACCAAGGCGTACTTTACCGCTATTCTCCACACTCTGAAATGGAGGAAACCCAGTTAGTTGTTCCTTCCCATGAAAGAGAAATGGTCCTCAAGTTGCATCATGATGCCCCCACAGCTGCACATTATGGAGCTAATGGAACTTTTTCCAGAATATCCTCAAGATATTATTGGACTGGTATGAGAAAATACATCACTGATTATGTAAAGAGTTGTGCAGAGTGTATCAGATATAAAGCCTCCAACCAGAAACCTGCTGGTTTGCTGCGAACACCTGTTCCAGCTCAACGTTTTGAATCTATTGCAATAGATCTTTTCGGACCCTTACCAAAAACAAGTGAAGGTATGAAATGGATCTTGATAGTTGAAGACTACTACAAAATGGGTAGCGTTATTCCCATTAAAACAAGCGACTGCAAAAGAATATGCCATAACCCTTCTAAATGAAGTATTCCTAAGATATGGATTACCTCGTTGTCTAATAAGTGACAATGGTCCTCAGTTTGTTAGTGCAGTCATGCAACAGTTATGCCATGTTTTAAACATCAGTCAAAGTCTTATTCCTGTGTACCACCCACAAGCGAATCCTGTTGAAAGAAAAAACAGAGCCTTAAAACCTCGTTTAGCAATGATGGTTGGTAAAAACCATTCTTCTTGGGCTGAACAGTTACCAGCTATTCGATTTTCTATGAATACTGCAAAATGTGAAACTACAGGTCACACACCAGCATACCTAAGTTTTGCTAGAGAACTCAAAACAGTAGATGACGTCACTACTGATTTTCGTTCTGTAATTCAAAACGACAATTTTGTACCAGAAATCACACCGTATTTGAAACGTTTTGAAAAATATATGTCACAAATTAAAGAAAACATTGAGAAAAATCAAGATCGTCGAAAAGAGTATGCTGATAAATCACATAGAAAAAGTCCAAAATACAAACCAGGTGATTTGGTCTGGGTAAAACTTCACCCATTAAGCAATGCCAACCAAGCAAAAACTGCAAAGTTCATGCCACGACAAGATGGACCTTATGTTATAAGATCACAAAAATCACCAAATAGCTTCGAAATAGCAACCTCTGGGAAGCCTAATGAACCTCTAGGAGTCTACCATGTGTCAGCTCTAACTCCATTTCAAAATGTAACATGTACTAATTTTCCTATGGCACCCATAAGAAAAAGAGGTAGACCAAGAAAACAACTTCCTGGCTCCTCGCCGAGTCGTCGTCAGAGCCAGAGGGGGAGATTGTAGCGCGCCTATGCTACGTAACCTCAGCGCCCCCAAGTGACCCGTTTGGCTGAGAGACCCAAGAAGAGAACATTCGGATTCCAGTTTCCAGAGAGGGAAGTACATGTGTGGTCGGTGTTTGCCGAAAATGGCCCACGACCACAAAGTAACACTTCTTGTAGGGTGTGGGACTCCTTACTTCTACCATTTCAACTTACCCCTTTAACTTACCCCTGTAAATAGTTGTTTTATGTGTTGTGTGTAACTTTAAGTGAAAAATAAATAATGTTTCACTAAAATTAGCCTATTTTCTGAGTTCCGCCCGTACATACATATATATATAATAAGTTAAATTAAACTAACACTAAACGAGGTAAATATATCAAAAATATTCGAGTTGTACCTGACAAGTTAATTGCGCGAGACAGAGGGATGCAGTTATTCTGTTAAGTTAAAAAAAAAAAAAAAAAAAAAAATGCTCTTATTATTATTATTATTATTATTATTAAATAGTTGCATTCTTTTTACAAAAAAACAAATCAATTAAAAATGCTGTCATCATTTTTTTTTTTTTTTTTTTTCAAATCCAAGGGCAGTATGAATTCTGTAGAAAATGGTTTACTTAAAATTAAAGACTATTTTATATCGTTCCAAAATAAATAAATAAATAAATAAAAATAAAATAAATAAATAAAAATTTCTGTTTTATATTTATAATGTGCAATAAGGTGTATTTTTAGTTGTGTCATATTCCTATTATGGCAACGGAATCGAATATTCAACGACGGGTTGAGCCTATCCTTGTTAAAAACGAAAATGTTTTTCATGTCTTTATAAGCGTTTGAATGTACTGCAAAGACATTTCATAAAGTTAAATCAAATGACATTTTTTATTCTTTTTCTTTTACGAACATTTTTAAATTTCATGGATCTAAATTTAGAATTTTGATGTATATAATAGCTTTTGCACTGGACTACAGGAAGGAATTCGATGCTTTATGTGATATATATGTAGGAGCGACAAGCTCTTCTTTCCCCCTAACCTTGCTTTCCCGCGGCTGCTGAATCCAAGGCTACATAGTTTAGTTTCTGTTTCTCGTACCCAGAATCTTAGCCAGCTGATCACCGACGGAATATCAGAATATTAGAGGAAATGCGTGCTTATGACGTGAGTGACGCTACTTCCTGAACACGCAACTGCTAAGAGCGTTGGAGGATAAAAATTCAGATCCGACGGAGAGTTGACGAAGCTTGCATACTGGACGGATGCAATGCCTGTTTTTAATAACTTTGTTTTTCATGTTTTGACGTATTTAGAAAGCGAAGACGTAAATAATTTATGTCACGAACAGTCGACGGACATTACCAAAGTAACATCCTGATTTACCAACGTTTTTCTGTATATATTGTAACATATTTTAACTTTCTTTATTAAATTTTAAGTAATTGGTAAATAATAGAATTAGTATTTAATTGTTCTTAAACGCCCACAATCGACCGGAGACTACATCAGAAGTGTTATCAAGAATGAATCGTTAAATTTACTTGATAAATGATAAATCGAAGTTTTAATTTAACTTAAACTTCGGATTGAACGCAAATTTTAATATGAAGTAAAATTTTGATGAACTATAAACTTTAATTAAAATAAACTTTTATGAACTGAACTATTTATTTATTTTAAAAAACTGTTGCTGAACAGCTGAACTGTGATAAGTGGTGAATTATAAAGTTTTTCGTCATATTAAGCAACGATGTGTGAAATATGCTCTTCAAGGTTCTCAATAATTAAAAAACGGCAAAACGACTGGATAAAGATTTGAATAAAAATTCAGAACACCTGCT
Organism: Salticus scenicus; assembly: GCA_963930645.1. Lineage (NCBI taxonomy): Eukaryota > Metazoa > Arthropoda > Arachnida > Araneae > Salticidae > Salticus > Salticus scenicus. The sequence continues at coordinate 245,662,792 of OZ005652.1, forward strand.
GTTTTGGTTCTACAAAGTGCAAGGATTAAAAAAACGACAAATCGACCGAATGAAGATTTAAATAAAAATTCAGAACAACAGCTGTTTCTGCTCTACAAAGGTACGTGCATTTTATTTTGTTGAATAATGGTTTCTTAGGGGATATTCCCAAAATTGGCGCTGCACTGAGGACTGAGAAATACAGAAAAATTAGAATTCTGCATCGCTTTTTATTTAATGACGAAGGTGACAGAAAAAACCGATGCAGAATAAGAAAATTTACAGGCTTTAATTTTGCCGTTGACGATAACAATTTTATTGAAAAACAAAAATTCATCGACGAAAATTTTTCGTTGAATGAATTAATTATTATAAGTAATTTATTGAGTGTTTCATTTACCGGCACGAAAGAAGAAATACGCGACAGGTTATTATTAAAATTAAATGATATCGAATTACTAAAAGAAGAAAACTCCGACAATGAATAGGAAGATGATGATTCTGAAAACGAATTTGACAGTGATAATGACGTCGAAAAAATTGACTCCTCTGTGCAATGCCATATGAATGATAATAAGTGCTATGAAAATAATGATTATGATAGTAATAATGTGAATTTTGGATTACGTGGTGCAACTGTTTCTGTCAATGACTTTGAAAATAACATTTCCAAATTTAGTGGCGAGCCGCATGAAAATATTATTGGATTTTTTTCCGAATTCGAAGAATTGTCAATAATGTTTAATTTGAGTGAATTACAGAATATTGTTTTCTGTAAGAGATCGTTGAGCGGAAACGCTCTTCTCTTCATTAAATCCGAAAAAGGATTATTGACTTATAAAAAATTAAAAAATGCACTCATTAAAGAGTTTAAAACTGAAATTAACTCTGCCTCATTACACGAAATACTGAGTAAAAAGAAAATGAAAGCCGGTGAATCAGTCACTGAATATTTCTTTAAAATGCGCGAATTGTCAAAAAACGGGCACATTGATGATGCCGCAATAATGCACTACGTGATCCAAGGAATTAATGACAAACCTGAAAATAAAGTTATTTTATATTGTGCAAAAAATCTTCGCGAATTAAAAGAGAAAATAAAATTATATGAAATGTATAAAAGAGATAATGAGAAAAATAAATTTAAATTTGATAGAATTGATAAAGTAGATTATAATGTAAAACCGAAGCACATAGCCTATAATGTACATGAAAAATTTAGTCCTAAAATTGCAGAAAATAATAAACTGTGCTATAATTGTGGTGATAAAAACCACCTATCTAGAGATTGCCCCCATAGAATGAAAGGTTTGAAATGTTTCTCATGTAAACAGTTTGGGCATAAAAGTTCGGAGTGCCCAGGTTCAAAACCCGAAGTTGATGCATTGTATATTGGTGTAAATCGTAATTTGAAGAAAAATATTTTGATTAATAATGTAAATTTCAGCGGTATAATAGATACAGGAAGTGAAGCAACATTGTTGCGAAAAAATGCTTTCGATAAATTAAATGTGAATAAATTAAATTTTATGAGTACTACTTTGAAGGGGATCGGGAAAAGTTCAATAAAGCCGTTAGGCTCATTGGATGTCGATCCTAAAGTTGATGATTTTGAAACCAAAACTAACATTTATGTTGTAGAATATGACGTAATACCAATACCCTATGACATAATTCTCGGTATGAATGTATTAATGTTAAGTGAAACAACGATTAATGAGAAAGGTATCATTGTGAAAAATGAATCTAATTCTCTCGAGGTAAATTTAGTAACAGTACTTCCAGTAAATACATATCAAAGTGAAATTAAATCGAATGTTGCTATTGATGCCCCTATTAACTGTAAGAACAAAATTTTTGAAAAATCCCCAGAAATAAATGAAACAGTGAATAGTATTAAAAAGTGTAAAAATATAACCCCTCAACCTTGTTATGCTGTCAAAAAATCATTAGAATCCTCCGAAAAAGCCGTAAGTGAAAATGACGATGAAGACGAAAATGACGAAAGTGATGACGATAAGATGCTTTTAGAGGACGATATTAGTGTAAATGATGACAGTGAGGAAGAAGAGGAGCCTCGACGACAGAAACAAAGTCAGACGAGTATTTTCCAGACAGATGATGATGGTGATGAAGAGGAGGAGCCGCGCCGAAAGGGACGAAGTCAAACGAATGTGTACCGAATGAAGTCGCTAAATCAAGAAAACACTTATTTGAAGAAAGACCAGAAACAAGTCCTACTTAGGAAAATTTCACAAGTAGCCGAAGAGTTGAAAGAGTTAAAAGAAAAGGTTGACGATAATTCCAAGCTCCTTAAAAGAAAGAAATCGAAAAAAAAGCCATCGACAATAGATTCCACTGAGTGTAAAAGACAGAATTTGCCAAAAGAAGAGACTGCCAGTGTAAATTTGAGAAAATTGCTCATTCCATCACTTCCATTGAAAACTACAATTAGCGAGATAGCCATATTATTTCCCAAAGCTGTACAAATAAAATTAGAAGTTTTCCTTACATATAAGAGTGCAACTATAGACTTTTCGACTGAACACGATGCAACAGAAGCCTTAAAAGGCATTAAAACTGAAAATAATCGATTAGAGGGTTTCAAGTTCGAGTGCCAAAATAACTCCGAGTCCCAAAATAAAGATTTGAGTACACATATCAATAAACAATTTTCTAGAGTTAAAAAGAAAGATAAAGCAAAATGCAAGTTGAGTAGAAAACCTCCAAAAACTGTTACCATAGGCAACCAAGTTGCCGTGAAGCCAAAATTGACTTTTTCCTGTGACTATGCAACAGTAAAAAATAAAAATGATAATATTGATGAAAAAGTTAAAAATGGTTGCCATGAAGGCTCCTATTGCACACTCACTCATGCTAAGATTCTCAGACATAGGATCACTTAGCTTAAAAGCAAAAATATGAAAATTCTCATAAACTGTAAATAAGTATGTTATTATTTTGTGTTGCTTTTGTGTTTTTTCTTTTTGTATTTTTCAGTGTGATCGCCTGGAGGACCAGCCGGATGCAGGACGGCCGAGCTTGTAGGAGCGACAAGCTCTTCTTTCCCCCTAACCTTGCTTTCCCGCGGCTGCTGAATCCAAGGCTACATAGTTTAGTTTCTGTTTCCCGTACCCAGAATCTTAGCCAGCTGATCACCGACGGAGTATCAGAGAAAATGCGTGCTTATGACGTGAGTGACGCTACTTCCTGAACACGCAGCTGCTAAGAGCGTTGGAGGATAAAAATTCAGATCCGACGGACAGTTGACAAAACTTGCATACTGGACGGATGCAATGCCAGTTTTTAATAACTTTGTTTTTCATGTTTTGACGTATTTAGAAAGCGAAGACGTAAATAATTTATGTCACGAACAGTCGACGGACATTACCAAAGTAACATCCTGATTTACCAACGTTTTTCTGTATATATTGTAACAAATTATTACTTTCTTTATTAAATTTTAAGTAATTAGTAAATAATAGAATTAGTATTTAATTGTTCTTAAACGCCCACAATCGACCAGAGACTACATATATGATAACTAATAAGTGTGTATTTCCTATAAAGTTATACCCATATTGGGTAATAAAAGTAAATAGTCAGCAGGGTGAAATGCTTTCCCTTATACAGAAATATAGTTAATGAGTTAATCTGATCCACACATGCATGTAAGTAATTTGTAACTCTTTCTCCTTTACTTCCTTTGCAGCTTTGTAATATTTGTATTAAATATTTTAATATTGAAATTTTTTGAGAAAAAAATGTATCTTACGAGAACTGAGTATTTATTTAAAAACCCTTTTCACACACAAAAATGATATGTAAATATGTTTACATAAGTTCCTTAATAATATAGTTTTATGTTGATCAATTCCATTTAAATCTCATTTCCGTTTATAACGTATAATGTAATTACGGTGACACATACTAGGCGAGTCGTATTAACCCTGGACGATATATTTAACGCCCCAGCCCGCCCGTTCCCGCTGTTCAATGTCTTTTTCTAGTCAATTTTGTCCTTTTATTACTTCCGGTGTAAGCCGTTTTTTTTTTTTTTTTAAACACTCTTGACATTGTGAGTATAATTGGTTTCCTTCTCATGCTATTTCTATGGGGTTTTTTAGCCTTTTCCCCCTCTTTTTCTACATTCTAAAGTGGCGGTGGTTTCCGCCCACTTTAGGCCCAGTAGGCGGGAACCACCGCCACTTTAGAATGTAGAAAAAGAGAGGAAAAAAAGCTAAAAAACCCCATAGAAATAGCATGGGAAGAAAAGCAAAAAACTCACAATGTCAAGTGTGTTATTAAAAAAAAAAAAAAAAAAAAAAACAGGCTGACACCGGAAGTAATAAAAGGACAAAATTCACTATAAAAAGACATTGAACAGCTGGAACGGGCGGGCTGCGGCATGGGTCCTGTCGTCCAGGATTAATACGTCTCGCCTAGTATATGTCCCCGGATGACCGAGTTCACTCGGTCCTATTGTAAAAATCAATCGCACAAAAAATATTGCGATTCGTTTTCGGAAATATTTCTTATTTGATTGGTGCAATCGAATTTTCTCCTTAAACCTCTATCCATAAATGTTTATCAAAATCGTTGCCCAGATTCCTAGAAAACTAAGTTTCTGCTATACTTTGTTGCTAGCAAAGCATGGGTTATCAACGACTCCTAATTTTTCTGAAGAAGAAATGAAGTTTTTAATTTGGATAAAATCCATTTTTTTTTCTTGTTATTGTTTTAAGGATTTCCAAGCAAACTATGTTTCTGCTGTGTTTTTTCCGTGTGGACTGCAAGTTATCAGTGAATGCGAGTTATAAGTGAATTATCCTGCAGATGAGAGTATTTCAGGTCGAAATATTATCTCACAAATAAATTAACTCTAAATTGTTACTAAAATCATTCGAGTAATTTCGAAGAAAACGTAATACCAGCGAAGAGTAGGTTAACAACGAACGCTAATTGATTTGAAGAACAGGACAATTCAGATTGAATTGTAAACTCGAAAAGTCCATAACTCTAAATTTTTATCAAAATCATTCAAGCAGTTTCAAAGAAATCCATGTCTCTTCCATAATTTCCCACAGACGGAATAAGAGTTAACAGTTAATGTTAATTTTCGTAAATCTCAGGGTAAATCAGATGAGCTTCACATCACGAAACTAATGCTGTTTTTATAATATTCGTTAAATTCCTTTCCAAGAAATCCAAAGTTTTGGAATCATTTGCACGGATGCAGTCAGTGTTAACTTTGATCGTTAATTTTGTCAAAGATGAAGATAAATGAAATGAATTTGTCATCTCAAAAATCCCCAAACCCTACGTTTTTATCAAAATCGTTAGATACATTTCTTAAAAATCAATTTTCTGTTACAATTTGCAACAGACAGAGTAATGGTAAACAACGAATACTGATTTTCCTGAAAATGGATAAGGCATGTAATTTTGTCGGCTCAAAAAACCTTAATCGAAAGTTTATTGTCAAAATCATTTGAGTCGTTCACGTGAAAACCGAGTTTATGCCACATTTTCCAATGTGTGGAGTGAAGGTTCACAATGAACGCAAATATTCTTGACTACAAGGAAAAGTTAGATGCGTCTGTCAGCTCAAGAAAGCCTTAAGTTTTTATCAAAATCTTTAGATTTGTTTCTAAAAAAACTAAGTTTTTTTTCCTATTTTGCAACAAACAGATAAATCGCAAAAAGTGAACTCAAATCTTCCTGAAGATGAAAATAAGTCCAATGGATTGTGCACCAAAATAACCTTTACCCCGAAACTTTTATCAAAACGTTTATGCATTTCCAAGTACACTCAATTTCTTCCATGTTTTACAACTGCCGGAGAAATTTTCCTGTAGAGGGAAATAAGACCAATTAATTTTGCATCCCGAAAACCTTTACTCACAAACTTTTATCAAAACCTTTATATCAATTTCCGAGTAAACCCAGTTTCTGCTATATTTTGCCACCGGCAGATAAAGGTTTAGCATGAACGCGAATTTTCCTGAAGTTGAGGATAAATCCAGTCGATATTTCTTCCCCAAAACCTTCTACCCCTTTAACTATAGACTTTCATCAAAAATGTTATATCCATTTCCAAGTAAATCTAATTTTTGCCGTATAATTCAATCGGATACCAACAAATTTTCATGAAGATGGGAATAAGTCCAATCGATTTTGAACATGAAAAAAACTTTACTACCATACTTTTATCAAAATCCTTATATCCATTTCTGAAGAAACCCAGTTTTTACCATATTTTGAAACCAAGAAGTAAATAGTTAATAGCAAAAGCAAATTTTCTAGACGATGAGGATAGGTTATATTGATTTTTTTCCCAAAAATTCTTAAACACTTTAATCAAAATCTTTAGCCCCATTTCCGACTAAACCCAATTTTTCCATACTGAACAACAGACGGAAAAAGAATTAATAGCGCATGGCAATTTTCTTCTAAAGGAGGATAAGTCCAATCAATTTTTCATCTAGAAGAACCCTTAACCACAACCTTTCATCAAAATAGTTACATTAATTTCCAAGTAAATCCAATTTCTGTCCTTCTGTGCAACTGACAGATAAAAGGTTTAACAAAAAGAACGCGAATTTTCCTGAATATGTGGATATGTCCAATTTCTTACTCTAAAAAACCCTCAATCTAAAACTTTCATCAAAATCGTTAGAACCGTTTTCAAGATATCCAAAACATATACTCGTTCAATACAAGCAAATGATAAATAATTTTGTGAGGGATACTGTAAACAAGTAATTTACACTGAAAATTATTCAATAAGAAGATATGTTTTGTGCATTTGTTTTATGGTTTATAATTTCGTTATGTTGTTAGAAGTAGAAAAAAATTAAAATATACGTTCAAAAATTACTTCTAATATACGAAAGTATTTAAAAAGATTTTGCGAGTACCTTTATATAAATTTTACAAATCAGTTGGAATATTTATACAATTTTCAACAGAGAACATTCACTAGTGAGTTTAAATAATATATAGAACTTTCAAAGAACTCTATAAATATTGACTGAAATTGGTGTGCGAACAGACTGCTAGCATCGTTAACAACTTTAAGACTCTTTGCATACTGGAAAATTTAAATAGGAATTTTTATAGTATTTAATCAGCGAAAACTGTTACAGAAATATATATATATAATCTATTAAAAATTTTCGGTAGCCAAAATTGCTAAAGTTGGCAACTAAGACTGATAAAATTAGTGAAGTCATAATCACTATTAAACATTGCGGAAAAATATTAAAAATTCTTAACACAATTGAAAATTCAATTCTATCAATTTTCATTTACAGGCTAATAAGTTGAATATTTTCTGACGCCCTTGTAAATCTTAATGCTAGTCATATTATATTCTGGGAATTGATGTTTTTGCTCATATGAATTATAAATGTGAACTTTACTAGGCATTGTGCAATGCATAGTTATTGAAATATGGCTTAAGAAAACATCTTTTATCGAATATATTACTTTCAAAAAATTTTCAACCTGAGTTGTTTACAGCATATTCAATCAATAATAATAAAAGAAGATGTCTGTCTCTCTGTCTGTCTGAGCATCTATACGCTATACGTTCAGCCCCTACTGAACGCAGAAGTATAAAATTTGACATACGGGTGCTCAGAAGCCTTCCCGAGGGGATAGTGAAAACATAATTTAAAATTTTTAATTTTAATGTCGATCGAAAAATGACCGGTATTCAACGGTAATTGCTTTAAAAAAAAAGCATTCTATCAGCAGACGATTTTTTTCGCTGTCTGGAATGGAAACAAAACATCTGGAAATCATTAATATCACATGTTCTTGAAGTGGGATTAAAAATTGCAAATTTCAAAATTCTTCACATTTTCATTTATGTTACATTTAAATTAATATTCGGATTACACAGCATATTATAAATCTACTGTTCAATTTTCATGAAAATATATTAATAAACAAAAAAATTACATTTTTATTGGGAAAAGATTACGTTTTCTTTTATATTTTGCAGTATTTTGAATTGAGATATGCCGTTGAAATTTCGTAGTATTTGGTTTTAATGCCTGATAATTCGATTGTGGATATTTTTGAAAGAATAGAATTATTAGGTAGGGGGGAAAGGGGCAAAAAAAATATAGTTACAGCGTTTAAATTTGGTATATTTAGGTTTTAAAGCAAGTTAAATCGATTGCGGATATTTTCGAGTGTAAAATTATTAGCAGGAACGGAAAGGGGGGGGGGAAGGTGTAGAAAAGGAACGGGAGTTTCGGAGAAAACCACGGAAAACCCAGAACACCTTTATTCTTTAATATTTTGCAGAGTTTCAAATTCCAATTTCTGCTCACATATCGTACTAAAGATTTTTAACGTTATATAGCACGGAATTATACAAGTTCCGGAGAAAACCATGGATAAGTCGAACACAAATCTTTTTATAAAAATGTTTATACAGTAGAACTTGGATAATTCGAAGTTGAAGGGACCAGAAAAAAATTCGAAATATCCAAAAATTCGAATTACATATACTATTTTGTCAAAAAAAGTGATAAATTAAAACTCTACGATCAGAGATTTAACACATAAACTTTATATCTAAGAATACCGCTACATTACCCTTTCACCCCCCGCCCGCATTAAATCAATATTTTTTACAAGCTTAATTTTTCAACACTTTTTAAAAAATAGACAAATATTTCTTATTTCTTTTTTAAGTAGAATCTTTGTGTCATAGCATATTACCTGATACAAAAACAGAATCTTCTACATTACACATGACTTTCAATTCACAAAAACCTCGAAGTTCATACATATGCACCATATCTTCTGGTGCACTAGCTAGGGGCTTCTATTGTATTTCCTTATCCTTCTTTTGAAAGACTATAACAATTGATAATGCACTTCAGATGAGTAAAATATCGGGAACAAATTTTACTGTAATATTTTAAAGGTAATCGTATAAAAAAATTCGAATTATCCAAAATAGAATTCGAATTATCCACGATTTTTTAACATTATTTTAATACAAAATTCAAGGGACCGTGTAAAATATTCGAATTATCCAAAATTTCGAATTAACAAGTTCGAATTATTCAAGTTTCACTGTATTAGCTTTGTATCTCAGCTTCTAATTAACATGATTTCATAAGTAATATACCATTTAAAAAGTTAATTGAATTGGAATTGAAGAGTATATGTTGCAAATCTCTGTCGCCAGAGGGCGCTTTGATATTTTAAAAATTCAATATCTAGAATTCTAATTATGCTTAAATTACTTATACACATCATTTGAAATATTACGGACTTTTGAACTGATATAAGCCGTTAAATTCCATACGGGAGTTTCAGAGAAAACCACAGAAAAGCCAGAACACCTTTATTACAATATCTCCAATTCTAATTGTGATGCAGGCTTTCGAATTCCGATACTCCGTTCACATTTCGTATTAAGGATTTTTAACACGCAAGTTTCAAAGAAAAACCACGAAAAAAATCAGACACAAATTTGTTATAACAATGCTAATATTACCTTTGTATCTCAGCTTCTAATTAACATAATTTCATAGGTAAAATATCATTTTAAAAGTCTTTTAAACTGAAATTGAGGAGTACATATTGCAAATCTCTGTCGCTAGAGGGCGCTTTGACATTTTAATAATTCTATATCTCCAATTCTGATTATTAGTAAATTATTTATAGGGAGAAGATTGGGAGACCGTAGGCCCCACCGGGTTGCGGATTTGCCACGATCAGAATTTTCAAAGGTCTTTTACATGGTGAGCGGACAGGCTATTTCAAATCCTGAAACATAAAGCAGCGCCTCAGTCGCCACAGAGCGAAAATTTGCTACAGTTAAAATTTTCAAATCTATTTGCGGTATGAGCGTGGAAGCTGTTGTAAGTTCTAAAATGGGGATAAGGCGCCGCAGGCGCCACCGAGCTGGACTTTGCTAAAGTCACAATTTTGTAAGATCGTAACACGGTGAGCGAACAGGCTGTCTCAGATATTGAAACGAGAAGAGGGCGCCGTAGGCGCTACCGAGTGAGAATTTACTACAATTAAATTTTTCAATAAAGTTATTTTCACATATGTCAATGAGCTGTTGTAGGACCTGAAACGGGAAAAAGGCGCCGCAGGCGCCATCAAGCGGGAGTTTCTTAAAGTCGGAATTTTCAAGGATCGCGAACCAGCTGGTCGCCGAAGGCGGCTAGTAGGGAATATACCAAAGTGAACTTGAATAATAAATAAATATATATACATGTATATATATATCAACTTCAAGTAATTCTATAAATATTTTTGAAAGTGAGAGCTTAGACAGACGGAAAAACTGGAGTCACAAACAGTTTTTAACTTTGTTGTAAAATGTTAAAATTATATATATATATATATATATATATATATATATATATATATAAACTTCAAGTAATTCCATAAATATTTTTGAAAGTGAGAGCTTAGACAGACGGAAAAACCGGAGTCATAAACAGTTTTACAAAATAACTAAATTTTTTTAATACTAAAAAAAAAATATATATATTTTTTTTAGTATAATTGATGGGGAAAAAAAAGAAAAGCTAAAAGACATGTATTTAATTTTAGCCAGTATTACATATTAGGAAAATTTTCTTACTTTAATCCGAAAAGTGTTCCTTTATATAATTTTACTATGCGAGACAAATGTTACATGAAAAATAATTTATGGTTTTATGTAGTACGACTTAGATGGCATGCTTTGTAGTATTTACTTCTTCGCTAAATAATATGACAACTATATTAATGGTTTGAAACCGAATTCTGCTGCTTTGAAAGGAATGAGTTTTAGACGATTAAAAATAAATGTTTAAATTCATGAAAGATTTATTTTAAACCATAATGCTATAGCCAAAAGAATAAATGACATTTCTTTTTTAAAGTTCGAAAACGAAGAAGTATTAACAGTGATGAATGAAGCGATTTAGAGAAAGGATGAAAAGTTGATGGTATTTAAGTAATGAAAAATTACATTTTGCTAAGTCTTTTGATATTGTAAAATTATTTTCGAGGATCAGCTGTCAAAAGATAGATTTGTTAAAGGAATTTTGAAATTTTGCCCATATATTTTCAAAATAATCACTTTTATTAATGGTATATATTTGATATTTACTAAAATGTTTGTTATTTTTAGCATAGGAAAGGATTGTTGCTATATTTTATGTTAGTTTTAAAAGTGGAGAGCATTATAATTATTTGATAAGTTTACGAAAAGCATCTTAATAAAAATAATTATTCTTATGTATAACATTCCATAAGCTGCATGTATTATTATACGTTAAATTACTGAAAATTGGTCTTAGAAAATGGTGAATACAAAAATTCTATGAATATAAATAATTTTAATCCACCAATAATTTTAAGGCACATCAACACTATAGAAAAAATGTTCCTTTTTACATTTTTTATATAAAATGTTAACAGTAGAAATTCAAAAACAGATACTTGACGTTTTAATATTTTTTAAATGTTGTAGAGTTATTTTTATGTTAAAAAAAAATACAAATTAATTACTTAAACTTGTAATGCATCAGTAAGCTTTCCTTTTTATTAGCGTTGTTCGTAAGAGTTTAATGAAATATGGTTTAGTTATTTATACCTCTTCTACTTCAGATGACACTTGCATTGGTTAAATGTTGTTCGGCTCAATGCAAAAAATTACACTAATTTTTACAGAATAATTTATTATAAAACATATCTCAACAGATTCTCATACAAGTGTTTATTACTGTAAATTATTCTTTTTAAAAGCACAATGTGCTGGCGTCGATTTTTGCCAGCACATTCTGCTGTAAAATTAACGCAATTTTTACAGTGCATGTATTTTTTATTTTATTTATTTTTAAAGCTACTAGACACTATATGGGCGTTATTCGCTGCCAATAAGATGTGCTGGTTAGCGTTTATGACGCCCACACGGCAGGAACGTGGTTCGAATCCCGGGCACACAACAATGTATTGAATATGCGCACGAAGTAGCGTGCTGCGTTTATGTAGTCAGCGCCAAAATCTTACTGCCGCGAAGCAAACCTTGTATTCCTTACATTCGCAATTCGCGGTGGCCTCGAAAATTATTTCATAAATTTGGCTGGTTGGGTTTAACGATGTACTAGTACTGCGCTATGGGTAATTAGCGGTGGTCTGGGACGCACCTCTAAGGATGGTACAGAGACATTCCCTCACAATTTTGGTCCTCCATGGAGGAGATGGATCCCTCGCTTGGTGAACCCCCAAAAGTATAATTTGGATGGGAACATGGAGAACATTGCGGCCACGACGGATTTTAGGTGCACCAGCCACCATTAGTGTACACGACGGTCTTTGGCCAGCTCGAGTATCGAACTCCCAAACTTCCAATTACGAGCTCGGCGCTCTTTCGAACGGGCTACCCCAACCCATTATTTCGAATATATATCAATAGAATTTAACATAGTTTTTTTTTAATAATATATATTCAATGCTAAAATTTAATAGAAAACTTCAACCCTTTAAATTTTACTTAGCAAGGCTAATGAAGAAACAAAACTGAAATATTCTAGTTTTAAAAATTTAAAAATTGTATCTGTAATACATTTAAAAAAATAATTTGTAAGAATAAAAATCAATGAAATAAATTAAATTAAAACACAATAAAATTAAGTTTTATCTATTATAATTTATTACATTTTTACTTTTTAGATTACAAACAAGGTAGCGAAAATATTGTTTTCTGGTCAAGATTTTGGAATTGAATTTTTAGTATACTTAAATGTTTAGTGGTCCCCAACTCTTTCTAGTATAAGTTTTTAAAGTGTTAATGACTTCGATTTGTATGTCTGACTGGCCGTGCTCTAGCCCCCGTAAATAATAATTGAATTTTTTTAAACTAATGTTATTCAAGTTCACTATCGGACGTTGCTCATTGAAAACTGTGTCAATATCTCTACTGGTTTGTGTACAGGGACATACCGAAATTATTCCAAAGCATTGTGTACTATGAGAGGTATTTCTATAAAAGATATTTTAATACCTTTACTTTGCACAAATCATAATGAAATTGAAATATGTTATTCAAATTTACTATGGGATGTCTCTCATCGAAAATGAATTAAATATCATCACTGGTTTGTACTGGTTTGTTACAGTATGATTAGCATTCCATATACAGGATCACCAAAAAAATGCATTTACATTAACGGCTATTATTGGAAATTTGCAGGAATTCAATTTTTGTTTATATGTAACGTTTTTATCAATTTTTAAGTGTTTTAAATTGAAAATATGATTTCAATTTTTACATCTGTCTGTTCGATTGTCTATTTTTCTATATGTACGTCGGCCCGTCCCCATCGTCCTAAAATATTTTCAGAATTTTAAAAAAATTATATATGTTTTTCAGGTTCACTATGGAATGTTTCTATTTAAAATGGCTTTAACAGGTCCTGTACAACTTATTTTTGTACAAGGATACCCAAAAATTCCAATACATTGCGTTTTGGACAAACATTTTTATAATTTACATTTAAATAAGTTTCTACTGCAAAAATCATTAAAAAAAAAAAAAAAAACTGACATTTATTGTTAATATGCTAAAATAATGTTTTTACAGAATATGACATGTTTAACTTTCAGATTTACAGGGGCTATGCTAAAATATTCAGGTACATTTCGTTAAACAATTTTAACACTTTCCAACGATATTTAATCCATTTAGTTTAATTGCATTTCTGTGAGTTTTTCTGTCTGTCCGTTGTGTGATAACGTAGGAACAGAACATTGAAAGTTATACAACAAGCATATACAGTTGAAAAGCCTTAATAATCAATGTGTACCGCATGATTTTTCGTTCTTTTTTATTATTAGCATTGAATGAGCTTTATAATTACAACTATCAAATACTATTTAAAAATCCGCCCGGAGATAAAATACTCTATTAAAACTTTTATCACGAAAATCTTTTGTGATTTATATATGATATTAAAGTTGAACGCTTAATGTTTCAGTTTTCTGATAACAAGGAAATTGAACCTCGTTAATTTATATTTTCTCCGTTTTCAGGAAATATCCCTATAAAAAACATGTTATAACTATTCTTTTTACTTATCTTCCAACAAAAATAATATTAATGTGTTGACAAGGTAAGCGAAAACTTTGCACAAAATATTAATAACCAATACATAATATTCTGGAAAACAGTTAAGTAGATGCTTGTTAAAGTTCAATTTTTTATTAGGAAATCAATGAGGTGTCTGAATACAATTTATTCAGAATATGAATTATTTTCTTTTTTAAATAATGTTGCAAATTACATCTGTTAATGTTCGTTTGTTTGATTTCAAGCTAAACCGAATTAAACCATGTCGTGTTGATTTTCCACAGTATCTGATGAAGTTTATTAACTGTTGAAAAGATAGTCTTATTGCGTTGGCCGCTAAGAATAAGCTGAAAAAAAGTCAAGTTAAATTGACTTGATTAACGATGAAACAGGTTACCCAAGCACGAATCCAAGAGGCAGTATAGTGGTTAAGGTAAATTTATTAAATATTCCAAAGCATCTAATTTGACGCGTGACCATAGATGAGATAACAGTACGAATCTTACAGCATGGAGTGGGGAAACAGTAGCGGACACAAGTCCGGGCCACAGGCCCTAATCTTTCTTCTGTTCTAACATGATCGACAGTCAATGCAAAAGTGCAGAAAAGTGAACTAGAAGTTTGGCAAAAACATTAATTTCAAAAAAGAACTTCCGCCAAATTAGGCCGCCGCAGCAACATCAGTTTTTTAAGTCAGTTAGGAATATTTACATATATTATTTTCAAATATTGTGGCTCAGATTTTTCTCGCCGTAAGTACGTTATACTTTATATGTTAACCACAAAATTCGTTGAATTATTGTGAAAAATCAAATCGATTTAATTCTGAAATTACGGACTATGAAGTCAGATTACACATTATAATTCACGCTGACGCCAGATATAATTACACATTTTTTTGAGTCTCGATGATGAATTGACAGATTTAGTATTATGAAAATAATAATAACTTTTATTTCTCGCGTTTTAAAATCTACTCCTTAAAATGTATATTAACCGTTGATAGAAGTATTAGACTTATTTAATATGCGTTAGTTAATCACAAACAGCCGGAACATACAACAGTACTTACGATTTTTATTCCGTTATTATATATTTATTTATTTTTTGGACTGAAGTGATGATTCAAAGCTATTTCTTTTTTATCTGCAATATCTTTTCTATATCACAAACCAAATTATTCATTTATACATATCCAACGCGAAGTATAGAAGAGTTTTGATTATTACTTAAAAGTAACCGAGATATCAAATGAAAATCTATGATGTTTATTTAATGACCCTTATGCATATAATCTTGTGAATTATAACTATTAATGTTAATTTATTTGTTACAGGAGGCAATACATTTGAGTAACGCACATCTGCCTTATGATAACTCTGTTCGAAAGAAATTCTGAGAGAAACGTATAAATTTGGAAGGTTACTACGTAGAGAAGTATTAAGTCAAATAAAAATTAAGCTACTATCTTGATTATCTTTTTGTAATAATTGGAACTTACGGTATCCTTAACGGCCCTCTTCACTTACCGACCCCGGAAGCTCGAGCCAATGTTATTCTATGGGGAAATTTTCTTTACAAATAACTTATTAACTAATACATATTTTTAAATTCTGTTTTCACATTCAAAAAATTCCCAACTGTTAAACTAACGCACCTTTTCTAAAAAATGTATTTTTTTAATTTTTAATATTTTATTTTTAAATTGCAAAAGGAAAAAATTTCACATATTGAAAATTCGTATTTTGCAATTTCAAAATAAAATATAAAAAAATAAAAAAATAATTTTTTAAAAAAGGTCCGTCAATTTACCAGCTGCGAATTTTCAGAATGTGAAAACAGAATTTAAAAATATGTATTAGTTAATAAGTTATTTGTAAAGAAAATTTCCCCACAGAATAACATTGGCTCGGGCTTCCGGGGTCGGTAAGTGAAGAGGGCCGTTAAGAATTGTTACTTAAAATGTTAGTTTTTGAATAATTAACATTCTCTCTAACATTCTCAATATATCAACCAAACTGTTATTTAATAAAAATGCTGTTTAATTTTGTTTATCGACAAACTTTTTGAAAGTTTGACAACAGCCTCTATCAACTAATTAACTGACTAGTTCCCGCTACAAAACTGGTTGCTTACCTTTCGACGCATTCTGTGACAGAAGCATATTTACATCGTCACAAAATAAAAAAAATATATCGTTAAAATGAATATTTGATGAATAATTCATTTGTAATAATATATAAATTTTATTTCAATCAATACAGAGAGGTGTCTGTGTGCTCTCTCTAACTGAGGCCGCTGAGGCAGGACTATAAAACTCAACTGCCAGAATAGGAGGGGTGCTCGGACCATGAAAGATTAATCATCATCAAGATTTTTTTGGCTTTCAAAGTTGAAATTTAATATTTATTTAATATTTGTTTTTATTTTTATTTTATTTTTTGCAGTTTTACAATATGTTTATATTGAGTACATTGAAATTTAATTTTTCTTTTTACCATTTTAACGGTTATATTACCTTTTTATTTAGCTGTAAGATACATGAGAAATACTGAACTATGTATTTTAATACTCACAGCAATGCTAAAAAAATCCATCCTCTAACGACCTGAATTAATAAATTAAAGCACATAAACTGCATTGTCTCTTTGGGAAAGAAAGAGATGTATTTTACTTAGTACAACATTTTAACTTTAATGTTTATAAAGTATATAAAAGCTTTTCCTAATATTATATTAGCGTAAGTGCCATTTCCAGAAAGTTTCTTACAGATAATTGAGAAAATCAAAAATTTTGCTCATATTTTATTCCCAAATATTTTCTTCCTGACGTTAAATAATGTTGAACTGGAGTCGTAAATAAAACATTAATCAGACCATTTTGATGGCTAGAAAACACATTTGTCATAATTTAGGAAATACAACGGTTTTGTATTTAACTAATTTTTGTTTCCGTGTGTTAAACATGCACGTAATCCTAAAAATGTACTTTGACAAACAAGAGTGTTTTATATTTAATATGTCTGTTAAAAATCTCTGACTTTGAAATGTTCTATTTGACTTTGCATAAATGCTGTAATAATTTTGTAGTTAAAATTTGTGATTTAAGCTTTTTTTTTTCATTAAAAGAAAGTATTGAATTTGTGAAAATTTGTAGCTTTTGGTTTTTGATAATTTACATGTTTTGAGATATTCTCAACGCGATTTGGCTATATTCTCTTTCTATGAAATACCAAAAGTTTATGGGCACTACAAATTCCGAGGCAATGGAAAGAAAGTAATACAAGTTTCTATTGTTTGGACATTGACTTAAATTGGTTTTGATCAGTTTTTTGGGATATATCGCTCAATATTATATAATATATGAGCGCAACATGTTGAACGAATTTCTTTCATTTAATGGAAGGATACATCTTAGAATTTAAATACATCAAACTTGATATGTATGAGGTTGATAAAATAAATAAAACAAAATTTTGAAAAAGTATATATTAAAAGTATATGTGAAAAGGAATATATGAAAAGTGAATATTAATTATGAAAATTGATATTATGAAAAAGTATGTGTTTACATAATTTAGGTGCACATTAGCTGACTGCTAGCTTTATTATTGTCCATATTTTGTAATATTCCATATAACTATAACTCATCATCTCTTGGTTGAAATTGTAACAAACTGCACTACAAAATGCTAATTGTGAGAAAATATATTGATTAAAATTTTGTAGATGTTAACAGGTAGATGTCACACAATGACTTAGAAGAGAATTTTGTGATGAAATGATGATGTGATGATTTTTGTGAATTTTAAAGTTTTTAATTACAATGTATTTTAATTTTAATTTTGTTTTATAATTGTAAAAAAAAAAAAAAAAAAAAAGGAGAGAGAGAGAGTACATTTGACAAAGGAATACAGGTTCAAAACAATTTTGTTTTTATGTTTGTTTCTTTTACCAATTTTCTATAAGATAAATAATTTAACTTTACACCAAAATGACAAAAAGCATATAAATATACATATGAAATTAGCGTCACATAAAAAAGTATGTAAATGGATGCTATGTAAATAGTATGAAATAGTGCCTTGCCGCGATTTAGAACTTGAGAAACTCTGGTCGGCGTCTGCCTGTCTGTCAAAGTTAAGCCTACAGGTTATGTACCTTCCACAGGAGCGAAAAATTGCCAGATCACCGCATAATTAGCATATTAGTTGATCAATTACTTAAGTGTTTCAATAAAGTGAAGTATTCTTTAACACATTTCTTGCGACCATGGGAGTCACTGCGCAGGTACAGAATTAACGATTCCAGTGTTAAAATAGTGGTGATAACATTGTCGTTGATAGAAAATAAGCGATAAGGGAACACCGAATGACTGGACGTTTGGAAAATCCCAATCTATTGGTCAGTTTGGCACTTCTCAAAGCCTTTGGTATCGTCCTCCCTGCTAGGCATAGTAAACGTAGTTACACTATATGCCCTGATGACTTCGTTATAATGATTTTTAGAAAATAATTTTCTCAGTAATTGGACCTCTTTTTTTCATCTTGTAAATGTATGTTCGATCAGCATATCCACATCTCCAAGAAAGAAAAAAAACCTGGAACGCACCGGGAAAATATCAGGGTAATTTTATTTAAATGTGAATGTTTAGTTTGAATAGTTCTCTGACAGCATTGTTCCCACACGATTTGATTTAACAAGTTTTAAACACACAATGTTTTTTGAAATAGACATATCAAGCAGTTCATTTCGGGAATTGTTAAGTAAATCACATTTCTAAAACCCCCGGAGAAAGTTGCCAAAGAAAGTTAATTTAAGTCTGTACCTTTCACAAAGAAAAATGTAGTGGTCGACAGTGTTCCTTTTATATTCAAGATTAGCGGCTTCTGATAGATATGTAATACTGAGAGAGTCAATATTGGGATAGGTTAGTCAATTGGGATAGATTAGTCGACTTCTGATAGTTTAGTCAATGTTGGGGAGAGAGCAGAGAACTTTGGTTTTGATTTGATGCGGTAGCACAAGACTCACTTGAATGTTTTTACTAATAACATGCCATTGGTATCAGCATTTTCGCAGAGTTCGTAAATCTATCGGTTGGATCCATAGGTGACTGCATACCTCGTATGTAAGAAGACGGTTGAACAAAAATGTGTCTCTCTTAGGTATCTATTTTCAACAGGATTCAGGTAAGGGAAACATGTATTCAGGCTATACAATGAATACATTTTGAGTCAACATAATCTTATACGTTCTATCTGCGGTGAGAATATGAGTTACCATACCTAAATTGAACAATATTGCCGACATTGTTAAGTTAAAATACAGAATAAGAACATTTTAAACATACAGTCGCCGATCAGAGACCTTCAGTTTATTACATAAAAGTGCATCGATGATTAACCATGATGCCCCCCCCCCCCTCTCCATTACATTGCAAATCACCTCCATATCCGACATTACAAGTCTCACATAGATATATTGCTTTCTAGAATATTTTCATGCCGATAAACGCTTCCAATCTTTTGTTGTCAATTTATGCTTAGATAATTCACTTTATCTTATCTCATCAGAGAATAGAATAATAGGCCAATCGTTATCAGACTAATGGCCATGTAAGCGTTACCACTGAAAACGGTTGTTAAAGTTGCATTTTGAGAGAAATACAGAAAAAAGAAATTTTAAGTTCTTGAAAAAAAAATATAGAATAAAGATGAATTTTGTATATAATTTACATATATGTTTAATAATTTACAGCCACATAACACAGGTCGACGATGAAATTTTTTTATATCAAGGTAATACGTTTTTCTGGTGTATTTTTGGATGCTGATTAAGGAAAAAACAGTAAAAAAACGTCCATCATGTACAGATTTGACAAAAAATAGGATTGTATGAGCCTAAAGCTCCATTTTTACAACCCTCATCTAAGTTATTTCCAGGAAAACTGAGTAATGTGAGTGAAGGACAAGGAGAGCTATTTCGTCAAGATCACAAAGAAATGTAGAGAAGGTATCAGGAACGATGGTGTGTTAATATGTTAGTAGATTATTGTTGGATGCTGCATAGAGAATTCTCACCGACAAGGCTTTCATGCCGTGCACAAGGTAAAATGTTCTAAAAGGAGCTCCGATGTAAAGAAACACATTTAAAAGATAGTGTGTAAATAATACCCGATTTTAATGTATTTTATGTATAAACTGGTTCGAATTTATTCTAGTCTCTATGTGAATTCTTCCGATCTTCATCCTTACTTTTTCAAAATTCCTTATATCATAGGAAAGGAAGAAAATCATTTCAGAATTCAGCGCATCAAAACACATTAGAAAGACCCAACGCAGTGCAACAAAAGTACGCAGGCTTATGTAATTTTTTATGTTTAGTGTACAGTTTAAAAACTGTAAAAAAACCGCTGATTAAGGCACAGGAGTCATCATTCTATGTCAGTCCTGCATATGTTTAGTGAAATAATTAAATTTTCTATACAGAATAAAGCTTGATGAAGTTATTCAGTTTTTAGTTTCCAAATTGTGTTCCTTTATGTCAATTTATTCCTCGCTCTTCACTTAAGAATAATGTATAGCTTTAACCCTTTCAGTCGCAGTGTTCCCGCTGATGGAACACCTAATTTTAATTCTCAAGTGCGAAAACTCATCCCGGAAATTTTTTTGCAAAAATTTACATTTATAACATAGCAGAAAAGGCCCTTTTTTTAAACCTGAAAATTTAAAATTTCTTTTATTTTAATTTTGTTCATAAATTCCGGTGGTAGTGTAACTTAAATGCTCCGAATTACCCTGCGCCGCAAAGGGTTAAAATAATGGTTCTCAGCTAAGGTCTCAATTGCATATTTCAAAATTGGTATTTTAATTTAGCTATTACATTAACTTTATAAAATCTCTGAAATAAATATGTTGTAAAAACATTTCGTAGGAAAAAAACTGATAAAACTTCCATTTAAATTTATTGATTTCTTTTTATATGTGAGTAATTAAGATTATTCAATCTTGATACTTAACTTTAAATTTCCAAATGCTGCATCAAATTTGCTAAAATTATTTCAGACAGAAATACTTTTAAGAAACGAACACTATGTGATAAATACTATAGATATTTAAAAAAACTTTCAAAGACTTTTTTCTTTTTACGATTTTAAATAAAAATATCTACGCAATTTTGCCCACAAGCATTCTTTTAATGGGACCCTGTCGACGTGTAGAGAATAAAACTCCTTTACCACTTATCATTAGCTCCGTTGAAAGAAACAGAAAACATACTTCAAACTACTCTCTTGGGGCAAATAAAAATGTTCCTTAGTCTGCATTACCACAAAATTCAATGATTCAAGTCTTGAAAAAGAAAAAATGAATGTATATAATCGAAATATTTCCTTGAATTTTTTTTCAAAGATTTGTGTTACTGCTTCGGCTGCTTACCACTCTATATAAAAGGTATATAAATTTATGTTTCTTCTTCTACTACTGGTTATTGTATTTGTTTAAGTCTGTATAAGTTTTTTGTAAGTTTCATAAAAATTAGATGTTTGTTCGGTAAATATTTGTTTCTATATTTGAAAATTTTACAAAATCGAATACTTTCGAAATTATTTGTGGTATTTACTAAAAAGTTTTAAAGTAAACATTGCAGAGAGAGAGAGAGAGAGTTTTATGAAAATTATCAATAGATCTTCATTGATGATGAAAGCCCATAACTGCTAACTTTTCCGATTTTTTAACACTATTTTTTCAATAGAAATAATTTTTTTTTTATTTTAAGACAAAAATGTTTTCAATCAAATAAGATAAAACTAGACTATAAAATATGATAGTATTGTAGAAAATTTAGAAAATTTCGCAGATATGATGGAAAAAAAATGCATTACATAAAATACAATTTAAACTATTTTCGCTTTTTTAAGAATATAATCTTGCGCAGCGCAGACATAATTTTTCTTACACTGCATTTCAATACTATAAAGACATATTTAAAATTAAGAGGTGTGATGATAGGTACTGTATGTGCATGTGAGCTTATTATAAAACAATTCAAAATAGATTTTAGAATAGTTTTTTTAACATATATATTTCTGCGTGAAAGAAGAAGGGCAAATATCCTCCTTAATCTCCATCTCAGTAAATTACCTTCATTTATTTCAAAAAAAAAAAAAAAAAAAAAAAGCAACGCTATAAATAAATTTTAAAGATTATTTCAAATTATTCAGGCAAGTTTAAACCGCGCCATACTTTGAAACTTATTAAACTTGTTCAAACTTTTCAGGTGAAAACCTCATTGAGGTTCCAAACTCCGAATTATACATATTAATCAACCGCTTAAACATGACTTTAATAGTCAGTGAAACTCAGAACTCGCAATAATTAAAAAAGCG
Source organism: Salticus scenicus (assembly GCA_963930645.1). Taxonomy (NCBI): domain Eukaryota; kingdom Metazoa; phylum Arthropoda; class Arachnida; order Araneae; family Salticidae; genus Salticus; species Salticus scenicus. Next base: position 245,685,263 of record OZ005652.1, read on the forward strand.
CCGAAAATTAAACTTATTTTATTTTACTTTACTACGACTAAAGATTAAAAATACTTAATCTATCATATTGATATAAGAATAAATTTCACTCTTCAGCAGCTTTCCTGAACATGGTAAAATATAGCAAAGCGTTTCAATCAATTACATTTAATAGAAATTATGTCCCCCCCCTAATTTTATATAGCCCTACATATTTTCCATAAGGTATATACGTACCACATTGTGTACCTAAATTTAATCCAATATGAAAAGCACAAAACACAACCTTAAATGTACTTCTAGTAATTTCCAAGCATTGACTTAATGTACCCGAATTATTTTGTGTAGCTCTGTAAAGGTATAGCAAATGATTTTTCTACTATATCCTACACAAAATATGTTTTTATGTATATAAAAAGAACATATTCATTTCATTTTCTTCAGTGCAGCTTATGAATATTAAAATGAATCTACCAAATAATTTGTTCATATCAAAGAAAAAAATTATTGTAACATCCCCATTTAACACATATGTAGTATACTGAGTTTGGGCTAATATTCCTTCTTGAGTCAGGCTGATAACATTCTCACACTCACCGATAAACACACACGCAGACCAACTGCTAAAAACCAGTTTTTTTTATTTTTTTATTTAGGGACCCTAAAATATGTAAACATGTAAATATAGCAAAAACTTTATTTCAAAAATTTAAGCCCAAAACAGTAATGTATGTATTGTATTAATGGTTATTACTGGAAAATAGAAACGAAAAAAATGCTTTTTTAAGTATTACGTTTTTAAATGCTAATCATTAAAAAATCCATGTATTTTCTTTTGAAATATAGAAGAGTATTTTATGTTTATGTCGAGATACTTCAAAATCTAATAGTAAGGTTAAAAATTGTAGAGAAAAAATTTATTAAGATGCTTTGCCATGATGGCCTTATGTTTTTTGTATTATTATAATTTTCTGCCTTTTTATTCTTTTTTCCTGCTTCCGTTCTTAATTTTTTTGCTTGCATACATTTTTCAATTTTTACTATAGATACTAATAAAAAATAATCGCTAAGTAAGTAATAACACACCCACACACACACACACATATATATATATAAGACGTTGAAGCAACTATCCTGCAGACCAATAGTTTATTAACGCATTGCATTTTTTTTTTTTTTTAAGCTATTGTATAGCTTTTATCGCGGGCTTTGAGCGCGGCGACCGAATGAAAAAATTCCGTAACGAAAAAAAAAACCTAACACAGTTCGGCAGACTTCGGTAGACTTCGGCTGTACGAAGCTTGCACGAATCGAGACAAGCTGCTCCGAAATCGGACGAATACGTAAGCAGCTGTTTGTGAGAAAGTATATAGGTGTATAGGTATCTATCATCTATGTACAACAGTGAATAGCTATACGCGTACAATTTGTGTATAAAGTGTCTTAAATATGAATAAACAAAGTGCATTTATTAATGAAGAAAGTGATGAAAAAATAGTGAAAGAAAATGAGTGAGTACTCCATATACATACATTTTATTATTATCACAAATGCAGTATTTTTTAATACGCTTTTATTAGATCACCTGTATGTATGTATGTATGTATATATGTATGTTTGTTTGTAACTTCTCTGGGAGCAAACAAAAAATGTATATTGTAAAAAAAATACTTCCCCTACGTGAACGATATGGCGTGGAGTTAGGGCGACGCGCTACGAACCTAAAGGTCCAGCGTTCGATCCCCGTCAGGGGAGATTTTTAAAAAATGGTTTTTGTTAATTCTAAGTTATTTTAATTAAAGATTTAAATGTATGTAAATATTACGGTGTGTCACTCACACGATTTTCTCTTACCCTGAATTTTAATACTGAGATAGATATTTTGTGCTTTTTAGTTCACATTTCTATAAAAGCGTGTTCTTTAATTTTTTAAAACTATAATATATTTTTCCCTATTAAAATTTGTTTTTAATCGGTCACCACGCTCAAAAAGTGTAACTTGAATTAATATCAAAGAAAAAACTTGAATATACCCATTCGACTTGCAAGCCTTTAAAACCTATTAAATACCTTTTCTCTATATATATTTGTTTTCTTATCGGTCACCACGCTCAAGAAGTGTAACTTGAATTAATATCAAAGAAAAAACTTGAATATCCCCATTCGACTTGCAGGCCTTTAAAACCTATTAAAATACCTTTTCTCTATTAAAATTAGTTTTCTTATCGGTCACCACGCTCAAAAAGTGTAACTTGAATTAATATCAAAGAAAAAACTTGAATATTCCCATTCGACTTGCAAGCCTTTAAAAATTATTAAATACCTTTTCTCTATTGAAATTTGTTTTCTTATCGGTCACCACGCTCAAAAAGTGTAACTTGAATTAATATCAAAGAAAAAACTTGAATATCCCCATTCGACTTGCAGGCCTATAGAACCTATTAAAACACCTTTTCTCTATTAAAATTTGTTTTCTTATCATTATTGTTATCTTATTCATTAATATCAAAGAAAAAACTTGAATATCCTCATTCGATTTGCAAGCCTTTAAAACCTATTAAATACCTTTTCTCTATTAAAATTTGTTTTCTTATCGGTCACCACGCTCAAAAAGTGTAACTTGAATTAATATTAAAGAAAAAACTTGAATATCCCCATTCGACTTACAGGCTAAAACATAGCATCAAATAAAGATAATAGAATGCATAAAATAACTTTACTTAATGCTTCCTTTTGGGTCAGATGTCTTCATTTTTTCTTGGTTTAATATCCTGCCGAATTGTGTGGTAACTTCAACATTATTTCATGACTCTTAAAAAAACACGATTATTTAATAAATCTATGTACATGTATTTACAATTTAGTTGACTATATAAAGTATATTACAATTCTTTCATACGCCATTTCAGCGTTCTATCCTTTCCGAACACAATTCTCAATCTACCTCAAAGAAAAACAAAAACGTGGCTGTTGCCAATACAAAAAAAGAAATAAACAGTAATAAAATAAAGAGTTCGAATAAGTCTTTCAGTTCATAAAGTTTATGGATTGAGAAAGTTCGGTTTCGTAACATCCTCCCCACCTTGAGCAGGGAAGGACATACGACATGCTCAATCTGGATCGTTATTGTCCACACCAAGGCGTTGCACTGGTTGCACTAAGCGACCATATCGAGTTTGCTGTTGAAGTTTAGAGCGGCTTTCATCATGAAGTTCCAAGGGGCACAAACGTTGACATGGACGTAGCAGTTCACCATTTTTAGCTTTCAGTCTTGCTACACGAAACTATCCATCTCTACCTTTATACAATTTTAACACTTTAGCCATAGGCCACTGAAGACGTTTTAGATTATCATCCTGAATCAGCACTAAATCACCTTCTTTAAATGTGGTAGATTTTTTTACCGAAGCAAATTCTCGAAGTGTTCCTAAATATTCATTACGGAATCTTTGTCGAAGATCTTCTCTTAACTTTTGCCTATAGGCATATCTCTTTTTGAACTTCACTTTATCAATCAAGTCTAAATCTGGAACTCCTATTTCACGTATGTCCTTTAAGAACATTTCTGGGGTGAGAGGTATTAAGTCATTTGGATCTTCCGACATGTGTGTGAGAGGTCGCGCATTTACTATACTTTCTGCATCACAAATCAAGGTATATAGCTCTTCATAGTCAAGCTGTGCTTTTCCAAGAGTTCTCTTCAAAATAGCTTTTATAATTCTAATCAAACGTTCCCAAAAGCCTCCCCACCACGGAGCTGATGGGGGGGTTGAACTTCCAGTTAATTTTTCTAACAGTTGCGTAATCTTCTATTTGTTTCCAATCTATAGATCTTAATTCTTTGTTAGCTGCAACTAGATTTGTTCCATTGTCACTGTATACAGTGTGTGGTCGGCCTCTTCTCGCTACAAAGCGTCTTAACGTTTGAAGGAAGTTTTCTGTTGATAGGGATGTTGCTAATTCTAAATGTACACATCGGTAAATGGCACAAGTATACAAAACTATCCAGCATTTCTGTCCATCTTTTAAAAACAAAGGACCGAATAGATCGATTCCAACAGTTTCAAATACCCTAGCATCTCTTACTCTATCTTCTGGAAGTGGAGCACTCAGAACTTCTGCTGGTTTTGAGGAGAATCTTTTGCACTGAATGCATCTTTGTAGAATTTTCCTAATTGTTCTTCTGCATCTAATTATCCAGAATTCTTCTCTTAAACTTGACATGAGAATCTGAACTCCTGCATGATCCATTTCTTTGTGCTTTTCTTCAATTATTCTGGATGTTATATTGTGATCTGCTGGTAAGACAATTGGATATCTGAAATTAAGTGAGTCTTCTCTCATTGAAATTCTGGTACGGACTCTAATTAATTCTTTCTCGTCAATAAGTGTCGGAAAGTTAAATTTTTTCTTAGCTTGATTTCTTTTTTCTGAGTATATAACTTCATCATCAGGAAGAATGTCACTTTTAGGCCAAAAGTCGGGCTTCTTCTTTAAACACTCAGGTCCGTTCCACCACTGGGACTTCGTTAAGGTATCTGGGGAGCATCCTCTGCAGGGTAAGTCAGCTGGATTAAGATGACCAGGAACATGATGCCAATCATCGACATTCGTCAATTTTCTAATTTCTGTTACTCTATTCTGTACAAAAGTAGCCCAACCACCGTCATTTTTTATCCAATATAAAGCATTCTTAGCATCCGACCAATAGAAGGTTTTGAGATTATCTATTTTCATTTTATCGATAATCGTACAGGCTAGTCTTGCGCCAATTAAACAAGCAAGTAACTCTAATCGCGGGATCGTAACTTCTTTTAAGGGAGTCACTCTTGTTTTCGCTTGAATTAGCTGACAAGACACATTTTCACCATTCTGTACTCTTAAGAATATGCATGTGGCATAAGCAACTTTGCTACTGTCGCAAAAAACATGAAGCTCTTTTTCACTGTTACTTAAGTCGAATTCGGAAAATCTACGAGGGATCTTTATATTTCTTAACAATTCCAGTTGTTCTTTCCATTTTCTAAAGGATTTTGTCATTTCTTCTGTCAATGGAGAATCCCAATTAAACTTTTCTTTCCAACATTTTTGCAGAATCAATTTTGGCATCAAAGTGGCTGGACTTGTATAACCGATGGGATCAAATATTTTATTAACCACAGAAAGAACTGATCTCTTTGTAATTGATTTAGGTTCTTCTTTATCATTAGATGAATTCATCAATCTTATTGTGTCATCTTTCTTATTCCAGATCAGCCCCAAAATTGCTATATCAGAATTTTCTTCAGATTCTATCTCCATGTCATTAAGAAAATCTTCGTCTAGTAAGTCTTCATCAATTTGTGTATACTGCCAACCTCGAAGATCAAACTGAGCTGATGCCAAAATTTGTCTTGAAGTTTTTATGAATTCTCGCAATTCTTCTGTACTGTTTAGACTGGAAATACAGTTATCGACGTAAAATGACATTTTCAGTCTGTTGGCTATCTCTTTGTAAGGCTCTTCGATTTTGTCAAATAAATGATTTAAAGTAGCAGCTAATAAGAATGGAGAAGCATTTAGTCCAAAGACAACGCGACAGTGTTGGTATACTTGTAACTTATTAGAATCACCATTTTCGAACCACAAAAATTTGACAAAGTTCTGATCATTCTTGTTCAAACCAATCTGGCAAAATGTTTTTTTGATGTCGGCACTTATTCCTATTCTTCCTTTTCTAAATCTATGTAAAATTGCAGGTATTAATTCGATTAAATTTGGACCTTTTGCGAGACAGTCATTTAACGAATAGGAAAATTTCTCTTTAGCTGAAGCGTCGAAGACAGGACGCACTGGTGTTGTGGCATGTTGCCTTATTACAGCTCTGTGAGGCAAAAAATGGCCACTATCGCCTAAATCAGATATTTTCTTGATTATACCTTCATGTAGCCAGTCATTAAATACATTTTGGTATTTCTCTAAATTTCCAGAAGTTTTCAATGATCTCAATGTTGATAATAATCTTTTTTCTGCTATTTTGCGATTTGAGGGTATTGGAGGATGATCTTTAAGCCATGGAAGAGAAACAACGTACCTCCCGTTCGAATCCCGTTTAACTGTTGAATTAAATAAATCTAGAGTTTCTTTATTTAGATCATCTCTTTTTTTACTTTCTACGGAATCCCTTATGCCCAAAAGATCTAACTCCCAAAAATCACTGATTTTTTCATTTTTGATTCTAGAAAATAAAGAGACAACAAGCATAGAGCTATCGCTATTACAATTAGTTTCAGTAATTTTACCCATTAGGGTCCATCCCAGTAAAGTTTCTACAGCAGCTAACCCACTAGATAACATTATATGATTACCCGTCAAAAGTTTTCCATAAATATCTGCACCAATTAGTATATCAATATTGTTATTTCTGTCAAGAGTTTTATTGAAACATTCAACATCTGAAAATATTATCCCATACTGTTCAGCTTCCCTTACCCATGGGCCATTTCTAATTTTAGGAATATCAGAACAGATTACTTCCTGGTCATAGACCTCAAAATTACACATATAATCTTCAGAGAGAGAACTTATATGTATTCTGTAACTATTATGTGTCCTAGTTTCTTCAACGCCTCCGAAAAGGCTGTGTGTCATTTTCTCGTGTCCTAATACATCGTAACCAATTTTAGAAATAATTTCTTTAGTTGCGTAACTACGCATTGATCCTGTATCAAAAATTACCCTACAAGGTATTTCTTTCTTACCATTCCTTAATTTAACAGTTACAGTTTGTAACAAAACATCTTTCATATGTGTTCTATTCCCCAGTACTTTATTATTAATAACCTCGCTTTCTTTAGAAACGGGTTTCTTTTCCTTAACTTGGCTAATTGTTTTAGATTCCGAACACATAATTTTTAAATGTCTTCTATTACACACTTCGCATTTTATCTGACTTCTACAAAATTTCGCAGTATGCCGCCGTTTTAAGCATATAAAACAAAATCCATGTTTCATTAAAAAATCTTTCTTTCTCTGTAATGGATAACTAGAAAAAACCTTACATTCAGTTAAAACATGTTTTTCCCCATTACAAGCGAAACACAAATTAGAATTTTTATCTGTTTCATTTAACAAATTAGAAGCAGTTGGGTATTTAGAAATATTCTTATTATTTAGAAGCTTTTCGTTTTTTGCACTTTGGAAGGAAGAATACGATTGAGAACTAAATTCTCTTTCGCGACTATCTTTTGTCAAAAACTGAGCTTTTTCCCTGTAAGTTACTTCAGTTTTCAAAATATCAAGAACCCTTGAAACATCCCAATTTTCATCTAAATCGCATTGTTTTGCAATTTCCAAAACAATATCCTGAGGTAATAATTTAATCAGTATTGGACAGAGTAATGAACCATAATTATCAGATTTTATTTCCAACGCATCCAAATTTCTAATCTCAGTCTGACAAGTATCCAACAATTTCCTAAGAGCAACTATATCATTTGATTTTTTAACAGGAGTTAATTCAGAAGCTTATTTAAATGAGAATTTATAACTACCGTTTTTTTCCCAAATCTTTCTTTTAAAGTTTCAATTGCAGCCTGATAGTTATTATTCGTTAAGCTAAAACCTTTTATCGCATCGGACGCCACACCTGTCAAATAACTGCGAAGGTAATTAAATTTATCAACATTAGAAATTGCGCAATTTTTATTTATTGCTGAATCAAATTGATCATAAAATCTCTGCCAATCAGACGGATCGCCGCTGTATTTTTCTATAGTAAGACGAGGAAGAGTTACGTAAGGGGATTCGAACGGGCGAACTATTGCACTCTCTTCTATCTTATTATTTTGCATTAAAATAGGAACAAGCGGTTTATCCAACTTAGAAAGTGCTTTTTTAACTTTGGTTTTATTTATGACAATACTCGTATTGTATTCATCACATTTTAGTACCTCAGACTCAACTTCTTTTACATCAGTAATATTCGAAAATATCTGAGAATCTAAATTATTTTTTTTTTTTCTTTAAGATCTAATTCGGCAAGTAATTCTTCAAGGTCATCTTCAGTATAATTCTTTTCAAGTAATTTCGTTTCAATTTTCTTAAATAACTTTGTCATCTGCGTTCTAACTGTAGAACGTTTAGCTTTAATTACTGCATCCATAATATGTAAAAAGAGTAACAAGTTCTATAACTTATGTTAATTTCTGTAATAATATACTCCGTACCCTTTATTACATTCAATTTTACAATTAAAATTTCTTTGCAGTAAATCAAACTAGCAACAGAAACAAATCACTTAAAATAAATTATCTGTTCATATAAAAACGATCATTATTTTTTTCTTTCTTTAAATCGAAATTCTTGCGTAATTTCTTTATCATTTTTATTCTAAACATAATTATGCAATATCAAATTAAAATGAGAAACATCTGGTCGTCTGTTCGGGCGCCAGATAAAACATAGCATCAAATAAAGATAATAGAATGCATAAAATAACTTTACTTAATGCTTCCTTTTGGGTCAGATGTCTTCTTTTTTTCTTGGTTTAATATCCTGCCGAATTGTGTGGTAACTTCAACATTATTTCATGACTCTTAAAAAAACACGATTATTTAATAAATCTATGTACATGTATTTACAATTTAGTTGACTATATAAAGTATATTACAATTCTTTCATACGCCATTTCAGCGTTCTATCCTTTCCGAACACAATTCTCAATCTACCTCAAAGAAAAACAAAAACGTGGCTGTTGCCAATACAAAAAAAGAAATAAACAGTAATAAAATAAAGAGTTCGAATAAGTCTTTCAGTTCATAAAGTTTATGGATTGAGAAAGTTCGGTTTCGTAACATCCTCCCCACCTTGAGCAGGAAAGGACATACGACATGCTCAATCTGGATCGTTATTGTCCACACCAAGGCGTTGCACTGGTTGCACTAAGCGACCATATCGAGTTTGCTGTTGAAGTTTAGAGCGGATTTCATCATGAAGTTCCAAGGGGCACAAACGTTGACATGGACGTAGCAGTTCACCATTTTTAGTTTTCAGTCTTGCTACACGAAACTATCCATCTCAACCTTTATACAATTTTAACACTTTAGCCATAGGCCACTGAAGACGTTTTAGATTATCATCCTGAATCAGCACTAAATCACCTTCTTTAAATGTGGTAGATTTTTTTACCGAAGCAAATTCTCGAAGTGTTCCTAAATATTCATTACGGAATCTTTGTCGAAGATCTTCTCTTAACTTTTGCCTATAGGCATATCTCTTTTTGAACTTCACTTTATCAATCAAGTCTAAATCTGGAACTCCTATTTCACGTATGTCCTTTAAGAACATTTCTGGGGTGAGAGGTATTAAGTCATTTGGATCTTCCGACATGTGTGTGAGAGGTCGCGCATTTACTATACTTTCTGCATCACAAATCAAGGTATATAGCTCTTCATAGTCAAGCTGTGCTTTTCCAAGAGTTCTCTTCAAAATAGCTTTTATAATTCTAATCAAACGTTCCCAAAAGCCTCCCCACCACGGAGCTGATGGGGGGGGGGTTGAACTTCCAGTTAATTTTTCTAACAGTTGCGTAATCTTCTATTTGTTTCCAATCTATAGATCTTAATTCTTTGTTAGCTGCAACTAGATTTGTTCCATTGTCACTGTATACAGTGTGTGGTCGGCCTCTTCTCGCTACAAAGCGTCTTAACGTTTGAAGGAAGTTTTCTGTTGATAGGGATGTTGCTAATTCTAAATGTACACATCGGTAAATGGCACAAGTATACAAAACTATCCAGCATTTCTGTCCATCTTTTAAAAACAAAGGACCGAATAGATCGATTCCAACAGTTTCAAATACCCTAGCATCTCTTACTCTATCTTCTGGAAGTGGAGCACTCAGAACTTCTGCTGGTTTTGAGGAGAATCTTTTGCACTGAATGCATCTTTGTAGAATTTTCCTAATTGTTCTTCTGCATCTAATTATCCAGAATTCTTCTCTTAAACTTGACATGAGAATCTGAACTCCTGCATGATCCATTTCTTTGTGCTTTTCTTCAATTATTCTGGATGTTATATTGTGATCTGCTGGTAAGACAATTGGATATCTGAAATTAAGTGAGTCTTCTCTCATTGAAATTCTGGTACGGACTCTAATTAATTCTTTCTCGTCAATAAGTGTCGGAAAGTTAAATTTTTTCTTAGCTTGATTTCTTTTTTCTGAGTATATAACTTCATCATCAGGAAGAATGTCACTTTTAGGCCAAAAGTCGGGCTTCTTCTTTAAACACTCAGGTCCGTTCCACCACTGGGACTTCGTTAAGGTATCTGGGGAGCATCCTCTGGAGGGTAAGTCAGCTGGATTAAGATGACCAGGAACATGATGCCAATCATCGACATTCGTCAATTTTCTAATTTCTGTTACTCTATTCTGTACAAAAGTAGCCCAACCACCGTCATTTTTTATCCAATATAAAGCATTCTTAGCATCCGACCAATAGAAGGTTTTGAGATTATCTATTTTCATTTCATCGATAATCGTACAGGCTAGTCTTGCGCCAATTAAACAAGCAAGTAACTCTAATCGCGGGATCGTAACTTCTTTTAAGGGAGTCACTCTTGTTTTCGCTTGAATTAGCTGACAAGACACATTTTCACCATTCTGTACTCTTAAGAATATGCATGTGGCATAAGCAACTTTGCTACTGTCGCAAAAAACATGAAGCTCTTTTTCACTGTTACTTAAGTCGAATTCGGAAAATCTACGAGGGATCTTTATATTTCTTAACAATTCCAGTTGTTCTTTCCATTTTCTAAAGGATTTTGTCATTTCTTCTGTCAATGGAGAATCCCAATTAAACTTTTCTTTCCAACATTTTTGCAGAATCAATTTTGGCATCAAAGTGGCTGGACTTGTATAACCGATGGGATCAAATATTTTATTAACCACAGAAAGAACTGATCTCTTTGTAATTGATTTAGGTTTTTCTTTATCATTAGATGAATTCATCAATCTTATTGTGTCATCTTTCTTATTCCAGATCAGCCCCAAAATTGCTATATCAGAATTTTCTTCAGATTCTATCTCCATGTCATTAAGAAAATCTTCGTCTAGTAAGTCTTCATCAATTTGTGTATACTGCCAACCTCGAAGATCAAACTGAGCTGATGCCAAAATTTGTCTTGAAGTTTTTATGAATTCTCGCAATTCTTCTGTACTGTTTAGACTGGAAATACAGTTATCGACGTAAAATGACATTTTCAGTCTGTTGGCTATCTCTTTGTAAGGCTCTTCGATTTTGTCAAATAAATGATTTAAAGTAGCAGCTAATAAGAATGGAGAAGCATTTAGTCCAAAGACAACGCGACAGTGTTGGTATACTTGTAACTTATTAGAATCACCATTTTCGAACCACAAAAATTTGACAAAGTTCTGATCATTCTTGTTCAAACCAATCTGGCAAAATGTTTTTTTGATGTCGGCACTTATTCCTATTCTTCCTTTTCTAAATCTATGTAAAATTGCAGGTATTAATTCGATTAAATTTGGACCTTTTGCGAGACAGTCATTTAACGAATAGGAAAATTTCTCTTTAGCTGAAGCGTCGAAGACAGGACGCACTGGTGTTGTGGCATGTTGCCTTATTACAGCTCTGTGAGGCAAAAAATGGCCACTATCGCCTAAATCAGATATTTTCTTGATTATACCTTCATGTAGCCAGTCATTAAATACATTTTGGTATTTCTCTAAATTTCCAGAAGTTTTCAATGATCTCAATGTTGATAATAATCTTTTTTCTGCTATTTTGCGATTTGAGGGTATTGGAGGATGATCTTTAAGCCATGGAAGAGAAACAACGTACCTCCCGTTCGAATCCCGTTTAACTGTTGAATTAAATAAATCTAGAGTTTCTTTATTTAGATCATCTCTTTTTTTACTTTCTACGGAATCCCTTATGCCCAAAAGATCTAACTCCCAAAAATCACTGATTTTTTCATTTTTGATTCTAGAAAATAAAGAGACAACAAGCATAGAGCTATCGCTATTACAATTAGTTTCAGTAATTTTACCCATTAGGGTCCATCCCAGCAAAGTTTCTACAGCAGCTAACCCACTAGATAACATTATATGATTACCCGTCAAAAGTTTTCCATAAATATCTGCACCAATTAGTATATCAATATTGTTATTTCTGTCAAGAGTTTTATTGAAACATTCAACATCTGAAAATATTATCCCATACTGTTCAGCTTCCCTTACCCATGGGCCATTTCTAATTTTAGGAATATCAGAACAGATTACTTCCTGGTCATAGACCTCAAAATTACACATATAATCTTCAGAGAGAGAACTTATATGTATTCTGTAACTATTATGTGTCCTAGTTTCTTCAACGCCTCCGAAAAGGCTGTGTGTCATTTTCTCGTGTCCTAATACATCGTAACCCATTTTAGAAATAATTTCTTTAGTTGCGTAACTACGCATTTATCCTGTATCAAAAATTACCCTACAAGGTATTTCTTTCTTACCATTCCTTAATTTAACAGTCACAGTTTGTAACAAAACATCTTTCATATGTGTTCTATTCCCCAGTACTTTATTATTAATAACCTCGCTTTCTTTAGAAACGGGTTTCTTATCCTTAACTTGGCTAATTGTTTTAGATTCCGAACACATAATTTTTAAATGTCTTCTATTACACACTTCGCATTTTATCTGACTTCTACAAAATTTCGCAGTATGCCGCCGTTTTAAGCATATAAAACAAAATCCATGTTTCATTAAAAAATCTTTCTTTCTCTGTAATGGATAACTAGAAAAAACTTTACATTCAGTTAAAACATGTTTTTCCCCATTACAAGCGAAACACAAATTATAATTTTTATCTGTTTCATTTAACAAATTAGAAGCAGTTGGGTATTTAGAAATATTCTTATTATTTAGAAGCTTTTCGTTTTTTGCACTTTGGAAGGAAGAATACGATTGAGAACTAAATTCTCTTTCGCGACTATCTTTTGTCAAAAACTGAGCTTTTTCCCTGTAAGTTACTTCAGTTTTCAAAATATCAAGAACCCTTGAAACATCCCAATTTTCATCTAAATCGCATTGTTTTGCAATTTCCAAAACAATATCCTGAGGTAATAATTTAATCAGTATTGGACAGAGTAATGAACCATAATTATCAGATTTTATTTCCAACGCATCCAAATTTCTAATCTCAGTCTGACAAGTATCCAACAATTTCCTAAGAGCAACTATATCATTTGATTTTTTAACAGGAGTTAATTCAGAAGCTTATTTAAATGAGAATTTATAACTACCGTTTTTTTCCCAAATCTTTCTTTTAAAGTTTCAATTGCAGCCTGATAGTTATTATTCGTTAAGCTAAAACCTTTTATCGCATCGGACGCCACACCTGTCAAATAACTGCGAAGGTAATTAAATTTATCAACATTAGAAATTGCGCAATTTTTATTTATTGCTGAATCAAATTGATCATAAAATCTCTGCCAATCAGACGGATCGCCGCTGTATTTTTCTATAGTAAGACGAGGAAGAGTTACGTAAGGGGATTCGAACGGGCGAACTATTGCACTCTCTTCTATCTTATTATTTTGCATTAAAATAGGAACAAGCGGTTTATCCAACTTAGAAAGTGCTTTTTTAACTTTGGTTTTATTTATGACAATACTCGTATTGTATTCATCACATTTTAGTACCTCAGACTCAACTTCTTTTACATCAGTAATATTCGAAAATATCTGAGAATCTAAATTATTTATTTCTTTTTCTTTAAGATCTAATTCGGCAAGTAATTCTTCAAGGTCATCTTCAGTATAATTCTTTTCAAGTAATTTCGTTTCAATTTTCTTAAATAACTTTGTCATCTGCGTTCTAACTGTAGAACGTTTAGCTTTAATTACTGCATCCATAATATGTAAAAAGAGTAACAAGTTCTATAACTTATGTTAATTTCTGTAATAATATACTCGGTACCCTTTATTACATTCAATTTTACAATTAAAATTTCTTTGCAGTAAATCAAACTAGCAACAGAAACAAATCACTTAAAATAAATTATCTGTTCATATAAAAACGATCATTATTTTTTTCTTTCTTTAAATCGAAATTCTTGCGTAATTTCTTTATCATTTTTATTCTAAACATAATTATGCAATATCAAATTAAAATGAGAAACATCTGGTCGTCTGTTCGGGCGCCAGATAAAACATAGCATCAAATAAAGATAATAGAATGCATAAAATAACTTTACTTAATGCTTCCTTTTGGGTCAGATGTCTTCATTTTTTCTTGGTTTAATATCCTGCCGAATTGTGTGGTAACTTCAACATTATTTCATGACTCTTAAAAAAACACGATTATTTAATAAATCTATGTACATGTATTTACAATTTAGTTGACTATATAAAGTATATTACAATTCTTTCATACGCCATTTCAGCGTTCTATCCTTTCCGAACACAATTCTCAATCTACCTCAAAAGAAAAACAAAAACGTGGCTGTTGCCAATACAAAAAAAGAAATAAACAGTAATAAAATAAAGAGTTCGAATAAGTCTTTCAGTTCATAAAGTTTATGGATTGAGAAAGTTCGGTTTCGTAACCGAATTGTAAATACAGTCGGTAACAAAAGTGTCCGAACACTAGCAAAAATTCCTATGTAAAAAAAGTACACTTCATACGGTTTTGTTAAATAAATCCTTGTTGAATATTGTTCTTAGTCAGTGTAAGAACATGATTCGATAAGGATTTATTTAACAAAACCGTACGAAGTGTACTTTTTTTGCATAGGAATTTTTGCTAGTGTTCGGACACTTTTGTTACCGACTGTACATGTACATAAATTTGTTAAATAATCGTGTTTTTTTAAGAGTCATGAAATAATGTTGAAGTTACCACACAATTCGGCAGGATATTAAACCAAGAAAAAATGAAGACATCTGACCCAAAAGGAAGCATTAAGTAAAGTTATTTTATGCATTCTATTATCTTTATTTGATGCTATGTTTTACAGGCCTTTAAAACCTATTAAAATACCTTTTCTCTATTAAAATTTGTTTTCTTATCAGTCACCACGCTCAAAAAGTGTAACTTGAATTAATATCAAAGAAAAAACTTGAATATCCCCATTCGACTTGCAAGCCTTTAAAACATATTAAATAACTTTTCTCTATTAAAGTTTGTTTTCTTATCGGTCACCACGCTCAAAAAGTGTAACTTGAATTAATATCAAAGAAAAAACTTGAATATCCCTATTCCACTTGCAAGCTTTTAAAACCTATTATATACCTTTTCTCTATTAAAATTTGTTTTCTTATCGGCCCCCACGCTCAAAAAGTGTAACTTGAATTAATATCAAAGAAAAAACTTGGATATCCCCATTCGACTTATAGGCCTTTAAAACCTATTAAAATACCTTTTCTCTAATAAAATTTGTTTTCTTATCGGTCACCACGCTCAAAAAGTGTAACTTGAATTAATATCAAAGAAAAAACTTGAATATCCCCATTCGACTTGCAGGCCTTTAAAACCTATTAAAATACCTTTTCTCTATTAAAATTTGTTTTCTTATCATTATTCTTATCTCATTCATTAATATCAAAGAAAAAACTTGAATATCCCCATTCGACTTGCAAGCCTTTAAAACCTATTAAATACCTTTTCTCTATTAAAATTTGTTTTCTTATCGGTCACCACGCTCAAAAAGTGTAACTTGAATTAATATTAAAGAAAAAACTTGAATATCCCCATTCGACTTACAGGCCTTTAAAACCTATTAAAATACCTTTTCTCTATTAAAATTTGTTTTCTTATCGGTCACCACGCTCAAAAAGTGTAATTTGAATTAATATCAAAGAAAAAACTTGAATATCCCCATTCGACTTGCAAGCCTTTAAAACCTATTAAATAACTTTTCTCCCTTAAAATTTGTTTTCTTATCGGTCACCACGCTCAAAAAGTGTAACTTGAATTAATATCAAAGAAAAAACTTGAATATCCCCATTCCACTTGCAAGCCTTTAAAACCTATTAAATACCTTTTCTCTATTAAAATTTGTTTTCTTATCGGTCACCACGCTCAAAAAGTGTAACTTGAATTAATATCAAAGAAAAAACTTGAATATCCCGATTCGACTTGCAGGCCTTTAAAACCTATTAAAATACCTTTTCTCTATTAAAATTTGTTTTCTTATCATTATTGTTATCTTATCATTATTGTTATCTCATTCATTAATATCAAAGAAAAAACTTGAATATCCCCATTCGACTTGCAAGCCTTTAAAACCTATTAAATACCTTTTCTCTATTAAAATTTGTTTTCTTATCGGTCACCACGCTCAAATGTGTAACTTGAATTAATATCAAAGAAAAAACTTGAATATCCCCATTCGACTTACAAGCCTTTAAAACCTATTAAATACCTTTTCTCTATTAAAATTTGTTTTCTTATCGGTCACCACGTTCAAAAAGTGTAACTTAAAATTATATCAAAGAAAAAACTTTAATATCCCCCATTCGACTTGCAGGCCTTTAAAAACCTATTAAAATACCTTTTCTCAAAAAATAGAGTTAGATCATTCAAATTTGGTACATCGAGGTTTTCGATACCTACAAATCGATTGCGGATATTTTTGATATATTCTCATTGCGGATATATTCTCATTTATTCAATAAAAGAAAAAAATTTGTTTTCTTATCGGTCACCACGCTCAAAAAGTGTAACTTGAATTAATATCAAAGAAAAAACTTGAATTAATATCAAAGAAAAAAAAAATACTGCATAAATAAAATAAATAAATAATTATAATTGCATAAGTTGATAAAAAATGCTATGCAATCGCTTTACCGCGGCAGTCCCTGAGTGCCACACGTTTTTTTTTTTTTTTTTTTAAGAAAACAATCTTCTTCTTTACGCGTTTCACTAAAACGATAATTTATAAAAGAGTTTGCGTGTTCATGTTACACTTTAAGTGAGATTGCCGGTTTGTTTTTATGCCAGTGGTCTTTACCACATTGATTGCCGACCATAAAACTTAACTAATTTAATCACAAATGCGTAAAATCATTTTTTAAATAATGTATCATTTTAGAGAGACGACAAAATTGGAAAATACCAGACGATGTGTTATTACAAAACAATACATTTCCTAAATATTTTACCTTCTAGTACTAAATTAAATGTTGGATTTTTCATAAGCAAACACAAAATTTAAAATATTTTTAAAATTAAAAAACAAAACAAAACATCAGATTAAACTAAAAGTAATTTATTTCATTTGAAAAGAAAATAAATCTCTTATATAAATTTTTTAAAGGCAGCATGATTATGCTATAGTTTTTTTTAAATTTTTGTTTATTTTTTTTTTTTTTTTTTAATAAATACAAATGTGCATAAAGAGATTAAATTAGATTACGTATTCATTATATGAAAATCAAGTTCTGTGAGCATTAACTTCAATCTGTCACAGAATTTTTTGTGTTAACTCATTTTCCTTTTTCTGTCATAAACCAATGTTAAAAAAAAAAGTATGTTTATGTAAATTAAGTTCTAAGTTTTATCTCCGATTTTCTGAAATATTTCAAAGGAGATTTTTTTTTAAATCTGTCTCTTTCTGTTTAATAAAATTTTTAGATTGTTAAATTCATTAAAAGTATTATTGAAAAAAAAATATTTTTTTAAGGATTAGCCAAAAATAACATATGGTATGAATTTTTGTGTTTATAGTATGCATCTAAAATGTATATCAATAATAGATGCTACTGTGTTAAAAAAAAAAATAATAATAATAATTTTTCTAGCTTTCTTAATATTATTTTATTCTGTATATAAGCAGAGAGTATTAGAAAGTGAAAGTCGTCCTTTCATAGCTTCAATTGATTTATATATTTTTTGTGTTGTTTGAAACTGAATTTGTTAATTTTTGATTATTTTCACCTAAGTGTTAAATAAATTGTAGAACGCTGTAAATCGACATTAACCCGAGAAATTATGTGCAGCATCACAATTAATATGAATCTTAACGTAAATAAATATTTGTTGTTTTGGTGTATAAATCAATATATTGTACGACTATTTCATTCATCACTGATATTGTTGACTGCTATAATCCAGAGTTTGTGTAATAATAATGTATCTACAATCATAAATATTTATTAGATATACAGACTTAATTTATGTAACGATAGCTCATCATACAGGACTATTATGTTAACGTATTCTTAACTATAAATTTGTGTAAAAATCAGCGTAACTTAATTAATAAATAAAAGTAAAAAATGAACGTAATCGCATTCATTTTAAACCATGTCGAAAAAGAAAATTGTTCACGAAATCTTCCTGCCGTTTGACTCTGTGATCGGCAAAATATGCTATGAATCCTTTTACTTTCTTCTGTATTGAATAGAAGGAAATAAAGAATTCGTAAAAATTTTCGACTTCCGGTGTTCGATGGATGTACACGTTTTGACAGCTCTAGAACAGGATTTGGCCATTTTTAGAAAATGCGTGTCTGTCACAGTGTGTATGACAAAATATTTGTGGCGACTGTTTTTCAAGAACTACTGCACAGAACTTCATAACATTTCATATGTAGTTGCATCTTGACATGAATAAGTGCCTACAAACTTTTGGTGTCAATCGCACAACAGGTGGCGCTGCTATACAGCGATTTCCGCAGTTTCAGGGAAGCTATATCTCAGGAACTGATGCACGAAATTGTATAAATATTTATATGCAGATTCACCATAATCTTAATTAGTCTTCATCCACTTTTGGTGTGAATCGCTCGACGGATGGCGCTGCTATGCAGTGAATTATACAATTTAATGGGAAGGCTATGGCTCAGGAATGACAGCATATATAAATTTATATGTCGATGCACCTTGACAAAAATTTTATTTTTTTAAGAGTATCAGTTTTTGGTGTGGATCGCTTAACACGTGGCGCTGCAATATACAGATATCAGCAATTTCAGTAAAGGTTATATATAAGGTTCTATTTCGTATAATCACACAAATATCGATCTATTAGAAGGCCATTATGAGATATTATGCTGATTCAATTTGGATACGTATCGACCAATTAGTGGCGTTGCTATATTTCAATATTCTTCAAAAAGGGGAAGGCTTTAAACTTCTATGGTATATAAAACTGCACAAAATGTGGTATGTGACCGTTATGAAGATGAATTTTTAAGACCTTTTTATAGAAATAAAACTGTCTTTCTTTGGATATTTAGTGTTAGTTCTCTCTAAAAAAATTTAATGTTAGGTTATATATATATATATATATATATGTAGAATCTTGGCTGGGCGTCTAGGGGTGGGGCAATGAAGAGGTGCGATTAAGATAACTAAAAACATTTATTACGTACACAACACAGTTTACACAAAGATAAAATGATAATATTAGCAGGGTTTCCATCAATAACATTTGCTGGTTTCGAGGCCTAATACACATAACAAGCTCTCTTCATTACTAGGACTAACAGAAAGTAACATATATGAGCACTGACTCGCTCTACAAGTCACATTAGTACCTACGCGTACTATTTCTAATAAGTGAGATTATGGTATAGAGCTCTCCATGGCTCTACACACTTATACAGAGCACAACAAGCTCTAATTAGCAGAAAAATGAGCCTGTCAGCCTACGCGCTGAAGGTCTCAACCGATCTCCACTGCAGCCAGATCTCAACTCCTCCGTTTGTCATCTCGTTCAATGATAAGCATCAGAGACAGCGCCATCTGTTGGCTCTGCAAGGAACTTCCCACAACGCTCTGCCATTCTGATGTTGCGGTGACCTCACCGTAAACCAACCTGGGATACTAAAGGATATCTGCAAAATACAATTAAAAGAAAAAAAAAAAAAAAAAGAGAAACAGACATTAAAAAAAATTATGTACATAAAAATTCACAGATAACTTTTTCTGTAAAGTTTATCCGTCCATTTAGTTCAGTCTATTTAGTTTGTGGACCATAATTTCATATGGTCTGCAGAAGTACTAGTATGTATAGGTCCTTCGTGATCACCTATCTTCTCGACTTCATATCTGTCTTTGGACTTTACTCGCACAACTTTATAAGGACCTAAGAATTTTGGTCTTAGTTTCATGCCGGTTCCAAACTGAGTTCGCTGGATGGCAACTAGATCATTAATTTTATATACATGGGCTTTCTTTCTCTTCTTGTTGTAACATCGGCGATTTTCTTCTTGAATCTTAAGAATGTTTTTTCTTGCTTCTTCACGAATGGTGTTAAGATTATCAAGCATGGAATTTATCCTTTCCTCTTCGAGAAGTTCTAGTATTCTCTTATCTTCTTTCCTTCTCATTGTTACTCCAGTGAGTAGTTCAAAAGGAGTTCTTTTGGTACTTCTCGATGTGGTGGAATTAATAGTTCTCTGAACAGCCTCAACAAACTTGTACCACTTGTTAGGGTCATTTATACATAACTTGGATAATACAGGAATGATTGTTCGATGAAGTCTCTCAATTTGACCATTCCCTCGTGGGATTCCAGTTGTGATGGTGTCATGTTCAATTCCCTCTGATTTACAGTAATCTGCAAATTCCTTAGATATGAACGCAGGTCCACGATCGGATATTATTCTTGCGGGGTTACCAAAAATACCAGCTTGCTGTTTTAATTTTTGCAAGGCGTCTGCTGAAGAAGTTGATTTTACCGGGTATAGCCACGAAAATTTACTAAATCCGTCGATGACGGTAAAAATGTGATTGTAGTTTTTGTTAGTGGTTGGTAATGGACCCACAAAATCGATGTGATACGTGGATAATGGTGTATCTCCTTTAGGGATAGGGTTCAAAAAACCTTCTCCTTTTCCCTGTTTCTTATTTACGAGAATACATTCTACGCAACTTTTTACAACGTTATCTACGCATTTTTTCATATTAGAAAAATAGTAGTCTCTTTTTACTAACTCTTCAGTTTTATTAGCCGAAAAATGTCCTAAGGCATGACATTTCTTTACGACCTCAAGTTGCATGATCTCTGGGACAATTAGTACATCCCTATCATTTAACACTTTATATAAAACATTATTTTTTAACACATATTCGTCATTTTGGTTCTGTTGTAAAAGAGATTTCATAGTGTTGATAAACTCATCATTTTCTTGAGCAGTAGCAATACGATGAGTAAGGGTATCAGTTGTTACAGTCATTACAGGGTGTCTGCTAAGCGCGTCAACATGCTGCATTTGTTTACCAGGTCGATGTTCTACTTCGTAATCGAATTCCTGTAGCAGGAAAGACCACCTGGCTACCTTAGGTGTCAATTCACGTTTATCTAAAGTTTTAGTGAACGCTTGACAGTCAGTATAAATTTTAAATTTACTACCTAACAAATAGTTCCTAAATTTTTTAAGGGCTTCTACTATCGCTAACACTTCTAACTCATAACTACAGTATTTTTCTTCTTGTACAGAGGTCTTTTTACTCATATAATGGATTGGATAGTACTGTCCATCGTCATCTTGTTGTAATAGGATTGCACCGAATCCTAATTTAGATGCATCTGTATGAACTTCTAACTTATAGCCTTGCTTAAAAATGTGTAAGACAGGTGCATTAGATAAAATGTCTTTAAGCTTTTGAAAAGCTAATTTCTGCTCTTGCTCGAATTTAAATGGAGTGGAAGCACGTAATAAGTCACTGAGTGATCTTGCTATGTTGGCATATGAACGAATAAATTTTCTAAAGTAGCCCGTTAAACCTAAGAAACTCTGCACTTCCCTAGAATTACGGGGTTCTGGGAAATTTTGTACTGCGAGAGTTTTTTCTACTGAGGGTTTAATCGTGCCATTCTCAATTATGTGACCTAAGAAATCGATCTTACGTTTCAAAAACTGACATTTCTTTAAATTTAACTCTAGACCGAATTTTGATGCCGTTTCTAACACACGTTTTAATTTATCTAACCCTTCATTCTCATCTTTAGATGGAATAATTATATCATCTAAATAAATAATTACAGTACCATCTTTTAATAAGTCTTTAAACACATAATTTACATATCTTTGAAATACTAAGGGACTATTACATAATCCATAGGGAACTTTTAGAAACTCATACTGGGCATTATCGGTCACAAAAGCTGTATATTTCCTACTTTTTTCCTCTACATCAACTTGTAAAAACGCATTCTTTAAATCTAGTGTCGAAAAAACTTTACCCTCCCCTAATCTATC
Organism: Salticus scenicus; assembly: GCA_963930645.1. Lineage (NCBI taxonomy): Eukaryota > Metazoa > Arthropoda > Arachnida > Araneae > Salticidae > Salticus > Salticus scenicus. Next base: position 245,707,450 of record OZ005652.1, read on the forward strand.
AAATAAATCTTCAATATTTGGCAACGGGTATTTATCTTTAATTATTTTCTTATTTAAAGCACGATAATCACAGCATAACCTTATTCCTCCATCTTTTTTGCTACACACCACTATTGGCGAAGCATAATTTGATGTACTTTCTCTAATTATACCATCCTTTAACCACTGGTCAATTTGTCTGTCCACCTCTGATTTCTCTACAAATGATAATCTGCGAGAGCGTGAACACACTGGTATATCATCAGATAAAATAATGGACATTTTTAAATCAGTACTTTTTGTTTTAACTGGCTTATAACTTTTTATTAATTCGCTTAATTTCTCTTTTAACGACTTATCTAAAATATAACTGACATCGAATTTTTCTTCTTCTGAAAAATTGCACATACTTGAAAAAAAAGAATCTATCTCATTTTCCTTTCGATCGAATACAGGAAAAGAACACCCACCTGCTTCATCGAAATTGCTTTCCCCCGAACGCGAAAAATTTTCTTTCCCCCCTGCTACGTCGCTGGAATTCGAAACATGTGTTTCCTCTTTATTTTGTTGTTTCAAAATATGAAAGATATTATTAGGCAGAATTACGTCGCATGTCAAATTGTTGCATAAAGCACCGATTATGTTTATTGAATCATGATTAGGTAAAGATATTTTAAATTCAGTCAGATTTGCATCTTTCTTTTCATTAAAGCAGCTAACTAGAGTGGTTGAAGAAATAACATTTTTAGTCTGTGGAATGCTATTTTTATTTACAATTAGAATCGAAGAACCAGAATCTTTTAACCCTTTAAGTGGAATATCATCCACTAAAATATCAACATATTCGAGCTCATTAACAATTAGGTTAATCGGACTTGTTTCGGATTGAACTACTGAATTTGTTGGAAGATTTTCACGGAATTCTTTTTTCTCAGCAATACGTTTAGGACACACTCTAGCGAAATGAAATGTTTTCCCTTTAGCACCACAAATATAACACATTCTTTCATGCTTTTCGTGAGTTTGATTAGATACCGAATTACGTACTATGGGATCTTTATTATTATAATGTGTCTTTCTAAAAGGAGTTTTGTTTACAAACCGCTTATTCTCTGAACTTTCGTTTCGCGTATTATTATTAGTTTCAATTAACGATTTGCCTCTAGAAGAGTAGAATAAATCACACTCCCGACCTAATTCGTTGGGTTTAAACCAATTTTGACCTTCTCGAACACTAATATGTTCCTTAGTTCTAGAATCCAACGTTTCATATAATTTATCAGAAACTATAAGATCACACAATTGTTTAACATCGTTCACCCCTCTCAATCTACAATAGTAATCAAAAGAAGCGCTTAGACGTGAAGCGAATTGGACATGAGATTCTGAAGGATTACGGAACGCATTTTTAAAATTACTTAAACATTCACGCGGCGTTGGTTGAAATTGTCTTAAAATTAATTCCTTAACTTTTTCATAATCGTTAATTTCTTCGGTGGTTACGTACGCAAGAACCTGATTACATTTATCTCCCAATAAATTAATCAATATTTCCGATTTAAATTTAGACGGTACGTTTTTAGAAACGAATGCTTTTTCCAGGGATTGAAAAAATAAGTGCAAAGCTTCCGGTTTCTCAGGTACTGAAATGGTTAAAGTTCGAATACTTCTAATTAAATTTTCTAATGATTGGGAAGTAGTTTCTGAATTTGATTGCTCAACATTATTACTAGAATTATTTGCTGCAGCCTGTAACTTTAAATTCTGTAACTCTATTTCTTTTTCTAACTGGGATAATTTAATTCTTTCTATCTCAATTTTGGTTTGTTCTTCTACAGATTTCAACTTTTGTTCTTCTAGTAACATTTTAATAACACCTCTAACAAATTCTAAATCATTTTTATAAATATCAGAACTCTCAATTAAAGTTTTGATTTCAAGTACCTTATCTTCCGCCGGAACAGTTAGGCCTAATTCTTCAGCAATTGTTCTTAAATCGGCTTTTCTAATACCTTGTAACACGTTTTGGGCCATTATAACTCTAAATAATTATTTATACCAAAAAATATTTCAATATTTCTACCAAATTAATATCATACTTAAATAGAAACAAAATAATATGATAACATTTTTCTCAAAAAATGATTCTATGGTTTTTGTTCTCAAATCAAAATTATCATGATTTTTAAATAAACACATTCAGAATAATTTATACCATTTAATAGAATATTTAGAACAACTTATATATTTAGAACAACTTAATTATTTTAGAACAACTTAATTATTGCTATATACACATATTTCATATAATATCACCATTATCATTATTCTTTCTTTAATTATTGTTTTCACTTTCGTTTTAAAATAATATTGTTATAATATTGTTAAAATATTATTGCAAACAGTAATAAGCAAAATTATAAAAGATTACTCAGAATATTTTTTCAATCATAATTCTTATTTCTATTCATTCTTCTCAAGTAATATATTTATTTAATTTCATCACACAGTGAAACCAAAAGTGTTCTCAAATATTTCACCATTAATTTCTAATTCAAAATAGTAACTCAAACTCTTTTTGCTCAATGCATTAATCATTATTATGTATTATCAAACACAATGATAAATATATAACAATAACAGTTACCTTTTTTAACTTGTTGGTGGTAATATCGCGGCAGAGTCCCCACTTGTAGAATCTTGGCTGGGCGTCTAGGGGTGGGGCAATGAAGAGGTGCGATTAAGATAACTAAAAACATTTATTACGTACACAACACAGTTTACACAAAGATAAAATGATAATATTAGCAGGGTTTCCATCAATAACATTTGCTGGTTTCGAGGCCTAATACACATAACAAGCTCTCTTCATTACTAGGACTAACAGAAAGTAACATATATGAGCACTGACTCGCTCTACAATTCACATTAGTACCTACGCGTACTATTTCTAATAAGTGAGATTATGGTATAGAGCTCTCCATGGCTCTACACACTTATACAGAGCACAACAAGCTCTAATTAGCAGAAAAATGAGCCTGTCAGCCTACGCGCTGAAGGTCTCAACCGATCTCCACTGCAGCCAGATCTCAACTCCTCCGTTTGTCATCTCGTTCAATGATAAGCATCAGAGACAGCGCCATCTGTTGGCTCTGCAAGGAACTTCCCACATATATATATATATAAAGTGCGTGGTATGCACAATAGGTTTTATTGCGAAATAGATTGCCTAAACATTTACTATATATTAGTAAGTATTTATAGTATTTTATTTTAGGTTGTCATAGATTTTTAAAAGTTTTTATATATTGTTAAAATTATTAAGTCAAGACTTTGATCTTACAATTTGGCGTTGTGTTTGTTCTGATTAAATGTTTTTGTTCTTAAAGAAAAATAAAACAAAAAAGCTGGGAATTCAAACCTTATATATGGTACTGTATAGATATATTAATGCTAAAAAAAAAAAAAAAAGTCTGTTTACTATACTGTGAAATAAGCTATACTCGGGGAAAGGATAACTTGACAGTGTGTATTAGCCTGTAGAAATTACACATCCGCGAAAGAAAATAGTTCTTTACTATATTTAAGTGTAATAAACTTTTTCTCGATTTTTTTTTATTCTGGTAAACTGAAAAAAGATTAGCTATTTAAACTAAACATATTTATGTTAACACATGGAATTTTTTGTAATAGATAAGCATAAAATTTATATCAATGTATTGTTTCGCGAAGAAAGTCTGTTGGCGAAATATTGGCTGAAGAGGGAATACCGGAAGCAACCTTTTAACCCCTATTGTGAGTGCGAAACAGTTTGGTGGGGCTAATAGATTACTTTATTTTCGAAAATTTGAAGATAATTAATGCACAGTCCGCTTCTTTAATTTCACAACTATTAAAAATAGAGTAAAAATTTTGACGTATTTCAACTTTTGGGAAATTTTCACACCAGATTCACACCAAATATGTCAATGAAATATTCAAGCTAACAGGAATAAGGAAAAATATTTTTCGACAAATACTTTTTCTTTTTCGTTATTATTATTACATTGATAATATAATTTGAATTCGTTTACGCATTGTTATATAAAATATTTTTATTTCCAATACAAACAACTAATAGTGTTTACATTAATTTATACTATGCACTATATACTAAAGATTTTACTTTTTTTTTTTTTTTTTTCTGGAACAGAACAACAAAAGAAAAACATAATTATCTTTAATAATAATAATAATAATAACAATTATCATATATATATATATATATCAGACTTATATATGTAAAATTTATGGTATCGCGTCATAACATCGCCGGGAAAAACATCGCGCGTCATAACATAGACGTCAAACCATCGCCGCGAAAACATCGCCGTGCCAAAAACATCGCTGACAGAAACATCGCAAAAGAATAAGTTTTATTTCTACATATAATAAAAAGTGTCTATTTTTTTGTGTTTATGATGGTCGCTTTGTGGATAAACAGATGCCAGCAAAAAAAAAAAAAAAAAATACACGGAGGTCCGTTTTGACCCCTCATAATGCATCTCGGAGCTTGATATTCGATTTTTTTAATTAAAGTTATGAAAATTATTAAAATGTGAAATTTGACTTCGTTCTATGTTTTTTTCCGGCGATGTTATGACGCAGTACATCTTGCCAATTCTCTCTCGCAGACGATTTTCTTTCAATAACAGACATCTTGTCTGGAGTAAAAGATAATTACATTTTATTCTTCAAGGTATTGGTGTAAAATTAAGAACACCGAAAATAACATAGAATTGTTCCCATTTTTTCAAGAATCTGTAAATCTGGCTATCTCTATGATTTTACCAAACGCTGTAAAAATCAAGTTTCTAAGTTAAAAATTGCAGATAATACAATTCAAATATTTAATTTTGAAGTTTTTTCGTAGCCATTCTTTCTAAATACCAGACAGTAAATCGAAATTTTACATTACTAAACTTAACATTAACTCAAATATATATATACACAAATGGAAACTCTGATTTATTTATTTTGTAATTTTTGTTTTTATGATTGTCAGCTATAATTTGCTGTCATATTTTTTATTTAAAGCATAATGCCTTAAAGATAACTGTAATTGACTGCTTATTTTTGAATTTTATGGTTTTTTTACTTTTATCTCCATACACATAGGAAGAAAGTATAGGATTTGTAAAAACTTTCGATTTCTGATTTTCGATGAATTTATATGTTTTGAGATGTCAAGACTAAGATTCGGCTAAATGTAGAAAATATGTGTCTGTATGCTTCAGCTAAACATTGTGGATACTGTATCTCCCAAAGCAATAGTCAGAATTTAACCGAATTTAATATTTGGTTGGAAGTTAAATTGGCGCTGATTGTTTTTTCAGATATATCACAAAACAGGTGCCGCAGCTATGTTGAGGAAAAGCTATAGCTCAGCTTCTATAGTGTACTAGTGTACTTAGTGAATGAATAGCGTATTGTGTAAGACTGTTGATTTAATATGGGGGCATATCGACTGACAGGTGGCGCTGATATGCTACAATCTAATCCTGTTTCAAGCAACGCATATTAAAACGGTATATCTCAACTTCTATAGTGGATAAATACACAATACTTGATATTTGAGATGAATATTATGTTGAAGACAGTAAATCGTGCAATGCTGATTCAATTTGGCTGCATAATGGACGATAGATGATACGGCTGTGCTGTAATATTTCTTGTTTACGAGAAAACTATAATTCTGCTTCTATGATATATAAACGTGATGAACTTAGTGTATTAAATACATATTATGTGAAAACATGCTTACTGAATTTTGGTATATATCGGCCGGAAGGTGGCACTACTATCAATTTCTGCCTTTTCTCAGTTGCTTATATATCTCAGCATCTATTGGTGAAAATTGTACCAAACTGTTTATGTAAAATGTTAATTCTGAGAAATTATGTTGGTTAAATCTTTATGCATCGTAAACGTAATTGACGCTTTTATATAAAACGGTACAGAATAAGTTTTGAGATGGCTATACTTACATACATATATATATATATATATATATATATATATATATATATTGTTCGTAGAAATTCTCGTATTCTAGTTTTTGATAATTTTACACATTTTGAAATGTTCTGTAAATGATTCGCCCATTTTTAGATATCTGTCTGTGGTGTTTGTAATATGATAGCAGATTTTGTATCTCCAGAATTAAAACACGAAATTTTAACGAAGCTTGGTATTTGGTTTGACCGTGACATAATTGTTGCTGGTTGGCTTTGAGATATATCGCCTTATAGGTAGCGCTGTTTGGCTGCCATCTTCTTCATTTAAAGGAAGGCTATATCTCAGCTTCTATGGTATACAAACGCAACAAACTTAGTATATGAGATAAATAATATGTAAAACTATATTGATTCAATTTTGGTGCATATCGACCGTCAGGAAGCGATGCTGTGCTGCAAATTAATTCCGTTTATGAGAAGGCAATATTTCATTTTTTATAATATTTGAATGCACTAATTTTCGTATGGGTGGCGAATTATACGAAAAACTATGCTGATTCAGAATTCACATTAAGGGCTTATCACTGCAGGTGGCGCCGCTACACATCAATTTAATTTCGTTTATAGAAAGGCTATATCTCAATTTCTATATTATATAAATGCACAAAATTGATGCGTGATAAATAAATTACTCAAATTTGCCGATTCATTTTGAGTATATATTGCCCGACAGGTGATGCTAACTTTTAATTTCTGCAAATTTCCAAATGGTTGTAACTCAGCAACTGTTTGTAAAAATTGCACCAAATTTCATAGGCAAAATGTTAATAGAGAGAAAAGTAACAACAGCGCCACCTTTCGGCCGACATGCACCTAAATTCAATCAGCATAATTTTTTATTAATATATATCTCACATACCAATTTTTGTCCATATATATCACATAAATTATAATTGAATAGAAAATAATGCAGCATATCAGCGCCATCTGACAACCGATGTGCACTCAAATTCAATAAGTTTAGTTTTGCATATACATCTCACATACCACGTTCGGTGGATTTATATATCATAAAAGTTTAGATACTGCTTTGTCGTAAAAGGTAAGTTACAACACAGAATCGCCACTTATCGGCCAATATGTATTCAAATTTAATTTGTATAGTTTTACACAGCATCCATACCACATGTCAAATTTAATGCATTTATATGCTATATAAGCTGAAATATACATTTTTTAAAGTAAGGAAATCATATCTTAACAATGCCACCTTTTGGGCGATGTACCCTAAAAGCTAATCAGCATCAATTTAAGACAAGGGTTTTACTAAATATCAAGTTTACTTAAATTCCGTCCACTAGTTCGTGCGATACAGCGCCTATAAAATTTTGGTAACACACACACACATGCATTTTTTTATAATGGTCAAAACATGTTCAGGATATCTAAAAACGTATAAATCCATTGTAAAATGAACATCGAAAATTTTCACAAATCCAATATTTTCTTTTTTTAGCGTACGGAAAAAACTAACAAAAAATGTGTTAGAAATAGTTTTGGCATCATGACATCAAATCATCACACATTAATTTTCAACCTATAGATCCATGTTGGGAAAAAAAGGGGGGGGGGGTCGAAAAAATATCTATTTCAATGTCAAGTCAAATCAGTATAAAAATATTTACTTCGCTATGTTTTGACGGGCGATGTTATTGTCATGGCGACGAGGCGACGTTATTATCATGATAGCGAGGTTTTGACAAGCGATGTTTTGACGGCGATGATATGACGGGCGATGTTTTTCCCAGCGATGTTTAGACGTAGACCCAAAATTTATATATAAGTGGGAGACAGATCAATTATTTAAAGCCGAAATTACATAATTAGCAAGCATTACATTGTAAAACAAATTTTATTTTAATGGATATTTACTTAAAGAAAATTAATTGGGAAATAAATACTGTTTGAGACTTTATAACAAATTGATCGATACCTTGGAGAGGAATGGGTAAAATTTATATATAAATGGGAGACAGATCAATTATTTAAAGCCGAAATTACATAATTAGCAAGCATTACATTGTAAAACAAATTTTATTTTAATGGATATTTACTTAAAGAAAATTAATTGGGAAATAAATACTGTTTGAGACTTTATAACAAATTGATCGATACCTTGGAGAGGAATTACAAAATTTTAAAGATATGTAGAGCAATTATGTAGGATTTTCTATATTGCAGTTTAAAATATTTACTTTTCATAGATATCATTATAAAAAATTTTGATTAGAAAAAGCTTACATTGAATAGAATTATTACTTATAATTCTGTAGATTTAGTTGGTAAAATAATTTCATCAAGTGAATAAAAACTATATTATTTAACAAAAATAACAAATTAAATTAATTTAAATTAAATTAAAAATAAATAAATAAATAAAGGCTGATAGTGGTCAAGTGAATTGAAATGAAATTTAAATTCTGTCCTACACATAGTATAATTTTGTGAAAGTGGCCTATTTATTTATTGTGTATGCATGAGACTGTATTCCTGACACTGCTTGCTTTAATCAAGGTAGTCTACCGCAAAATTTTAACGACACAATTATTATTATTATTATTGGCTCTTGGAAGAAATAGTTCTCTCGTGCTTATAAATCTATCTTTTGAGATTTGAATTTAAAGCCAAGAGCCTCCTAAATTCATAAAAATGCCTCGAAGTTCTTCCAAAAGCTACACAAAAGTCAAAAACTTATTTTTAGATATCTAAAATAATTCCAAATGGCTACAAAATTGGTATTCATTCAATTGCTAAGTTTTTCAGTATCAAGTATGACGGAATTTTGACTCATTTTCTGCAATTGCTCTACATAATTTACTACAATAGTTAGTTTTCGATTTAAATATACAAATAACCTTAAAAAAATGGGAGGGGGTTCTTAACTTTGTTTATAAATTGTAGCCCTTTGAAACGGTTACTATATAAATTTCTGAAAATTTCTGTCGAACATTATCTCTCAATTTTACCTTTAATATTTTTTTAACTGTGCCAAAGGGAAGACAAAATCACAAAATAAAAGTGTGGAAACATTGTTTCTGAAAATTTTAAGATTGCTTTTAAATTTAATATCACACATTAATATCAAAGCATGCTTATCCATTCAATATATCAAAATAAATTGAAAAATGCGTGAAATGACATGCTTTCATTCCTATTCCAAAGAATCGAATAACGTAACATTTCCCTCTTTCTCATCTATAAAAATCTCATTCCAACCTCCTAAAAATGCTATGAAAATAAATGTTTCAACTCAGTTTTTAAAAATAGCAGTCGCAAAGGTGTGTGCTAATCAGTATTAAATAAATACATCAAGACAAATCATATTTACAAGTAAATTAAAATTCGCTTCCCTTTCATATAAATTGTGAGTTTCTTAATTTTATTCAGAAATAAATATATAAAAATTCTCATATTCACATTTAGCATAAAAAATCGGGATACAGACAAAATGAATGTATAAACAAATTGTAAACAGAGATTGCCTCTGCATATGAAAATTCACTATATTTATTTATTTATTTTAAATTAATATTTTTAAAATATTTTCATAAAAGCTTTAAACTATTTCCACTTTCTCATTTTTTTATTGCTTTTAACATTTACTGATTAACCGGTAAATAATAATGCAAATTGAAAATCTATTACGTTTTGTTCATTTAGAACTTTTTGTTCATTTTCTCCACAGAAGATACTGCATTTAAAAATCACAGTTTAAATCTTATGATAAAATAATTTTTCTGCCAAAATATATTCGAAATATTTTAAAAGTATATTTTTAAATTATAAATATATATATATATATAATCGGTTTCTCTTTAAAGAAAACAAAGGCAAAAAATGTACATACAGATAATATTTTATTTAATTTTTTCCTTTTTCAAAATATTTAAGTATTAACCTTTTTGTTTTTGTTTTTCTCTCAAGGTAAAATGTAGTATATTACATAATTTGCAGTAATATGGATTTACAATAAATTGTAAATAATTAATTTAGTGTAAATTCATTTCTAAAGAAACTAAAAAATATACTCTGAAAAAATATTTTTACTTTAATCGAAAAAAAGAAAAAGAAAAAACTTTCCGAAATCATCGCTAAATCGCCCGATATCGCAACCCAATTACCGCCAAGTGCGTAAACAGGTCTCTGTAGCCTTTGCAATGCTGACAAGTTATGCGTTCCCCGAGTATAGAGATTATTATTTAAAAATTTTTTAGACAACAATACTCAGAAAAGTTTACTTATAAAAAAACGTTAATGAAAAGCTTATAGTAGGTCATGTTTCAGAAATGTTGCACAAGTCACAAGTGAAAACTATGCTAACATAATCATATAAACGCATTTACATTTATTTATATTGCATGGTTCTCTATTCATCATGCATTGCTGACATTTTGTACATGAACGTTTTGGGATATGAGGTATATTTTACTGACTAAAACTTTTTTTTTTTTTTTTTTTTTTTTTTTGCCCGTGAAGCGCGGATAAAAATTTTCTAGTTTTTAAGGTCAAATGCATACAGTTTTTGACGAATTTATAAAATTCTATGTATTTTTTTTTTTCGTATATTTGTATTATGTTATTTTAATAAAGCAAATATTTAATGAGTAAAAGGTGGTGTCAATTTTTTTCTGAGGATCTTTAAGTGTAAATAATGTAAACTTATTTGTTATTTGAGTTTTAAGTTTAATAAAATTGCTCAAATTCTTGTCAAAATTTAGGCATATGCAAAATACCATTGGATTAATTTTGAATTTTTAACTGATTTTGTTACAAAATAATTTTTTAATTACCTTATGTGATGTGAAATTATATAATGTATTTAAATAAAATTAAAAATTAAAAAGCTAAATTTGAGAATTATTGCTTTTTTAGAAATTAAACTCTTACTGCGCATTAGACACAAAACTACATTTGATAGCACATGGCAAAAATAAAACAAGTAACAATTAGTTATTTATCTCCAATTCAAAGTGCGACATTCTCATTAAAGTTACGATTACTGTAGAATTAGAGAAAGGTTTATACAGGATTAAGCATAATTTGAGTTCTGCATGTATTATCTGTAGGATTATTGACCGGTAAATTAGAAACCATGTTACGAATATCAAATTGGATTTGCTTTGGCGTAACTTTCTGGATATTCATATAACATTACGATATCCTCTGCTAATGGATTCCCTGTTCTATAAATCAGAAATATTTCGGTCAAAAATGTTCACTAAACATGATCATTTTATGGCTTCTATTAAGAAGTTAAATTTTTATCCCTTTTTTTAAAAGACACTGAAACGTGAGGTTAAAAGTAAGTAATAAATTACATTAGTTTTCAAAAGTGTTCCATATAAAAAGATTCGAAAACTATTATTGGACATTTAAACGCAGGATGATTTAATAGAATTAGTGATAGGTATGAAACAATGACAGTTGTGCCTACAAACATAGCAACAACAACTATAAACACTAAAGTTAATACGAGTATTAAACAATTTATAAAAAACAAAATGCATAAAATATTTTTTTATAAAACAGTGCAGAAATTTCCTTGAACAAGTGAAAAATCTGTGCTGATAAATGTACGCACCCTTAACAAGTTTCGAAATGTTAAAACTCCCTTTATTTTTAAAGAATATTATGATAATGAGGAATATATCGGAATAAGCAATTGATTACGTATGTGGTGAAGGGTATATACTGAGAAAAAAAACTGTCACTTACAACGAACAATTAGTCATTTTCTGAATCTCTAAACTAAAAATATAGATTTCTGAGTTACTCTTATAAGGTAAACAAATAACCATTATAGACAAAAGGATCGAGAATTTCTAGCATACAGTTTTCTAGATGGTGAAATAATGTTATGAATGTTATGAATCTCTTGTACTGCGAGAAATTCTCGTTGATTTCATAGAATTGGGATATAAAACAAACTTACTTATTAAAATTCGCCTCTTGTGTTCTCATTTATTTACGCAGATTTTCAAATGAGATTGACCACCACAGTATAGGAAAACGGTCTAGAATTCTAACAAAGGTTTTTAGAACACGCTAGCAAAGGAAACTAGAATTCATGAGGATGATATGGAACTATTTTTACTGCAGCCGCAATTTAGATTCTAGATATCTGCCACATAATTTTTGTCAGTGCAAATCGAATCTCGTCTTATTTGCCTCCAATTACACTTTATAAAATAATTAAAAATATAATTTAAATAGTAATAATAATCTGTAAAAATGTAGCATTTTTGTGTCATAAATGGAGCATGTTTTGTTGAAAATCTAGTTCTATAAAAATATATTTGAAGTCTCGTTAACTTCACACTTTACTAAAAAGTGGTAGAAAACATTCTCCGAATTTTTTATGGGCGTATTACGGGATTTGTTTACCATCGTCGGTTTTGGGCTTATCTATTTTTAAAACAGCCGAAATTGCCATCTTGCTGGTCCAATTAGGAAGTAGCTCATTTAAAAGCAGAAGGTTTGAATTCCGTTAAGACATTAATGTATTAAATTGAAATGTTCTCCTAATTCCTCATAAGTATATAAGAATTGTGCATTGTTAACAAATGAAATAATTATGTATTATTCCAGACAATAATCATTTAAACTGCAGCATTGTTTAGTTATAATTAATTATTTTAAAACAAACACATATTCAAAAAAAAATACAGCAAAAATCTTTTTTTTAAAAATACAGTACTATGAATAAGTATTAATCTTATCCGAACACAGTGCTGTAATCTTCTAAAGAAGATTTTTACAGTGAGATGCAAAATGGGGAGGGAGGAACTGAAAAGCCGAGATCATGAAGCAAATATTTCACAAAAAATTCTTAGAACATCAAGACACGAATAATAAGAAGATGAAGATTTTTTAAAAATATTTTATACTTACGAGATTATAATGTTTATTCAAAATTGTAGATATAAAGACATTTTACAGCAACAAACAATAAATTGTGTTTGAGAGAATTCATCTTTAAAATGCTTAAGGATTTTTAGTGAACAAAATTAGAAATCATTATTTCAAGTATCATTTCCATTTTTTTGTATTATTTAATTTAAAATTTAAATAAATTTAAATCCATTGTAAATTTTGCATAAAAAATATACTTCGCTGTTAAAATCCTCTAACTATTAACCAAAACTGTTCCCTACTTTACAACTAATACAAAGTAAAAAATGCATCTGTATATAAAGTCCGTTTATACTCCAAAGATATTTCCTACGGCAAGTTTTACAAAATCATTCAACTGTGAAATGATTATCCAATTGATAACACAACTTTAAAAGCTCTTGACATGAATCAGTTATGCTGCATTATGTTCGTATGTTACCATTGAATGCTGTTAAATTTTGAAATATGAACAGTTGCAGGAAAGGATAGCTGAATAATAACTTTTGATTGTGAACGTTTCCTATTAGCGATTATAAATGTAATATATTTTAGCATTTTGAATAGGAATAGCTTATATTGCATTTCCTTTAGAAAAGCAATATGAGCTAATGTATAAGAAAAACTTGATGCATTTTTTTTTTTTAATTTTAGATAAATTAATATTGGATTTCAACGTAAAGATACAGATATTATGTAATAATAATGTTAAAAGTACATTTAAAATATTATAAAACTCTATCATGCAAGGCAACTAAAAAAAAAAAAAAATTAGAAAGACCAGGTAATAAAAAAAAAAAAAACATTCTGAGAAATAATTAATTGTAAAATTCAAATCATACAATGAGTATCGAAATCTTTATTTTTGTGTAAGATTTAGTTCTCAAGTTAATCTTGTAAATTAACGTACGAGAACTATATCATGAAGATTTCATGAAAATTCTTCATGAAGACATATCATGAAGATGATACCGAGTAACTTCTTGTAATCTACATTGCACATTTACCTCTAATGTAGAAGGGTTCGGAATTCACGTGTCGCTCTGTAAACATTTTTGCACATGAAGCCTCATTTGACCGGCTCATACCGCTTGAATTAGATTCCGAAGCACTGCGAACATACTTAAACTGGTATTCCAACTCGGCATCTAACAACTTAAATTCAGAGCCGCTAACCAAACGGCTCTTAGATGAGCCTGTATTATAGGGACGTTACCTAGTATGCTGTTTCATGTAGTATTTTATTTCTATTTCCGTACCCATCATGAACTATATAGCCATACTAATTGCATTGTTTTACCAATAAATAAACGGTTATTTCATTCCATTTTTTTGTCCCTTTAAAATTTTTTCCGTTAGGCTTTTTTTTTTTTTTTTTTTAAGTATTCTAACTGATAGATGGGGTTAAAATGCCTGTTTTAATATGTTGTTAAAATTCATGATATTGACACGGATATTCAAAGAATTAAAAAGAAAAATCTGGTGTGAAACAACCACATGACTTCCATTACCCACTATTACACGTATTATATACATTTTTGAGAGTTAATGTGATTCGAAATCATAAAATTGACCTAAAGAGAAAATCGTTAGAGCCATTTTTGAGATACCAACATTTACAAAAACTCAATTATTGACTGAAAAACAATAATTACATACAAAAGGATATTTAAAAGTGAGTTAATATGACGAGTTTGAAAAAAAAAATCCGTACAGCCGTTTTTAAAGGAACGCTCTTGCAAGACCTGAAATTGAGCTATTTATACAAGACACCTATCACTTTTTCTGAACTAACCAACTATATCATTCAAAAGGACTTCTATTAGAGTGTTTATATAGCAAGTTTGAAAAAAATCGTTAGAGCTGTTTTTGAGATACGGACTTACGGTCCCACTTCCGGTCTCCGATATCCTACTTCTAGTTTTTCAATTTTCACCAGAATTTGAAAAAAATCATCTGTATACCAGACCTGTCTTAATTCTGAAGTTTTGTAGTTCAATCTTTATTAGTTTCGCAGATAAGATAGCCAGAATATCCCACACACACATACACACACACAGTGACCAATTGCCAAAAACGACTTTTTTAGACTCATGGGACCTTAAAACGTGCAAAAAGGTGAAATCTCGACATGAAATTTTTGGACCAAATACAATACTTCCATTACCTACGGTAGTAGGGTAATGGAAGTAAAAATGAAGAGCTTTGTGACCTGTAACAATTTTCACAAAACTTGAGAAAATCGACTGTAAAGATGAAACCACTTCAAAGTATATATAACAACTTCATCATCCAAATACTGCTTTATTATAACATTTGACAGAAACCATGAGAATTCGATATTTAATAGAAATTGTAACAATTTTACTCTTAGAAATGTTAATTTTTCTGGAAAATACCTCTTAACATGTTCATCCCCTCAGCTCGTCAATTGTAAATCTAAAGCAGATTTATTACCTCGAAGTAACACGTAATTCACGAAAAACGCCTCTCCATGCACAGGAAAACAAATAGTATGTGATATGTTCCTGATAATAATAATATTAATAATAATAAATATTCACTAATGAGCATAGTTACTGTTTCTCTAGCTAAATTACATAATGATTTAACTCAAAACTTAATTCCATAAGCAAAGCAAACTAGCTTGTTTATGTATTTAGAAATATTATAGTACATTAGGAATATCATACAAAAGTTTAGGTAAAAGCATGCACATACGTAGTATGTTCGAAAAACGTTGAGATCGACTTGAATTCCTTTACCATTTATCGCAAACCGAAAATATATAAAAACAAAGTAAAGTAGAGTACAGAATTTTGTAAAATACGTTTAAAAAAAATTAGAAGATTCAATTTTAAGAATTTGAAAATTTTATTCTTTGTACAACCAACGCACAAAATTACTTTCTGTGAGTGTAAGATACACTAATAAAATAAAGTGAAGAATTTTTTCTGAATTGTGCCATAAAATGTACCAAAGATATGATAAGACAATAAATAAATAAGCATATAAATTAAAAAGGTGACTTGTACAAGTTTTAAAAATTTCTAGATGACAACTTTAAATGAAATAAACCATATCTAGAGCACGGGTTTCATGAATCATACACAAATTGCGGTAGCTAACAATAATAACGTAAATAAATAAACACATTTACATTTTTATTTGCGAAAAATCTCTCATCAAATTTGTTTTAAGATACCTCTAAGAAATTCTATAACTCTGAAACTTTCTGCATCATCTAACATGGTGGTGGGAAATCTTCATTAATATTTGGAGTCCATGGGTCGTAATGCAAGAGAATTCTTTTTTCTATATTTTTAAATAAAAAAACTATGCGCCCTACACCCTTGAATATGTTTAGAGTGATATTTTAATAAAAGTTTTCAGTTTCCTGGTTTAAATTAAAATTTCGTGATTTCTTTGTACCGGTATAGACATTTGTAATCTTGTATCTATTATTTTTATTTATTTAATTAATTATTTTTTATTTTTATTAAAAACACTTTAAAAACACCAAAAATTAATTTTTATTAAAAAAAAAATTAAATCACACGAGGCTATTAAGGAGAAAAACCACGATGAACTAGTAGAAATAAACTATTAGCTATTAATAATAATAATGACCCTCATCTGTCATGAACGATTCCGGTTAGACCGCTTCAAAACAGAAACTTTTGGCAGCCATTTTTTTTTTGTCCGTTTGTTGAACTCACCGAGCTGGTTCAACTTACGGAAACATACATATAATATGTTTTGTATCGCACGTATTCTTATTTATTTCCTCTAAAACCTTGAAAAACTATTCAATTGTAATGTTTAAAGGTCTAAATTAAATATAACGGATCACTGGCTATTATAAACATGAACCTATAAATATAATTATGTAACTTCATGATTGTAAGCAACGCAATACCAAATAAAAACAAATCAAAACTGTTGCCATTCAGAAAATACAAATTCCAAATGGACAACTCTTTAACGAATGAACGACTCTTTGACTGTTTCTTAAAAAAAAAAAAACGCTTAAAGTATTTCTAAAACATTAAAGCCTTAAAACTCTTAAAATATTTGTAAAAACATATTCAAGTATTTAAAGATTTTTATCAAGCTTCATTGTTTGTTTATAATGTAAGGTATGATTGGCGTCGAGTTCAGTACGTAAATGTCGCCAGTTGGTTTTAGTTTTGAAATTAGTGTAAAGTTATAGTTGAGACAGAATGTTTGGTTGGGCAATTAAAGGTCACCAGTTGAAATGAGTATTGAAAGTAGAGTAGTCTAAAGTGATAATGTGGAGTCAAGATAAAATGTTCGGTTGAGAATGAGAAAGTCCCTAGCTGGATCCTGGATATTTTGGCGATGTTGTGGGTGAGATAGCCGGTTGGAAGTATCGAGTAGAGGTGAATTTGTGTTAGCATGGAGTGTCTGTAATTATTGGATAGTTAGTTAGAAAATATGTAATCAAAGTGATGACGTCACTGGCCGTCAGTGAATGCAAGAAAAAGATTTCCTATGTTAATCGCCCATTTTATTTTTTGTAAAAAATTATTAAAAATTCAGGAAAATTCTTTCCCGATTTTAATCCCCATCTTTCGGTATAGATATGTATTAGTTACTACCGTGTGCATGCGTTAGATTAAGTTGTTTTTGCTGTAAAATTGATAAAATTAAAAATGGCAAACTTCCATATTCGATTCAAAACATAAACATTTCGTTTCAAAGGATGATATTTACACAATAAATATCCAACTAATGTGCTAATTAAAAGGAAAAGGATAAATATTCTATCATAATTTGAAGTCAAATTTGTTTTCAAATGTCTAAATAAAGTGTCTGATATAAGATACTCATATGTTGCAGCGGAATAGATTTAATATATCTGTCATCCTTGGCGAAAAAAAAAATTGCCAAATTATCAGGCGAACATATTTAATTCCTTTCAAAAATAATGGTTATTTTAACAACTTATATTAAGAGAGCGATGAATTATATGAAACAATATTTCGTACAATACATATTACGAAAATAAACATCTGGCATGTATATTTTCATATTATGTTTTTAATCGCCGAATACAAAAAACGCCAAAGATGACACAGTTTTGAAATTTAAAATTGTGTCAGTTTGACAACAAAATAACTCAATCTAACACATGGATACGATAGCATATCTAAACCCAAATACGGGTATTAAAATAGGGAAATAATTTTCCTCGATTTTTAATATTTTTTTACAAAAAATCCAATGGACGATTAACATAGGGAATCTTTTTCTTGCATCCACGGACGATCAGTGACGTCACACTTTGCTTGCGTATTTGAAAACAGGATCTTCGATAGTCTTAAAAAAAAAAGTATTTTGGTAAAATGAAGTGAATCGTTTTTTACTTTCTCTTACCCATAGGGTCGAGAAAGTATTGTTTTAGGGTCAAATTTTTGAACGTGACTTTTTGTTATACTTACATGTTCTGAGGTCTCCTGAATACGAAAATCATGTTTTTAGCGAATGGTCTCTGTGTGTGTGTGTCTGCCTGTCTGTGAGGATGTCTGTGTGTCTGGATGTCTGTGTGTCTTCTGTTATCAGCATATCTCAAGAACAAATAGTAGTAGAAATTCCAAATTCGGTATTCTAAATGTGTATCATATAGGGATGCTACAGTAAGCTTTTCGTTAAGATGAAGCAAATGATTCGTGTACAGGGACATTCAAAAGTATACCAACACATTATGTCTATGGGGGAAATTGCAGGAAAGTAGAATTTAACATCTATAGACTGCACTAAACCAAATGAAACGAATATATATTTTTGTAATAGAGATAGTCAACTGGGAAAAAAAAATTGTGTATGTAGGAGCCTCACCGACCTCCCTCGAGGGGAGTAAATTTTCATGATAGGTATCTTTCAAAAGAGCTCGCCAATACCTTTAAAACGAATGGTTGAACCATCGATCTGCGATAATTTAAAATAAAGTTATCGATTTTCTTCCTTTTGAAGAATTTTTTTTTTTTTTTTTTTTTTTTACTTTAATATTGAGAATAAATTCAACTTTTTTTTGGATATTAAGTGTTATACTACTTCTCTAATATGGAAATCGTCTGTATTATCATACAAGATAACTTTTTTAAATAATAATTTTAATAAATTATTTTTTAAAAATATATTTTTTTTTTTTTAATAACCGAATTAAATTCTGTATTAGTGTAGGTGCATTAATAAAAAGGGGTGTTGATGGGGGGGCAGAACTAATTATCACATAAAACTTTTCCGAAGCCTAATTTGAATTGTTTAACATAGGTTTACTTAACAGTACTCGTTATCTTACCTCTTAATCTCCAACCTGTATTTGTAGAATTAAATTTCAGGGTAAGAGAAAGTCGTGTGAGTGACACACCAGATTATTCTTATTATGAGGACTTTAAATAGAGCACTTAACGGAACACTGGGATGCGTTTTTGCTGTTGTGTTGTCGGGTCTATATTTTTTGTCAACCAGCAGTTTTTTTATTGTCATTCATATTTATTGATCGGGTAGAATTATTATTATTATTATTTTTTTTTTTTCAGAACGAAAATTATAAAATATCGAAACACATTTGATTTATAAACAAAAATTGAAAATACATTTAAATGATCGCGTGGTAATCTTCATGATCTAAACATTGTTTTCAATATTTATCGTTCACATTCCGTCATTTTTGACGGGGTTATATACTAGTTTTATAATATTGTGCCAAATTATTGGTAAAATTACCTCGTGTGATTTTCCAAAAGTTCCAGCTTCTCTTACTTTCCTTAGCTCCTCGGTCCAACCTTCACCGGACTTCAGATATACTTTGCTGCTATTCACGTTATTAAAAGACTTAACTGTTGACTGTGAAAGCAATATTATTTTAAAATCTGCTCATTTAATTCAGTAATAAAAATCCTTGATGATGATTTGGAATTTCAAAGCAAAAAGCTTACGATAATGTTTTTAATTTTTTTTTAAATAAAAATTAATTTTACGTGTTTTTGAAGTGTTTTTAATAAAAATAATTATAAGATAAAAACTTTTTATAAACCATATTTTTAAATTTTCTTTTGAATCATAGCTATATAACTAACTACATTAGCACTTTATAAATACTTATTGTTACGAAATTATAAATAATTGTATTTATTTCTGTATAAATTCTTTCAAAAAGGCTTAGTAAGTTGATAAAATGTCAATTTTCTGCATTTCCAGCTCTTTTTCGCGTTAAAATAGCTTAATTTTCTCTTTAAAACGCATTTAAAAGCTCCAGTAGGCAAGTAATGGATTTGGCGACTTTTTGCTCTCGGCGACATTTTTGACGACTTTTGGCGAGAAAATCCTTATTATCTATATTCCAAAGATGGACGTTCTAATGTGATTGGTTAAAGAGTTTCAGAAAATTTGAATAAAAAAAAAAGTTGGTTTTAAAAATAAAATATTAATCCTTTCCGAACAACATATATTTGCATCATGAACTACATTAGCACTCTGTCAATGTGTAGAAAATCTTTAAAGTGATAATGACGTCAATTTTTGCCAGATGCATAATTTAACGTTTTACAATTTTTTAACGCTCACGTTTAATTAAGTGTATTTATTCTTATGTCGAACGAAAACGAACTCGTAATTTTTTTTTTTGGCAACAATTAAGTTATAGCTAGTATTTTAATGACTATTTTTATTGCTATTAGGAACTTATTATTTTCATATTTTAATTAAATGAAAACTATTCGAAAATTCGGAAATCTGACTTCAAAGTATTGTGTTGTCACCGGGTTCTAAGCTACTGTGAAAATTTCAAATGTTTAGCTAGTAGGGAAGATAGTTAAAAATAGGTTGCAAGATTTGTACCGGAAAAACAAACAAACACACACACACAAACAAACAAGAATAGAAGTTAATAAAAACATGGTAAATAATAAAATAATAAATGAAAAATTTCATAATATATAATAGAAAATAATAAATTTCACATTTTAAATATTCTTAAAATATCTAACAAGGAAACATGCAAAATGTGGCGTCTTCAAAAAATATTGAAAAAAATATATGTGATTCTACTCTTCATAAAACATCAGGAAGTGAAAAAATTATCGGCTGAAATGAATTACAGCGACCACAAAAAATGATCAAAATTAAGCATACTTGGCGATTTAGCTCTGTTAGGCGTTCAGTTCGCTAGTACCGAGATTGCCGTGTACGAACAGAACCGTGTTTTTTTTCTCCACCAAGTACTCAAAATCAATCGCCAAATATGCTTAATTTTGATAATTTTTGTGGTCGTTGTAATTCATTTCAGCCAATAATTTTTTTCACTTTCTGGTGTTTTAGGAAAAGTTGAATCACATATATATTTTTTTTTTTCAATATTTTTTGAAGACGACACCTTTTGAGTGTTTCCTTGTAAGAATGATAAATTGTATTTATTTTTTAAAACGAATTATTGTTTCGGATATTCCTTTATAACGTATTAAACTTAAAAAAAAAAAAAAAAAAATAGAACCTCTACAGTAAAAGAACTTATAATACGTGCGTACATGATAACAGCCATAGCCAAATCAATAATGCTGACACTAACTTATAATGTGCCTCAATTCTGTAGCCTCAACTTTCAACTGAATCATGTTAGAACTTTTTTTTTTCATTATTATAAAACTTGTTTTCTGTCCATTGCATTTAATAAACATTAAGATATTGAAAATATGTAGCCTCTTTAAAATAAAAATATTTACAAAACAAACACCTCTTTTACACATTTTAGATAACGACAATTTGAAAAAAATAATAATAATTTTAGAAAAATTAAATTTTAAGAATTTAGTTTTATGAGAAAAAAGAAAAAAAATCTTAGGACTTCAAATGACAAAAAATTAGATACAAATTGCGAAGTTATTGTTCACAGAGTTTAAATTTTTTTTTTATTCAGAGAATAAATCTAATTTAATTCCCTAATGGAAGTGTGGCTTTATTGAAAAGAAACAAATGCGAACAAAAGATGTACTAAAATAGTCAATACTGTACTTTTTTGAATATATTTTTTAGAAGATAATAGCAAAAGAAAATATTTTAAATTCAATTTAAAGAAAAGTATTTAGAAATGTTTTATAAACATGTTTTTTAGAACTTGAGCAATTTTAATTAAAAAATTGTGCTATTCAGAAATAAAATAGATAATATTGAAAAATAAAATGTTTTTTATTCATTGTACATTGTGATAAACTATATTATATCGCTCAATTTTTATATAGTATTGTTTAATGCTTTAGTCGGAATATATAATTCAGACAGATTAAAAAAAAAAGTAAATAAATATGGTGTGAAACAAATCCACGGCTTCCATTACCCACTATTGCTCGTATTGTATACATTTTTTGGAGATATTATTTCATTTTTTGGAATTTTCCTGTAAGAGAAACTTTATACACGTATAAAGACATATAAAACAGAGTTTACATAGCAAGTTAAAAGATAAGGGGAGGGAGGGGGGAAGTGGTAGAGTTATTTTTTTCAGCACTTAAAACTGAACTACCTAATAAGGATGATTGTTAATATTCCTGCAATAACCACGTAATACATGAGAAAGGGTATCTAAAATTGATTAATGAAACAATTTTCAAGAAAATCGTTAGAGCCGTTTTTGAGCTACCAACTTTTGCCAAAACTTTGTATACTCAATTATTGACCGGAAAACAATAATTACATACAAAAATACAAAAGGATATTTAAAAGGGAGTTAATATGGTAAGTTTGAAAAAATTCCGTAACACCGTTTTTAAAAGAACGCATTTGCGAGACCTGAAATTGAGCTATTTATACAGGACGCCTATCAATTTTTCTGAACTAACCAACTATATCATTTGAAGGGGCATCTAATAGAGTGTTTTATGTAGCAACTTTGAAGAAAATCGTTAGAGCCGTTTTTGAGATATGGACTTACGTCCCATTTCCAGTTTCCAATGACCCACTTCCGGTTTTCCAATTTTCACCAAAATTTGGAAATTTCATCTGTCACCAGACCTGCATCAGTGTGACGTTTCGTAGTTCTCTCTTTATTAGTTTCGGAGATATGATATCCAGAAGATTCAATACATACAACACATGCATACATACATACATACACACATGCACACACACACTGACCAATTGCTGAAAACTACTTTTTTGGACTCAGGAGGCCTTAAAACGTATAAATCAGGTGAAAACTCGACATCGAATTTTTGGACCGAATACAATACTTACATTACTTACGGTAGTAGAGTAATGGAAGTAAAACAGTTATATTGTTTTATTTCACTTCTGTTTTCACTTCGTGAAAATAGCACACGTCCGTCTTCGGTTGCGAGTAAACCTCTTCTGGCGCGCTAGTCCCGTTCCCGTTCCCAAATTTGCAGCCGCTTCCTTTCGCTTGGAGTTGAGGTGTAATCCACTGACTGTTCGCTGGCTGTGGAATTGGGGGACAGATGAACGCTCTGTGGATTCCATTTCCCGCATACATAACACTTTTATATACTTTTATATAGACACTTAATACAAAAATCAAATTCTTTTCAAAATATACATCACACATTGGTTCTGCAAAACATACCTGAAAATTACTTTGATTGAAATAAACATTTGAGATTTCGTATGCTGCAAAAGTTTACGGAGCGATTTGTTGTCTGTTATCCCTGGCGGAAAAGAAAAAAAAAAAAAAAAAAGAAAAAAGATCACAAAATTATCCGCGAACATATTTAATTCTTTTGAAAAATCATGGTTAGTTTAATAAGGTATTAGGCCGTGGGCCATAGCTGGATATCGTTCAAGTCCGTTTCAATCATCGAGGGGCAATTTCAATTTAATGTTAAAATTAAAAGAATATTCAGTTATCTACAAATTCGCAATGTTCTGGTCTGAAGATGTGCACATTATTTTAAAATTGATTAAATAAATTCTACAAATTTGACGTTTCTACGGTCCTGCCATTTTACCTACTTTTAGAGATAGCAAGATTCTCTTCTCGTTTCTTTGCTTATTCTCCAATCAAAACCGGTATTTTTTTTTCTTCTGGCATTTCGATCCAATGACAGCTGATGTTAGTACGCGCGCTAGTGGCCCGCTTGCATTTGATATGTTTTGTTTATGTTTACATTATCTTGAGTCAATATTCATTGACATTTTCACACAATTCTGCTATTGTTTTCTTTTCATGTATTTTTGAGTATTATTTACATTTAATAGAATGTGAGAAAAAAGTGGCATAGTGTTTGCATATCGGGAATTAGATACATTAAAAAATGTAATATATTTCTCAAATAAGATATAAAGTTTCTCTTTACATCATTATCCTGCGTATTATTAACATTTTGATAGAATTTTGTTCTCATTTTTTTTTTCTATATTTTTAAGTAGGATTATTACAGATAATATAATATCAGAAGAAATTACTTTTTGTTTACACATCGGCGATGACATACATTCAGAGGTAAAGTGTTTTTCTCAAATAAGCTGAGCTAAAGTGAGACTGTGTGTTGATCAATGGAAAGTTTTAAATATTCGTGAAAGAAAAATATCTACCCATTTGCATCTTCTTCCAATTGATGAACTGTTCAAACTGCCTTCAGACAACAGCATAGATTACCATAAAAAGGGTTATACAGTACGTTTTACTCTGAAATGTAATTAAATTATTGGCGAAACGTTAGTCGAGGCCACCATGTGCAGATTAAAAAAGATTTTCTGTTCTGCTTGTGTGTATGTCTGTTTCGTGATAGCGGCCGCAAAAATCATGCTATTGACTTGGAATTTGCTACACATGTTTATGAACCACACAGAATTAGCTGTATAGTTTTAGGTGTGTATTCCGTTTGTAGTTCGTGCACAGGGACACACCAAAGTTTTTCTTATCATTACGGCCTACGGATAGAATTTGTATGTACCGCGATAGCGGCCGCAAAAATCTCCCGATTGACTTGCAAATTCGTATACATATTCAGGCTCTGTATAGAAATAGCTGTGTAATTTTTTATGTCTAGATTATTTATGGATCGTGTACAGAGACACAACAAATTGTTTCTTATCATTACGGTCTATGGGGTGAATTTCGTTTAAGCGAATTTAACTTCGTTACTCTGCATTCAACAAAATGAAATTAGCGTACATTATTGATAAGCTTAAATTGATCTTTTCCATAGAAATTAAATATGTGTGCTTAGGTTTCATAATCAATGTACAGGACCTTACAAAAGTATTCCGACAATGTCATGTAATCATCCAAATTTTGTCAAATTTCGAACAATTATTTTTGAAAAACATAGAATAAGGTGAAATGTTTTTACTGGTACTCTTTTACAGAGAAAAGCAAAAGAATTTCATAACATTAGAACTTATGAGTAAATTTTTATCTAAGCTCATTTCAACGCGTTTATGTTGCATTCAGTAGAATTAACATATGTTATAAACATACTTAAAAACATGTTTTATCTCTCTCTCTCAAACCTAATTTTATTTACAGGACCATACACAAGAATTCCGATGACATTCTGTAATCATTCAAATGATGTGAAATTAGGTTGAATTATAAGTGAGTTATAATTAATTCGGTGTACTATTTTTATTGGCGTATATAATAATGGTGGCTCTTTTTCAGGGACACACAAAAGAGTATCGTGCCAGTATGGTCTATAGACAGTATGTATTAAAAATGTATTTTAACATGGTTACATTAAATATTTTAAAATGTTATTAAAATGTTTAAAAGCGTGTTTTTCCGTGGAAAATTGTGGGAATAGAATTGATAATTAGTTTATAGAGTTACACAGGGTAATCTTTTTGCATGAAATTTGGTACATGTATTTATGATTTAAATACCTGTACCAAATCATAGTTTGGTACAAGATTATGTATCAAATAATCTAATAGCCTTCTATTTATAAGGAATTAATAGAAGGCTGTTATTAGGAATATATATATATATGTATATATATATATATATATATATATATATATATATATATATATATATACATTATATATATATATACATGTATATATATATACATATATGTGGGAAGTTCCGTGCACAGCCTACAGATGGCGCTGCCTCGGATGCGTATCATTGAACGAGATGACAAACGGAGGAGTTGAGATCTGGCTGCAGTGGAGATCGGTTGAGACCTTCAGCGCGTAGGCTGACAGGCTCATTTTTTCTGCTAATTAGAGCTTGTTGTGCTCTGTATAAGTGTGTAGAGCCATGGAGAGCTCTATACCATAATCTCACTTATTAGAAATAGTACGCGTAGGTACTAATGTGAATTGTAGAGCGAGTCAGTGCTCATATATGTTACTTTCTGTTAGTCCTAGTAATGAAGAGAGCTTGTTATGTGTATTAGGCCTCGAAACCAGCAAATGTTATTGATGGAAACCCTGCTAATATTATCATTTTATCTTTGTGTAAACTGTGTTGTGTACGTAATAAATGTTTTTAGTTATCTTAATCGCACCTCTTCATTGCCCCACCCCTAGACGCCCAGCCAAGATTCTACAAGTGGGGACTCTGCCGCGATATTACCACCAACAAGTTAAAAAAGGTAACTGTTATTGTTATATATTTATCATTGTGTTTGATAGTGGATAATAATGATTAATGCATTGAGCAAAAAGAGTTTGAATTACTATTTTGAATTAGAAATTAATGGTGAAATATTTGAGAACACTTTTGGTTTCACTGTGTGATGAAATTAAATAAATATATTACTTGAGAAGAATGAATAGAAATAAGAATTATGATTGAAAAAATATTCTGAGTAATCTTTTATAATTTTGCTTATTACTGTTTGCAATAATATTTTAACAATATTATAACAATATTATTTTAAAACGAAAGTGAAAACAATAATTAAAGAAACAATAATGATAATGGTGATATTATATGAAATATGTGTATATAGCAATAATTAAGAAATATATAAGTTGTTCTAAATATTCTATTAAATGGTATAAATTGTTCTGAATGTGTTTATTTAAAAATCATGATAATTTTGATTTGAGAACAAAAAGCATAGAATCATTTTTAAGAAATATGTTCTCATATTATTTTGTTTCTATTTAAGTATGATATTAATTTGGTAGAAATATTGAAATATTTTTTGGTATAAGTAATTATTTAGAGTTATAATGGCCCAAAACGTGTTACAAGGTATTAGAAAAGCCGATTTAAGAACAATTGCTGAAGAATTAGGCCTAACTGTTCCGGCGGAAGCTAAGGTACTTGAAATCAAAACTTTGATTGAGAGCTCTGATATTTATAAAAATGATTTAGAATTTGTTAGAGGTGTTATTAAAATGTTAGTAGAAGAACAAAAGTTGAAATCTGTAGAAGAACAAACCAAAATTGAGATAGAAAGAATTAAATTATCCCAGTTAGAAAAAGAAATAGAGTTACAGAATTTAAAGTTACAGGCTGCAGCAAATAATTCTAGTAATAATGTTGAGCAATCAAATTCAGAAACTACTTCACAATCATTAGAAAATTTAATTAGAAGTATTCGAACTTTAACCATTTCAGTACCTGAGAAACCGGAAGCTTTGCACTTATTTTTTCAATCCCTTGAAAAAGCATTCGTTTCTAAAAATGTACCGTCTAAATTTAAATCGGAAATATTGATTAATTTATTGGGAGATAAATGTAATCAGGTTCTTGCGTACGTAACCACCGAAGAAATTAACGATTATGAAAAAGTTAAGGAAGTAATTTTAAGACAATTTCAACCAACGCCGCGTGAATGTTTAAGTAATTTTAAAAATGCGTTCCGTAATCCTTTAGAATCTCATGTCCAATTCGCTTCACGTCTAAGCGCTTCTTTTGATTACTATTGTAGATTGAGAGGGGTGAACGATGTTAAACAATTGTGTGATCTTATAGTTTCTGATAAATTATATGAAACGTTGGATTCTAGAACTAAGGAACATATTAGTGTTCGAGAAGGTCAAAATTGGTTTAAACCCAACGAATTAGGTCGGGAGTGTGATTTATTCTACTCTTCTAGAGGCAAATCGTTAATTGAAACTAATAACAATACGCGAAACGAAAGTTCAGAGAATAAGCGGTTTGTAAACAAAACTCCTTTTAGAAAGACACATTATAATAATAAAGATCCCATAGTACGTAATTCGGTATCTAATCAAACTCACGAAAAGCATGAAAGAATGTGTTATATTTGTGGTGCAAAAGGGAAAACATTTCATTTCGCTAGAATGTGTCCTAAACGTATTTCAGAGAAAAAAGAATTCCGTGAAAATCTTCCAACAAATTCAGTAGTTCAATCCGAAACAAGTCCGATTAACCTAATTGTTAATGAGCTCGAATATGTTGATATTTTAGTGGATGATTTTTCACTTAAAGGGTTAAAAGATTCTGGTTCTTCGATTCTAATTGTAAATAAAAATAGCATTCCACAGACTAAAAATGTTATTTCTTCAACCACTCTAGTTAGCTGCTTTAATGAAAAGAAAGATGCAAATCTGACTGAATTTAAAATATCTTTACCTAATCATGATTCAATAAACATAATCGGTGCTTTATGCAACAATTTGACATGCGACGTAATTCTGCCTAATAATATCTTTCATATTTTGAAACAACAAAATAAAGAGGAAACACATGTTTCGAATTCCAGCGACGTAGCAGGGGGGAAAGAAAATTTTTCGCGTTCGGAGGAAAGCAATTTCGATGAAGCAGGTGGGTGTTCTTTTCCTGTATTCGATCGAAAGGAAAATGAGATAGATTCTTTTTTTTCAAATATGTGCAATTTTTCAGAAGAAGAAAAATTCGATGTCAGTTATATTTTAGATAAGTCGTTAAAAGAGAAATTAAGCGAATTAATAAAAAGTTATAAGCCAGTTAAAACAAAAAGTACTGATTTAAAAATGTCCATTATTTTATCTGATGATATACCAGTGTGTTCACGCTCTCGCAGATTATCATTTGTAGAGAAATCAGAGGTGGAGAGACAAATTGACCAGTGGTTAAAAGATGGTATAATTAGAGAAAGTACGTCAAATTATTCTTCGCCAATAGTGGTGTGTAGGAAAAAAGATGGAGGAATAAGGTTATGCTGTGATTATCGTGCTTTAAATAAGAAAATAATTAAAGATAAATACCCGTTGCCAAATATTGAAGATTTATTTGATAGATTAGGGGAGGGTAAAGTTTTTTCGACACTAGATTTAAAGAATGCGTTTTTACAAGTTGATGTAGAGGAAAAAAGTAGGAAATATACAGCTTTTGTGACCGATAATGCCCAGTATGAGTTTCTAAAAGTTCCCTATGGATTATGTAATAGTCCCTTAGTATTTCAAAGATATGTAAATTATGTGTTTAAAGACTTATTAAAAGATGGTACTGTAATTATTTATTTAGATGATATAATTATTCCATCTAAAGATGAGAATGAAGGATTAGATAAATTAAAACGTGTGTTAGAAACGGCATCAAAATTTGGTCTAGAGTTAAATTTAAAGAAATGTCAGTTTTTGAAACGTAAGATCGATTTCTTAGGTCACATAATTGAGAATGGCACGATTAAACCCTCAGTAGAAAAAACTCTCGCAGTACAAAATTTCCCAGAACCCCGTAATGCTAGGGAAGTGCAGAGTTTCTTAGGTTTAACGGGTTACTTTAGAAAATTTATTCGTTCATATGCCAACATAGCAAGACCACTCAGTGACTTATTACGTGCTTCCACTCCATTTAAATTCGAGCAAGAGCAGAAATTAGCTTTTCAAAAGCTTAAAGACATTTTATCTAATGCACCTGTCTTACACCTTTTTAAGCAAGGCTATAAGTTAGAAGTTCATACAGATGCATCTAAATTAGGATTCGGTGCAATCCTATTACAACAAGATGACGATGGACAGTACTATCCAATCCATTATATGAGTAAAAAGACCTCTGTACAAGAAGAAAAATACTGTAGTTATGAGTTAGAAGTGTTAGCGATAGTAGAAGCCCTTAAAAAATTTAGGAACTATTTATTAGGTAGTAAATTTAAAATTTATACTGACTGTCAAGCGTTCACTAAAACTTTAGATAAACGTGAATTGACACCTAAGGTAGCCAGGTGGTCTTTCCTGCTACAGGAATTCGACTACGAAGTAGAACATCGACCTGGTAAACAAATGCAGCATGTTGACGCTCTTAGCAGACACCCTGTAATGGCTGTAAATACTGATACCCTTACTCATCGTATTGCGATTGCTCAAGAAAATGATGAGTTTAACAATACTATGAAATCTCTTTTACAACAAAACCAAAATGACGAATATGTGTTAAAAAATAATGTTTTATATAAAGTGTTAAATGATAGGGATGTACTAATTTTCCCAGAGATCATGCAACTTGAGGTCGTAAAGAAATGTCATGCCTTAGGACATTTTTCGGCTAATAAAACTGAAGAGTTAGTAAAAAGAGACTACTATTTTTCTAATATGAAAAAATGCGTAGATAACGTTGTAAAAAGTTGCGTAGAATGTATTCTCGTAAATAAGAAACAGGGAAAAGGAGAAGGTTTTTTGAACCCTATCCCTAAAGGAGACATACCATTATCCACGTATCACATCGATTTTGTGGGTCCATTACCAACCACTAACAAAAACTACAATCACATTTTTACAGTCATCGACGGATTTAGTAAATTTTCGTGGCTATACCCGGTAAAATCAACTTCTTCAGCAAACGCCTTGCAAAAATTAAAACAGCAAGCTGCTATTTTTGGTAACCCCGCAAGAATAATATCTGATCGTGGACCTGCGTTCATATCTAAGGAGTTTGCAGATTACTGTAAATCAGAGGGAATCGAACATGACACCATCACAACCGGAATCCCAAGAGGGAATGGTCAAATTGAGAGACTTCATCGAACAATCATTTCTGTATTATCCAAGTTATGTATAAATGACCCTAACAAGTGGTACAAGTTTGTTGAGGCTGTTCAGAGAACTATTAATTCCACCACATCGAGAAGTACCAAAAGAACTCCTTTTGAACTACTCACTGGAGTAACAATGAGAAAAAAAGAAGATAAGAGAATACTAGAACTTCTCGAAGAGGAAAGGATAAATTCCATGCTTGATAATCTTAACACCATTCGTGAAGAAGCAAGAAAAAACATTCTTAAGATTCAAGAAGAAAATCGCCGATGTTACAACAAGAAGAGGAAGAAAGCCCATGTATATAAAATTAATGATCTAGTTGCCATCCAGCGAACTCAGTTTGGAACCGGCATGAAACTAAGACCAAAATTCTTAGATCCTTATAAAGTTATGCGAGT
Organism: Salticus scenicus; assembly: GCA_963930645.1. NCBI lineage: Eukaryota > Metazoa > Arthropoda > Arachnida > Araneae > Salticidae > Salticus > Salticus scenicus. Next base: position 245,738,696 of record OZ005652.1, read on the forward strand.
AAAGAACAAAGACAGATATGAAGTCGAGAAGATAGGCGATCACGAAGGACCTATACATACTAGTACTTCTGCAGACCATATGAAATTATGGTCCACAAACTAAGTAGACTGAACTAAATGGACTGATAAACATTACAGAAAAAGTTAACTGTGAATTTTTATGTACATAATTTGTTTAATGTCTGTTTCTCTTTTTTGTTTTTTTTCTTTTAATTGTATTTTGCAGATATCCTTTAGTATCCCAGGTTGGTTTACGGTGAGGTCACCGCAACATCAGAATGGCAGAGCGTTGTGGGAAGTTCCGTGCACAGCCTACAGATGGCGCTGCCTCGGATGCGTATCATTGAACGAGATGACAAACGGAGGAGTTGAGATCTGGCTGCAGTGGAGATCGGTTGAGACCTTCAGCGCGTAGGCTGACAGGCTCATTTTTTCTGCTAATTAGAGCTTGTTGTGCTCTGTATAAGTGTGTAGAGCCATGGAGAGCTCTATACCATAATCTCACTTATTAGAAATAGTACGCGTAGGTACTAATGTGAATTGTAGAGCGAGTCAGTGCTCATATATGTTACTTTCTGTTAGTCCTAGTAATGAAGAGAGCTTGTTATGTGTATTAGGCCTCGAAACCAGCAAATGTTATTGATGGAAACCCTGCTAATATTATCATTTTATCTTTGTGTAAACTGTGTTGTGTACGTAATAAATGTTTTTAGTTATCTTAATCGCACCTCTTGATTGCCCTACCCCTAGACGCCCAGCCAAGATTCTACATATATATATACATATATACATATATATATACATATATATATATATACATATATATATATATATATATACATATATATATATACATATATTATATATATGTGTGTGTGTGTAGAGAGATAGATATAGACAGAGATATACGGCGGAAAGTTGCAGAGGGAAATTAGAAATGTATCTGTTTATGTAGCGAGTCGTCATATATATGTATATATATATAAAGCGAGAGAGATGCATGTTAGGACTCAGCCGAAGAGAAAGAAAACGAAACACTTGTATTAGATTAGGGATAAAACCAATGTTACAGATGTCATTTCTAGAAGTAAGTTAAAATGGAGTTGGGCTGGGCACTTTTCCAGAAGAAATGATGATAGATGGACCACCAGTCCTATTTTGGATTCCGCGATACAACAAAAGACCGAGAAAGACACCAATGTGTCGTTGGAGAGATAAAATTGTGAAGTTTGGAAGAACAGAATGGAGAAGAATTTCAGAAAACAGGGCAGATTGGAATCACCTAGAAGAGGCCTTCATCCTGCAGTGGACTGATAAAGATTGAAATTGATGATAATAATCATATATATAATATGGAGTAAATAAATATTATCAAGGATCTATATTGAATAATGATTGATGAAAATTGGACGTTGAGGCTTCTGATCTGCAGATCATCTAGTTATTAAAATTTTACCTTTCTTAGCACTTTTTTTTCAGGAAGATGATTTTAGCACTTGTTTGCAAGTTAATTTAAAATTTATTCAACGAATCACAATATTAACAGAAATATATTGCGTAGAGCTATAATCCAGCATCGTAAATGTGAACTCAGTTCCTTCAAATTAGAATCAATTTTCCAAATTTATGTGCAAAGTTTATTTCCAGAACATTCGATATTTTCATTACCTATCTTAAAAAGAATATATTAGCAAAATTTTCAGATTGCCCCCAAAAAGTTGAAACGAACTTGTTTTTAAATGACATTCTTAGCATATGGCCCACGGTCTATATGTTAAGAAAGTTATCAAGAATAGGAAACAATATTTCATACAAAATATATTAATTTCGTTCAATATGTGTTACATTTCGTGAAAAATGTGTCAGATTAAAGTTGATATTGAGTAATTTGAACAATTACGCAGTGGGCATACGGAGACGGAGTGGGATTCAGCACTAGAGTAATCCGGATACAGGGCATAAGAAGTTAGAATTTCCTTTAAGGAAGGAATAAAAATGCGATAGGAAAGTAGTAAATATTCAAATTCATTAAACCAATTAAAAATCATATAAAGATGAAAATAATATTTAATTCTCAAAAGGTCACAAACTTCTGATACCTCTGAATGCAAATCATTATTACGTTACTTTAGAAGCACATTAGTGGCAGTTGTCTTCTTCCAAACAATGACTCGAGAAATCCTACATGTCACATGTGTGTAGATCACTCTTTGATTCTGCTCGGCTATAACAGCAATAATTGATTTTCTGCGAAGGTCCTTTACACCGGGCTTAGATTTTTGTAAAGCTGTTTGTCTGGTTAGATTTTTTTTTCTATGATTGTGAAATGGAAAAAAAAAAAAAAAAAAAGAATACCGAAGAAAAGACCATTCGTGATTGAATATCCTGTTTTAGTGCGTTTGTGTCCGATGGCATCCATTACAGCAGAATTTTCCATTCCTCTTCTGGAAGTCACATAAACAAGTCTCCCTTAAAAACATATCGTTAGAAAATGCTAAAGAACTTCTCTATGCACTTATATATATGCATGCTGTGTAATACTTTACAGTGATGGCTTACACAAATACATAAGTGGCTGTAATGTAAAAATATTTATACCTATTTCTGCGGCGATTGGTAGCTTTTCTAAGTCAATTTATTCTTCCAGTAATTAATATTTTCTCCCAGAGGTTAATATTTGTAAGTGAGTTTAGAATTAAAAGAAACATTAAAAAAAAAAAAAAAATGATAACAGTACATTTTAGTTATACAAATTAAAGTGTACTTTTGTTATAAAAAATAACAGTAATTTGCAATTTAAATGCATCTTTCAATCTTTAAAATACATATATATATTGCATAATTAATGTTAAAAATCTATATATATATATTTTTTTCCCAAAAATGAATGAAATCAGGAAAACTAGAAAAAATCTCTAGAAAAATTGAAATAGACAAAACTAATATTTCAATTTCTATTTCTGGGTTTGATTGTTTTAATGGATAAATTCAAACTGTAAATCCATGTATATATATTGCTACATGAAATAAATAAAACAGTAATATCTTTTAAGAATGCATAGAATTTTAAACAACAGGAAAAAGAAGACTATATTCATACAAATATATACGAAATCAAAACTTCTCACACGGCTTATAAGTTGTTGCAAATCTTGAATATATTTTAATTTTTTACAGTATTTTAATTTTATACATTCACATATTTCTTTTAACATAGCAAAATTTAATTTTAAATGAATATGATTTATTAAATAAATTAAACGTAATGTGTTTTTCTAGTAAGGCGTTTCTTTGAAAAATGTTTAAATTATAAATGTGTTTCAACATTTCTTTTCTGCATGAAATTTAATACAAGAAAAAGTATTCATTTTGGCAATTATCCACAAGAAAGTTTCTGCAAATGGCATTTGCACTAATGAATTATTGGAAAAAGCTTTTACAAAATCTTTAACATTTATGTTTAAATGATGTTTTAAGTATAATGTGATGTGTTTATATCTCTCCCAAAGAGACAATTTTATATATGTGTTTCTTTTTATTGATGCAAGTTAATAAAGCTTTTCTTTTATGGACTATAATGTTAGAAAAGTTATATAAGGTAAGATATGTATCTCGTAATAAGCAGAAAACCCGTTAAATTGGGTAATAAAAATGGGGAAGAATAGAAAAGAAAAACGAAAACTATAAATTGCAATTTAAAGATGATAAAGTATTTTAACAAAACTTTTTCTGTAGATGTTTTACTTTAATAAACTCTTTTAAAATGTGCTTTATAAAACAAGATTTATCACTGAGGTGTTTTTCAAAGCTTTATTTTTAGAATTTAAAAATAAATCTATGTTAGAAATTATTTTACATTTTAAAATTTAAATTCCAAATGCATTTCGTTTTATTTGTAAATATCTTGCTCTATTAAAGCATTTGCAAAATACTTTATGCATCAAAGTCCTATAGAATTAGATTTGGAAATTTCATACGAATTGATATATATATATATATATTATTTATTTTATTTATTAGTGCTAGAGGCCTATTTCAGTCGGTACAGTTGTCGAATTTTTATACGTCACTCTTAATTAGTGCTAAGGGCCTATTTCAGTCGGTTTATTGAATGGGGATTTATTGAATGAAGTCCCCCCAAGGCACAACTTTGACATGAGTCCCCCCCAAGGTACCCCTATTTCAGTCGGTACAGCGTTGTCGAATTTTTATAACACACTCTTAATAGTGCTAAGGGCCTATTTCAGTCGGTTTATTGAATGGGGATTTATTGAATGAAGTCCCCCCAAAGGCCCAACTTTGACATGAGTCCTCCCCCAGGCTCAACTTTGACATGAGTCCCCCCCAAGGTACAACTTTGACATGAGTCCCCCCCAGGCCCAACTTTGACATGAGTCCCCCCAAGGTACCATTATTTCAGTCGTTACAGCGTTGTCGAATTTTATAATACACTCTTGATAGTGCTAAGGGCCTATTTCAGTCGGTTTATTGAATGGGGATTTATTGAATGAAGTCCCCCCAAGGCACAACTTTGACATGAGTCCCCCCCAGGCCCAACTTTGACATGAGTTCCCCCCAAGGTACAACTTTGACATGAGTCCCCCCCCAAGGCACACCTTTGACATGAGACCCCCAAGGCACAACTTTGACATGAGTCACCCCCAGGCCCAACTTTGACATGAGTCCCCCCCAAGGTACAACTTTGACATGAGTCCCCCCAAGGCACAACTTTGACATGAGTGCCCCCCAGGCCCAACTTTGGCATGAGTCCCCCCTCAAGGCCCAACTTTGACATGAGTCCCCCCAAGGTACAACTTTGACATGAGTCCCCCCAAGGCCCAACTTTGACATGAGTCCCCCCCAGGCCCCACTTTGACATGAGTCCCCCCACAAGGCCCAACTTTGACATGAGTTCCCCCCAAGGTACAACTTTGACATGAGTCCCCCCCCAAGGCACACCTTTGACATGAGTCCCCCCCAAGGCACATCTTTGACATGAGTCCCCCCAGGCACAACTTTGACATGAGTCCCCCCCAAGGTACAACTTTGACATGAGTCCCCCCAAGGCCCAACTTTGACATGAGTCCCCCCCCAGGCCCAACTTTGACATGAGTCCCCCCCAAGGCTCAACTTTGACATGAGTCCCCCCAAGGTACAACTTTGACATGAGTCCCCCCCCCAAGGCACACCTTTGACATGAGTCCCCCCAAGGCACACCTCCCCCTCATTGGGAAAAAGAGAAAAAACGTTGTTTTGCGGCTATAAGACAGTTTGGACTTCCAACGTTATTTGTTACAGTTTCTGCAGCTGAAACACATTGGTTTGATTTAATGAAAACTTTATCATGGAATATAGATCGTCACGAATTAATTAAAGAAGAATTTGTCGATATTAACAAGTTTAGCAGTAGGCCTCTGGCACTAAATTAAAATCTGTCAATGTCAGATTTTCATGTTTTAAATAATGAAATAATGTCGTCCCAGCAAAACCTATACTGATGGGCTAGTGGTGGCCTACTGTTGGCAGCCTGCACTTGCCAACAGTTGTAGGTTGCCACTTGTAGGTAAAGTAGTGGCCCGTTTATGGCTGCCAGCAGTGATGGAGTTCGACAGTAAAAAGACTGATGGGCCAGGATTGGCATATCTATAGGTGGCCTTCTGAATGCTTTTAGGACAAGGCTAACTCTATGTTTGCCACGTTGTGGCCACAATGAATAGGGCCAATAGACGAAATATTGCAGGTAAGTTGAAATGTGCATAAAAATGAGGTAGTGATGGCTTTTCTTGTTGGTTACGGGAAATTCAATCACTTATTTTATATCATTTGAAACTGAGAATTCATATGGCCTTCATACATGCGCACGCACAGTCTTCTGTTATATTATCAAGCATGTACTTTTCACCTAGTTTATTTATTTATTTATTTTTTATTTTTTTTGACTGAGGACTATCAGTCACAATGTGGGATTTTTGCGGTGTCATTTTTCGATAGTTGGACATTTATCGAAATCGAAAATTAATCGAAAATATAGTTGAATAATTCAAAAGCGATGTTATAGTTTGAAAATAAAAATAAAAAATAGTCCTCCGTCCTAAATTAGTCTGCTTTTGCCAGAATTTCATCAAAATCTTTTTTTTTTTTTTTTTTTTTTTTTTTTTTAATTAGGAAATTAAAAGTGCGCGCGCAAAATGAAATAAAAAAAAGTAAAAAAAAAATGAATTTAATGATTTAATTTTTATATAAAATATGATCGCGTGCTATCTTAAAAAGTAGATGTAAAATTTAAAGTTTATGTGGTGCGTGTGGCATGTATAAAAATTGTTTTAAGAAATAGAATAGAATAAAGAAAGCAACTATGTTGATTGCATATTGTTACATAGTTTGAATTTTTTAATTTTATAGAAGTAATATCTACGGTGGGAATAATTTCTTATATTAAAACTATAGGGAATTGTTATGCGAGCACAAAAATATGCTACTATATTATTAATATTATTATTATTATTTTTCTTTTTTTTTTTAGGTACCTTTAAAATTTTAAACTTAAAAGTCTTACACAAATTTCACCATCCAATTAAAATTTTAATTCACCAGAAGCCAAATTATTATTAGTTTTTGTGAGATGAAAAGCTAATGATAGTTAAACCAAATCATTCAAAGAAAAGTTTCAAAACAGAATTCATGTTTGTCGGCGCAGATTTCATATTTCTCTAGCTTTAATAAAGGTTTGTTTTGGTGACTTTTAAATTTTTGCCACCATGTTGCCAAGATCCCTTTTATTTTATTTTATTTTATTTTATTTATTTATTTTATTTTATTTTTAAGAAACCTTTTTATTTTCATGTGTATATGCGATAGTCTCATAAAGTTTTATACGCATATTAAGAAGAAGTGTTATGATCATATGCTACAGTCAGATTGCATTTCAAGCATTACTTTTTACAGGCTGTTTCCACAACATTTTTGTTTGAATACATATAAAAAAATATTTTTGTAATATATATATATTAATTTAATTATTATTATTATTTTTTATACATAACAAAAATATCTGGAAAAAAAATTCTGCATATTAACACTTGCATATAATGATGGAAATCGCAGTATATATCTATTATACGTAAATAGTATACATTATACGCAAATATAAAATTTGTCATAAGATTTTAGTCTATTTTTTATAAGATGAGGTACCTAAAAATTGTATCGCTCAAAAGTATGGTTAATGTGCGTTGCGGAAAAAAAAATCTTATGTGAAGCGAAAAAAGCATAAAATGCACTTTTATTAGGACAATAGGCCTATTGGCTTCAGACAATACCACTTGAAAAAAAAAATTCCTTTGGTAAGAAATAGATATAGTATACGTTGCTAAAGAACGCAACATCACATTTTAAGGTAAATAATCAGTTATTTGTTTTATTTAATTTATTTTTTTGCGCTTTTTGTATATTCAGACCAATTAAAAAAAATATTTTTTCCTTTGTCGAAAAGTAATATAGTAACCATTGCCAAGTAGAGCAACACAGTTACCTCAGGCCTTTATATGGAAGAATAGTCTAAAATGGTACTACACTGTTAAAAAAGCTGCAGTAAAATTACGGGCAAAGCCCAGCAGCAAGAGAATCCAGACAAAGCCAGTAAAAAAACATTTAAACGATGAATAGTGTATCGCCAGTAATTTTACCTCGTGGTAAAACATACAACCAACCTCTAAAAAAGTAGTATTGCTATAAAATTAAAAGTTAAAGTTTGAGTATCTCGAATACTTTGAATATTGAATATTACTAACATTCAAATTATGCATAAAAAATATTTTCTTTTAAGACTATTTTAAAATCTAAATTTTCTATTTTTGACAAAATTAAGAAGTCCGTAAATTCTCATATTGGAAAGACGACAGCTTTTTTTTTTAGACTATGATACTGATTTTTGAGAAAGAAAATCTAATATATTTTTCGAAATCTTTTTTATTCGTAAACTCTAGAACTAAAGAGGTATTCTTATTTCAAGGTTCTCATTGGAGGAAAATAATGGGCGGGAATTTCTAACCTTTCTTCAAAATCAAATTGAAACTTTTGAAAACTAGGTGAGATCTCTGAAAATTAATCGAGACCCCAAATAAACTTTGAATAATAATAATAATAAATCTTTTACATGGACACAGAGAATTTGTATCTCTTAATTAATACGATTTTTTTTCCTGGTTTTCGATCTTTATGGTTTCTGTAGTGGGTGCAAAGAAATAACTAGAGCCTACTTCTTACTCATACAAACAGGTTTTCATTATAAGACCGATTTCGAACTGTGTTTATGAAGTGTTAGGTGTATTTGCACTTTTTAGAATAGCAGAAGTACTTTTTTTTTCTTTTTTTTTTTTTTTTTTTTTAGCTGTATTCCATTGAATGGAGGAAGGACTGCAGTATTTTGAGAGCAGATGTACATGTACATATCTGATGGTCATATTCAGATAAAACAGTTTTGTTTTTTAACAGTGAAGATCATACATAATAATCATAACATTTATCTTCAAATGGCTAATTAAATATTCATCTCATATTGAAATAAACTTTATTTTTGCATATTTTAAAAATTGCATTGTGGAAACAACATTAAAATTTTCCGTTTTCTAGGGCTTAACTAAAGGGTTAAGAGCAATTACAATGCTGTATGTTTAAAAAAAAAAAAAAAATGGGTTTAGTGGATAAAACAAATATTAGGTTGTAGATTGTGTTTTACAAATTTGGTTTCAGATCAAGAAACCATTTTAGCTTTCTTTTTTAATGTTTTTGTGTCAATACACAAAGAAAATCAATTTTATCGATATCAATTATTCAGTTTCAGTCAGATGGAGATTCTTTGAATTAAATTAAGAAAACAATAGCTTATTAAAACGAATTGGTGTTTCTATGCGTCATGCGTGCATAATTAAACACATTCAATCAGTATAAATAACAATCATAGTTTCAGTTTGAAAATAAAACCTTCCCTTATGACGTCCCTGTAATGATAGCATTTGAAGGGATTTCCCGTAAGAAAATGGTTTGGTGGCGGATAAGAGCAATTTGCGTAGATTAACTGCTTTTCCTCGTAAAAATTCCAAAATTATACTTTCAAAACATCAATTTACGGGCTACGACCGTTTAGCTAGCAAAACGGTCATTTCCCTAAAAATTATACTGCCAATTCCTAAATTATGCTTTCAAAACATTAATTTACGGATTATGACAGTTTAGGTAGCAAAAATGGTCATTTCCCCTAAAATTATACGGTAAAATACAGAGATTTTAGATTTTTTTTTTTTTTTTTTTTTTTTTTTTAACAGTGTATTGTCTTAAATTCAATTATGTTTTGTATAAAACATTATATATATTACATAGAAAACAAATATAGGTCTCTGTTTTTTTTTTTTTTTTTTCTTCTTATTATTCATTTTTTCGTTTTATATGGTAATATCCTGCATTCAAAATTCCTACAGAAAAAGTTGTTAAATCGGCATGTGCAATTTCTTTAAAAAGCATTACAACGACTCGTAATTCCGCTTTTATTCTGGATTTACTTGTTTCTATTTACTTCTTACTCGTATTTGTCTCGCGACAAATTGAGGTTTTTTTTTTTTTTTTTTTTTTTGTAAACTGTGGACAGGTTTGGTGTAAGAAGCAGTATTATTTAGGCTATTGGGATGCCCAGAAAAAGAAATTTGATCTGTCTAATTGAGAGGGAAATTGACATAGATTGCAGTAATACAATATCACTTAAATAGTAAATTTATACTTTAAAAATCTAAAGAACACGCTTTTATTGAAATGTGAACTAAAAGTTAGCGATTGATTTATATGTATATCTGTTGTTAATATAACTTAAAAACAAATAATTGCAGCAATCTATCTTTATAGTATTGGAATGCCGGCTAAGAGAAAGCCGTTTGAGTGACGCACCGGATTATTTACATATTTTAAAATTAAAAAAAAAAAAAAAAACAATTATTTTTGTCATTCCACTTTACGGAAATATGGCCAAATTCTTTGAAGCATACAATAGTGTTTTCTATATAGAGGTTTTTTTTTTTTGTTGTTGGCCCCTGGAACCTGCCCTTGATGAGAAAGTTTCCCGTAACGCCTGTATATAGTATTGTCATTGATAATGAAGTTGTGTGCAAAACTTCCGTTCCATCGAATGAACAGAAGTGGCCAAAAATTTAATTGCATGATTCTGTTACATACATTAATAGTTACATCATGATGTCAAGTTTACAAAAGTGTATAAAAATATATATAAAGGGGATTTTTTATAGTAGAGTTATTACTAGTAACATCGTTTTACTAAAATTATAAATTTCTATTATCATTATTTAAATGCTCATTTAAACGAAAATTGAGTTTCGACCGCTGGACGATATGAATTAATACTTGTATGTTAAGTTTCAGAAATCGCTTCTATTGATGAAGCTATTATTCTGCAATTTTCGAAATGCACGGGAAGGCTATATCCGAGCTTTTATAGCATATAAATGCATTAAACTTAATACGGGAGGTTTCCTACTGAATAAATAAGGAATTACTTTCTACGGACATCCATTTAAATTTAAAAGTTATATACTGAACAAATTACAGTTAAATGAATAAAATGTAACTTTTAACTGTCAGACTGAAATTTATTTATTAAGAATACAGGGGAGACCCGTGTACCTAGGGCCATCATGTACCTATGGCCACTTATTTGAATAATATTTAGTTTTAAGTTTTAATACTCAATTGGTTGAGTAACAAAACCAGTTGCTACTTTTACAACTATTTTGAAACCTTTGAGGAGGAAGTTATGGCAAGTTACATGTAGAAAAGGAATTTACATTGTTTAAAATAAAATTTTTCAGCTCATCTCTTTTGCTATTTTATAGAGATATATCAAATAATTTTCTTTCATTTCTAGTGTATAATTTTGCTTGTTATATTGAGTAATAAATGAGATGTTTAATTAGTCTTCTATGCAAATGGATATCTTACAAGGGAAGTATGAATCAGAAAATTGCTATTGAAACCAAACCAAGCTTAAATTAAAGAGCATAGTCGAAAACATTAGGTACCGTACAAATTTGCTGCAACAACTCCCATGGGGGTGAGATATGCCCTCTATTAGTTTTAGTTATTTCTGTAAAAGCTAACAAAACACACAGCGTAGTGTGAACAGATGGTGCAGTGCTAGCGTGCTTGACTTCGGCTTGACTTTTTTTTTTTTTTTTTTTTTTAGTATTCCAATTAATAAAGTATTGAGAATGAATTTAAGAAATGCATTTTTTTATTTATAAAAAATAAAAACATGTGTAAAGCTACGAATATAGTTTCTAATTTATAACAATAATGATTAAAAGTAGAAAAATCATGGAACCATAAGTATTTTTCACAATTAGAACAAGAAATATAAAAGGATTGTTCACAATTATTTGAATTTCAATTTTGTTCACCAACAATTATTGTTCATCACGAACATTTTGCCAAATATTTGGCTTTTCGTCGAGATTACTTGATTTGTAAAATTCATATTTACCCAGATTTTGAATTTTTTTAGATCTAAATTAATTATAAATTAGTAAAATCATTTTGAGAATATTTGCCTTTGTCTTCAATATTATTGTCAGTTCTTCCGACACCACGAAACTTGACAGTTGTTTAATGAAATATTTGAAATAGAAGTGAAATGCGACGTCGAATAGTTAAGCAACAGCTGTTCATCATTCAGGATTTTTCATGCAAAAAATAGCATTAATAAATAATACAATTGGGAGCAGACGATTAACTCTTGCTATTAATGTCGTCGTTAAAAAATAGTAATTAATAATTTATATGAAACAATCATTAACAAAATCTTACCTAAATATAACATAAAAGTATTTCCCGTTAAATTATTAATTTCTTTAAATTTAATAAATAAATAAATAAACTGGTTAAAAAAAATATATATATTAAATTGTCCGCGCTGGAAAAAAAAAAAAAAAAAACTTGTTTTAATATAATTAATATATTTTCTCTTACAATAATGATTTAATTTAATAAAAATGTCAAAAATAAATATTTCAGTTGAAATAAAAAAAAATAAAAATAATAAATACAAAACGCCCTTGCGGGGACTCGATCCCACGACCTACGTATCCTTAGTCAAGCACGCTAGCACTGCACCATCTGTGAATACTACGTTGTGTGTCTTGTTGGCTTTTATAGAAATAACTAAAACTAATAGAGATCATATCTCACCTGCATGGGAATTGTTGCAGCAAATTTGTACGGTACCCAATGTTTTCGACCATGCTCTTTAATTTAAGCGTGGTTTGGTTTCAATGGCAATTTTACTGATTCATACTTCCCTTGTTAGTGGAAGTCATTTTGAATGAAGTTATCAAAACTTTTATCTAGGGCCACATAGCTTCCTTGTACCTAGGGTCATGGATAGCCTTAGGTACAGTTGCAATCGCATTCTTCATGTTGTTACAATTTAATTGAAAAGCTTTTATAATTAAATGAAGTTTATTGTTTTATAAGGGATATTGTTTCAACTCTCCACCAGTCACAAGCTTCAGTCTTTGGACCTTTCAAAAAATACTGCAGTACAGCCTGTAGTAGTTGAATGCTGACAAACCCTGGAAAACTAATCACTATATATGACATTGCTGAAAAAGATGGCAAGTCTTATCCGTCGGCCTTTATTTCTGTAAACATTCTATCAGGCTTTTAGTGTATCTGGTATATGGCTAGTGAATAAAAATACATTCTCTGAGCATGAATATTTTAGCTCAAATGTGATCTACAGAGAAGATACCTCCATAATTTAAAAAAAAAAAAAAAAAAAAAAAAAAAAAAAAAAGGATTTTTCCAGGAAGAAAGTGAACCAACAATGATAGAACTGGATGTCTCTATTTCATGTCCTGTTGAAATTTCGAAACCTTCAACATCTGACATATTTTCGTATGTCATGCTTGAACATATACGACCTTTACCTAAAACAAAACCTAGTACATCAAAGAAAAGATGTGGCCGAAAACCAGAGAGATCTAGAGATGTAAGAAACACAAAAGAAAAAGAAATTGAAGAAAAGCATTCTTTTGGAATATCCCAAAGAAAACAAAAATGTGAAAAATTCCGTGTTTGAAATTAAGGCAACACCATGATAATTATTGTATGATAAATAAATGTATTACTTGATATTATTTTTTTTTTTAATATAAAATACATGTTTATATGTTTGATTTCTATTCATTACAAAGAGAAATCTAATTTTGAGGGAATTGCCCTAGGTACACTGTGGCACTAGATACAATGAGATATGGCTCTAGGTACAATGTGGTCTGACCCGTACAGTGAACGTGCTGTACCTAGAGCCACGTGTGAAGTTTACTTAAAAACTTTCTATTTGTCGGAATTTATTATTTTAAATGTTTATATTAATCTCAGTTAGAAGCAATTAGTCTTAAAGATATGTACATATAAGCTTCATCATTTTTCACAGGTCAGGGGCTCTGTTTTTGGGCATTGAAAAAAAGCGGCCCTAGGTAAAATGAGGTCTGACCCCAGGTACAATAAGGGTGTTGTACCTTTGAGTGAGGTTTCTTTAAAAACCTTCTGTTTGTCGGAATTTATTATTTTACAAATTTATATTAATCCCAGTTGGAAGTAATTAGTCCTAAAGATATGTACATATCAGTTTCATAATTTTAAACAGGTGAAAGGCTCTGTTTTTGGGCATTGAATAAAAGCGTCCCTAGGTACACGGGTCTCCCCTATAATATATATATATATATATATATATATATATATATATATATATGTGTGTGTGTGTGTGTGTGTGTAAAGAAATTCATTTTTGCATTCACATTAATAAAAAAACATTCATTAAAGAAGAAATACCCCTTTGTCATTTTTAATGATACTTTATTATGGTAATTAATTTAAGGTACATATTGTATAAGAAGAACATTATAAACATTAATCCTACTTTTCGATATTTACCGTTATATTTCAGCATTACCTTTTATTTTTCTTTCTGTGTTGACATAATGGCTGTATTTAAAAGATAAAACCCAGATGTCAATTAATAGTGAATCTACGTTTTTTTAAATTCTAAAATATTAGGGAAAGGTTTTTAACAGAGGTATAATTAACATTAAACAAAATTAATAAAAAGACAATTTCTTCTGAAAAAGTGATCTAATGAGATTTGTCGTATTGTAAGCTAAGGTTATTTGATTATTTATTTTTTTAATTCTAATGTTTTATGATTAATGACATTTATACTGCGTGTTGAAAATAAATTAATGAAAAAAAAAATCCTTATAATTTGTCAACTATTTAATTATATATAATTAATGTTAAAGATAAATTTAAAAACAAGCGCATATTAAATTCAATAATGTACAAATTAAAGGAAAGTAGAATTTTTACTTTCTCTTACCCATAAGGTAGAGAAATTATTGTCTTTTTGTCAAATTTTCGGAAGCAACTTTTTCTTAAATTTACACGTTTTGAGGTCCCCTGAATCCGAAAATCATGTTTTTAGCGGTTGGCCTGTGTGTTTGTCTGTGTGTCTGTCTATTATCAGCATATCTCAAGAACAAATAATAGCAGAAAGTCCAAACTTGGAATTCTAAGTGTGTATCATACAGGGATGATACACTAAGCTTTTCGCTAAGATGAAGCAAATGGTTCGTGTACAAAGATACCCAACAGAATTCATATACATTACGTCTATGGGGGGAAATTGCAGGTAAGAAGAATTTAACGTCTACTGACTGCACTAAACCAAATGAAATTAATATGTCTCTCTCTCTATATATATATATATTTAATGAGTAAAAACATGCCTTATGCAGAATATGGTAGGGATATCATTCACTGTTCGTTTACAGGGCTACACAAAAGAACTAGATTATAGTACGACAATAGTTGAAAATTGGTGGAAGTGTATTTAAGGTTGTGCCGTGTATTATTACTATAGGATTATGTTTAGGTGCACAATGTGGTTTGTACATAACCTTCAAAAGATATACAGGGCTGCAAATATTTAAGCGATAAAATTCTTTTTTATTGTTCGTGGAAGCGCTTTACAGTCTGTAACAAAAGTATCCGAACACTAGCGAAAATGCCTGTATAAAAGAAGAGTTAATACAGTTTTATTAAATAAATACTTGTTGAATCATATCCTTAGTCGGTATAAGAACATGATTCGACAAGGATTTATTTAACCCTCTGTACCATACTGTAGACTTAGGCAACATACCGTTCGATCGTGGTTCAAATTCAAAGAATCGGTTCTACAACGTAATCACGCACTGTAGCCTGTCGTATACACTCACAGTTAGAGAATCTAGTATCTAGAAACACAACTGGATGGCGCCGTATGTCGTAAGTTGAAGTTCATTACTCGACAGTGGGTAACTAACGACAAGTGCGGACCGGCTCTGATTCAAAAAATAATAAAAAATAGTTTTTCGTGTGTTTTGTATTTTATATTGAAACAGTAAAGAGGTAAGTGTTTCAAATTCATTGTATAATATTGATTTTGACCCAATTTCACGTATTTTATAGGATTTTATGCTAAAAAGTGTTTGTTGCCTGTAGGTGTTTTTGTTTGTTTTTTCGAAATTTATGAGAAATAAAAAAAAAACCTGAAACACGTGTATTTTATTTTTTTCCAATTATTACGAAACAAATAAACACAAAAATATTAAAGGTCATGAGTTACAGAGGGTTAACAAAACAGCATTAACTCTACCTGTTTTATATAAGAATTTTTGCTAGCGTTCGGATAATTTTGTTACCGACGGTATATAATATTTTACCATGTCCAGGAAAGCTGCTCAGGAATTGAAAGTATTTCCTCACAGACATATAACTAATGTGTATTTTTAAGCTAAATATTCATCGCTTTTTTTTTTTTTTTTTTTTCATATTTACACATTTTGAGGCTTCCTGATTACCGAAGTCAAGTTTTTTAACGTTTGACCTTTGTCTGTGTGTCTTAGAGTAACTTAAAAACGAATAATTTCAGGACATCCAAAAGTTGTATTTTCAAATTAATATAAGTTTGTTGCTGGAAAAGTTTGATCAAGACTATTAAGTTTCAATGAATGTTGCGCGTGAAAGTTGTCTGAATAATTTTAAGTGAATTTTAAATTTTAATAACAGATTTAAATATAGGTGCAGTAATAAAACGGGAGTTGAGTGGGGGAGGTTATAGCCCCTCTCATACAGAACTAATTATCATGCGAAACTTTTCCGAAGCCTAATTTGAATTGTTTTAACATAGGTTTACATAACAGTACTCGTTATCGTACCTCTTAATCTCAAACCTGTATTTATATTATTAAATTTCAGGGTAAGAGAAAGTCGTGTGAGTGGCACACCAGATTATTTTAATTGGAAAACATATACACGCCTCCTTTAAATTATTTAAATGCTCTATAACAAAATATATTAATAATTCTTGTAACATCTTTATGTCATAAAAGATCATGTAAAACACATTACACTTTAAAAATTTTGATTTTCTTCCTTTCTTTTTTATTCCTAAGCTAATAATTAGGCACTTTAAAATAAATCATCTTTTTTCGAGGAACACATAAACTAAAACCATCGCTATAAAATAATTTAAACATTTTACACTCCGCTGGAAAATTATAAAATCAAACTGCCAATTAGTGACTCACATTTATCCAAACTCTAAAATTTAAGAAAAGATTGATGTTTGAATTGATGGTTAAGAAATATTTAGTTAGTTATGTTTGTATTATTTTTTTGGTCAAAATTAAAAGATTTTTTTTTTCTTTTTTAGGAACAATGGACGGAATTCCTAAAACACATGGTAATTAGTTAAAAAAAATGTGTCGGTATGCAGATCTAATTTTAAATTTCTATATCAAAATTATATATTAAAATAAACTTAATAATATTATTATTAAGTTCATAATAATTGAGAAATATATTCAAAAATTAAGCATTAAAATGAAAAAATAAGGAAATTAACATGTTATGTATAATAACTGTTAAATGTGCAATAATATACAGGTTCAGTTAGAAAAACACATATTTTAAAGGCTTTTAAGGAAGTGATTAAGAAAATAAATAAATTCATGTTCAGTAGATAAGGTTACATATCTAGTTAGGGCTGTAGCGATCGTCTCCCGTACTCCTCGGTTGGGGGGAGGGGGGTTCTTGAAAGTAGGGGGGCTCATAAATTGGTTGAAATGAAGTTCTAGTAAAACATCTTATTAAATTAAGGTTTCACAAAACTATGTTAATGACAGTTAGTTATTTTCGTTAGTTATTTTTTTTTCTTAAACTTTTCTTAGTTTCATCATGAATATTGAATAAAGATCTAATATGTCAAAATGCATTCAAATGAATATTGAGTAAGAAAAATATCCTTATAATTTATATTTGTTAAAATTTCTTATCGTTTTTAAAATATGCTTATTAGTTTTTTTTTTTTTTTTTTTTTTTTTTTTTGTATGGTGGTGTATTTCATTTCTTTAAAAAAATATTCTTTTTTAATGCTTTTCATTTTGTCACTTTCACATAAAATTTTGGAGTTACATTAAATTTGTTAGTAAAAGCTAATGCTATATGACATACGAATGTATACTTTTTATATGTTACTGTGAATTATGGCGGTCTTTTAATTTTAATATTTTTATCATTATTCACTAAAAAGTAATAGTATCAGTACGAAAACCCTTAATGGATTAAAATTTTGTGAAGCAGCACTTTACTTTATGTCTATATGTATTTGAAATATGGGCCTTAATAATAATAACATCAAATGTTAAATGGTGCAGTGTAATTAATTAAAATATATCTAGATATTTTTATTTCATTATTTGCTTTTTTGTTCTGTTTATATTCACTATGTAAACATTATTTTCTATATGAAAAAATACATAAAAATCCTTAACTGATGCATTTCGATTCACATCTGTTATAAATTTAAAATTTGGGTTTTAAAAGAAATGATATCAAATGACATCAAATTATTTATTTACAAACATTTTCACTCTGTTAGGTGCAGTGTCACAAAGGTCGCGTTCGTAAACTCCCCGCTAAGTGCACTAGTTTTCGTGGCAAAACCGAAATCAGTGTGATTAGTTACGGCACAGTGTAATCAGTTTTCTATGAGCTAACGAACACTTTTTAGTGCATCTAGTGTTGCTCTAAACTTTTTTTTAAAACAATTAATCTCTTTTGCGTGTTTTGTTATTTAGAGATTGTGTATATCACTTATATTACATTTATTTATTTATTTGCTTATTATCTTTTTTTTTTTTTTTTTTTTTACTTTTATAAAAAAAATTTGGTTAAAAAAAAAAAAAAGTAATTGCTTGTTTAGCGGATTTTAAAAACAATTATTATTCGAGAGCATGTATTAAAATTTATATTCAAAATACTGTAGTGAAATAATCTTTTGATGTTTTTAGAAAACAATTTTATCTTGAGATAATTATTCTATGACTTTTATAAAAGCAAAAAAACATCTTTTTCTTTTTTAAAACCTATGTAGAATGTGACATTAAAAAATAAATAAATAAATAAATAAAATAAAATAAATAAATAAATACAAAAGGGCTTTTAAAAAAATGATTTATGTTAATATTGAAATCACTTTAATATAAATGATTTATTAATATTCTTTGTAATTTATTAATTTTCTGTCGTTTTAGAGTCGCTTTATTACAAAATATTTAGTACAAGACTGACTCGTTAACGTAAAAGAAAGTTTTGAAATTGAGTAATTTAGAAAATCAGCTTCATACACTTAACCTGATGTATAAAATATTTCTATATTTATCAATATAATATATATAGTAAATAATTTTTAAAACCACCAATAACCGGAGTAACAAACGTTTTCATGCACCAGATACCACATAGATCATTATGAAATTGTAAACCAGAAAGTTAATAATTTATAAATAATTTTTAAGAACACTTAAAAAATGCACTTTACACATAATTTTATTTGTTTAAGTGATAAAATATATCTATATTTTTGCTATTAAAATTTGTTGAATAAAAAAAATATAACATTTTCCAAAATTTATTTATTATATAAAAAATTAAAAGAATTAAACACGTATTACTACTTACTCCTATAATATGAAAATCATATTTATAAAACTAATTTTGAAAAATATCACTTTTCTTAAGCAACAACTTCAGATGGGAAGGAATATTTCTTAATAAATAAAATAAAAGTCCTTAAAAAAATAGAAAAAGCATGCTATTTAAATTTATATATAAATATGTAAAAAAAGGGAAATTTTTATTTTCATATTAAAAAAATATATCTTGTACAGATATATATAAACCATCAAACTGCTACTCAAAATTTCTCAGTTTTAAACATTTATTTTAATTTAATGAATAATGACAAATGAATCTTGTATTTTTTTAATAAATTAATTTAAGTTTCAATAAAGAAATATATTTTTAATAACTTAATTATATTTTTGTAATTTTTTTCCCCTAAAATGAAACAAAATAATAATTTACAAACATAAAAATAAAATATTATTTTAAAGTAATTTATATTTTTGTTAATTACAAAAAATTCAAAGAAATTTATAAAATATTTCTAAAAAAGAGTTAAATTAAATTATTACATACTAGAAATAAAAACAGACGCAATTTTTTGACAAAAATGCGCGATCTCACAGAGAAAACGAAGTTATCTCTTTCGTCCGCTACAGTTTGCACGAAGTAAACTGACTTTTTCTCCAGTGCATTTAGTTAGAAAACTAAATGCACAGAATTTAGTTTACGAACATATTAATTTTGAAACGCACTAAATGCACTGCGAGACTTTCAGACGGCTTGTTCAAGAACTAACAGTACCAGTTGAAATAGTTTTGACTTTACGAATGCGCTCGAAGTAAACCATTATTTAAGTTTTACTTGTTGTTTTGGATAGTGTGACGCAAAAGATATATCAATTTATTGAAATAAATACTTTTCAATAAATAATATAAGCTCAGTAGAAATATGATATAATTTAAAGTATATTTCAAAATTAAAAACATAATTTGAATGTGTAAATATACTTTATTAGCCAAAACCAAAGAATTTTTTTTTTTTTTTTTTAATTTGTAAAAAAATCTTTTAAAGTAACTTCAAATCGTCACTGGAGTTTTGATATAATTTCTTTTAAAACCCATATTTTGAATTGATAACAGATGTGAATGGAAATGCATCAGTTAATAAATTTTACATATGTTTTTCATATAGAAAATAATGTAAAAATGTGAATATAAACAAAGCAAAAAAGAAAATATGAAATAAAAATATTTATATATATTTTATTTAATAGCACAGAGTCAGTTAAAATTGATGTCATTATATTTAAAGCCAATATTTCAAATTCATATAGGCATAAAGCATAGTGCTGCGTCGCAAGCTTTTAATCCGTTAAGGGTTTCTGTATTGATATATATATAAACAAGAAAATTGGGTGAGATGTTCATTATAAAATTATCTACAAACATTTAATTATTATGGCAATGTTTGTATTTTTCAAATTATTAATTATATTTTTCAAAAAGATTTTATGACATAAAATAGGATGTATACAGGAAGAAAAATCCTATTTTAAATTAATATTTGGTGACACGTGTGTCCTCAGTTTTAATGCATTCATAACATCTTTCTCAATTAGATTTCTTTTCGAAGATAGTTTAAATTTTTAATTTTTTTCGACAACTTACTTTTGAGAAAAATTAAATTAACATCAGTTTAAAAAATAATAATTATTTAAAAATTATATAAATTTCGATAAGAATTATGCCATCAATGTTTTCTGATCATTTATTATTATTATTATTATTTTTTTTCTTATTTATGCTAAAAAGAAGAAAACGGGAATACTGGTTGTTTCTTTATTTTTAATCACCAGTGTAAAAAAGTTATGAAACAAAACGGCTATATTTATTATTTATTATTATTATTTATTTTCATACCATGTTTCTGATAGTCCAATATACAAATTGTTTGCTGTAAGAAAAATAATGATATCCATTTAGACAATTCTGTAATATATATATACTATATCAATTACTAAGCAGAGCTTTATGCGTTGTAACTCATATTTCTTTATTGACATTTCTTTATAAGAAGTCTGATTCTGAACTGGTTAAGCTTCCTCCCTAGTATCCGAAATCAATAACTAAACTGCAAATCTGGAAAAGAATACTCCTTGCAATTTGATCATTTAAGGCATGTAATGCTCCCATTTATTTTCTGTAACAGGAATATTAAATTACATAATATTTTCCTCTTTAAATGGCATTTTACATATTAACAGTAGCTTTTAATAACATAATTGTTGCAGTAAAATTATTTATGTCACAAATATTTTAGCTAATATTTATTCAAATAAATTTAATAAAATATATGAAATAAAATAAATAGAATAAAATAGAATAAAATAAAATAAAATAAAATAAAATAAAACTAGCTGGAACCCGTCGAATTCGACGATCACTTTATTGACCGTAATGTTTCAAAAATCGTCGCATCATTATTTAAATGTATTTCATGTTAAAACATCTAATATAATTTACGATATTTCACTTAAAAAAAGAAAGTCGGAAAAATTTTATAAATAGAAATATTGTATATCAAATCACTTTCTACAAAGTACACTGTCAATGTGACGTCAAACTGACTCCAAATAAACAAATGCTATCTTTTATTTTCTATTTCATTTAATACTACGACTGTTAGCTGACCCGTCCGGCATCGCCCATGATACCTTAAATGAACCTTAAATTTGTATTATTTTATACCTTTAATTCGATTTTGTTTGAATTTCTATTTTTAAATGAAAGCATCACGAAAAAAATAATCATTTGTAACAAAACAATTACCTCGAACCGAACGAAACTCTGCCTTGTGATCCCGGTGCTTGCGGCAGCGCATACACGGGCCGCTAACAACATAAAAAAAAAATTCCCAAAAATTAACCTGGAACCGAACAAACCCGCCCGGCAATGCCCGGGGCCCATGTTAATAACATTAAGTTAACCTTAAATTTGTATGGTTTTATATCTTTAACTCGATTTTGTTTGAATTTCTATTTTTAAATGAAAACATCACAAGAAAAAAAAAATAATCATCTGTAACAAAAAAAATTACCTCAAACCGAACGGAACTCGGGCTCGTGATCCCGCTGCCTGTGGCAGCGTATATGCGGGCCGCTAATAACATGAAAAATTTCTCAAAAATTAACCTTGAACCGAACGAACCTCTGACTCGTGTTTCCGCTGTCTGTGGCCGCGGCACCGTATAGCAGGCATGCTACGCACGCGCTGCAAAATCCACTTTCCTCCACCAGGGGCCGCAGTATGTTGTATACGAACGTCACCAATCGACTTGAATTTCCAAGACCTTTCAAATAAGTTGACACGTGGTTGTGTCAACTGCAAAATCCTTTAGTTGCACTTTCCACCGCCAGGAGGCACAGTGTGTTCTGTACGAACATCACCAACGGTCAAGAAATACCAAGACCTTTAAAATAATATGTAACATGATAGGGTCTACTGCAAAATCACCTAGTTCCATTTTTCACCACCAGGGGGCGCACTATATTGTATACAAACATCCCCAATCAACATGAAATTTCAAGACCTATATCACCAATCGCCTTGAATTTCCAAGACCTTTCAAATAAGGTGTCACATGGTGGTGTCAACTGCAAAATCCTTTAGTTGCATTTTCCAGCGCCAGGGGGCACAGTGTGTTCTGTACGAACATCACCAACGGTCAGGAAATACCAAGATCTTTAAATAAGGTGTAACATGATAGGGTCTACAACAAAATAACCTAGTTCCATTTTTCACCACCAGGGGGCGCCCTATAATGTATACGAACATCTCCAATCAACATGAAATTTCAAGACCTTTAAAATCAGGTGCTATATATGTGGGTCTAGAACGGATTTCCCTCTCAAATTAATTTCCCCCCTTTCCCCCCTCCAAATATACTTTCTCCCTCCCCCCCCTTTTTTTTTAAAATTGAAAATTCCAAAATCGGAGATATTGATTTTTTAGTATTCGAGTTTAGTACCCCCATGTACAATTTCTTCACCGTGAAGTAATTTGGAGCTGAGTTAAGCTCGTAAACGTGTTTTTAACCCCTGCCCAACCAAGGGAGGGGGGAACCGTTCGACTTTTTATATTTTTCTCTTTTTATAGCACATCTACAGATCAAGACCTTTCTTTAGACACCTCAACCAAATTTTTACACCTAGCCGTTCTCTCAATTTAGTGGAGACAGACAAAAACACGTTTCAAATTAATATATAGATAAAATAATAAATGAATGCTAAATAATATCTTTAGATTTTCAAATACTTTTATTTATTTTGCTAAATGGATAAAAAATGGAAATTAGTTACCTATTAATTTCACATAACGGAAACTCAAAATGACAAGATGTAAATTAACCCCTTACCTGGCGACGAAAAATTACGAGATTCGCTTTCCAGTGCCACCATTTCTCACACAGGTGCGTGTAGTTAGGCGTTAACTGCTCCAAAAATATTCCCTTTCCGATCCTGTCACTCCTCATTTTCTCTGAAATTAAGTAAATACTTCGAAAGCACTTTCGTGATCATTTAGTTGCCCTCCAAAACCGTGAGACTAGATTCACTGTTGGCAGAGTAATACAAAAGTCTTCGGCAAGACGTGTATGTACGCCCGGGGCAGTTAACGCAAAGGAATAGAGAGACGAATATATACACCCGGGGCAGTTAAAGGGTTAACAGTAAATAATATACTTTATTAAATAATTTAATAAAAATATAGCATTTATTAAACATTTAATAAGTAGGCGTTGATATTGTTATAGGGATTAACGCTGATTGATTACACCTTGGTACTAAGTCTGAGGAATGCTCAGTTTTTATTCATGCTTTCTAGCCTATATTCCTTAACCACAATTCTTACGACCACTGGAGCATCCGGGCAAGTGCAGACTCAACGAGTCCAGTGTTAAAATAGGGGTGATAACTCTTGCCGTTGATACAAAATAAGTGATAAGGGAACCCCGATTGACTGGGGTTAATTTCGCACCCTCCCAGTCTTTGGACTCGTCCTCACTGCCAGTAGTAGAAAACATGGTTACACTATATTTACGCATAGTTCTCAAGTCTCCCGATTTCGACGAGAGTCTTAATGTTGGAAATTTTTTACAACAGTTTTTATTTTACTTAAATGTAGAAAAACAATAGGCCATATTTCTATTAAAAAATACTGAAGAAAAAGCTGATTTAAAAATTCAGAATGTTAGCAAGTATGTTCACGTAAGTTTCGGAGAAAAAAACATAGGCAATGCAAAACGAATAGGTCAATGAGCGTGACTGAGGTCGAATACGCCACATCTTATCTACCATCTTTGAGAACAGAACCTCTCGGCTATTGGCCAAGACATTTAGTAAGTACGAGTTGAAATTTCATTGCTGTCCCGTAAGAATATTTATTTTTAAAGGAAAAACTAAATGAGAATGAATTATGACTTCATTTATGAGTAATAATTAATTTAGAATTCATTAAGTTCCATGAATTTGAAATACAAAATAACGATAAAATGATTACGAATAGAATTTGTAAAAAAGTCATTAGTATAATCAACAAGGGAATAAAACCTTTGTGTATGTCAAGAGAAGAAAGTCTGATATGGACTTATAATCTGTTCCTTCAATGATAAAATGGTGGAAATTTGAACCAAATATTGTGTTCCATTTAGGTAAGATAAAATTAATCTCCATATACGCTGTGTTTTTTTTTTTTTTTTTTTTTTTTTTTAACTTTTTATACAGGGTGGCCGTAAAATAGCTTTCCCTGTTTCCAGGCATTTGCAGCTAAATCTAATTACCGGAATGACACCAAAATTGATATGCAGACTGTGAGATATGTAGAGATGAATTTCCCGAAGAAAAAAAAGAAATTAGTAGCAAAAGTTTTCGATAGGGAAGATTTTCAGATCTTCTCAGCCATTCTCATTAAATGAAATTGAAATAAACATTTTGTTTAATCACTTCTTATACACTTTGCCCCATGTAACGATAGTTTGTTATCAAAATTCCAATAAAAGTGTTGAAAGTTTATGCAAATTTCACTTTCTAAACACGTACTGTATCAAAACTAAATGCAAAACTGGTGTACAAACGATAAATAGACAAAAAGACTTCTTCACACACCATAAATTTTAAGCCAGCACAACCGGTTTCGAAAGGACGTAGCCTTCCTTCATCAGGTGCAAAAAAAAAAAAAAAACACGTGCTACTGCCTTGGAGGCAAAAGCAAGTCTTGATTTTGCCTCCAAGCACGTGTTTTTTTGCACCTGATGAAGGAAGGCTACGTCCTTTCGAAACCGGTTGTGCTGGTTTAAAAAAACAATTTATGGTGTGTGAAGAAATCTTATTGTCTATTTAACGTAATGTATTTCATTAATTTCACTACCCACATATCTCATTACATATACTATAGTTAACATTTTAGTGATGCGGTAATATTATGTTCTTTTATGGTCAAATAAATGTAAAAATCTTCATTTGAATGGGATTCAAAAAAAAAAAGAAAAAAATCTTTATCAAAATTTGTTGAACTTTGCTGCTAGTACCACGTATGGTCACATTTATTTCAGCAGTTTCAGATTGATTTTCTTTATACTGCGAGTTCACATTCCTTTTCAACATGTATGAAAATATCCCGTCTTTAGACAGAAATGTTATTTTAATGACATAAAGTATTTTTTAACAATGATCACTGTCCTATTATTCCAAAATCTAATTTAGAAAAACAAAAATTCTAAATTAAAATATTGGTGCCGAAATCGTAGAACACTTTCACCCCTGCCCTTGCACTTATAAGTTAAACATTTTTAAACATAATTCACTTAAGTTCATCTAGGAATTTTAACTAGTGTTCGTTTGAAAGAAGTCTTGGGGTTTATCTAGGAATATAGTTAGCTTTCAGTTAATAATTTCTATCTGAATGATGACTCAATCATTCGTAAGTAAAATAAAATAACAGTGTCGAAATTATTTTTATAATTATAAATATCTAAAACGAAAGAAAATAATTTTTTGGATTAAATTTTGACTGAACTTGTTTTTATTTTTATTTATTTATTTATTATTTCGTAACATGCATTAAGTATTATTTTGTATATTCACGTTCAAAATTATTTTTAATTCACTCTTTTAAAAACACCGTGTGTTTACAACAGAATATTCAAACAATAACAACAACAATTACAAATAATATTCTTCATACATAATGTATGGAAATAGCTGAAATTGTGTTCCATTAAAAATCATAATGCGATATTACTACATTTTTCATAATTAGAATGATATTGCTTATTATTATTATTATTATTATTATTTAACTGTCAAACTTCATAGTTTTCGAATCATTACTGAAAATTAATCAATGGATAAAACAACTTATTACCCCTATGTAATAACTCGATAATATAGCCAAATTTCAATGAGATCGCCTTACGTTAAGGCAAAGTTTAAAAAGCCAAAAAAGAACCAGATACATTAAGACAAACCATATTTGTTTCTAACTTTTATGTATTAATAATAGGGTCATTATAATAGAACAAGAATAATATATGAAGTTCGTTAATCGTACAGAAGACTAACAAATGACTTCTTTTTGTAATATTTCATAGCAAAAATGACGGGACATTATTGATGCACTATAATTAAAGAAAACCGAAATTAAAGCATTGTAAGAACGTTATTTTCATTAAACATTTCTTTATATAAGCATTATTTATGATTCATTTTCAGTTGTATGCATTCTTAACAAAAGCTGATTATAAAACATTATGAGCAAAATTGCAACAATGTCTTAACAATGTTTTCTTTGATAGATGATCTTCAAGAATAATTTAACAAAGAAAAAGATGCTACGGAAAGTAATTTATTATGACTTAAATACTATTTATATTTTACCACATCACAAAATCGTATTATTTATCATCATGAAATTTTTTTCGTCAAAATTAAAACAGCATAGCTCTCATTATTATTACTGTAATTACTAAAATACCGTTATGGTTTAAAGTAAACATTTTATTAACTTAACCATTAGTTTAGAGTTTGTATAAAGTATTAATTTTTTTCTGAAAAGCAAGATTTCGGATTTATTTTTATTTTGCAGATTAATAGATTTTGTGTAACATAGAAAAAATTAATATCAGTTAAATAACTTTTAATGTCAAACACAGAAATAACAATAAAATTTAATTAAAGCAGGCTTTTGAAAAAAAGGTACCTATTACTTCTCAAATATTATTTCCTAAAAAAATATTTTAAGTAATTGGGTTTATATAAAGCACATTTTAAAACAAAGTTCGAAGCTTTAAGATTATGCAATTAAACTTTTTGAATAAATTGAGGATTTCAAACTGAATCTAGGAGGTCGAAAAAACATGTTGTTAGGACCTTTGTTTTTTATCTTGAAAGAACATACACATAAAACTTGTTTGAAGTTCCTATACAGCAACATATAACTGACTACGAAAGATTAGTTTATCAGCACTGCGTCTAACATCAGTTTGAATTTGAAAATGATGGTTCTCTTCCGATTCTCCTGTCTTGAGGCTCTGCGACCATTGAACATATTCACGATACTTGACTTGTTTATCAGTATAAGTTCTCTGCCGCCATCTGTCTCTTCTAAAAAATTAACTATAAAAAAATTGAAGACAGATCTAAAATGTTTCATCATTAAAATAATTCTTAAACTAATCAACCAAATAAATGAAATGAGGCTTACCTGATCTCTTCGTGCCAAAGGGACTGGATGCAGGTATTCAGTTCTTTTCTTTCTTTCTTTTCATTTTTATTTTACAGTACAAACACGTTTAAACCACATTAGACAGAGCAGATACTACACTAACACAGAACTAACTAAAGAAGAAGAAGTAATACGAATCTTTCGATTACATTTTCATACGTTCTCTCGAAGAAGGGTTGCCAGAAAAAGGCTGCTGATTCCCAGCGTCTATCGCTAAAAGTCACATGGTATAATAAAGAGAGTCTACAGATAAAAAAAAGTTCAAAATAAAAATAAAAAGTCAGTTCTTTCGAATGATGAATATGAAATGTTCGAAATAGTTTCTTATCAGGAAAAAGTTATTCAATTTTCAATAGTCAGGTTCTTTGTGAGCAGCTTCCCTTTTAGAATGTTCCTGAAGCCTGTCTTGCTTCATTCTTGCCTATAAGCTTGCCCATAACTTGCCTATTCTTCACTTTCTTCTTGTCTTCTAGCCTCTGCCTGTTGCATCTGTTATTTATTGGTCAAATCTAAAACCTGTAGATGGCGCTGCGCGCCGATATTAATGTTTTTGCTTCTTTTTTTTCTCTTCAGTGTGTGCTTCGTGTTCGTCTTTGTTGTAATAAATGTATGTGTCAGTAATTGATATTCTATTATTTTCGATTTGAGTCGTCAATTTACACCAATGAATTGGAATTGAACCATCAGTGGCCGGCAGTCCCCAAGACTCTGGACCGATAAGGTAAGATATTTACCTTATTTCAATTTAATATTCTGAAAATGACTATTAATAACTATTTATGAAAAGATATATCTAAAATACGTCGCCAAAGTAGCGACATGGTTTTGAATGATAATATTTATAACGTCGTTAAGAAGTTTAATGACATAAATTTTTGGCGCCCGAACAGGGACTGCCAGGCCCTTAAAATATAAATTAGCGTTGTTCTTATTCTATAGTCCAAATTTCTAAATTAAATAAATATGGCAACCGAACTAGAAAAATTAAAGAGAAAACGTTCCACCCTAAAAGGATTATGTACTAAATTGATCAATACGATAAACATGAAGTTAAATGAACCCGACGAAGGGTTAAATATTTTCGAATTGGAATCCCAGTTAGAAAAACTGCAAGTCAAGAATAACGAAATTATAGAAGTTGAAGATCAAATTGAGGCCAAAATCACGGATCTCAACGAGCTACAAACTGAAATAGAATCGAGACAAGAATATAGGGATTCAATTATTGATGTAAAAGCTCAAATTATGAATAAGATAGAGAAAATTAAAAATTTAAATGTCACTCCGATCTTATCACAGCCAAGAAATGAGCAAACACCCAATTTGCATTTAGAAAGAAGTAATGCAAGTTCCGTGAGATTACCCAAGTTATCAATTCCTGTTTATGAGGGTTCTCCGGAAAACTGGATCGAGTTTTGGAATCAGTATGAAGTAACAATACATGAGAACAAGGATATATCTAACGTACAGAAGTTCGTATATTTACGCAGCTTTTTAAAAGCCCAAGCTTTAACAGCTATTCAGGGTTTAGCACTCTCAGATCAAGATTACAATACTGCAATTGATTTATTAAAATCTAGATTTGGAAAAAAAGATATTATAATAAGATATAAAATTGACGCGTTATTAAATTTGAACCCTGTTAAATCTCCAAATCAAATTAAAGAATTACGCTTACTGCACGACGCCCTTGATGCTAATATTAAATCTCTCAAAAATTTAGGAGTCGATTTAAAATCCTACGGAAATTTGTTATTTCCAATTGTTACAAAATTAATACCTACCAGTATTATGATAGACTATAATAAAATGAAAACAGAATCCGAGGAATGGGATGTACAAGATTTGTTAAAACATTTAAAATTAGAAGTTCAGACTAGGGAAAAAACCTTTTTATTTTTAAAACGCGAAGTAGAAACTCACAATAGCGGGTATAAAAACTCAAATTCCAGATTTGATTCAAAATCATCGGAAAATAATAATAATAATGCTTACTACCGGAAATCTGGTTCGGGATATAAAAATTCTAACACAATGCAAAAGGCATCAGCCTTTAAATTAACTGTTAGTAAATGTATATTTTGTGTTGATGCAATAAATGATCATGACAGTAAAATGTGTAAATTAAATTTAGAGGACAAAAAATTGTCTTTACGCAAACAGGGAATCTGTTATTTATGTTTCAAAAGAGGTAAACATACAGCTAAATTTTGTTTATCGGGTCTCAAATGTGACACATGTTCAGGAAAACACAATACATTAATTTGCTATAAGCAAAAATCGGAAACTCCAACGGCTCATATGAAAGATAAAAATCACATCGAACATACCCAAACAAATACTTCTGAGAGCAGTGCTTGCGAAAACGATAATTCTGTATTGTCCTATAAGTGTCCTGTACAAAATCCGCTTGAGAATAATGAAATATATTTACAAACTTGCTTCGCAAGAATAACAAATAGTTCTAATTTAAACTCTCTAAAGTGTGCCGTATTATTTGATAATGCGTCTCAAAGAAATTTCATAAACATATCACTCGCGCGTGAATTAAAATTGCCGGTGATTAGAAAAGAAACACTAATAATATATCCGTTTTCATGTGATCAACCTCAATCAAATGAATATTCAGTCGTAAATTTCGAATTGTCTCATTTAAAAAACCACAAACAGAAATGTTATGTAGAGGCATTGGTCGTA
Source organism: Salticus scenicus (assembly GCA_963930645.1). NCBI lineage: Eukaryota > Metazoa > Arthropoda > Arachnida > Araneae > Salticidae > Salticus > Salticus scenicus. The sequence continues at coordinate 245,769,241 of OZ005652.1, forward strand.
AATCAAATATCTTTTACGAAGTTAAAGATTCTGGAAGACGCATCATTTCGAAAACTTTTGGTTTCGAGTGAGGGGGAAGGAAATAAATTTTCGCAATTCCATTCGAAGGCTCCAGAGATATTAATCGGCGCGGGGTTATTTTGGAAACTGCAAAAAAATAAAAAGAAAATTAATCGTTCGTTGTTTGCTGTAAATACGTTATTGGGATGGACATTGTCAGGCAATAATAATTCAGGAAACAATCCAGACAAGTTAATTACTGGCGCCTCGGCCTCTGTGTTAAAGATTGAATGTCGTAACTCTATTTGTTTACATGAAAACCATCCATGCATGAAAATAAATGAATCATCCGAATGTACGGGTAATGATTTGCAACGCTTATGGTCGTTGGATTTTTTGGGAATAAATGATGATGAATTGATTTCTACTTCCGATCAGGAAATAATAAATAAATCTGATAAACAGTTAGAATATAAACAGGGTCATTATGTTACTCATTTATTATGGAATGACCATGGCATTGATAAATTTGAGAATAATTTTGAAAATGCTAGACGCCAATTCAATTATTTGAGAAAAAGATTAAAAGCGGATAAATGGATTTTTGAGCAATATAGGCAGATAATCACAGAACAAGAACATCGAGGGATAGTTGAAGAATGCGGTCGCTCTCAAAGGGAAAATTTCGCCCCACATCGTGCGATTATTAGGACGCAAAAACAAACATCAAAGGTACGAATTGTTTTTAATTGTTCCAGTAGAGTTTCGGGGTGTAAATCCTTAAATAATTGTCTCGTAAAAGGGCCATGTCTTACACCACCAATTTTGGATGTAATTAATAGATTTCGAATGTTTAAGATTGCGTTTTGCGCAGATATTGAAAAGGCGTTTTTAATGATAGAAATCGCGGAACCCGATAGAAATTTTCTAAAGTTTTTATGGTTTGACGAGGACACTCAGAATTATAAAATAATGCGAATGACCAGAGCTACATTTGGTTGTACAACTTCTCCTTTATTTTTAACGGCAACAATTAAGAAACACATTAAGGAATATAGGGAAATTTATCCGGATAGTTATGAAATGTTAAATTCAGCTCTGTTTGTGGACGATTTGCTTTATGGCTCCGATACCGTAAACGGTGCCTATGAATTAACTTCTACTGCGGTAAATATTTTAGCAAAGGCTGGAATGAAATTGAGAAAGTTAAGTACGAATTCACAGAAATTAAAGAATATGTGGGATGAAAATGATTGTTTTTCGGAGGTAAATAATTATAGTGTAATAAATATTCTTGGATTGGTGTGGGATAAAGATAGTGAAATAAATTAGGATTAGCTTTGAAATCTATAGTTGAAAATTTGGATATATCGGTATGTACGAAAAGATATGTATTACATACAGCTGCAAAATTTTTTGATCCTATTGGGATTATATCTCCCTTTTTAATTAGGATAAAGTGTTTTCTTCAAAGAATGTGGGAAAGAGGTATGGATTGGGATCACGAATTGCCGGATGATCTTAAGGGAATTTGGATAAAGTGGTGTAACGAAATTAAGGATTTATTAGAAATTCGAATAGATAGATGCTATTTCACGTATGTTGATTTGAAAAACTCGTGTGTAGAACTACACATTTTTTCAGATGCTTCACCACTTGCATATGGTTGTGTTGCATATTTTAGGGTTATCAGTAATGATAAAAAATGTTATGTAAGTATGATTATGTCGAAGGCTAGAGTTGCGCCGCTAAAGAAACTAACGTTACCAAGATTGGAGTTAATGGGAGCGGTGATAGCAGCTAGAGTAGCGAAATATATTTGTGATATATTTAAAGAAATTAACATCGAGAAATTTTATTGGACAGATTCTACTATTGTTTTACACTGGGTGAAGGGATCGGCGAAACAGTGGAAACCCTTTGTTAAAAATAGAGTAGTTGAAATTCAGGAATTGTCAGTACCCGAAAATTGGTCATATTGTAATACAAAGGATAATCCCGCTGATTTAGTTACTCGTGGTATTAGCGCAAATGCGTTAGTTAATAATGATTTTTGGTTTAAAGGTCCAAAATGGTTATCTGAGCTAAATGGTAAAGGTAATGATATTGGGGAAAAGGTAGACACGCAATGTATTACCGAAGAAAAAAGGAAAACACCTGAGAAAATAATTCAGTTTAAAATCTCTATAGAAACAGTTGAACCAATATTGGATCTTGAAAAATATAGTAACATTTTAAGAGTTCTCATAATTACGGCATGGATAAAGAGATTTCTTAACAACGCGAATCCTAAAAACGAGAAAGTTAAGGGTCCATTATCGGCAGAAGAAATTGGTAGTGCGCAAACAATGTGGGTTAAATATACACAGAAAATTAGTTTTCCGAATGAATTAAACTGTTTGATAAATGGGGAACCTATTTCTAAAAATTCAAATTTAATTGAGTTCTCACCATTTTTGGATTCCAAGGGAATAATGCGTATCGGAGGAAGGCGTCAGAAATCAAATTATTCTTTTAACGAAAAACACCCGATCCTGTTGCCTTCAAAGGGTAAATTAATTGATTTGTTAATTAAAAATGCGCATGAACGAGTGTTTCATTTTGGCATTAATGATACATTAGTTCAATTTTGGGTAATCAAGGGCAGACAGGCAGTAAAAAGCGTATTAAGAAGATGCAGAATTTGCATAAAATTTAATTCTAGAGCTGGAGCCCAGATAACAGCTCCGTTACCTGCAGATCGTATCAATGAACAAAAGCCCTTTGCAGTGATAGGCCTTGATTTTGCAGGCCCTTTATACATCCGAAATAATGATAGCAAAATATATATATTGTTGTGCACATGCGCAATTACTAGAGCAGTGCACCTAGAATTGGTAGAGAACCTATCTACCGAAACATTCTTATTGGCCTTCAGAAGAATAGTAGCAAGGCGTGGTCTTTGCCATACGGTATACTCCGATAACGCACGAACCTTTCATCGAGCTGACATAGAGTTAAGGCACATCTGGAAAATAATTAGCCATCCCGACGTTAAAGATTACTATAGTAGTAATAAAATAATATGGAAATTTATCATGGAAATGTCGCCATGGTGGGGGGGCTTTTATGAAAGACTGGTGCGATCCGTAAAAACTGCCTTAAGAAAGGTGGTTGGCAAAACCACTTTAACACACACACAACTACATACAGTTATATGTGAAATTGAAGCTTCAATAAATTCGCGACCCATCACATATATTTATGCAGACTCAGGAGAACCTTCTCCAATTACGCCAGCACACTTCTTGGTAGGTCAGCGACTTACTACCCTACCTATCGTGCATATGAAACCACATGTGCTTCCTGGAAATTCTGCAAAATATGTGAAACGTTTCAACCAAAAAGAACGAATATTGGAACAGTTCTGGTCAAGATGGAAGAAGAAATACCTTCTTCAGCTGAAAAACGCCATGACAAGTCGACACTCCAGTATTTGAGAATATTCGCCAAACGATGTTGTTTTTATCCACGATGCTAAGTTGCCAAGATACCTGTGGAAATTAGGAGTAGTAACTCAAGTGTTTCCCGGTAGAGATGGAAAGGTACGATCTTGTGAGATAAAAACAGCTACAGGTACATTGCGACGTCCTTTCCAGTTGATTTATCCAGTTGAAATTTTTGAAAGAGACTAAATAAACTTTAATACTTATATTCAAATTAGGACTTTTGGGTGAACTTTAAACTCTCTTTGATATAATGAAAATTAGAAAGTGAACATAAAGTTACTGTTCATCCGGGGGCCAATGTGTTATTTATTGGTCAAATCTAAAACCTGTAGATGGCGCTGCGCGCCGATATTAATGTTGTTGCTTCTCTTTTTCTCTTCAGTGTGTGTTTGGTGTTCGTCTTTCTTGTAATAAATGTATGTGTCAGTAATTGATATTCTATTATTTTCGATTTGAGTCGTCAATTTACACCAATGAATTGGAATTGAACCATCAGTGGCCGGCAGTCCCCAAGACTCTGGACCGATAAGGTAAGATATTTACCTTATTTCAATTTAATATTCTGAAAATGACTATTAATAACTATTTATGAAAAGATATATCTAAAATTCGTCGCCAAAGTAGCGACATGGTTTTGAATGATAATATTTATAACGTCGTTAAGAAGTTTAATGACAGCATCGATTAGATGTTACAGTAGACCCTGGACTAGTAACCTTTTCGTTTTCGAACATCACATCCCCACCATTCCACCAGTTCATTAGCCAAACTGATATTCCACTTCTACTAAAGCAAGTTTCCTCCACCTTTGTTATTACTGTTTTATATTTCGATTGGGTGTAAATTAAATACAAACCACAACCTACACTAGCTGAAATGAAAAGCAAGTAATCCATGTTATTGATTGAAAGTCATTCTGTTTTACTTTTATTTGGAGTTTTGGTGGAACGAAAAACAAATCATTTAAATCATGCAAAATCCCAAGAACAAGTTTCCAAGAAAGTGATTATTGCCAAAAGAAGGCGCAAAAAACGCAGTGATGTTCGCGTAATTTTTCTCCATATCCGGTATAGGGAATCCGTACTCTATTTCTATCACTACTCAATGGTTTGATGGAAACGAGCAAGAACGTTCTAAGCAATACGAGCCGGTTACAGTGAATTTTTGGTCAATATACTCATTGTTAGTGGCGAAAGAAAACAAAATTATTTTATATTTCTCGTGACTGTGTCGTTAGTGTTTAAAACCATTGCCACGTAGTAGTCCTTTTAAATTTCTGTCCTCATGCAGAAAACTTTAATAATTTCTTTTATAGTGAAGCTACAACTTTGAAATTTCGTGAATTCATTAGAAAAAGAAATTATATGATTAGTACAAACCAATAATAATAAAATATATACATTCATGACGAAACGTATTCACTAAAAAATTAAGACTATTGTCTCTGAAAATTTAAATATAAT